>OY757242.1:94845855-96045855 GCA_963583935.1 Diaperis boleti | reverse complement strand
CCGAAATGAACGCCGACGTTCATCCTGAATTATGGGGGGCGGTATAGTGCTGGAACGTTTATATAGATAGTTTCTCAGGGAAATTTTTTAGCTCTTTAAGTCACATACTAGGATTTTAAAATCGCCCGGCGCCTCCACCATTTTTACGACTTTCTGAAATAGCGGTCTTCCAGTTAATAAGTTGGCTCTCATTTATTTATTACTTCTGTATTTATTTATTATCTCTATTTGCTGCACTTGGTCGAGACTAAATATTTGCGTGTTTTGATAATAATTACTGCAGTTAACAAACGTTTGAAATTAAAATTTTAACCAACAAGTTTGGAATCACTGCTCTAAACGCCCAAAGACAAACGCCGACGTTGATCTTAAATTACGACTCCTTCCAGGCCACTTGTGCATCTCGGGATGGACTTTTTTTAAAAGTCGAGATCCCGTGATTGATACACGGATGTCGAATGATATAACAGATTGTGTTTTTCGATTCGGGGGATGCTCGGAGGAGGAATTTAAATTGCTTTCATCGATCTGAAGGAACTGCGAGAATAGTGCTGGTTTCTTTTGTGGGCGTGCGAAAGAATATGCAGGAGCTTCCTGCTTGTCATAACCAAACATTCTGTTTAATTAGGAGTACACGTCATCGTCAAAATCCATCATGTTCGGTCGCCGCAATACAATGTTTTATTATTGTTAACACGGCGTTTCCGGGCCGGCGACAAGGAACAGCCATCCGATGGATGTATGCATGCATGCATGCAAATTGCGACACGCCTCTAACACTCCATTGAAAAATCAGGAAAAGCTCTTTTAAATCTCTTTTTATCGCTCGGATCTTGAATGTAAATCCAGCGAGCCGTCCGTTAGGAGGGTTAATACCGGGCACGGGCAGACCTTAATCAAACATTCGTTGCGAGAATGATTGATGGTGCTACCTGGACGAAGTAGGTCTAGGTGAAGATCACTAGTAGAATGTGGACGAAAAAAATGAGATTGTTGTTCTTCTTCGGCGGTGTGAGCACACCATCACGAAACAAGTCATGAAATCCCGTTCGACATAATTCCCAAGCTTTTTGTCATTCATTCGTTCGAGAGAAAAACTTTCTGTGTAGATTTTTATTCACAACATATTGGTCGAACCTGAAAAACCTGATTAAATTATTGACCCCGCTTGTACTGTACATACTAAACGAACTCTGCTTAATTATGTCATTAATAATAGTTGGAACGGTGAGCGATAATAAAAAACATTACATTCATTTACTGGGAACCGGCTTTGACACAATTAAACGGTACAGTTATTTACATTAAACATAACGTTTGAAGTTTCACCAAGCTCATTTTATTAAATAATTAATAACGCTCTCGACTCTCCGGTCAGAACGATTTTCTCTCGCCACCACCCCGAAAAAGATCCACTTTCTTTTATGCCTGCCATTAGAAAATTAATGTTCCCGTTAATTACATTACCCTCCTTCGTCAAAACGTAACTTTCAAAGTTGGAGTTCGTGCAGTTACCACATTTCCAACTCGTATGGGCTCCAAGTTGCCGCCGCAAGTCTAAGTTTATTTAAGTTCTGTGGATGTCTAGCTGCGTCCTAATTATTCATGACGCCCGGATTTTTCTCAACACACAGGCCTCGAGAATTTTAATTTAAAGCGTTCCGGAGCGAGCTCGACACAAAATCCTTTTCCGCTCCTATCAATTTCCACATACTGCTCTTTAAGGACGTTCCATTTTTCTCATTGCGCTTTGACTTTAATCTCTGGAACACACCGGGGACGTCATTTCCTGTACCGGCAAAGAGTGAAAAAAGTATCCGCACGGGTCCTGCGAACCTGTCGCTTTCGTTTTGCTATGGATGAACAAAGGGAATCCGGTAAAATGACTTCGGGGGTGTTTGTTGACGGGGATTATTAGGAATTGTGATGAAATATTTTTTTCTGATTAGGTTAGTCTAAAGAAATAACGACGCCATATTTGAAACTGCCACAAAAGGCAAAACACTTGTTTTCTCCTCGGTCATACATTCTACTTTCCGTTATTTTCAGACTAGCAGAAATGATTACAGTTGGATTGCATAAAAATTATGTAAAAGTAACAAAAATCAAGTGGTAAAATGAAATAAAACTGGATTGAGCTAGTATCTCTAAAAAATTTGACATCATCATATTCTAAATACTCTCTTATGAAGACCCTCACAAATTCACCACCAATCTTTACGGACGATGATTAGCCCCACTCATTCATTTTATACAAACAAAGCGCTGAATTAGCACCCTAGAAAGCAATTAATATTCAATCTGCCGACGTCGATGGCACTTAATTACATTTTTCTCGCAATTACAACTCGCGAGCTCTTGTTTCTGACCGGAACAGCGGCGTTATCAAAGACGAAAAACCATAAATTCGGAAAAAAGAGGGCGGCAATCTAAAGTCAAATTGTCTTTTTTTAAGTAGGTTTAGAAAGCGGAGTGCTAAACGTACCGGCGCGAATTTACATTTTCTCAATTAAGGAGATGGAAATAAACTGGTCGACAAAGATTGTGGAGGTTGTTCCGAAATTAAATCGTCACGCTGAGTGGTGAACCGTTCAGGCTTTTGCTGTTTTACATCAGAAGTGGGATCGATCGTTTAAGAAACAGCACGTAAACTGTTTCGCCCAGTTTATATTACCCACCTCTCGCTTAATATTTATGGGCATCTTCATTCTTAAATTGTTAGCCGTCGACGAGCCGCTCAAGGTCCCGTCCGAAACCCGAATCGATGTTATCAGGAAACTCATTTACCGCAGCGAAACTTTTCTAACGAGATACTGGAACGCAACCTTCGCGAAATTGCTCTTCGGAATGATTTGTTGTGCGAATAACACACTCCGGATGAAGTGGGTCGATTCAGGCATTTTTTCTCTTTGGAGATTCCTATTAAAAAGTAATCATTCTGAAAGCGGCGTGGGACAACAAATACCCGTCGAATTGAAATTACTTTAAAAATATCGGCGTTATCAGAATGGTAATTTCGCGCGAGCTGTGCATAAATTCTCCCCGGAGAGCACTAGTTTGAAATTAATTTTTTCTCGGGCGTGAGGTTTTCGTTCCTGCAGGAAGTTACAGGAGTTCCCGCAATTTGGGCTTTTTGTGTGAACTCTGAACTTAAAGTTTTCAAAGAGCATTCAGGTTGGAAGGTGAGCGGGATAACGGATTCTTTGGGGGAGCACTATCTGGGACATACGGGGGAAGTTTTGATAATAAAATTTGAAAAAAATGAGGGCTTTAAAAATTAAATCTATGTCAAAAGGTCCAACTTGTTGAAATTTGGAACTTTTATATAAGGGTTCACAGTTTTCTTTTTAATCAAAACTCGACCCAACTCCGGGTGAACGGACTAGCAAATCCCCACCAAACCGAGGACAGATTTAAGAAACAAATTCGTCTGTTTCGAGGCCCCATCTCTCCATTTTTCACTTCGCAACGAGAGCTGGCGGATTAAGTCCTAAAGGTCTTTTATGCGTCTATGTCGTTAAATTTTGCGCAAACTGCACTCGTAAACTTCCACGCTAAGAACCTGCAATCTCGTAATGGCACATGCAGGTGGGTTGTAAGATAACTTGGGTACAGGATGTCTGAAATAAAACGGGACGGATGCGATTGTTGCGAACTGTTACGGCGTCCAAACTGGTTTTATTTGGCTAAAGTTGTAACTGACCGTTTTTCGCGGAGCTGGGGAAATATTTAGCCTTTCAGGAACGGTAGTGACGTTAGATAGATAAACGTCGATAGAGCCACAGATAGATGCACAAACAGACAGAACGACTGATTGAAAGATACTAATAACACTAATAGCACTAAGTCTTAAACGTCCCCCGATTCCTTAGCTCCAGGCCGAGTTCCGTTTTTTAATTACGGCGCGAAATTAAAACAGAGATGAGCTTATTAAGTTATAAATTAATAAAGAGGACCGAGTTTGCAGTTCCTTCTAGGAAACTCCCAATTTCGCACTTCCCCGATTTTATTTTCTTTAATTGGGTCACCATTATCCAGGCAAAAAAAACTAGGCCAAAGACAATTAACTCCAATTCGAGATAGCTCATCTTCAAAGCGTCTACGGTTTGTATAACAGTCTGTTTATGTTGGTTGATTTTTGTATCTTCAAGAGTTTTAACAATCGTTAGATCACGAAGTTTGCTTCCGGGATGTGGAGGCGGAGAGTTTGAAGTGAGAGAGTGAGTTGATGTTCCAGGTCAACACGTCAGAATCCGGAAAGTTTTGAAATGAGCCGCTTTGCGGAGGGTCGAAAGCTCCCTCCACTTGCCTTGCAAGTCGGTGAAAATAAATTTGTTAGTTTTGTGCAAAAACTGGAAAATCCCCGGTGATCGACGGCTTCTTCAAACCGAGTTGGGGTTTGAGGAAGGTGGCCGAAATATAGAGTTGAAAGTGTTTCTCTAGTAGCCACAAATATTTTAAATATATTTCAAAAAATCTATTGGATAAATATTTTTAGTGAGAAGGTTTTGAATATATTGTTTATATTTTATTCAAATGTAGATAAAATATACATTTGAAATATTTACTCAATATTAATAATCTGTGTTGGTTCAATATTTAAAAAAATAAATTTGATAAATATTTTTAGTGAGAGATTTTTAAATATAATGTACTATTTATATTTTATTTAAATGTAGAAAAAACACATTTGAAATACTTTTGAAATTGAATTTGAAAAACAACTTATTATCTTGAGACAAAAACGAATTATGATTATTGTAATCATATTAGATATAAACTGAAGAAAGGCTATCAAATAATTGACAAATATCTGTAATTGGAGTAATCTATAATTAAATAGATTTTATTAAATTAAAGAATAATAATAAGAAAATAGAAAATAGAAATATAGTAAAAATTAAACATAGAAATATATTTAAGTCGAACTCCATAATCTTTAATAAACGCAAAATTACTAATGGAACATGTTTCGGCAGAACACTTCTGCCATCATCAGCCCTAATTTAACAAGAGATTAATGATACAATTAATTAATTACAGAGGGGTTTTTACCTTAAAGAATATTTAAAATTATGACGTTATTTTGAATTAAATTTGACGTTTTAAAAAGGTTACATGATTTTTAAAAGATTTCGTAAAGACAAGAATTTATAAAATGTAAAAATTAAAAATGGATCAAGGAGAATCTGGTAAGTTAATCTCTTGTTAAATTAGGGCTGATGATAAAAACATTTTGCATAACATGTTTCATTCACTATTATTATTTAATATACAACGTGTCCCAGAAATAAGTACATTAATTTGGAGATGTGGTACAACAACTTTTTTCTTAACCATTTTTTCGAAATTACAATTTACAAATACGCTTATGGATTTCTGACACAATGGTAATGACCGTGAATTCTGTTGTTTTTCTGGAAGGAAGGAAATATTCACACTTTATTATCTTTATTGTGAACTCAAGAGATATATCGTACGGAGGTGGAGTTTCGAGGGACATAAAAAACCTGTCGAACGTGTGCAGGCGAGTATGCAGGTGTCAGATGTGTGCAGGCTTGTCTTCTTGAATAATTGTTTTGTTATAATTTTGATCGGATTTGCAATTTACATCATACTTTAAGTTAAATGTCGCCCAAATTGAGACTACTAAAACAACGTTCAATAGCACTGCATAAATCGAAACTGTTATTAGCAGAATGAAGCACGGCTTTTACTGAAACCTTAAATTTTCTGAATACTGTCCTCTCGGCACGCGTATAAACCGGTGCGGTTCGCCTTTAACAAGTTTTTTATATTCCTCGAAACTCCACCTCCGTACGATATATCTCTTGAGTTCACAATACTTTTTGTGAACTTTTTTCTCGCTGCGTCCCGGGTAAAAATGATAAGCGTACCTACCTGTTACTAATTAGTTTAATATCGGACTTTACAACAGGTTGTAGTTAACTGTCCCGTGATTTGTTAATTTTTGTGGTGGACAAAGTTTGTGATCTGTTCTTGTGTAGTTTTGTTTTTAAAAATTCTAAATTTTATAAATAACGAATACTCCAGTTCCTGGAAGATTTGCCTTTATAAATCCAGACAACCATGTGGTTCCTGAACGACGGACGGTGCCCTTTGTCACTACGCCATAATATTGTACGAAATTGGTTGAATACGAATTTTCCCGTGTTCAACCTGCAGATGAAATGGAGGATTATCTTATTGTAAGTACTTCCTTCTTCTGCATTTTGAGTGATAATTTTGTTAATAAGGTAATTAAGCAATGAAAATTAATAATGTGTAATTTTTATTTTGGTATCATGTTTTATTACATAAGAAACAAAAACAAAGTGAAAGTAAATGAATTTTTTGTATGCTTGGTTTATCAGTGGGGATTTACAGAAAAACAATCCCAGTAGCGGGTAACGAAATTCATACCAAATCTTTATACAATTTTATATCAAAAAGTAGAGGGTTTAGATCTATACGCTGTTAAAATTACTGTACTTATTTCTGGGACGCCCTGTAACTAATATTAAAAAAAGATTCAATATTTTCTAATTATTATTTATAATACATACATGAAATGAATAAACTTGGCTACTGGGGTTATTATTTTCTAATTTTCGCACTCTCTTATAAAGAATCTTTCATATTTTGTAATCTGCAATATTTTTAATCTTTTAGCATCCAAATCCAAATCATGTCATCTTTGAAGATCAATGACTACAGTTTCGCCTTGGAAGTTGATAAATTCGGAATCTTGGGTCTCAAGTTTGCAATTTTAGAGTATTTTTGCAAATAATTATCTGGATGTTATGGATTATTTTTCAATTCACTTGATATTATATTGATCCTCTCAGTTCTCCGGTTTTTTGAATTTTCATCCATGTATTCTGTAGATACAAAATTTGCAAATTGTCAAATCCAAGAGTTCAAAATTACAAATATATACAATACAAAAAATTCTGATTTCAGAGATTCGTGATTTACAATGATTCAGAGTTAAAATTTTAGAATTCAATATTTTAAACACTCAAATTTGTTAATTCGAAAATTCAACATTTCATTGCATCAAACTTCGCAAATCCAATTCCAAAAAAATCGGGAGTGTAAGATAATTATTATAGATTTTGCATAGATGCAAAACAAATCGGGTTTGAAAATTATTCTAAAAGAACTGTGCCAATATTGCCCCAAAAATTTAGGAATTTAGAATTTTAGGAAATAGGAGAAAATGGGAAACAAATGTTAAATAAGGAAAACATACGACTTTAACAATAGTATAAAAAGGAATAAGATTGTTAAGAGAAACTATAATAAAAAAAATCAACAAAAGAAATAAAAGCAAGAAGGAATTCAGTAGTATAAAAGGAGGATAAGAAATAGAAAGAAAAACAAATGGAACAAACGTAGTAAAAAGCACCAACAATTTAAAGCAACAAAGGAAACAAGAACAACAATAGTTACAAGAGGATCGAAAAGAAACTTGAACAAAAAGAATAAAAGGAATACGAGAAATAAGTCTTACAAAAGAAACAAATTAAAAAGGGAACAGTAGCAAAACAAAGGGATGAAAGAGACGGATTAAAGTAGAAAACAGAATGTAGTGGTAGATGAAAGGTGTCGAAATAGATAATATAATAATGTTGATTAATTAGCGGAATGAAAGAGTGAGAGAGTGAATAGGTAAGAGTAGGTTATAAGTATTACCACATTATTAGTAATGGGGGGAGTCGATACGTTGCCTTCGAGGTAGCAACAATAATGTAGTGCCATACGAAGTAATAAAGAAATGTAAAGTAAACATTTTGTAATCCATTTCATGGGGACCCTGCCGAAAACGAAAACCTGTCAAAAGGTAAAAAAGTGTCAAAAAGTAGATCCTGCCGAAAAGTGAAACCTGTCAAAACGTCAAAAAGTGGACCCTGCCGAAAATTGAAACCTGTCAAAAAGTCAAACAGTGAATCCTGCCGAGGACTGAAGCCTGTCAAAAAGTCAAAGAGTGGACCCTGCCGAAAATTTGTCAAAAGAGGATCTCCGAATTAGGTCGACAACTGAAGTTCATCGCCTCATCGAATTCAGTGCACCCGATGAAGACATCAGGAAGTGCGGAATTGCGAATTTTACACTGTAAGTCGTCCAAATTGTGAAATCGCTGTAGTTGCATTATTGACTAGTTGTTCTCGATTTTGAAATAGATTTCCTGTTATTTTTTTTTGCAAGCCATCAATTTCACAATAATTTTTTTTTACTTTGTTAAATGTCACTACAAAGTATTTATGATGAGCTATGCGTAATTAAGACACATTTAATTAAAGCTGGGAAAGAAAGAAGACAGGGTGAATGGTTAAGTAAGAAATTAGGAAGAGCTAAAGAAATTTATGTACAACGGATCAATTTGATTGAAAATATAAAAAAAATATAGAGGTGTGTACGGACACCGAGGTCCAAGAATTTATACATTTAAAAGCAAATATTGACAAAATTTATAACGAAATTTTAGCTTTTGATATTTCTCAAAATATTGAGGAGCCAATCCCACAAAATTTAAATATAAATTCTGAATTACAAAATCCAGATAATTCTTCCAAAATGGCTTTTGATTTGAAGGTAGCATGCAATTTATTACCAGTAATAAACAATGACGAAACGACAACACTACAACTAATTGATGCCATTGAACTCTATGACACGATGATAAATGATGCAAGCAAGCAAAATTTAATAAACTTTGTTTTAAAAACGCGTTTATCTGCAAGTGCCAAATTAAGATTAGACGTATCTTATGAGTCAGTCAAAGATTTAGTAACGGATATCAGAAAGCATTTACTAACCAAAAAATCAGCAACGTCGTTACAATCAAAATTAAATTGTGCAATGCAAGGAAGTAAATCAATTGAAGAATTCGGTAAAGAAATTGAAGATTTATTTGTCAATCTAACGATCTCGCAAGCTGATGGAGATAACAAGGCATTTAAGATACTAAAAACGGTAAACGAGAAAGCAGCCATTAAGCAATTTTCAGATGGTTTAAAATCATTATAGCGGCTAGAAATTTTGACTCTTTGGAAGATTGCATAAGGGCTGCAATCGACGAAAGCGACTCACGCGCACCCGGAAGTTCTAATCAATTTCAAATAATGTCCATGTCAAAAAGTCCACACAGAGGTTCATGTAGGGGTTCCTACAGAGGTTCTTGTCGAAACCAAAACAGCTCAAATTTGAGTCAAAGACCAAATTACAATAAGACCTTTACAAATTCAAATTACAATCGGGGTTCATATCACAATAAATTTAATAACGGACAATTCAAAAAAGACAACTATCACAGAAATCGAAATTACCAAAATAACACTACTCAATTTAAGAACCGAAACGAACGGTCACATAGACAAGTAAATTATACAGAAACAAACAACGAGTCCGAAAAATTTTTTCGAGGCCTACCAGATAAATCAAATTAATACAGCGTCCGGCATCGACTGGATTACAGTAAAGGTAAATGAAAAATCACTTAAATTGAACACTAGATACTGGGGCTAGTTTGTCAGCTATTAAATTAAACTGTTTACCTCCGCACATTGAAATTCATACAGAAAAGATCAAAATTCAAGGTATAATAGGTAACATTTTTTCAGAAGGTTTTGCATATCTAAAATTAAAGATTAGAAATCAAATTTTTGAACACAAATTTTACGTTTTTAAAAATTTAAATTGCGGTACAGACGGAATTTTAGGTAGAAATTTTATCAAAAATATAACGGACAAATCAGTTATGAAGATAATAAATTAACATTGGCAAATAATAACGGAAAAATTTCTATTAATTTAGAACCGGAGGAGCAGAGTAATATTTTAACAATTCCAGCACGTTGTGAAACAATTCAATACCTCCCAGTTTCCATAAAAGAAGACTGCGTAGTAATTCCAAAAGAACTATGCGAACAAGTTTTTTTAGCAGGAGTAGTAGTAAGACCGCAAGACGGAAAAATACCTGTCAAAATTTTAAATGTTAGTGAAAAAGAAATTCAATTAAAAGATGTCCAGTACGAAATTCAAAAATTAAGCGACTATAAATGTTGTAAATTTAATGAAACACAAAATTCAGTTGATCGAGTAACAGAAGTTTTAAGAACAGTTAATGTCGACAAACTTAATGAAGAAGAAAGTCGAGAAATCATAAACATTTGTGCAAAGTATGCAGATATTTTCCATTTACCAAACGACAAATTAACAACCACGAACCTTTACGAACAAACAATAACATTAAAAGAAAATGCGACACCAGTTTATGTAAAACCCTATAGAGTCCCTCATACTCAAAAAGCTGAAATTGAAAAACAAATAAAACAAATGTGCGACGACGATATAATAGAACCAGCAAAAAGTGAATGGTCAGCACCAATTTTATTGGTTCCCAAAAAAACTGATAGTAGTGGTCAAAAGAAATTTAGATGCGTAGTTGATTTTAGGCTATTAAATACAAAAATTCATGATGATAAGTTCCAACTGCCTAATATCACAGGTATTTTTGATTCATTATCAGATGCAGTATACTTCTCACATCTTGATCTAAGTCAAGGTTATTACCAAGTAAAATTAAATGAAGCCAGCAGACCATTAACAGCATTTTCAACCAGTCAAGGGCAATATCAGATGAAACGACTGCCCACGGGGTTAAAAACGAGCCCCAGTGCTTTTTCAAGGTTAATGACAATTGCAATGGCCGGATTGAATTATGAAAATTGTTTTGTTTATTTAGATGATTTAATAGTTTTTGGTAGAAATTTACACGATCATAATTCGAATTTAACTAAAGTTTTTCAAAGACTCAGGAAAGTAAATTTAAAATTAAACCCATTAAAATGTGAATTTTTAAAAAAGGAAATTTTATATCTAGGTCACACCATTACATCTGAAGGTATTTTACCTGACCCAGAAAAAACTAAAGTCTTAGAAAATTATCCAACACCAAAAAATTCGGACGAAGTGAAAAGATTTGTAGCTTTTGCTAATTATTATAGAAAGTATATTCCAAATTTTGCAAAAATTGCAGTTCCATTAAACAAACTTAGTAGAAAATTAGTAGAATTCAATTGGTCAGAGGAATATGAAAATTCGTTTCAAACTCTGAGAAATGCTTTAATACAGCCTCCAGTGCTACAATATCCAAATTTAAGTCAGAATAATGAATTCATAGTACAAACAGACGCCTCAGGTCTTGCATTAGGCGCTGTCTTGGCAAATCAAAATGGCAAACCAGTAGCTTATGCCAGCAGAAGTTTGAATAAAAGTGAAGTTAGGTATTCGACGATTGAGAAAGAATTATTAGCCATAACTTGGGCAATAAAACACTTTAGAGTATATTTATACGGACGGAAATTTAAGATTTTAACGGATCACCGCTCGTTAGTCTATCTATTTAACATGACTGATCCATCCAGTCGTTTGACAAAATTCCGCTTGTGTTTGGAAGAATATGATTTTACAGTAGAGTACGTAAGAGGATGTGATTACTCAGCCGCGGATGCATTATCACGTGTTCTTATCGATACTCATGAAAATACTAACAATGATAGAAATAAGAATGAAAATTTAAGTGTGAGTGTGACATCGGATGAATTAAAAAGAATGAATCAGAAAGTTGTGAGTGTGATGACAAGGGCACAAACAAGAAGAACACAAGTTGAATCCAAGTCAGAGGTGAAACAGAATCCCGACAGTACGCGGACTGGCCATCCAAATGTTGTCGAAATTCTGAAGAAACCATTAAATAGTTTCGAATTAATAATATCATCAAAAGATGAATTTAATAATGTAAACAAACTAGACCATAAGTTGTCAGAAAAAAAATATTTTAAATATGTTCCTTCACTATTTACTTTGTATATGAACTTAAAATCTTTATCAACAGCAACGCGAGACGAACTGTTGAAAGATTTAGGATTGCTTTGCAAAGAAATTAAAATTAATGAATTAATATTTTTAAAGAATGATGGTAATGCGCAACAAATTAAAAAGCTAGCAGGTATGATTAGTGAATTTTTGAAGGAAAACAAAAGTAAATATAATGATCATATACCTAGAATATGTGTAATAAATAATGTTAAGAAAGTGAAAAGAGTTATTTTAAACGACTTCCATTTGCTTCCAACCAGTGGTCATGCAGGCATGAAGCGAATGACAAACAATATTAAAAAATATTATTTTTGGAAAGGAATGACAAATGACATAAACCAATTTGTTAAATGTTGTGACAAATGTCAGAAACAAAAACATAGTAAAAAAGTCAAAGAACCCATGGTGATTACAACAACAGCCAATTCAGCGTTTGAAAAAAAATTTCTTGATGTAGTAGGTCCTATCGAAACAGACATAAATAATTTTTCTTACATCTTAACGCTGCAATGCGAATTAACGAAATATGTAGAAGCATATCCATTACCAAATAAAGAGACAGTAACTATCGCCAAAGCTTTTGTTGAAAAATTTATTTTACGATATGGAGTCCCAAACGAAATCGCAACCGATCGTGGAACAGAGTTCATCTCATCAACAATAAGCGAAATTTGTAAATTATTGAAAATTACTAAATTGCATTCTACTGCCTATCATCACGAAAGTATAGGTGCCTTAGAGAATTCACACAAAGTTTTAGGCTATTATTTGCGAATCATGTGTGACAATCAGTCAGAAAATTGGAGTTCTTGGGTTCCTTATTGGTCTTTCACTTATAATACTACAGTGCATACCGAAACTCAATATACACCATTCGAGTTAGTTTTTGGGAAGAGTTGTAAACTTCCATCAAATTTGACAACTCAAATTGATCACCTGTATAATTTCGATAGCTATCCATTAGAACTTAAATTTAGGCTACAAAGAGCGCACCAAGACGCGAAAGAAAATTTAATTCGTTCCAAAGTGTATAGGAAACAAGTTTATGATAGGAATGCAAACCCTGTAATTTACGCTAAAGGTGACTTAATTTTAATACGGAAAGAGACCGGTAATAAACTCAGTGAAATTTACGAAGGTCCTTTTAAAGTGATAGAAGACTTATCGCCGAATGTGAAAGTGTGGAAAGAACGAAAAGACCTAGTGATTCACAAAAATAGGACAAAATTGTATTATTCGAAAAGTTAAAATGTTTAATTTTAAAGTTAGATAATCAGCACAATCATTAACCAGGTTGCAACCTCATGTAAATTCTTTAGTTTGTTAGAATCAACCGCATGTAAATATTTTTATTGTTATCGTAGACAATTTTTTTAGCACAGTAAACTTATAGTAAATAGAATAGTAGTTATCCGATACTGTAGCATGTACCATTACCTACCGTAATCATTATTGTTAGTGAGTTAAATATCACGCAAAAAATTTGTAGCTTCACTAGAAATTTTTCTTTCAAACCGCGGAAGGTGTAGTGGTAGATGAAAGGTGTCGAAATAGATAAGAGAAATAGAAAGAGTAGGTTATAAGTATTACCACATTATTAGTAATGGGGGGAGTCGATACGTTGCCTTCGAGGTAGCAACAATAATGTAGTGCCATACGAAGTAATAAAGAAATGTAAAGTAAACATTTTGTAATCCATTTCAGAAACAGGACAAAAAAGAAAAAAATCACAAAAGGCACAAAAGTAATAAAACAAGGGGAAAGAAATAAATCATATCAAAAATTGGAATACAAAAAGCAGAAGGGAGACAACAGGATAAAGCTGGCAAAAGAAACACGTAGAAGAAACGGAACAAAAGGAACACAAGAAACTAAAACAACAAAAAGGCAACAGGAACAAGAGTTACAAGAGGAAACGTAATGAATATGAAAAGCAATGGTAATAGGAAGAAAAATATTTAAAGACGAAACAGAAAAATAAAACAAAAAGAACAAGTCGAACAAAAAGAAGGAAGAGAACAAAAAAAAGTTTTGGTAATTGGTTCCAGAAGTGGCTATATGATGTTGGACATAATTATATGGAAATGAATAACTCTGCTGTTGTGTAGATAAATACTTGAACTCACATTCTTCGCGGCAAATTTAACATAATTTATTTTTAGCGAATCAATACCTCCATTATGTTTGTCTATCGTACGACCGACCGAACGTAAATACAAACTTCGTCATTATTCAAACAATGATAGACAAAAAAAATCTGAAGGCACCACGAGCATTTGGCCAGCTTCTTCGCGTGGTCGCAGAAAGTAAACAACTTGTTTATTCGTCAAACGAACGGTTATTTTTAAAACCCATTTATTAAGTCTGGACTTGCAAAAACCGCCGCGCACAGCGAAACAGACAAGGAGTGTCGAATAACCGTTCAGACTTTGTCGCTTCTTAAAATAAACAGACTTATTTTATCTACAACGTGTAAATAAAGCGAGTTTGCCGACATTAAGGCTACATTGTTTACAGTTTGCGAGATGCTTTATGGGCCCGAGGAAAGCTCCGTAACTTTGTTAGTTTCCGGAAAGTTCCAATAAAAATAATAACGCACGAGCGAAACGCACCGGATAGCTAAATTGTGTTTTATTGCGCTTTTGTGGAGTTACGGATTTATGTTTCGTGTGGGAGACACTGTGAGGCTTTGCGGAGGTGTATCTTAAGAAAAAAAGACTATAACAGTTTTAACAACAGTCGATTTGATACAATACATTTGGTGGAGGCGCCGGGTAAATACTCTAACAAAATTTTACAACAAAATCACAGTCTTAATACGGTAATTTCCAACAACAGCCCTTTCAATCTGAAAAAGATGGAGGCAACCCCTCATTCTATTTATGAGCACATTTTTTTACCGTTCATCTGTACAAAAACTTGCTTAAACTTTTCTTAACCTTCGATTCCTCGCGCTTCGAGATATTAAAAACCCGTCCAAGTTCTACACAAAATTCTGGAGTTTGAGCTCAATGGACCAGAGTGTATTATATATTTATGACGAGGCGTATTTAATTGAATTAAGCCCGTACCGACCTGTAATTTATAGTTCGCTCCTCGTTAGCATTTCAAACTAGCACGAATTTCCATAATTTCTCATCAAAAAAAGATAAAACATTTCGTTTTGCCGATCCCCGTTAATCCTGAAATCCTTCTCGTGCCTGGAAATGAAACAATCCTAGTCCGCACACGCTAATAACGGAACAATCTGGAAAGTAATTTCGGGTCCAGATTAATATCTATCAAGATTTAAATCGGCCCTGATTATTTTAATTGTGCCTGTTTGTGGGAGTTCGGCGGCACAAGGACTTGTAGGGTTGAGAGACTTCTTGACATTTATTCAAGTGCTTGGAGTCAATGACAATGGGAGAACCTTTGTGGATTATACTCTCTCTGAGAATTTAGTTTTAAAATAATTATTAGAGTAAAATAAATTGGCACGTAAACACGAACGCCAAACCGCAACAAAATTCAACGTGTCAATATAAACAACGTTTTAATTCCGCTACGATTAAAATGCCCTAAGCTACGCCCCCTAACTTCCAGGCCCCTCCCGCATTAAGAACTTTGCTACGCCGCCCCGATAAATAAATATTAGTTGGAAGTGGGTCGGCTGTGATGGAACAGAATGCAAATCAAGGACCGTAGCTGGAGCATATTGATTGAATCCAGTTGCAGCTGCACTAGGTCAACAACTGAGCGCTACCCAGTTTCACCCTTCAGTATGCTGATGACCTTTTTACCGTACGAAATGCAGACACGTTCCGGATTAAGGTCATCGAGGTGTCACAAATCGAATATGATTTTATTTTATTAAATAAGTAAAGCGGTTTTAAAAGCTTTTCGACAATTTTGATTCGAACACTTCCGTGAATAACGTTTCGTTTGTAGAAGAGCGTTAATAATTTCCGAGATTGGAATGGAAAATTGGCATCTACATACTTAAAAGAGATTTAGAAAGGTTTTTTTTTCTTTTGAATTCCCCACTATTTAGTCGATTATGTAGGTATTTCTAGTCAATAGATTACATTTGTATAAGGTCAGGTCGGGTTAGGTGAGATCAGGTCAAGTGAGGTCAACTACTTTGTAGTAGGTAATTATAAAAAAAATATTTAATTTTTATTGAAGAACTAGCTGACCCGGCGAACTTTGTACCGCCTCAGAATCAATAAATAATGTTATGTTAAGTTTTTAGCTGAATTAAATTCAGTTGTTTTATCAAAGGATAATGCACAGAGCGCCATCTACTGGCATTACCGGAACCAGCATACAACGGCATGTTCATTTTTGTTTCTGTCATGTATCAAATATGGCGTTATATACGGATTCCATATAAAATGTATGAGAAAATATTTTTCGCTAATTTTTCCGATGTTAATAGTTAGTTGCCCACGAAAAAAGTCGAGTCAATCCGTTCTCAAGATATCACTAAAAAATTTGTATGTGGAGTCCACTCGCAACAGAAGTGAAACTTTGGAGTTTACGCATTACAAATCGAATTTCATTTTTAAAGCCCGATACGACAAATTTTGGTGGCCGGCGTTATTTGTTATTGTTGCCCTGTACCAGAGGGGCTTTGTTATTGTCGTTGCCCTGTACCAAGCTCCCCGCCCCCTGCTGTGTTTCCGAAGTTATAATAGTTATTCTGCTATTCGGGGCGGAGGCAAATCCAACAAATCATAGATCATAAAAATCGGTCCAGTCGTTCTTGGGTTATAAACCAAAGGGTACCCCCTGGGCCCCCACTCATGTCCATGTTCTGCTATTTGGGGCGGAGACAAATCCAACAAATTAAAGATCATAAAAATCGGTCTTGCCGTTCTTGAGTTATAAACCCAAGGGTGTCCCCTGGGCCCCCATGTCCATGTTTTAATAGATATTCTGCTTTTAGGGGCGGATACAAATCCAACAATTCACAGATCATAAAAATCGGTCCAGCCGTTCTTGAGTTATAAACCCAAGAGGGCCCCCTGGGCCCCCCTGTCCATGTTTTGATAGTTATTCTGTTATTCGGGGCGGAGAAAAATTCAACAAATCAAAAATTATAAAAATCGGTCCACCTGTTCTTAAGTTTTAAATCCAAGGGCCCCCCTGAGCCCCCCTGTCCATATTTTACTTCATAAGAACCTTCCTCGAACTTAAAGGAATATTTAAAAAAAAAACGCTAAATTGGTCTAGCCGTTCTCAAGTAATCATCGATAACAATTAAAACAAAAAACAACAATTTTTGAAATCTGAAAGTTAAAAGGGACCGTCCATTAATTACAAGAGTCCTTTTTGGCTATTTTTCGATCTCCCCTCCACCCTTTGTGAGATGTCCTGAGATTTTGATCGTCCGCCTCCTTCCCCCCTAATCTCATCAGAGATTTTTCAAAATGCGTATTTTTAGCGTAAATGCGTTAAATTGTGATTGATTGTGTCGGATTTATTAAAGAAAAAAAAATTGCTTAATTATTTAATTGTAATTGGCAAGGCCGGCAACTACAGACGAGCCACGAAAACTCCCACTTTTACTTCTAACAAAGCAATCTACTACTATTATCGCGGTTATGCGAATGTGAATATTTCACGTCGCTCCACGACTTTTCAAGTCATTTCAAATCGCTTCAAGTCTTTCAAGTTGTTTTAAAACATTTCAAGCCCTTTCCAGTCGCTTCAAGTTTCTCAAAGTCGCTTCATCTTTCTTCAAGTCGTTTCAAGACTCTTTTAAGACATTTCAAGACCTTTCAAGTCGCTTCAATTTCCTTCAAAATATTTCAAGTCACCTCAAGTCCTTTCAAAACATCTCAAGCCTTTCTAATTTGCTTCAAGTGGTTTCAAAACATTTCAAATCATTTCAAGTCGCTTCATGGTATTTCAAGTCTTTTCAAGTGGCTTCCAGTCCCTTCAAGATATTATTTGAAATCTTTCCGGATCGCTTCAAGACTCTTCAAGTATTTCTTGAAACATTTCAAGTCGCCTCAAAACTCTTCGATACATTTCATGTCGCTTCAAGTCTTTGAAGTAGTTTCAGAATATTCCAAGTTCCTTCATTTCGTTTCAAGTCGCTTCCAGTCCCTTCAATATATATTTGATGTCTCCCCAGGTTGCTTCAAGTCTTTTCAATTCGCTTCCAATGCTTCCAATCCCTCCAAAATATTTCAAATCTTCCCAGGTCGCTTTGAGACTCTTCAAGATATTTCAGGTCGCTTTATGTCTCTTCAAGTCGCTTTCAGTTCGTTCAAAATATTTTCAAGTCATTTCAAGTCTTCTCAAATCGCTTCAATTACTTTCCAAACATTTCAAGTCGCCTCAAATCTCTTCAAAATATTTAGAGTTTTTTCATTTCGCTTCAAGTCTTTTAAGTTTGCTCAAGTTGCTTCAGGACATTTTAAGTTTTTTTAAGTCGCTTCCAGTCCCTTCAAGATATTTAAAGTCTTCCCAGGTTGCTTCAAGTCTTCAAGTTTGATCCTCCGGTTTCCCAGTATTTTGTCGAATCTATTAGTTTGTCTGCTATTTCTGGATTCCTTGAACCATCTGGGCCACTGGATTTTTGCATGGTGTATATTTATGAAAATTTAGACCGTACCATTCTTTACCGCCCCTCAAGATTTTTAATCCAACTCCCGCTACCCCACACATTCTACACTTAAATTTCAGAAAAAAAACCTCCCCATCCACGGCGGCACCTAAACGAACTAACTTTCCAATAAATGCCGTACTTTCGCACTCGGATCTTGTGTCATTACGATTTCATTAGCTTTTAGTGAAAACGAACTCCCAACAATAAACTCGTGAAAATTGATCCGTAAAAGGAATTTCTCACCTTTGAACTTTGCGATTTCTTCAACTGTAATATCCACGGAGGCGTGCGCTGTGTATTATTATAAAGTTTGTATAGCGTTCGATATAAACTTTTCCCCCGTCGATCCGGGAATTAATTGAAACAAGGCGAAGAGGTAATTTCGAAACAGTCAATTTTTCAGGCGAAATGACGGCGCAAAGTCGGAATAATTGACGGAATGGAGAGCTGTAAATGAAATGGCTTCACGGGATTATAGTGGAGAGAAAGCGGGTTAATATTTGCTCGTGTTTTTTTACTGTCGTAAGATGAGTGGTATTAAAGGGCACTTGTATTTATCTGTCTTTCTGGAATAGTGGAAGCTTCAATTAGAGTAGTCTTTGAAGATGCGAGGGGGTGAAATTGAATTAGTTTTTATACTCTCGGTCTAAAGTGTAGCATTTTTTTATTTCAATTATTTCTAAGTGCAGGGATAGAATATCAATCTTTTCATTCCCTAGTCACACACATTCGCGCCGACCTTCAGAAACCCGAACGCCGAAATTCCACCAGCGAAAATCGATACGACTGCCGCTTCCTGCAGGAATTGCATTTTTGCAGGACGTAATGGAGATGTTATTACCTCTAGCTCAGTGCGAGATCGTAAAGAGGTCGGTGTTTATGAGCTCCCAAATTTATAATAATAACGTTCGTGAAATGGTATCGTTTTATAGCGAGGTGTATCGAGAGGGGTACTGCGTCGGCTTATCTAAATTTTAAACGACGTAAGAAAAGCTTAGTGGGATATGTGAATTGTCTCAAAACGGTAATGGTGGATGCTCCGGGATATAAAACGTTACATTTTTCATCAAAGCAAGTAGAGGAGATCTTCTCCGATAAATTCTGTTTAAAACCGCCCAAAGACCCACAAACGAACCCGTTTTTAGCAATGTCAACACTCGGGAGACAACAGGAAAGTACGTGTTTGGGTCACAACGGCGTTTCATCTGTTATTTTTACTTCTTTGAATATCATTATTCCTTCCGTGTTGTTTTTTCGTAATTAGCTGTAGCTGACACAAACGGAGTGTCTATTTCCGTTTCCTTAACAATGGTTTGCTTGCTCAAGGATGAGGAATGGTCCGGACAAACGTGGACGAGGATAATGGTTCGGTTTCAGCACCTGCTCTTCCGGAATCCTCGTCCCGGAGGATTTGGAACCGTCCCGTCTAAATTAATTGTGAGTCTGAGGATTGGACGAATTTGGGGATTTAGTGTGTTCGATTGGGGGAATATGAGGTATCATGAAACTTAAATTTCGTGTTATAACTGCGATCAGTGTGACGAATGTTACGCTCCCGGAACGACAATGTCATCATAAATATGGAGAAATTTATTTCAATCGGAGACGTCAACGAAAGGGAACTAGAGGAGCTCAAATAAGACAGACGTCCCATTCATAACTCCCCAACCCCCCAAACCAAATAACCGCGCTATGTCGCAACAACTCCCTCTTTTTGTCCCCCTAAGTAATTACTGGAAATTTGGGAGAGGCAAACATCGTGTCGCCCGAACAAACTTTTCCTAGAATAACTTAATCATATTATGTGTTTATCAGTCGAAATTCTCGAACTTTAGGGCCGATGGTAATCTCGCGGTATTCACTGGAGGCCTCAAGGTGTCGGCTTAATGAATCCGTAGTCCCCGAAGACAAAACTAATAGTTTCTGCGCGCCGATAATCAACGTTTAATGTTAGCCGGTGAAGATGGTTCTCATTTCCTCTCGGAGAGCATTATCTGTAGTTTGGGGCCGTTGATGTGGAAATACATGCCAGACTTCAGGTACTATAATTTTTCTCCTACTAGTTTTAATTTTTCCCTCTTCTCCATCTTCTTCTGTATCGCTGCATCCAATCTCACATATTTACCAAATTCTTCGCCCATAAATCCAGCATTTAATATCAGCCAGCCGAGTGGGTTTCCATTTCCTCTCGAAGAGCATTATCTGCGAAGACTCGGTTGTAATTTAAGAGTTTTGATATGGAAATCCTCGGTCTCGCAGATAGCGCAAGCGTCTGGACGTTAGCAGGTTGAGCGCCGGGACGCCATCCAGTCTGTCTACGGACGCCAAGGTCTCGCGAACCGCGCCGTTTTTCGGAACTTCTGCCAACACTCAATGAAAGACTTGTTGGTCGGAAGTTACGTAACGGGAGTTGTTACTGAACTGAGTGCACACGGGCGACCACTCGTAAGTTTAATGTTTATAGATAAAAATAATAAAAAAGGAATGACAACTTTGCTTTGAGTGAAAAGTTTACAATTGTTTTTTATGTGCTTTTTTTATCGTATGATTTATAGCAATTTTAATCGCCGCACGATTACACAAAGTCCAAATAAAGGCCTTCATTTAATACTTGGACAAGGTGAATGAGCTCTCTGATAACACCCGAATTGACCCATCCAAAATAACGACCGCCGCAAAGATATCGTCTAATTGCTACAACGGCACTTTCGAGGCGAAATTGTCTTCTTGGGTCTGGCGTTTGCGGGGACTTTGAAAAAGATCGTGCTAATTATACAATAGGTGGTTAATTAGCGCAGTCACTGACGTACGAAACGCGTTTACGGTCCAGGAATAAAATTGTTCCGCGATGTAATTAGTTGTACGAAACCGAGGAGATGTGTGAAATATTTTTTATTCGATTTAATTTAAAGAGTGCAGTCAGTTAGAGAAGTCATTTCCGCCAAAATCTTGCAGGAAAATGGTGGATGATGCCGCCGGTATAAATTCTTCTTTATTTTCTGCATAAAGGATAACTGAAAATTTTAGAATTTTCTTAAATTAATCAGGTGGTTTCTCGGATGCTCAGGTTTACAGAGTTGCTCAAGTTCTCACCTCTTCATGGTCTCTTTCTGCAAGTCTGTTCAGATTCAAAGCTTCTGAAGTTGGTCATGTTCCTGATGTTCAATTTCTTTCAATTCCTTCAAGTTTTCAATTTTTTTTTGTTTACAAGTTGTTAGTTTTCCTAATATCACAGGTTTTCAAAGATTTAAGGTTCCTCCAGTTTACAAGTAATGCTCTCAAGTTCTAGAATTAACTTTCCAAAGTCTTCAGGTTCCTCAAGATATCGAGTTTTTTAGAAACTATATATTTTTTGTTTGGAACATAAGAATTTGCCTAACTTTTAAGAAGGCAGTACAAATTGTTCAATCCTCAATATTTTTGTTTGAAACTTTTTGTCTAACTTTTGCATAATTTTTTTTTCTTCTCATTGATCTTCACACCCATACAAAGTACAGAATAATAGTAGTAGTACAGAATTTTCTTTTGGTTCTTCTAATTAGCTTTACTTTTCTTTTTTATTATCGTTTTTAACAACGACAGTGATAGTGGTTCTTTTTCATGGATGCCAGTTTCTGATTTCAAATTTGCTATTGTGTTAACTAAATTTTATCTATCAGATCCACTGATATTCTAAATAATTGTGGACGAAAGCACCTTACATTACTCAAAATGTTTGTCTGTTTGGTCTTTTTAATCCATTTAATGGCTTTGATCGCTATGAGCTTTTGATCGTTTGCATCGTTTTGATGACTTCATATTCATTTTCATCACATTAATCCATCACATTATATTGATCTTTATGATCATTTTTAATTGATTAATTCTTTGATATTCTTAATGCTTTTAATCACAGAATAATGGTATCTTTTTGATGCTTTTTATGTTAATTTTGATAGGTACTCTGGATTCTATCTCTTTTAAACCCATATATTAATTTAATCCTTTTAATTTTTGTATTCTTTTGATCCCATTGATTTTTCTTATCATATTCGTCTATTTGGTTTCCATAATTTTGGAAACACAGAGTTTCGAAATGGTGGAATATTATATTGTATTTTCATCTTTTATTTGTGTAAACCAGAAGAATGTTCTAGCAATAACAGTGTGATGTCGTATCTACAACTGACCGATTGACTAATGGTATTGGAATGACAACCATTTTTTGACTTAAAAATTTTGAAATTGGATTGAACACGAGAGTGAGTTCTAGTTTTTAAAGGAAAAAAAATCAATAAATTGTTGTTATTTCTCAACCATTTAGTCAGTCGATGAGTATAGTGGACAGGGCGGTCCCCCCACCCACCGCACACACAAACGGTACCAAAACCATACATTTACATTTTTGATGAATGGTTGACAAGCTGGTTCTGAATGACAACCATTTTCATATTATATCCAAATTTCGTTTCTTGTATTCCACAGTTGTTCTTTCTGACTAAAAGCTATAATTATGGTTCATGGCACCACATGTGAATGCGGTGGGCGGGTGGAGTTCGACTTAGATATATTTAAATTTTTAATTTTATTTGTGTGTTAATCACAGTTGATTATTATATTTATTCTGTTCACATCAACTAATTTTGTTGTTTATACTCGTATCGCTAATTAGCTGCCCTATTTTCCACCCTTCGTGCCAATTTTATTCCCTACGAACTTGCCACTTTAAGCCAAAGCTGTAACTTATAAACTGCATTAATGCGCGCACCTGGCCGAACCCTTTTATTGCTGAAACCTGCATTTAGTCCGCGCTGCAAACCAGAAAGTATTAAAAAATCTGCCACAATTTCCCTGATTTATGCGGCGTTCTATTCAGTCCGCCCTCGCAACAAGTTTTCATCTAAAACTACCTCTATTAAAATAAAAACGGACCTCTCTTTTCTTTCACAAACAAGGACGTCTCCCAGCATTAAAACGACAAACGCGCCTTCGATTCTCAAGATTACTGTTTTGACAACAATGCAGCATTGTTGCGAGAGGTTAATTATTATTCAGCTGTCTCGTCCAGGCTCTAAGATCTGTTCGTTTTTCAGCCCGAGTCCGGTTAATTAATCGTCTTTGTTGCGAGGGAAAATCGTCGAAATCCGGGGAGAAGAACGAAGTAAGAATAGCAATAATAAATAAAAAAAAGGGGGGGGGGGTCGCGAGGGAGCTATTAATTCCAGCCGGAGAGTTTCTTACGGGAACAAAGCACGTCGACGACCGTCGTGTTATTATATACGTCTTGCATGTGGATAAAAAGGCTTGAGGGAACCAGAGGTTAACGTCGCCGACACACACGTTTAATTTCCGTCTCGAGAAGAAGAGTCGCCACTGGAGTTTATGGTTTATTTCTAGAGTTCCCTTTTGAGTACATTGAACTGTAATGATAAATATTTGTTTCGTAATTTTATGGCTAAAAGGTAGCTAAGGAGGTACTTAATCAAGTTTTTCGAAAATAATTCTTAAAAATTTAAAACACAACTTTGGTTCAATTCTTCGATACCAAGAAAATCCGTTAACATTGTCAACCCGTTAGATACTCCTTTGAATACCCCTGTAAACGCAATTTTGGCAAATTTAAAGCATGAGGCGTATTCATAGATTTTTGATCAAACAATTTTTGGCTAAATAAATGTGTCAAATCCGTCAAATTGAAATAAATTGACTTCACATTCATACAATGGAGTACAATTTCAATGAATACATCGACATGTTACTATTTTTGCTCGCCGCAATAGTATATTACATTATAAGTGTGGTAGGTTCAATTTTACATCACGAAGTTTTAATAAAACTGAGTGATGTAAAATACCTACCACACATATAATGTATACAACTTTTTAGCCGATGACGAAGTTTTCCACTCGGCGCCCCCATTTTACGAAAATTATCGTTGCACCGAAGTTACATTCACATTATTGACCTAAAGATAGGTGCAGGGTAGTGTGACGGACGCGGATTTTGCCCAAAAGGATACGGGAGGTGTAGGAATGCATAAATAGCATAAATAGGGCACAATTCCTAAAAATATGAGAGAGGTTATGTTTTTCGAGTGTTTTGTTGACTTACCTTAACTTTTTCATTATCTTATTCTTGACGTGTTTTACTTTTAGTTCAATGACTTCACCCATTTTCCCATATTATTGTATTTTATGAAAGTAATAATCGCAATAAATTAACATTTTTAAATTGAGAGACATTGTAAATTGACAAGGTAAATAGGCAACTGAGATACTTACTATTTATACCACGAGATGGTGCGCCTCCGAGTGTCTTTAAATTGGTCATTATTATATCTTAGAAACTTATTCAAAAACAGTTAAGTGCGGTATCTTCTTTCAAAATATACGACCAATATTTATCATCAAGGATCTTTTTTTTTGCGCGTTTCTTAAAGAAGAAAATTTTGGACTATTTTACCGCTTAAAGGCGGTAGGTGACAGCTTCAATGTGTAAAAAATGGGTTACCATGGCTGTCTAAAATGTGGTAGAACGTAGTTTACAACTGTCAAGGCTAAAAATAATAATACCACTGATGAAATTAGCAACACTATCAAAGAAGACGTCACCCTGATGCTAAAGTAATCAGAAGATTGCAACAAAGATTACGAGAAAGTGGGCAAATAAAACCAATTCATGTAAATCGTGGACGACTTCGGGAGGTTCAAAAACTACCTTTGAGGGAGGCTGTCTTGGAAGCCGTTGAAGCTGCACCTGGACGAAGCATTAGACGTTTGGCGCAAGAGTTTCAAGGTGCAAGCTCTTCGTCCAGGTGTTTGTCCAGGCTATTGGAACGTTCTTAAGAGAATCCTGCATTTCTTTCGCATATTTGGGCAACTGCCAATCCATTTGCAATTCGTCCACGTGCACCTCAACGACGGTTTGGTGGTAATCTTTGGGCAGGTATCGTAAATAACCACTTGGTGGGACCTGTGGTTCTTCCTGGAAGGTTAAATGTAGAAGATTTTTTACATTTTCTGCAGAATTAATTTGAAGATTTGCTGAACATCTACCAGTTGCCGTAATTGCAAGAATGTGGTTGCAAATGATTGGTCCACGTACTCATTTTGGCCATATATAAGAGATTGTTGTGACGAAACTTATCCCAATAGATGGATTGGGAGGGACGGCTCCATTGCTTGACCCGCACGCTCCCCTGAACTTACCCCTCCAGATTTTTTTGAGGGGTCATTTAAAAGAAGAATTGAAGAATTAATGGCACGTATTGACGCAGCAGTTGCTACAATTGATGCTTCAATTATATAAAAGGAGTTCAAGAGAGTATTTTAAGAAGAGCGAACTTAATATGCATTCAAGTGGGTGGATGAAATTCTGAACACTTATTATTATATTTATTTGGCACTTTAAAGGTGTTTTTGTTCTGATGGCACAGAGTGCAAGAATGTTAGAATAATGGTTTCTATGATACGAAATATTTTATACTACATACCTACTTATTAATATGTGAAAAAAATTAAGGCAAGGTTGCAGGGGAAATTTTATTTACTACCACGGGCGCCTTTTTTCATCACCAAGTGTTTCAGTGATAATTCGTGGAGTTAATATCGCTTTCCGATACGTAATATAAAACGCTAGAAATCGCCCATGTTTAACGCAATTCTTTTTACGCACAACTTTTTTTTTTAATGTTTGTTACCGCAGAACTCCGTCATTTATAAACCGATTTGTAAAATTCTTCTTTTATTTGAAAGAGTATACTTGCAGATTGGTCCCATTGTCACCATTTCAGGATCTGATGAGGGGATCTCATGGAAATCGAGAAAAATCCTCAAATTTTCGCTCCCTTTAATTAACCGACTTCATGTATGTTCACCGATTTCTTCGTCGATTGTGGACCGATTTACAAAATTCTTCTTTTATTTGAAAGGGTATACTCTAAAGATGGTTACATTGTTAAAAAATCAGGATCTGATCAGGGAATCCCATGGAAATCGAGAAAAATCCTCAAATTTTCGCTCCCTTTAATTAACCGACTTCATGTATGTTCACCGATTTCTTCGTCGATTGTGGACCGATTTACAAAATTCTTCTTTTATTTGAAAGGGTATACTCTAAAGATGGTTACACTGTTAAAAAATCCAGGATCTGATTAGGGAATCTCATGGAAATCGAGAAAAATCCTCAAATTCTCGCTCCCTTTTTAACCGACTTATCATGTATGTTCACCGATTTCTTTGTCAGTTGTGGACCGATTTACAAAATTCTTCTTCTATTTGAAAGGGTATACTCTTGACGTGATTCTATTGTCAAAAAATCAGGATCTGATCAGAGAATCCCATGGAAATCGAGAAAAATCCGCATATTTTTTCTTCATTTTATGTATATAATTATGTTCATACCGATTTCTTCGTCAACTTTATTGAGGACCTCAATATTGGAGAAGCGTCTTTACTAGGTATCACTAACTTATCACTTAAAATTGTAAAAAAATTTGCTTTTAAAAAAAAAGAGAACCGACTTCAAAAAGTGAAAAATAATTGAATACATGTATTATTACATGTACTACCCAATGATCTGTCTGAAGTCGGTACTAAGCCAAATAGGTAGTAGATAGATAGGCTGCCTACTCCAGCCACATCGAAGGTCTCCCGGCGAACGCACCGGAATGCGTGAGCGTGGGTGGGGGGCTCGTGCTGAGCAAAACACCCCAAACGGCAGACGTCGTTGACGGCCGTCTCGAATGATATCGAATTTTGTATGCGTTATAACGTTGTTCATATTTTTGTATAATTACAATATTGGCTTGGCACCGACTTCAGACAGGTCATTGGGTAGTACATGTAATAATACATGTATTCAATTATTTTTCACTTTTTGAAGTCGGTTCTCTTTTTTTTTAAAGCAAATTTTACTTCTTTACATCTTTGTTACCATGATTGAAAATGGAACATTACACCCGTAAAGCAAATGCCCGTAAAGTAAAGCTCGTAAAGTAAAAAGCCCGTAAAGAAAAGGCCCGTAAAGAAAAAGCCCGTAAAGTAAAAAGCCCGTAAAGAAAAATCCCGCAAAATTATAACAAAAGAAATTAACATTTATTTATGATAATTATAACTATTAATTGTAATTGTGCCTAAAACGTTGTACGAACCTCTGGCCGAAAGACCGTTTACGCTCTCGGACGACTTAAAGGCCCTCCTTCGTCAAGCCTCAAAATCGTCCTCTGGCGTAAAATCTTTCTTTCGGCCCTCTATAAATAATGAAGGTGTAAATTACTATTGTACACCTTCATTATTTTCTGCACTTTGTGAGAGTTATATGTCGTTCCAAATCATTAGTTGCTGAGTTCGTCGTTTACCAGCAAGTGATCGTATATGCACCCACAATGCGGACTTTGTTAATATTTAATTATTGTTTTGATAATAATAATTACTGTAGTTAACAAACGTATGTACCATTTCTGAGCCGAATCGATGATTAACACCAATTTAATATGAAATCCGAGCCCAAATCAATACTCACCCCCGATTCAAAATTAAAAACCCCTTTATCCTCGCCCGATCAATGGCCGATTCGTCAATACCCCCCTCAAATTTTAATCTCGCTGAGGTCAAGATTTTTTTTTCGGACAGGCTATAAGTTATGCAGAAGATACGAGGCGGAAACGTCATAGACTCACGTCACGGCTACCTCATTGGCCGGTATCGAACTGATCGCATGTTTGTTTGGCTTGCGAGTGGAACGTTATGAAAAGTACTAATGATGGGGATCGGTGTCAAGGACGGGGATAATCGGCGGAAGGAGTTGGGAGGTTGGGCGTGAGTTCTAGGTTCGTAGGGGGCGGGAATGCGGAACCAGTTTTTTGTCTTCTGACCCCTGTTAACGTACTGTTATTTTTTTAATTGCATCTATATCACCTAACAGCTGAGGTCATCATACCAAAAACCACCACTGCTGGTAATTTATCAATGAAAACATGTTTGCGCAACAACGTTTATTTACCGTGAATTTTTAATGACAATCAGTTCGTCCACACCCACGCGTTCCGATAATAAGTGCACACTTTTTTCTCCCCCCATCCCCCCTCAACTTCGACTTCCTTCATTCATCCAGAGCGACAATGAATGTATAAGTACACCGATTCGTGTATTGGCCGGTAATTTAAGGAAACGGCATCGATTCGCCGTAAATAAATGAAGCGGTTATCGTAACGCGCACGCGGAAAATAGAAATTTAATTTTTAGGGGCAAGTTGATGACCCGCCGCGTCCGTCGGTTGTAATTAGTAAGGTGAGGTCGCCAGAGATCGATCCGTGAGGACATAAAACATAAATGCAACTGAATAAAACAGTAGTGTGCAGTTCGAGTGCAGTCTATAAATAAGCGGGATCTTTGTTTCGTGGGATTGGGTCGAGGTCTTGAGGAGATTATTGACTGTTCGCTGAAAAGTATTGACTCGAGGACATTTTTATCGGGCGACATATAGAAGAAGCGATAACATCAGATGATATCGTTTGAACGATTCTAAAAAAACAAACTCCACACATTCGGATTATTTTCGCCTCCGCAACCACTTTTTCCCATTGACGCGTCCGAACATGAATTTTAACAAAGGGAGCGTTTATTGATCCTCCAACGCAACGTTTAGTCGAGACAAAGCCCAAACAGCGCATTTTTTCACAAACGTTTGGACATGCCGTCGGTTCTATTGTGTTGTCTTTCTGTTTATAACACCACAATCATTAGCAATAACAGTGTGATGTCCAAGAGAGTATCAAGAGCGAAAAAAGACAAATGGTGGATGCGCCCCTCTAGCTAGAATATAATTTTCACAGTTGTTCTAGTAACCAACTTTGGTCGTATTTTTTTTTAGCCAAATTCGTTCTGTAGGATGTGATGTTTTTCGTTTTGTTTTGTCTTATTGTAGATTGTGGCTTCATTTTTTTTTATATTGTGGCTTAAATTACCCACACAAAACGCGAATAAAAAAAAAGACCAGACAAGTCGGTGTAGCTCGTTTCCCTGCTAGGGAGGGAGGGAAATATCTGTGATTACTTTTCATTACTTGATTACTTATTTGTCAATTTTGATATATTTATTTTTTACTTTTCTTTAGAAATGACTTGTTAAAGTTTTGTGTTGACAGATGGGGTTTTGAGCGAAATTCACATGTGTTCATCCCATGAGGCATTTTTAACCGCTCTCGCTGAAATTTTTATAAGCCGAACTCACAACAATCGCTTTAGTCCATCAATCATCCAGACGGTCCTGCATTATTTACCCAATTCTTCTCACAACTTCCGAATAGATGCCTCAGCATAATATTTTCTAAACGAAACGTCCAGTTTGGCACCGTGTCCGAATCAAGCAGGCTCACATCCGTCCTGGAAGAATCGTTATCCTTTATGTAAGTGCAACAATAAGTAGGATACATTCGGAATTAGAGTGGAATCCTTCCCGCGCCGCAAAGCCCACCTATTCCGTTTCTTTGTTACGTTTTCCATTTATTTATTTCTCTTCTCTCCGAGTTGACTCAATCCCTCAACTTTATCACCAGACACAACTCGCTCCGCGTCGGGTTTATGTCTCGAGGAAAAATCCTGATCGATTGACCGTCTATTTAATTGATAACAGGTTTTTAAAATAACCGTGGATTGACTCGAAAGAGGTTCTGCCGCCTCGTTGCAATTAACTGATAGATCTTAGGTTAACCTTAGTAGGGCGCATCCACCATTTTTATAACCTAATATTCTTAATATACGAAGGATTGCAGTTATTGTAGTATTTCAGTGTCACTCGTTAAAGTATGGGCCGCAGCCGCAGTCTCTTATTGAGAGTGAAGTATGCAATATTCTTGGTAAGTAATATAATAACATAAAAGCAAGCCCCAAAGTGCGGTTCCGCTGCATTTTAAGGGACCCCTTTCGGTGTAAATTTCCGCGACTACAATGCCTGTTGATTGCGAAAGTCTCTTAAGGCAAAACCCACCTACGCCTCAAGTGCAGCATAACAGCCGACGTGCATCGAGAGTACAACAACCGCGACTTAACGAGCCAAGTCATACTCCCGGGAAAACTCGAACAAACTCACTTTCTCGATGGTTTACGTTTTATATAATTAAGAACGTAATTATACCACGTCGTAATTAATGGAGTCTTTTGTGTCTCGTTAAAACTTGTCCGAGAGCGATAACTCAAAAATAGCGCTCCGCTTCTTCTGTCGGACGATTACAAATTTTCTAATCTGCTTAATGTAAACATGTCTGCGATGCTTTAACTTGGCGGCGGGCATAAATTCTCTCGGGTAATTTACCTCTTTTGTGCGGAAATCTGGCGGCGCCGATACGAAAAATTACAGGGCGGGGAGGAAATTGTGCACTCCTCAAAACCATGGAACGAGCAACTACGAACGCCTAGTCCAACAGAACTACTTCAGGTTTGATTGCTGTTATCTATCTGACGGTGCAGAACAAATGGTTCCAATATAAGCGGAAAATGTTTGATCTCTGAGAGTTTCGCAAGTTTCTTCCGGGTTATCTATCAGATTGTGCCTCACAGGTCTTCATTAACATCTTTTTACGAAGATCTGCAGTGTCTTCACGCAAAAATAATAACTTTTTGTTAGTATTAACGTTCCAAATAGTTTCTCAATTCCCCAATTTTACGCGATTATTTTTCCCTCTAGTATATCAGCATTTTTGTTTTGATTTTGTATTTTTACGGATATTTTTTCTTTTTATTTGTCATTTAAAATCTCTAGAGGTAGATAAATAGCAAATCCCCTATAAATAATCAATCCTGTAACGTTGTCGATCTCGTTAAAACCTCGTAGGCCGATAATACAGAAAACGATTTCCACGTGCTCTCAATTAACTTGCGCGCTTATCTCTCCACGGCCCAATTCCCCTAAAAACTCGATTGCATTCCGTTCGACGTCATAATCTTTCAATTAAATCTGTTTTCGCTCTCCAAGCACTAAACCGGCCGCTTAAACGGCCCTTTCAGAAAAATCCGAGCTTCTTTCACGCGATGCCCGTGGCAATGACACGGCTCGTCTTTTCAATAATGAAACCGGAGGATTATATTTAGCCTCTCGTTGTTGCGGCTTGTGTTTTTTTATTAATTTTTTAAGCGGCGGAGCTTTCTAGTTGTCGCGACAGGAATGACAAGTGGGATGACTATTGATCTGGCTTTTATGTAGTGTAAGCTGTCGGAAACGCATTGGCGGAGGGAATAATTCGGCGTTTCGTTAATGCTGAACGCCGCCGGATGTTGGCAATGACGGGAAATAATATTGCGAGAGGGTGTGAATGATTGGATAGTTGACGTTTTGTTTACGGGATGTTTGCGTAATTTCCAAAGACTGGATCGTAATTAGTTTGTGATTCGAACCGGCGCTCTATTTTTGCATGTTTTAATTATGTCTCGTAATTAGTTTCGGACCACCGTTAAGTGAGAACTCGGATGGTAAATATCAGAAATATGGACACTGCAGCTAGATAGTCGTTAAACGAGTTCAAAATGTATATATACTTACATTTAAAATATATATTTTTCAATTAAGTAAAATAACTCCACTGAGAAAAAAGACCACGCGCTCCTTCCATCCTAGATCCTATCTTCACATAATTCAACCAAATTGCATTCCGGAATTGTTTCGCGCGAATGCCTTAAATAAAACGGATTTTAATAGCTACATTAAGTTCCTTTGCTGTATTCCTAGAGTGAAATTAGAACCAGTAGATACAGAGAATTCCATGCTTGTTGATGGTTTTGTGCTTAACCAAATTCGACTTGTACGTATTTATGGTTCAGGAGTTTGACGGTGTACCTTAATGTAAATTAAATCTCGTTCTTGCTTTGTGCAGGATTAATTAATTAATTGTGTCAAAAAGCAGTTCATTGTTTGGTAATGAAAAATTTGCATACACCCACAAATACAAATAAATATTTATGTAATTTCCTATGAAATGAAAATGCATTCACGATATAGTAAATTTCATTTAATTAGTAAACTAATTTTATAACATTTGATTGGCTGTACAGCGGTTTCATTAAGCAGTACCTTTGAACTACATAATTAACCTGTGTTGATAAAGTTTCGCACAATTTTATTTTTTAAAATTACATTTTCTGACGTACGAATGTATTCTTGTGAACAGCCGTTTTTGCACAGTGAGTTTTTCTTTCGGATTCCGGTAGAAATTTTATTAGTTAAATGGTAGTACAAAAAGATTGGAACCTTACATATTAAGCATCTCTCTGGAAAAACTTCCAATAAAATATAAGCACAACTATCCGATTTATTAATAATTTCAACCAAAATTCTACGGTAAAATAACTGCCAAATATTCTCAAATCTATTCTACAGGGTGTTATGGAAGTCCTAGCAAAAAATTCAACCACAAAGTAGAACTCGTCGAAAGAAAAAATTTTTTTATTTTTTTTATCATTTTATCATTTTTTCGCAAACGCAACCTCTCGGAGTTAAAATTAAGAATAGTTTGACCCCTAAAACCAATACCCGCCTATGGACTCCACATTCATTGATTGTGAGGATGCACAAAAACGTTACGAGATAAACGAATCGAAATAAAAACTGTTAAAATGTAATCATGTAATTGCTGATCTGCCATAACAGGCAGATGTTAAAGTAGTTTAGTAATAATAAATTTTCTAGCTTCCCTTCTTTAATCACATCAAAAATAAATTAAATACGCTGCACCAGTTAAACGCGGGGGTAAAATATGAGGCCCAATTAAATGATCTCCGATTTATTCCTGCCCACACATTAATTGAAATTTGAAATTTTTTCCTGAAAATTCCGTTACTGGATTGCCTAAGAATTTTCATTTCATTCAAGAAATTTGATACCTCTTCAATTTTCTGAATAAGCCATTGGCAAAAAGCAAGCCTTCAAGCGGGGTCTCCTACGCAGTCCTTATTGTTACCGACACGTAAAGAGGGTCTTTTAATATTCAAATTTGGCAAATTTCACAAACGTTTTACTGTTCTCACAAAAGCACTTGAAGTTGGAATTTCGCGGTTTCCATTTTCGTGGAAATTGCAATGAACAAATTATAATATTAATTGTTTAAGAATCGAGCAGAGGCAGAACACAGCGCGACACTCGACTGATGACTAAAATTTACATTTTTTTTTTGTCCCAAAAAGCTAAAAGGTGTTCGATCGCACAAACACTTTCTAATTCGTTCAAGTTCATGTACTCGTTGGTGGAGGGTGAAATAAGAATTCAGAAAAATGTTAAAATGTTCAGCAAAGCGGTATATAGAAAAAATGTTTAATTTGACGAGTCCTACTTGTGGTTAAATTTTTTGCCAGGACCTCATGGAAAACATTGTAATAACATATCGAAAAAAATGCATTCCCGTTCGTGATCTTCCCCGAACCTGCCCCAGTGCACACATAACTGGATTGCAGACTTCAATTACCCTCTCCTGCCATTAAACTGTCGCTAAGAGCAACAGCTGCGCTTCCCATAAGGTGTTTAGTTGGGAGCTTTTGACGGACTCGAAACGGGCTTTTCCATGGTTAATTAGAGCCATTTCGCGAGCAACGCAGAGCTTTTATCTATCGATTTGATTCAGCAGGGGCGCTTTGAAGTCCTGACCGCAGTATGTTGATGCATTGCGCGTTTAATTGTCTGATTGATGACATAAATTCCCCGCGCCGCTCTAGTTACGACCCCGTCGTTCTGTCCGTGCAGACCTTTTGCGAAAAATAAAATCTAATTAGTATGAAGTTGATTCCGCCGAATTTATTCTTCTTATTTTGTTTTTAATTATGCGAGACTCCATCACTTTTTCAATGCTCGTCGAAGCCAATCGAGCAATTCGTTTCTGGTAAATTGGCACCTGCCGAGTCCAAATGAGCAAAACCGACATTCAGAGAGTCGGAATCAATAGCTGCGTTACGTGAAATTGCCGGATTGTTGGGCTGGAACCAAAACAATAAATATCCGGACCGTTATGGTGAAATGGCGGCGGTGTTTTGTTTGCCGGGACAAGATATTACAAGACACGAATTTCGGCTCATCATCCGATGAATGGCGACTGTCGAGTCTTAAATTTAGTTAGAAACCGGACTCCCAGCGAAGTACAGTAAGTTGTCGGATACAGACGGGCTGGAAGCGTGTAGACAGTTTAATAATAAGTTTTCAAAAAATATTTAAGCACTAAGGATGAACATAATCTTGTTTTTCGTATACAAAGAATCAATTTTCAATTTCGTCAAACAAAAATGATTCAAAATTTATTTTAAACTTTATTTTACCAGCGCATTCACCATTTTTATGTGGCTCAAAAGCCAAATGAAGAAATACTGAAATATTTAAAGTTTTTTTTTTTTATATTGTAGAAATTTTATTTTTACCAGCGCATCCACCATTTAAAAACATTTCATAATTGTATGTCAGAATAACATACAACTTTTCTAACCCAAACCCTCGAGACCTAAAACGCAGAACTTGAGGAACTTGAATTCTGAGATCTTAAAGACTTCAAAATGTGGAAGTATGCCTCAACTTCCGACAACCTGCGCACCAAAAATTGAATTTGGTAATCTGAAAACTTGTGCACTATACCCACCAAAAGGCTGAAAAGTTTACAAATCTATTAATCTCAAACCGAAAAAATTAAAGACAATAATTAGTCCAGGATTTAAAAACCTGAAACCCTTGAAAAAATTACAATATTAGTGTCCCTGTTACTCAGTTCTTCATTTTATGGGTTACCGAGTTACTGGGTCTTCCGTTTCTCAGTTACTCAATTCTCTCGTTTTGAGTATTTCAAATCCTTAGTTTCCTAATAACTGAAACACTTTTTTCACAGCTTAACTTCTCGGGTTCTCAGTGTTTGTATTTTTCAGTTCTAACAATTTTTCCTACCATCAATTCCTCATTATTTCAGTTTCTTAGCTACTGAATTTCTTAAATGCTCAGTTTGTCAGTTCTCTTTAATTTTTCCGTTTTGCAATTTCTCAGTTTCTCACCTCTTTAGTTTTTCAGTTTCCCATTTCCTGAATTATTGAGTTTCTTATTTTTCTGTTCGTTAGACTCCTAAATCCTCAGCTTCATTTTTCTGCTCCAGATTGTATCAATTGCTTAGATTCTCAGCTGCTCAGTTTCCTAAGTTATTAATTTCTTTGTTAGTCAATTCTTTATTTTATTAATAGATGATTTAGCTTTTCAATAGCTCAATTTCCCCTTTCCTCAGGTTCTCAGTTTCCCAGCAGTTTTTTTTTCAATATCTCAGTTCCTCATGTTCTCAGTTTTAAATTTTTGCTCTGTTTCTCAGCTTTCTCAGCTTTCTGAGCTTCTCAATGCTTAAATTGCTCAAATTAATTACGAAAATAACAGTTATCCAACCTGTCCTCCTAATTTACACCGTTGCTACATAATATGTAATCGTTAGTATGTATATTAAGAATCGCTATTTCTCGTTAAAATAAGAAAAACTTGAAATTCTTGAGAAATCAATTGATTATTATTTGTAAAAAAAAACATTACTGATCAAGTAATTTATAACGGGTAGTCAATTGTGTGTATAATCAGTACAACTTCCTGCTTGATCGGTGTTAGGCAGACAGTCGCACCTAATTAATGAAAAACCAATTGGTTATTTAAAAAAAAATCATGACAGATCAAACTGTCTTTCATCAAACTGATAATGATGTATAATAATATGTAATCGATTGTATGTAAATCAAGAATCGTTGTTTCTCGTTAAAATAAGAAAGACAGTCACTTCTATTAATGAGAAATCAATTGGTTATTTGTCAAAAAATCATTACAGATCAAAGTTTTATTTTAAACGGAAAATTATGTATTATGATGTGTAATCAATTTTATGTATATCAACAATCGTTGTTTCCCGTTGAAATAGAAAGACAGTCGCCTCTATTTCTGAAAAATCATTTGATTATTTAAAAAAAAATTACATATCAAATGTTTTTTAACGGGTAATTATTTGTGAGTATCTCAGTAATGATTCATGCTTGGTTGGTGTTAGAAAGACAGTCGCTTATGGGATCTCATTAATGAGAAATTAATGTCTTTTTTTCAAAAAATTATGAAAGATCAAAGTGTTATTTCCCGTTGAAATAAGAAAGACAGTCACCTCTATTTTTGAAAGATCATTTGATTATTTTCAAAAAATAATTACACATAAAATGATTTATAACGGGTAATCATTTGTGAGTATATCAGTAATGATTGATGCTTGGTTGGTGTTAGAAAGACAGTCGCTTATAGGATCTAATTAATGAGAAATTAATTTTTTTTTTCAAAAAATCATGAAAGATCAATGTGTCATTTCAAATGGAAAATATTGTATGAGAAATCAATTGATTATTTTCAAAAAATAATTATCGTACATATCAAATGTTTTATTGCGGGTAATCAATAGTCTGTATATTAGTAACCATTCGTGGTTAATTGGTGTTAAAAAACTGTTGGTTCTGGGACCAGCATAAATTATTTAAAAAGAATAATGACGGATATTTTCAATTTTTCATGTGATATACAGGGAGGAAAATGTTGAACTAAAAAACGAGAAAATTAATAAACTGCGAACTGAAAAAATGGAATTGCGAAAGTTAAAAACTGGGAACCTGACAAATTGAGAACTAAAAAATAATAATTAAGAATGTGATGTGATGTAATGTGAGGGTGGTTTTATATTCAGAAAAGAGACATGGTTCAGCCACACCTTTATTCACCTCCATAACATTACTCTCACTGCCCCAGCATCCCCATTTGGAAACCGTCGATATCTACCTCTTGCGTAGCGGTACATATTTTGCACTACACCTGAAAATTTGCAAGTTAGCATTAGCAAATGGGAATATGACTTAAAAATGGGGAACCTGAAACCTGAGAAATTAGAAAATTGAGAAGCTGTGAACCTGTAAAATTGAGAAATATAAACCCGATAAATCTGAGAATCTGTTGGATATCTGTATAAAACTGCATATAAGTAGTTTACAAAAAAGTGGATATTTTGAACAATATAACATAAATAAAGTTTGTTCGGATTAGTCATTTGGACTTCCTTAGACTTACTTTGATTATGAATTCCTTTAGATCTCTGAATTTTTTTCGCATTCTTCTTTTATATTTTTTATTTCTTTTAGTGCCATTCAATTTATTTTGGATTTCTTCAAATTGTTCTAGGTTCCTTGACGTCCTTTTGGACTTCTCTAGATTCAACTTAGTGGTTGCAAGCTTGACTATAAAAATTATGTTATCGTTGTATTTTTGCGGACTCAATTAGCAACGTGCTTTTCCTTTTCCAGCAACGAGCATGAACGAGCCCGACATCTGACAGAACCCGGTCGCCCCCAAACGACGAAACGATGATAGTGAAGGCGATGGCTTCGTTCTCAGCAACACTGACGGCGACATCGACGCACCTCCCCAGCCTGCTCCAGAACGCCACCCCCAACGACACCAACGTGGCCACTCTCAGCCCCCATCCGCACTGGACCGACCTCCTCCTGCTCGTCCTCAAGGGCTTCATCTTCGGGACGATAATCGTGAGCGCCGTGCTGGGCAACGCACTCGTCATCATCAGCGTCCATCGACACCGGAAACTCCGAGTCATAACGAACTACTACGTCGTCAGTCTGGCCATGGCCGACATGCTGGTGGCTCTGTGCGCGATGACGTTCAACGCCAGCGTGGAACTGACGGGGGGGCGGTGGCTGTTCGGGTCGTTCATGTGCGACGTTTGGAACTCTCTGGACGTGTACTTCTCGACGGCGTCCATCCTCCATCTGTGCTGTATCAGTGTGGATCGGTACTACGCCATCGTCAGGCCGCTCGAGTACCCCATCACCATGACCCATCGCACGGTCAGCTTCATGTTGGCCAACGTATGGATGCTGCCGGCGCTGATCAGTTTCACGCCCATCTTCCTGGGGTGGTACACCACGGACGACCATCTCTTGTATCGGGAGCGGCATCCAGACGTGTGCAAGTTCGTGGTGAACAAATACTACGCTCTGATCAGCAGCTCCATCAGCTTCTGGATACCGGGGATCGTGATGGTGACGATGTACTGCAGGATCTACAAGGAGGCCATCAGACAGAGGAAGGCGTTGTCGAGGACGTCGTCCAATATCATCCTCAACTCGATACATCAGCATAGGACGTCGTACCGGGATCGGTATGGAGACCATTATCTTCATCCGTCTGATGGGGAGTTGACTACGGTGGGACAGATCAATGGGAGGCGGAGTACCAGTTCCGGGTCCGCCGTTTCCTACGGTACCACCGTGACTGAGTTCAACACGGCGATGAACAGTAGAGATAACAGCAAAGCTGCCACGGAGCTGAACCTAAATGGTGAGTGATAACAATGAACAAATATAATAAATTAACTGCTTGACAGCAAATCGAAAAGAATTTTTTTAGCCAATAAGGAGGTAAGTCTATATTTTTGTAAGAATGATATTATATGTAGTTGGTTATTCCCACTGAATGACTGATATTTGGATTATTATTGGAAGTAGACAGAATACGATTCAAAACACCACTAGGAGTATTATTTAGCACGACATAATGACAATGCCAGGGATTGGGGCTGCTGATAAATAGTTAACAAAAACTAAATTTGGAGAAACGGCAGTTGAATGGCCGCGCCAAGGAAACAACGCGAAGACACCAAAGAGGAACACAAAAAGCTAAAAATAACCGTCTCATAATTGACACGATACAAAATTAATCTCCCCACAAAGCGCCTCGTTACGTCCCTAACTTCCCTCAGCTCGAATCTCCAGGACAATAACCTTCGCCATCAACAAACACCTCGCGTAATGCAGCAAGAAGCGACGTCTTAAAACGACACCAAAACAGGAGGCGAACTTCTCGACGGAAATAGGAAAAAGTGGAAAAAGCTACAGCCGGCGAATGAACGAGCTTTTATTAAAAAGTTTTATTAAAAGCGAGGGCTTTATGCAGGTACGCCGATGGCACGATCGAGAAGGGTATTGAAAAAGCGGTCGTCCAACATCATTTCGGAGCACGAGCGAAAATTCCATCGGCTGCGAACGACTCTGAAGTCCATCGATTAAATTCTTCTATTAAAAATACGTCGGAATTCTAGCGAGCAGATATTGATTCGTGACGTTTAAGGGGTCTAGGACGAAATTGGTTCTCGGTTTAATTATTTATTTATTTCCAGGAGACTATAAAGTCTCCAATTATACGTGACGTAAAAATCCAAACTAAACAATAAAAACGTCTTTATTTGATTGTTACAGCATGTGCAGACTGTTCAATATACCGGGTGTAGAATGGACTTCTGAATAATTCTTGCTTCCAAATAAAAAGAATTTTTTTTTGAAAATTTCTAAAAAAGTCTAGTTCCAGCAGAGAAACTTTCAAATGAAAATCTGAGATTCCATAACATGTGTAAAAGTCGAAAATTGTCATGACAAAGATTTTAAAAGGACACAAATATTTTTTGACAATTTCTGAATAATTGCTGCGTCCAAATTGAAACACACTTTCTTTGAAAATTTATAAAACAGTCTAGCTCCAGCAGAAAAACTTACAAATCAAAATCTGAGATTCTATAACATATGTAAATGTCGAAAAGTGTCATGACAACGATTTGAAAAGGACGCAAATATTTTTTGATAATTTTTGACTAGTTGCTTTCATTAGAAGATATGGGACTTTTTATGGAAATACATGTGACTAATTAGTTTAGAGCAAATACCATACTTAATATAATTCTACCTAAATACATTTTTAGTTCCTTTATAACAGCTTTTGGTAGACCAGTAAAAAAAGAGTTAATTTTATGAAGACACAATGTTGGGCGACAAATTCCACCTGTTGAAACCTTCTGGCGAGTAATTTAAATAAATCATTAAATTAATAACATCTTCAAATCCCATGCTATTTTTTGAATTTCTTAACTTCTTTCTTCTCTTTTATTTTAACACTTGGAACCAATGTCAAAAAAATAATTATGGATTTAGGTACTTCTTTGTATTCTCTGCAGCTGTTATTTAACAGATTTTGCTGTAAAAAATTAAGGGAGCCAATATTCTCAGTTGTTATTTTTACATGTAATTTTTTTGTCTTAGAATGCATTCTACGCCCGGTATCTAATTATGAAATGAACATAATTATCACCGTTACATTTTTTGTAGGTTTTAGAGTAGTTTTAGAGAACAAATTACAGACAATAATTACTTATTGTTATTATGAGAAATCAGATCTGAAATTTGATGTATTCCAAGGGCCTACCCATAAAAGTAATCCGCAATAATATCGGACGTATTGCGGGATTTACAAAACTATTACTACTGCAATAAAAACGGCCCCCACGTTCTCCAAGCAAAAAATTCTAGACAAACTGCTGCTCGCAAACAAAGTACCGACACACCAATAAATATTTTATTCCAAAGTCGAAGTGGCTGGCTCATACATAATTATTTAAGACGCAATGTCACTAGCCCTGGGTAGGCGTTGAGACATTACAAGAACCCGACTTCATCCCTCGTTTATTGTGTTTCGTAGACCAGACGTGAATACGAAATTGCATTACGTACTTGAGACAAACAGCCCTACAATCATAAATGCTTCTGTTTGCGGGAGAGAGAAGGGTCATTGAGGTGCCATGGGCGCCCAATTAAATCCGTTTCAGTCCCATTCTTTTTTATTCTTCTTAATAATAGTTTCTAGTTCTAGTTTCTTTAGAGTTCACGTACGTAGTAGTTACGGCTGCTTACAAATATTAGGAAGAAACCTTATAATTGACAAATCTGATAGTTCAAACGAAAGTTTACTTCAGCTTCGTTTATACCGGAAATCATTCAAAGAGATCGTATTTCAAACTTATTTCTCTTCACTAACTTACCTTCGGCAATCCTGCAATTCGTTCATAAAATGGATTAGTTTTGCATCAAAACTAGTTCCCACTTTGCTCTCATGTGTACCGAAATGCATTGAAACCTACAAATCTGGAACTCCACTTCCACGTGCCGTTTTAAAACGCTTTGAACGACCCGAGCTTTCAGCAGTCTCGAAAGCTTTCGCCCTGATTAAACGTCGATTCCATCAAAACTTCGCAACATAAATATTCCATTGTCCCGAAAACTTGTTAATTGCGCAAAAGAAAAGAAATATTTCCATCATCCAGTCGGAGCGAGCTCTCGGGATGTCGGCCGCACAAAGGTAACAATTTAAATATCGATTCTTTAATGTAGATCTCGAGTTGAACTTTATTCCGGGAGATTACCATAATTACGAAAATAAGTAAACAGAACTAAGTTAACTCTTGTTGAGAGCTTTCGTTGTTAATTGTAACGATTGGTAAATTTGTAAATATTTGATCCGGGCGTTGTTGTTGTTGAAATTGAAAAGTTGTTGAAGTTGTCGGAGTGCTCGAACGAGGAAGAGTCGAGCGGCTTTTTCACAGTCATGCTCTAAAGACGTTCACAGTTCGACGCCCAAAACGCGAAACAATGACATCTTTGAATACGTACACGAATGGTAGACAAGACAATTTAAATGCGCTCGACGATTTTATAAAAGTGGAGTTTTCAGAATGTCGTGTTCCATTCACCGTGAATAAATCGACGAAAGGACGAAACTCATTGATAACGTTCGCTTCGATTCATAGTTCGCAATTGTTGGGTTAGTCAAAGCGATACTGTTTTCAATTGAATGGTGAGAAATTTAAAATTTTGCAATTTCCTCAAAGTTACATAGATACTGTAGTAGGTATTATAAACTCCCGAGCAAGAAAACAAAATAATATAGGTTGACTAAGAAGGTTGGAAGTTGGTCAAGAATAAAATTGAATCAGACTGAATTCTCAGACTTTGGGTATCTATTCTCCAACTTCTTCTTCTGCCTTAACGCTTTTATTTCCCCATTATCGTCTCTATTTTGTTGGTTCGAGCTTTCTATATTCGCTTCTATTACTGCGTATTTTCTCTCCTTTTAGTCCTGAGTGTCGAACAACTGACTTGGCAGATATTTAGAGGCTTTCACTACAGACAATGCTTTCCATGCAGTAATAAATAATTCTCCGTCTCACGAACATCTTTACCCTTCCACAAAATTTGCATTTCGCACTTTCGCTTTCACAACTTCGACTTGTTGTAACAAAACCTTTGAAACTATATCTCCTGTAAAAAGTCCCCCATCAGACCGTCTATTTTCGTCTCCGAGAACCTATAGGGAATAAATCCCTCCTCGAAGAGAGACATTTCCATACCGACCGGATAGACGAGGTGGCGAAAGGCGCTGCTCTAAAACACACTTCGTAAACGCGAATTTTCCGAGTAACCCCCTCGGGCGCAGAGTTTTCCTCCTCGTTTCGCCTCCATCATCAAATATGACAATGCGAGAATTTATGTCGTAACACGGTTCGCGGCGATAATCTCCGAGACGCCGAGGACCGGGAAAAATCGATTCGGGAATTTTTCCGCAGACTCCATTTTCATAATTAATACCGCCTGGACACCAGGTGCCCTCAGACGTCCGTCTCGACGATTCATTGCACTTCATTAGAGGCTGAATGTTTAATAGGGCACTTCGCGAAGATGGGAGTTTGTTCTTCGGGGTGAATATAAAGCAGCAACGGGTTTATTCGATAAACTCGGGAAACACATCGCGTTGTATCGGCCGGGAATGAAATTAGAGAGATCCGAAAAGTTCCCCAATCAATTTTTCCCATTCGATTTGTTTTCATCCCGAGCTTGGGCGCGCTAATGCCGGCTTAACGATGCCCTCCCTAATTGGAGTTCCAGTTCGAAATTGGGACACTTCGATTGGCGAGTTTATTCGAAAGTGTTTCAAGGTGGAAGAGAGAGGAAAAAATAACCAGACAGGGTAAGTCGTGTAATGACAACGTCGTTTGTTACATTATAAATCATCCTTTACGTTATGCGACATTTTTACAATTGACCCTGCGATAATAGAAGATGACATTTATGAAGTTGTTTACGAAACATAAAATTCGTCAATTAGATATTTATCGTGTTAAAACCCGTTCAATTAAAAAATTGACAAAAAACATTTTCTGCCATACTGTCTGTATACAAAACATAAAACTTTTCAACTTGTCAGAGTCTGAGACAGTAGAAAATACATGTACCACGTTAGCAGATAAGGCTATTGATGAAGAGGAGCTCTATTCCAAATCACTCCTTCACGAACACTACCATATACTATGTATTGAAAAAAATCTATTTTTCCAAATTTTTTTCAAATAAAATGTAATTTTTGACAACTGACATTAGTTAGGAAACTTAAAACTCAAATTTTGTGTAACTAGTTAGGAAAAAATTTATTGCTCATGTAGACAAACAGTATCTTTGCAACCTCGGTTACGGTTGCAAAGTAACGGTTTGCCCATTTATTAATTTGGGTGCGCAAAGTTTACTTGTCGCACGCAAATTATCCTTTGCTCACGCAAATTCAGATAAACAAACTACTGAAAACTGAATTTGCCCCTGGAGTCCCATTTTATATTGGGATTTATTCCGCATTCGCAATAAAAAATAGTAGGTCCAACTCGTGCGGCGTTGTCGATTGCCCCCTCAAGCGAATGAGCGCACGAACGAAGTGCGCTCAACTTCGCTTTCGTGGGCAATCGACAACTTGCCGCACGAGTTGCACAATATACTATTCCGTAACTAGTAACATAAAATTTGAATTTGATCAAATCCTATCAGAGTTCGTGCTTTTTAATTAGGAGATGCAAAGTCCTTGTAAGATAAACCAGGTTTCTATAAAAGATAATTAATATATGCACATATTAGAAAAAATATTGTATGTCACTCACTTCGCTCGTCACGCAAGAATTCCATTCGTTACACAAAACACCCCATTTCATAACTTGTTAATACAATAACTTGTTCATTCATACATTGCTGCTATTGTGTGAAAATTCCACCTGTTTTTGCATCCCCTCCAAACCGAACGCTTTCGCGGTGCAAAAAACGCCCCATTTCTGAACACACTTCCACACCTAACGACAAAAAACGAGTTTCTCAACCCTGCCGGTCTCTGGCGAAGAATTTATGGGCGCATCGGCTCCATTTCCGCCCTGATATTACTGTTTCGTTCACGGACTTAACGAAGAACGATCGCCAGTGAGCGAGCTTTCCAACTTTTACGCGATTAAAGGAAAGCGCGAATAGAAATTCCTACTTTCAATGGCTTTAATTGAGAGCTTCGGATCAGTTTTCTGACCTCGTTAGTCGAGCTTTCAGTACGACTCCATGTTGTTATTAACTTTCGGATGGTCGAGCTTTCGCTATCGATTACCGACGAACGAACGTGTTTTTTTGGTCCACGCGAGGATTATTGTGTTCGCGATTTTATTTAGATAAAGGGAAGTGTTGAATTTCGTGCAGTGCTGTGGTCCTGAAAGCTCCACTGTATTGATACACGGATTTTGCTAAATCAGTGCTTTGAAACAACAAAATCGACGCAGACGACGTTCCCAACACCTCCGCAACACTTTTATTAACCACAGCCTTCATTATACACATTCACCCCGAAATTGATCCCCCACCAAATTGTAATTTTTTTTTTCGAGCCGCTACATAATTCAATCCGGCCTAGTTTGCCTGGTCTCTTTTCCCGAATGATAATCCATTTATCTATCAAAGCTAACATGTTCCGCTCGGAATTATTTATCAGAGCCGGGTATTTTTGCCGGAAAATCCAATTACGGCGCTTAGTTTTACCTTTGCTTCTTTTCATAACGATTCTCGTTCAGGCCAAATATTATTCCACCACCGAAAATTCGAAAAGTTTTTGTCGGACTATAGGTTATCAATTTTTAATTGGAATTGGCAGCACGTACTACGTTTTTGCTCGAGTATCTTATATCAGATTAAATATACATATATGCTACAATACGGGCCAGACTGCGTGCAATATGGGGGAGTAAAATATTTATTCTGGGAGTTTGATGGGATTCCATTTGCAACTCGGCACGACAATCGCCGTGTGGGAGGAAACAGGCAATAAAAGCGAGATTGGTGTGTGTAAAAGTGCAGTTCCTGGGGGTTTACGTGCTGGGGTGAGCAGCATCTATAAAGTCTATCGAGTCGAGGGAAGGAAGACAAATCCAAAATCATCTCCCTTATTGTCCTATTGAAACGCCTGGAGCACAGAGCGTCCAAGCTGATCCTGCTGTCCGCTAATTATTCAAATATTGCTCCAATTAAAATCCTTGTGCGTACTGTTGTTCGACTCGACCGGCTTCCTGTCCGATCGTTTCCGGCGTTAAGACGCCCGCTGCTGAGCTCTAGGACCCAGCAGGAAAATCAATAGGGAGGACTCCTGGTGTTTAGCTTTCTCTGTTCGGCTCGTTGGCGTTTTTGGCGGGAACTTTTTCCCTCTATCGGAATGTAAATCGCTCTAGACGACCTAGAGTCGGTGCTATTTATAGCGCTGAATTGCGAGCGTAACGCCGTGCTAGCATGCAAAAGAATGGAAATTAACATGAAAACATAGTTTGCTTACCTCACGTGACGGCACCTGAACTTGATCTTCTTTGCGGGGAGCACGCGAGATTGTTAACCCTTAAACGCCGTGATTGCAGAAGAGATTATTTTTGGATTATTCTGAAAATCGGGTTCACTAAATGTCAAACCCCGAAAGCTAAATCTTTCAGAAACGTCTCTCCTTACTTTTTCCTCCTAAAAGTGTTGAAAACGAACTGAGAACTGCGTGAGCGTGAAGAGGATCATCTAGGATCTTGTGGATGAAATTTTGAAATTTGCGAGGATGTCTGGAATTAGGGTTGTTGGAATCGGAAATTTTTTAAAGTCAGAAATTACAATTCCGGGATAGAGACGGCAGATTACGGGCGCTTTCCGGGTAATATCCGATATTGAAAGCTTTCGATAAAGGACCTGGAGTAACACGCATGCAGCTTTCATGGAACTTTTAGAAGGTGATCAATCGCCGTGGAAACCCTGTCGGTGTCGTGTCAAAAATTGTAGTAGTTTATTATAGGTCCTGCAAGCTCAGGGCGTAGATTAATACATAGATACATGTAATCTTGGGGTTAAGAATTGCATGCATTCGTGACGCACCATCCTACTAGATAAAACTACAGCGCGAAATAAGTTTGAAGCACGACGCGCAGGCAGACCTAGATAGGATGCCTTGAGCAATAGTCAGGTTATGCTGGTTGCTTATTCATAGTTGGTTAATCGATAAATAAGTATTATCAAGTCTTAGAGTCTGTTATGTATATATTTTTTGTTTTTTACAAGCCTACCTTTATCAATAAATAAATATGATCTGGCGCTGAGTTCAAAAAGTTGACTTCTTCGGGACGTAATTTTCTGATTTTCTTTTCAAAAACGCTCGTAGTTTTAGGTATTTAGATATATCAATGTTGTGTTTAACACTTATCGTATTCCTTAACATTCAATATTGAGACCACATTATCGATGACATATCTTTGAGATAATTCTTCAAAATAAACAAGAAACACTTTTTTTGATAATGATTTCAGGTTCAGGTTCTTTGTTTCTCTCCACTCATACGAAGTTAAATATCTCTCCTTTGAAGTTGAAAGCAATAAGTTTAGTGAGACTTGACCAGCTTTTTCTTCGTTCGTCATATTTAACACAGCTTACGTGATTTTAAAATTTTGGCGTCTGTTCTGCCAAGAATGTATGTTTGGTTGCTTAAATAGACAAAATTAGCGTGGGAAACACGGTTTTAGCGTGCATACTGGATTTGTTACACGTTGTGTGAAATAAATGAATTTCAAGTGTAGTTACTGGTGTTTTCCATACTTTTCATAGCAGTCGTAGAAAAAATGCGTTTTATTTATGTAATTTATAGATACCCTTACTTTTAATTGACAACATGACAATAAACCTTAATTAACACACACTTTTTTCTATATCACAGTTTTTTTCTTTAATTGTACTAATATAGTACATAAATTCATAAATACAAATTTTACGTGAAAAGGGCACAAGCCCGCAAAAATAATGCAAGTTACTGGGTAAAAACACTGTCAAATGTCAAAAGTCTATCAAAAGGGCTTTCCCCATTCGATTGCAGCGATTTGCATCAGATGATGAACAGAATTCATATTTTTTAAAATAATTTGTAAAAATACGACGCAGGCCCCATTATTAATATCAGGTCTTGTAGATTTAGAATAAATTTATAGAAGTTGTGCAGGGGAATTTAATTTCTTCTTTTTGCCAGATGAGAGCGACGTGGGTCAGCTCTTTTTTTCCAGTTGAAGGCCAATGTAAAGAGCCGCTAAGTTCAGAGTTGTTTATTATGTCGTTGCCAATTTGACGGAATTTACTAAATCACAGCCTCAAGCCTCAAGATTTTTATAGCAAAATTTTGTAATTTACCATCACAACTTACGCTTTTTACTACTGAAATTTTATTGTAAAATAGATTTCTTTTCACAATCGTTTAATTTTGATGTTGTTTGCTCACTGAAAAGAGTGAGAAAAGTAAACAATTTAATCACTAGTGAGAAAAAGATTTTTGGTCACTCTCGTTTTAAAAATCGTCAATAGAGGGCACCAAAAATTTTTTTTCTCTAATTTGCTTTACAATATTAAAATAATTGCGTTGTTGTTGACTTCATAAAATGTATATCTTGGCATTTTGTTACCATGTTACATTTTAATTCACGAAAAAAACTTAAGTCGTCTCTTGAAGAGTTAGAAACTATTAGGGAAATTCATGCTAAACCGATTATGTGTTGGCACTATATCTGTCACAATTGTCTGATGTCAATTGTCAATAATGTTGTAATTTTAACCTTTCAGGCGTAGCGTTGTTTGCTCTTGTTGGACTAATTTGCTACAGATTATAATATTGTTCTGTTGATAATAGCAATGGAAAATATCACAACAAATACTCCTCAGGTGCATTTTGGCACACTTAATAACTATACAATTAATTTGTATCCACCCAAATAAAAAATGTTAAGAAATAATAATGTAAAATGAGTACGTATTTTGCATTTGATGTTTTGCATTTTGATTCTGGGAAAAATGTTAAATATTATTACGTACTAATTTTTTGAAATAAATTAATATTTTGGGTTTGATAATGTTTTGTATTTTGATTGTGGAAAAAATCATATTTTACACTCACGAGCAAACATGCATTTAATCACTCATCCAGTTGAGGCCCTCGTCTACGGCTCGTGCGCCCAACTTCTGGCCTCTTGATTAACTACTTTGCTCACTACTATTAAAAATAGTTATTTTTATTTCACATTTTACATCTTCTAAACCTAGTAAATTCATTTCCATTTAGAATTTCGTCGAAATCCGGCGTACCTATATCGTAGTGTATAGTCTCTGCAGAAATGTGTATTATCCAAATTCTTCCAGTTCAATACACAAACGAGACAAGCTTATTATTATAATCAGTATTCTAGTCATTGTGAGAACACAAGCTTAACAGAATGTTTTATCGATGTCTCCAGCCCCTTCCAAGCCCCCAGCTTTGTAATCATAAATTCACCGACGTCGCTATTTTTAGTTTTCGTGTGAAATTTTCAACTTTCTACTCCGCCGTCGCCCCCATTCTCACGCTCCAACGATTCCGGCGCGAAAAATACTTTCCGACAAATTAATAACGTCGCTTACCTCCCGGAGCGGGGCCCCGTTTTTTTAACAGATGTAAATCTGAGAAATCATGACATCGAGTCTTGGGTATTTAAGATGCGGCGCGGCTACAACTCCTTTCATTCATCCTTTTGGAGTGACACCGATCACAATATTTATATAGTTGCCATATTAAATTTTTTCGTCGGGAATTTCAGGACCTTTGTTGCCTGAAGCATTTTTCTATTCACGTTCCGACCCTACCGGTGGTCAACTCCCCGGATGCTAAAAGGCACTCAGTGTCATCCCGAGTTGTTTGTTGAGAGAATCGTGTTTTATTGCCTCGATAGACCCGGGAGAAGTAGCAGGTCGAAGTAATAATGCCGACGTTAATGGCCGTGTTTATTAAAACATCAATCTTTGTGGCGAAGCCACGGTTTTTTTTAATCTACTCAAGTGATTTATATTATAAAAGGCACAGCTGACCTTCCAAGGTTTCACAATTTCAATCGATTGGGGGATTTCAGTAGTCGTGTGCTCGCTCTCTGAAGCTTAATAGTTTTATAATTGCTGCTGCGGCCAAAGAAAAATGCACCTAATTAAATTTGGGAGCAGAACTAAAAGTTCCCGCTGACAAAAACTGCATTACTTCAGAGTGTTTATCTAATTATTCCGTGCTGCCAGCTCCTCTTCGTATAAGGCCAACTGTTTAAATGCGCTTTATAAATTTACTTTGTCTCCGTGTTGAACAATAAATAATAAAAAACAGTACTGTTGTCGACGAACTAATTCTCCGCCGTGTAAATTTTGCCGAAACACTGAATTATTATTAAGCTAAAGCTAAGGTTACGTGGTGCCGTCTGTAAATCCGGGTCGAGAGGGTTCCCACCGACTGAGGAACGCCCATTGGACAAAGCTCCAAAATTAGTGGATGCACACTAATATAAACTTCATATAGCTTGATAACTTTTTTATTTAAACACAATAAAGAGTCTTTCCTGCAATGAATATCACTCCCCGTAAATCATCGAAACCTTTGTAATGAACAGCCTCGCAATAGCTTATTTATTATCTCCATTACACCGCATCCCCGGATGGCGTCCCGTTAATGTCGCACGTGCGATATCAAAACCCCATCAGCCTTATCCAGTCGATGCAATAATTTAAAGCAGCAACTGCGCCTCCGCCATTGTCATTCGCCGGAACGCCATCAATTACCAGACGAAGCGGTCCGTGCTCTTTTGAAGTTTCGAGCAAGTTTTTAACGAGGCCCCGGATGGATCGCATTATGCAATTAGAATCGAAAACAGAACAGACGCAGCCGGAGCTAGTGAGAGGATTGATTTGCATTTAGTTACAGCTGGAAGCAGGTATAATTACGGGAATTGCAGCGCGGATAGTTGTTGCAACTTGTCGGTTGCTGTACTAAGGATCACAATGGAATTAAAGGGGTTAATTAACACCAGGAAGGTAGTTGAGACTGACGTTTCGTGTCGGAGCTAACACTTTCATTTACATTAATGGCGGAGGTGCTTTGATATCGTTCTAGTTTAGGAGTTGGTTCCGGGGGCAGCGGCGCGTAAATCGGCGACCTCACGAGAATCTCGGCAACACTTTTCTGATTCTCCAACATTCGCTGCCTCAACACCGTCGTGGTAGCCTCCAACTCGAAGGCCATTCTTCGGAGGTTCTCCAAACTCGCCGACATTTCTCTCTGAGACAAGCCGACAAAGTGTCCACAATTCCCAACTCCGATTTGATAAATGGCGGTTCCGCCACCCTCGTGGAGACGCCATTTCAGCTGCGTAACAAGATGTTGAAACCTGTGATGGCTCGGGCTGACAATCTTCAGCTTGTATTCAACGTTTCCGAGCTGCGGCTCTGGCGGAAGGGATTTTCGGTTGTTTGCGTTGTCAAGGGCGAAGTCCGCGACGTGGTAATCCACCGGGGGGTTGGGGTTGAAGAGACACACGGACCAGTCCATTATACTTTAAACAAGAAATGTTTGAGATCAAACCGAAAGTCACTGTGACAAGTACTTACTTGACTGTTAACGCAGCAACTAACTATGACACGTGTCAAATTCTCTTTGAAAAAAAATCGATCGTGGAAAGGAAGTGAGGAAGTCGTTTCTCGATGATAATTAATTATGAAGCAGACATTCTTTTTTCGATATGTACAATAAAGGGCATTCTTTTGAAGCGGCAGAGGTGGGAGGGGTCTTTGAACTGGCATGAGTTCATTCAAAGCACGATCTTTGTAATGAACTTTTTGCGAAGTTGACAGATGAGGATAAAAATAAAAGTCTCTTTTGATGAATGCGCAACAATAACGGTGGAGGAGCGGCTCCGGGAGGCTAATTGAAAAGTTTTGAATGAAGTGCGGGATTAGCCGAAGCTGCCGTCTATTTTACAATGTCTTATGGTGGGTCTTAATGCAGGGTTTATATTGAGACTAAAAAACGGAACAGTGGGTGTACTTTTGGATCAGGAAGGAATGTCGGTAAAAGAATGGAAGATAAAGTTTTAAAGACAAAAAGAACTAGAAATTAGGGAACTAGGATCTAGACAACTAGAAAACTATAATTTAGGACCTTGATCAAAGTAATTTCAAACTACTTAGGAACCAGAAACTCACAAAAAACTAAGCCTCAAGTCTGGGTTAACCCAAAGGTTACTTCAGGTCAAGACTGGGTCATCAAACTGGGCCAGAACCGGCATTATAATCTCAAGGCTAAAACCCACTCAAGTCTCTTGTTCTCTCAAAACCGGAACTACATTCTCAAGGCTTAAGGTCAATTGAGGTCAAAAGTGGGCCAGAACCGTCACTACTTAACTACTCACGGTCATCTAATTTCAAGCATGCCTCAAAGAGTTGCAAACTGTATTAATAAATGATGAGATCATACATTATTATTTAATAAATAAATTTGGCATCGTTTCGTTGTTGATCGATGATGATTTCTTTGCTACAATTATTTTATTAATTAATTCCTTCAAGTTGTTGCCTTTTTTTGAGTATAGAAAAGATATCTTTCTAAGACGAGATATAATTCGGGATACATTTTTTTTACATCGATAAGGAATCGAGGAGAGGTAAACGAACAAGAAACAAACCCAACATAACTAAAAAAAAATTGAAAAGCAAAATGAAAATATGAGAAGAAACTGAATGCAAGTGAAACGAAATACGAGTAACAGCATTTTCTCCTCCTGTTCATTAGGTATCTTTCATTTGTTTTGTTTTTTTTGTAAGGAAATATTTTCCTTTGGTCCGATGGCACGGAGACGCTTATCAAGCCCTTGAAGTGTAACAATCGAGTTTATTGTGCTACAGGAGACAATGGAACGTAACACTCTTCGCTTGGTCGTCAAACGAACTTCAACAAAAGGACACTCCGGGATAAACGTCGGCATTCCTAGGGGAGCGAGCGTAAACAAACACCTGGAATTGCAGCGCTACCGTCTTAGATCCGACAGCAATTAGACGATTGCTTTCTTTAAGACACGTCGGTAGCAGGGTCTCTCGTCTCAAGTCATGGACGAAATTAGATCAGAAGCGTGTCGTGTCGCGCAAAAATTGATGAAAATTTCGTCAGGTTTTCCATCCGAACCGCAAGTGTATGTGTTTCGGGTGAACGAGCATCTGCCTTCGAGGTGCAGATTTGATTGATGCAACGACAGGAATGCCACTTCCGTTCTCCGCGTCTGGAAGAGGGCGTTTACACGGCTATTATGCCCCGTGCGCCCGAGGTGTTGCGAATAATGGGTACCATTAACGTCTATTATTTGAATGGAGCGCTTGCGGTTGGCGTTTCGGACTCGGAGATGATGCTCGTAAACGTCAAGTGGGAAGATGTTGTTGGTTCGTTGGAGTTTTAGTATCGAGGTCACTCACACTCACAATGTGCAGATTCGCAAGCAGACTGCGGAAAAAGAAAAACCAGGCGCTTCCGCCATATTTACATAGATATCTATGCGACGACAACCACATCTGAATGAGTTAAAAGTTACGAGTGTTTTTCTATCCCCAACAAGTACTTTTATATTCCACTATACCTACTTGCTGACTCTACAGTTGGGATTTGAGTGGCCCTCAGCCGTTCTGGAACGATATTGTGTGGAATCAAGTTGGAGCGGAACGCAATTCATCACTGTCGATTATCTCGATAAAACCGAATAAAAAATACAAACACACTCTTAACCTAGAGGCATTTATATAACCATCCCTCTTCGTGACGCACCGTCAAAAGCGACATGCACGAGACGAGACGAGTGAATCGATGACGGCCTCCGGGGGAATTCCAGTTATTAAATCCACGCTAAACGGGCCTCAAAATCTTCCGTTTCTATTTAAAACATTTCCCTCCCACGGCTTATACGAAATTCCGCTTTATCGTCCCGCCGCGCTGGGTTACGTTAATCGCATACTTCTTCTTTCGAATTAGAATTATATTTGCTTTGTCTACGGTTGAATGAAATTCGTATGGGGTTAAATAAATTAAATACTTCTGCCGCAATATGTATTGCATTGTGATAACACAAAAGGGAACGAAGCTAAAGCTTTAGCAAATCGGAGGGCGAAGGAAGCGAGAATGCACAAGTTTTGTTTTGGTTGAGGGGAGTAATAAGAGTGTATATTCGTAATCCACCGACGTTTGAAACAATTACAAGGAAAGCTCCGCGTTCTTGTTAACATTAATTGCGAAAGCAGGAGGTCCGTGCGTGTTTGGATTAGCTAATTCGAGCTCATAAAATGAAGACCATTCGCTTTTAAAATTCAGTTGGAAATAGTCCGGAAGGTAGCGTTGAATTGAAACGTCAGCTACTCCAGTAGCGGTGCAGCTATAAGTGACAGCATGTAACAGTTTGGTTTTAGTATATTGATACCGCACAAAAATTCATGAGATGGTTTTTCAGATCAGATTCAGATTCAGACGTAAGTCACGTAACCATCTTAATTTTTTTTAAGTATAAAGTCATTTTATAGCTTATGAAATTTATGCAACTGGATTTTTATACTTTTAACATAATAAAGAAAATAGTTACTCGTATTTTTAACGGGGCTAAAAAGCGTCAGTCACCGTCATAAATAATGCTGCGCGCTAAGTGCATCTGAGCGTTGCATAGACATAGTAAATTGTCTATAACATTTTGAATGATATTCTTGTAAATCGTTTGTTTCCACTAGCATTTTAATGTCATTCATGGATAAATTATAGTTTTTGGGCATTTCTAGAATTTGTTTATACTTTTCTAGATAACTTGCAGTAAATAAATGAAGTGGTTCTTTTTTTTTTCACAATACAAACTAAATCAAGAAAATCAGTTTGAAATCAGTTTTTGTCGAATTGTCCAATTATCACATGCGGCAATTGATTTTTATTTACACAGAGTGATTCACGAGGTGTAATAGATAGTTAAACCTCCAATTATATGGCCCCTAAACGTAGTTTTGACGGTATTAAAAAACGTTTAGTATAAAGTTGAAAAATTAATGGCAACCAGCGATGCACTCAAAACATTTTCATAGTCCCTGGATTTATTTTTGGCAAAAAACTTACTACTTACCATACAAACTAATGTAAACATCTCGGTCTTTACTGATGAACCCTTTCCGACTGACAAAAACCTCTTTGCTTTCACTCACCTAGGACAACGTACCATTTATAAAAATTGTTCGAAATGAAGACACCTCTGGGCATTTCGCCCCACTACGTTTCGCTGTTAATGGCATAAACAAGATGTTTCATGTGGCCCCACACGAAAAAATTACTTATCCAATCCACCGAGATAAGAGTTTATTTACTAATGGTTCTTCAATCATGCTAGCGATTCTCAATCGGTTTTCGGGTAAATTTTAAAACCATATATCTTTAGGGTTTTTTACAGTTATATTTTTTAAATATTTTTCTAGGTCTCCTCATATTAGGAACTGTACTTCGTGAATCACCCCGTATAGATTAAAAAGATCTGTATCATGAATTTTTCTGCGGTATCAATATTCTAAAACCAATTTTTTTAACAACTTTCACATGCTGTCACTTCTAGGTGCACCTCGGGTGCGGCCATTGACGCTCATTTTCTGATTATTGAACATTAAACAACTGCTAGAAATGAAATTCATTCGGCATCGAATTCCTAGAAAAAAATGCAACACTACCTCCCGGACTAATATCATTTCAGTGCAATCTCGGTTATTCGAATTAGTTCAAATTTATTTTGTAGCATTATTTTTCGAACAATGCATTTGTCTATAATATTTTTTTAAACAATAGGAGTCAAAAATAATTAAAACAATATTTTTTATATTGCTTCCAGCAATAATTGAAAAAAAAATATTTCATTGTTTTGAATTTTGTTAAGCCTTTGATTGTTAATAAAAAAGTGAAAAATCTTTTTTTTATTTTTCCAACGGGGATCTCTTCAAGGAACAGCTCCAAGAAGGAAAAAAATTCCAGGATTTTAGTTCAACAATTATCAGGGTTTGTATGTTAACTTTTAACAAAAACAATTACCGTAATTAACAAATGCATTGTTAATAGAAAAATTGAAGTAATTTTTTGTTCCGACGGATTATTGTTTATTGATCAGTCCAGATAATAACTATTTTTTTTATTCCTTAATATTAATATTTACTCGGTAATTTTTTTTTTTGTTCAGGTGTCAGATTCGATTGGCGCGGACGGGAGCTGAGCCGCGCGTTTTTGCTTTTTTTCGCCGCTAAATTAAAATTATAAATATTGCCGGGACAATTCCGCGAGGTAGGACTTTTTTGGGAAATTTCCTGCTCTCTAAGGATCTTTTTCAAATTTCGGATTTCTCAAATAGTTTTTGAAATATTTGCAAAAAACTTAACCACCTTTTTTTGTTTACTTAATAGTTTATAACTTTTTTAATTATTACTTGCGGAAATTGATTTTCAATTAAAACATTCTTGGTGCAATTACGAATCGAATTTCACTCGAATTTCGGAAAAAAGGACTTGTGAACCAGACTAATCGTCCGGCAAATGCTGTCGATCAACTTGATTTCAATGATCCACGAAAAAAACAAATTTACAACCTGAACTCAACCTCAAAACGTCAAACTTTTGTGCAGATTTTGTGTTAAGTTTTAAAACATTTAAAACAAACGGATCGTGTTCATCCGTAAAGAAAGCGCCAGGGATATAGTAATAAAATAAAAAACCTGCTTATAGAGAATCATTCGTCGGCATTCTTTGATTGTTGGTGGCCGATCTTTGAATATCACGTGTACAAATCGGAAAGCAGGTTTTCTATTTTGCACTTGTTTATTTTCCATATATCACCATATCTCTGTCACTTTCTATACCTCAATCTCTTCATAAGAATGTGTAGAATATTTTGGTATGATAATTTTTATTTAAAAATCTTGTATAGTCACCTTTTTACCTACGACATTTTGTCGTTTCGATGATTTTTTTTAATACAATTCGCAGCAATATTTCATTGCATTCGGATCATCAAATCATTAAATATCCGGATTATATCCTTCGATACAGACTATGGGCTCATCCAGACTACCTCTTGTTTGAATTACACGACACCGCAGCATCCTATTCTGCATTTCGAGGGTCCCGTTTCATGTACATTTTATGCTCCATATTTATGTTATTTCATGATCTATATTGTATTTTGATTTACTTAAAATTCTATATTCCATTTTGTAATGTAGTATGTAAATATGCAAGCCGGATATGGTGGTCGCCCCGTTTTCAACCCTTTTAGGTTCATTGATGCTTTTGAGAAACCGGATTCTCCAACCATCGCGAATTCCGACCCATTTTGTCCACCGGACGATTATTCCATTATTCTGTGCTGTATATAAGAGATAATTTTAGTTTTGGAGAGAGTATTAAAAAAAGCAGCAGAGAGTACGAACGATGGTCAACATGTAAAGCGCTGTTCGTATAGAATTCGTATAGACCACATAATATGGTCCTTCGAGTCGGATACAAAATCATCAGCATTCAACCTCCAGTGGTTAAAACATTTCATAATTTCCATCTTGTATTTCGTAGTTTAGATTTGATGTTTCATTTAGAATTTCATGTATCAATATCCTAAATTATATTTCGCCTTTTTCATTTTACCAGTTATATATTTCACGTTTGATATAATTATTTTATTGTATTTCGTGTCATATTTACATTTTATAATTCACGTTCATAGTCATTATCGAATAATGAAGACCAGTCTGGCAAACTCTATATTATCTTGGTGCCAGACATCATTGGAACAATCGCCCTCGAACGAGATACTGCCCAGCCCGGCGGACGATGAGACAATAAATCATCCTTAATTAACACATTGCACATGTCAAGGACGAAAAACCACAACTCGCATGGCTACGATTCGACAACGGTGAACATCACTCAAACGTTGTTCTGAATTTGTTCGCGGTTTGCATGGTTGCTGTTAATTCCCGATTGTAAAACGGAACGCATGTTGCATTTTTGTAACAATTTTTTTATAATCGACACGCGTCGTTTTATTTTATTTTCGGTGCCGTAATTGTGTTGCAGCGGCAGCTGTCTGCGTTCTGCTGGAGATTGTTGAGCTTTGTTTATTTATTTAATTATTTAATCAAAGTTCGTTTGCGCCGCTTTGTCTTGCGATTCTATTTTCAAATGGAAACTTTGTTTTGAAACTCGTGAATTCGGATAGCTACAACTGACGCCGATGTGGTAAACCCAACTTTTCGAAATAACAAATTACGTTATTGTACAATTACTAACTGCCACATTTCAATTAAAAAGTCAAATTATACCTCGAATCGAATCGTAAAATCCACCTGTTTGATTACAATTTTTTATCAAAGCGTCGATCCCGTAACGAACCAATCGCTGCAATTCCTGTCAAAAGAATTATTCATTTCGAAGGCTCTCACGGTCCATTGAACGTAGCTCGATCGAGCCCTTCAAGACCTCTCCGAAATTAATATCTCAGGAGGACGGGATCTAATCAATGATCAAACAATCGAGTCGAACTTATTAGCGAAAAGCGGTGTTAGGAAAATTGGTTAATTCAGAGGGTTTGAGTGATTCGGGGATGACGGCGAGGTGGGTAAGGTGGACTGTGTAGTTTTAGATTACTGGAAGGGTGGGACGATATTAATTTAGGCCGGAACCCAACATTTGCAACAACGAATGCGGAGTAGAGAAATGGTGGATGCGCCGGGAAAATCTAAATACAAATTTACAAATTCATCAATATCTAGCAAAGTCTTTCTTTTGCAGGAACGTCCATCCGACAACAATCCAAAAGCTGGAGGGCCGAGCACAAAGCCGCCCGCACGCTGGGCATAATCATGGGCGCTTTCATGTTATGTTGGCTTCCTTTTTTCTTATGGTAAGTATTCACAAAATACATCCGCCTACAAAAACCGAGATACCCTTCCTGTGCAAGCTTAAGCTAGCACTCGAAGCCACTCGGATTGAGACTTTTTTCGACTCCCGAGGGAAATCGGTAAATAATACCCCTGATGAATGTTCATAATGAGTCAATTTTAGCCTGAAAGTCGATGTGACGTACGACTTAACTCTTTGCTGAACCGACAGCTGAAAATTCGAACGGTTTAATATCGCCTTAATTATATTATGTTCCCGGCGGGTCCGAAACGAGAAAACAAACAAAAAAGGTGGTAATCTGTGGCAGTCTGTAACGGGATTAGATTTAAAACCTGAAAGCATTTAATCACCTTTGCAATTAATATGGGCCGAACTACCAGAGATTACGGGATCCATCCGACTGACAATGTTAAATTCGCTCGTCAAACGGCCGCTGCAAGAACACCAGCGGTTGTGTGTTAACAAGCTTCGGGAGCAGCGATTCTATTTATAACCTTTACTTCTAATTTATTTACAGTAGCGTATGAGTTCGTTCCGAATTACCAACTGTTTATAGATCTCCAAAAATATTTAATTAATCTAATTTATTTATCAAAGGACTCATTAATTATTAATTCAGCAGAAATATCGACAAGTACAAACAACTGTAGCATGAATATGTGACAATAACAATACAAAAATAGTCCATCCGTTTAAACCATGCGAACCACCAATATGTTTCGAATCATGTCGAATCACTGATTCGCTTATACAAAATATGCTAATTTTGCAACGATCGTGCAATTACCGGAACAGTGACGTTGTGCCCCCCAATTGTTCCGATTGTTTCAGCCGAAAGAACTAAATCGACAAGGAAGTCAAAGAGGGCATTTTGATAAGCTCATAAAGGGGATGAGTGGGTCGAACCGGCTCCGGGATTTCACTTTGAGACGGAATTTCGTAATAATTAGCCATCAGTAGAGAGGAATTCGTGGGCGGTTTTGTGCGCTCAGATGATTGTTGGATATCCGTTTGTAACTAAACCTCAACATTGGCGTATTTGTGAAAAATCAACGAACAGGCCACTCAGTTTTAATTCGCCGTCCACAAAGTCGATGATTCATGACAGGCCGTCATTCCGGCTTTCCCTCAAACAAAAACCATTATAAATCCGAGCTCCAAATGCGAGAGCCAAGCTTCCATCACGAGCCGAATCAGTTTTAGTACTTTAACTGGAGAAAAAGCCGAGTAAAGCCTCATCGTTGTTGTCACACAAGCTTGACCGGAATTTCAATTTGATTCTGGCCCAATTTTTAATTTCCAGTTGATTTACCACATGACCACATACTGACATAATTCTGGTCCTGTATTGAATTATGTTAATTCTTATAGTATCTCTATACAGCCTTTTTGAAATAAATTGAGATAGCTATTATGTTGATTCACCAATTTGCGATTCGGGTTATTACATCAAAATATAATGAGATCATTTAAATACCATAATTTCCAACGTATTTTCTTCACATTTTTCGCTCCACAGACCAAAACCTACTCGTAAACAGATCCTTTACGCTCTCTGAATGCATGTCACCGCATAAAGTCCAATCTCCCCACAGGCTCTCTTTTTTTCTCGTGCTCCTTCGCGTTTTCCACGCCACAAAGACAACGCCGAAACGGACACAAATCAAATTTGCGCGCTCCAGAAGTCCCTCTGGGACTTGGCGCTCTGTTAGCCGCGAGATTAGGAAGTTAAATTTTACCGTTTACGTAGTTGCATAGACATCGATTTTGCGCGTATATTTATAGCTACACGGTGCGAGTATAAACAAGAGCCGATAAGCGAAATCGCAACCTAATGACTCGGATGGAATTCCCTCGGCGGGTTAATAATGTCGACGGAGAATATCTCATCGATTAATTAGGACGGGAACGTTTCGGTCGGGGAAGGAAACTCCTGCTAAATATCTGTTTTCTGTCCATCAGGTACGTCATAACGACGATATGCGGCGACGACTTCTGTCCCACCCCCGACTGGCTGATCGGGATGCTCTTCTGGGTGGGCTACTTCAACTCCGCCCTCAATCCCCTGATCTACGCCTACTTCAACCGCGACTTCCGGGAAGCCTTCAAGGATACCCTCATCTGCGCGATGCCCTGCTGCTTCACCTGCTGGAAGAACCCCGCCAGGTTCCTTTAGCCGCAGGAATCGCCGCCGGCTTACCAAGACGAGAAGCTCTAAAATCAACGCAGTCATCGCTGGCTAGAAGAAGCTTTAAATTGCGTTTCCAAGCTCGCCTTGTCAAGAGGGCTTGTTCAGCTTTCCTATCCGACATATACAGGGTGATGCCACGAGCACTCCGAAGCAACGACTCGACATGTTCATTTTCCAGGCAATAGAAGCAAGCGCACCACGTCTCTCCGGGCACCGGTTTTTGCCGCCGCCCTGTATACAAAAGCAATAAATGAAGACTCTGGCTTTCGACACGTACTCAAGGACACAAATACGTAAAGGTCGTTCCCAACCGAAGAATCACTAGTTCTGTGATATTACAATAAAGTTTGATTTGATTGGTTGTACATAGCTCGTTATACGAATGTGTGATACGAAGATGTGATTTTCGTTCTGTAAATACAACGCCTATATAGCCGAGATATTGTACGTTTAGTGTACTGTTATTTTTATCTGATAGTGTTTGTTGGGTCTTCCTTCGTTTCTTTGCTCAAGTACTTACCTCGTTTGGTTCCAGCCGGGGGCGCCGTCCGTCTTCCGATTACTAGAATCGAAAAAAACTCGATACATTCCAGTCGGGGCACAAACGGTGCCGTCGAGCATGCAAACAAGCCGCTGCTGGTGCCTTCGTGAAAAATTTAATCATCTCGGTTTGTACACGTTATTTGGACGTTCCAAATTGCAACACAAACAGATTTCTCACGAGACAGCTTTACATCTGAATGTTTCGGCATCCTGCGGCGGCCGACGCTCCACTCGTTGTTATCTCGTTGCATTTCTTTCGACGACTCTTGTTGTTAAGCCGAAACCAATAAAACACGAAACAATAAATTGTTTTTGTATGTTTATATTTTTATTAGTTTGTTGTCTAGGTGTATATTGTATAAGAGGAGGCAGAGACAATCTTGTAGGCCTATTTTGTAACAAGTTTTATGTCGAATGTCATCAAGTACTTATCATTCGTGTTACATGTCATGTATAAGGAATATACTGCAAATATATTGTTTGTTGAATTTGGGCGTTTCATCATTAACGTAAGCACGGGAGAAAAATTACAGCTCATTTCCAAACGGTGCGACAACGGTGATACATTCTCCCCCATAAGAAACCCATAAATAATTGGAAAGACTAATAAACACATTACTCGCCATTAATACTGCATTAATGGCTCCCTCAAGCAATAAGCACATCTCCCCATCTCGTAACCATTAAAATCCGAACTTAACGACGGAATAATCAGAACGAGGACGTAAGGACCATTTTCGAATCTGTATAAAAGTTGCCGTCTTAAAACTTTATTATTAAGAATCTCTCTAAAGTCATAAACCACAAACGTTTTTTAAAATAAAAAGTCGATTTATCACCAGCCAAAGAAAGAAGTAAAAAATCTCATTTCACGGACTTTATCTCCGGAGAGATTTTAACGACAATGACGAGACGAATACATTCTGCTTATAATTATTAAGTCGCTGTTTAATAAGGGCTTGTTTGAAAGACAATATTCGTTCCTACAATCTAGACGTTGAGGTTTCATTAACAAATTCATTATATTTAGTTTCCATGGCATCATTGAATTTCAATAAAGAAAACTTGGTAATAAAAAATAAACAAATGGTGGATGCGCGTCTCAAATTGAAACCTATCCGTACATTAAATATTTATATGATGGATGTATTACTAAGACATAAAAATACGCCATTTCAGAAAAGTTCAAAGGCTCTATGACGCAGTTTTTATTACAGAATTCGTGTCACAGGTTCTATTTAACGTATTTAATTAAATAAAAATTCTCAGAGGTGTATAAATTATTATCTGAGAGCTTTCAAACACGAGACTAGACACAGAAACTAACATTACAGAGATCGCTAAAAACTAAAAGGAAAATGCGTTTAGATTATAGCTATTAACATACCTAGAAATGTTATGACGTGTATTACAGCCGTAGATGTCAGATTAAGACTTCTAAGGCTGTTATGGGTCATAACATTCGTGGTTTGTTCAATAGTTTATCGGTTTCAGGTGACCAGCTTCTCATTTAAGTGAATTTAGTGAAAATCTTTGCAATTTTCTCCGTAAAAATCTAAGTCGTTACGCAAGTTGGTTGCTAGCTATATTTAGACATTCGAAGGTGCATAAAATCCCAACAAGCTGAAAGTCAGTAAAATTGTTCAAAACATAATTATAAATAAAATTTAAAAGTTCCCCATCATTCCCGTTTGTGGAAAAAAATTTATTCGTGGTCAAAGGCTAAAAAAATGAGTTTTTCGCGATTTTCAGCAAAACGGTAAGTTTTATCATAAAAGTACCTCAGACAAAAATTGTAGATCATAAAATTATCTAAAAAAAAATTTATCAATACTTTTTTTCCTACGAGCCACCGTTTCTGAGATATAACGATTCACTAAAGCTTCTATTGCGAGTTACTAATAATTACTATTATGAAAAAAAGAATTAAATTCTTATTGTATGATTAAAAATTTATTCAATTTTGTTACTTCAAATTTTGATAATAAAGTTTTGTTAAATTATGACTTTTTTTCCTGTATTGTAAAAATATTACAATACTCTGATGTCATTATTACATTACCGATTCGGTGATAAGGTACATTACAAAACGACTTTTGTGAATGTTAAGGATCTTTTTATATCCTGAAACCGATAAATAAATATATCTGTTCAAGTTTTTCTATTCTTGTTATATCCACTTATAATTATATATATTGTTAGCGATGATCATCAAAAAACGACCCCCTGACGTCATTGCCGCGCCACAAGGTTAAGATGACGTAGCGAAGCCCCGTTCCCGCCAGTTGCGAATGAGGTGGCGTGAGAAGGATGAGTCAGTTGAGCACGGGCCGTTGTGTGCATTACGTTTAATTTGTTGGCATTGGAGTGGTGTTAATTATTATAAATTGATAATTATTGTGAATCGTGAAGCTTATTTCTATCATCATAAGTGGGATTCACCACGTCCACAAGCGTTATGGATCCACCTGACAACATTAACGAAAACGAACAGAACAGAAATCAACCTCCTAGTGATGATCCGTCCCGCGCAATTTTAACGGAACTGGTGCGGGCACTTCAAAGCCCAAAATTCAATGCTCCCGAAGTGGACTTGCCGTTGTTCCGTCCTGAAGCCGACAATGCAGCGAAATGGATTGGATTTGTGGAGAAAATTCGAAGTGAATTTAATTGGAGCGATTTACAAATTTTAGTAAGGTTAAATAAGTATTTATTGGGTAGTTCTAAGCGCTGGTATGAGTGCTGGTCCCCTGAACTTCGAGATTGGACCACATTTCGTAAAGACTTTCTAGAGGCGTTTCCACCAAAACGAAATCTTGGCCGTCTATTTGAAGAAGCCGCCCTGTTTAATAGTTCCCGCGTGAATACGTACGAAACATATGTCCACGAGAAATTGTCCATGTTGAAAAATCTCCGATGCTTATGGAACGAACCTGATTTAGTGGAACTTATTGTTCATGGAATATCAGAAATGGATACTCGTAATGCTGCAGAAAATCGGAATTGTCAGACCGTGAGTGAGTTGCTGGTTTATTTGTCGACATTCGTGAAGAAGCGCCCATGCGATAATTCTGAGTCAATTCCCACTAAGAAACCGCGTTTTGAGAAGACTGAAAAACGTTCCTCCTCAGTTCGATGCTTTAATTGTGGCCGATTAGGACATGTCCAAGCCAATTGCCGTTCCCGTTCTAGGACTACAAACAAGTTTCGATCGGATTCTGTCCAAATGAGAACTCCAAATGATGTGACTCCCTCGACCAGTAACCAGTGTGATTTTTGTGGAAAACGAGGCCATAATGTTTTGAACTGTTTTACTAAGGCTGCGATAGATAAGCGCAAGAGTGTTAACTTTTGTTCCGTAGGAGTACCACCTGTGGCAACTCCAATAAAACTTGATGGACATGAGTTTAGAGGATTAATCGATACAGGTGCAGATGTGTCTCTCATTCGTGACAAATTTTCTAGTCTGTTTCAGGATAAGCTTGAGCCCTGCTCGTATCCACTTAAAAGCGTAGTTCCAGGCACTCTTCATGTTACTAAGAAATTTACTGCTGAAACGGAGATTAGTGGACAAAAATTGTCTTTGATGTTTTTAGTGGTCCCAGATGATGTTCTCGATTTCGATGTTTTTATTGGCAGAAACTTATACGTTGATGAGACGATCGCAACTCTTACCAATCAAAGTGGAACTATGGTTATTCGACAACCTCTGCAAATCAGCCGAGTTTCTGGAGAGGAGAGCTTTGTCCACGACATATGTGTGCCTGAAGAACACCTTAATGCAATTCAAAATCTTTTGCAACAATTTCCTGAGCTCATTAGCCGAGGAAATCGAGTCCGTGCGATTAAGAACGTGAGCCTCACCATTCGACTGACCAAAGATGTTGTTGTCAATCGTTCTCCTTACCGATTGGCTGCTAGTGAGCGTGCCACTGTTCGAGAAATTGTGTCTGATTTGTTGCAGAATGGCATAGTTCGGGAAAGTGAGTCGCCTTTTGCAAGCCCTATTCTGCTAGTTAGGAAGAAAGAAGGGACTTATCGTATGTGTGTAGATTTCCGAGAACTTAACCGTTATACAGTCAAGGATCGGTTTCCGCTACCTCTAGTAGAAGACCAGCTAGATCGATTGGGCAGAGGACGTTATTTTACCTCTCTGGACATGGCATCCGGATTCCACCAGATCTTGATCGATGAGGATTCCATTTCTAAGACGGCTTTTGTTACACCGGATGGCCATTTTGAATACGTAAGAATGCCATTTGGTCTTGCTAATGCCCCGGCTGTTTTTCAGCGAGCCATAAACCAAGCTTTGAAGGATTTAAAAGATACCGTTGCTATCGTTTACGTTGATGACATTCTTATCCCTTCGGAGACACCCGAGGAAGGATTAGTTTATCTGGCACAAGTTTTAAAATCCTTAGATGAGGCTGGGTTTACACTGAATATCAAAAAGTGTAAGTTTTTGCAAACTTCTGTTGAGTATCTGGGCAGAGAAGTTTCTGCTAAAGGCATTAGACCAGGAAAACGCAAAATTGAGGCACTAGTGGATTCAAAGGCACCTGTTAATGTCAAGCAAGTTCGGCAATTTTTAGGCTTAGCTGGGTATTTCAGAAAATTCGTGCCTGAGTTTGCTACAAAAACTTCAGTTTTAACAAAGCTCACGAAGAAAGACGAGAAGTTTACCTGGACAAACAAACATGAAAATGCTCGAAAATACATTATTGACTGTCTGACTTCAAGACCGCTTCTTGCCATTTTTAATGCAGAATTGAGCACCGAGCTACACACTGATGCCAGTAGCATTGGATATGGAGCTGTATTGTTGCAAAAGCACCCTGAAGGTTTCCGAGTTGTTGCCTACTTTAGCCGTCGCACGAATAAGAGTGAAGAGAATTACCATTCGTATGAGTTGGAAACCCTTGCTATTGTTAACGCTTTGAAACACTTTAGAACATACCTTATTGGCATAAAATTTACTTTAGTCACTGACTGTAATGCTGTGAAAGCCACTGCTAATAAGAAAGATCTTTTGCCAAGGGTTGCACGTTGGTGGGTTTACATGCAAGACTTCCAGTTTGACATTGTCTATCGCAAGGGAAGCTCCCTTCCACATGTTGACTACTTAAGCCGAAATCCAGCACAAGTTCGTCGAGTGGAGAACAAAACATGGCTTCATATTGAACAAAGAGGCAATGCTGAGGTTCAAGACATTTTAGAGAAACTTCGAGATGGAAAGTTGGACTGCAATCAATATGCTGAGAAGGACGGTTTGTTGTTTCACAAGCATGTAAATCCAGATGGTTCCATAAACATGCAATGGTTTGTTCCAAGGCAAAGCCGATTGGGTCTTCTGCGAATTTACCATGATGAGCAGTGCCACATAGGCGCGGACAAAACGTTCCACTCTATTTTTCAGAATTTTTGGTTCCCTCGTATGAGGCACTTTGTAAAATCCTATGTGAAGCATTGTTTGGTTTGCGCTGTTAAGAAAACGCGCACTGGACCGTTGCAAGGTTACATCGCCAGTATCAAGAAATCCGAAAGCCCGTTTGAGACTATCCATGTAGACTGTTTGGGACCTTTACCATTGACTAGTCAAGGGCACAAGCACGTGTTTGTCCTAGTAGATGCATTTACGAAGTATTGTCTACTTTTGCCAATGAAGACTGTAACTGCACAAGAAACGAGAGAACAGTTGCAGCTTGTGTTGTCATTGTTTGGAACTCCGAAAAGGGTAATTTCCGATGCTGGTTCAAATTTTAAAAACACGACCATCCCAAAATTCTTGGAGGCCTTAAGAATTGAATGTCATTTTGTGACGCCTGACTTGCATCGAGGCAACGGGCAGGTTGAAAGGTACATGCGCACTGTTATGAATTTGATTCGCATCGAAACCAAGGTGAAGTCAGAATGGTCGAGTGGTCTTTGGAAGATTCAGTTGGTGTTAAACAGCACAGTCCAAAAGTCGACGCAAATGACGCCGTTGCAGCTGATGTTGGGAATTGAGGGTCGAATTCCTCTCATACAAGCTTTATTACGGGATATGTCGACCGACTTGTCTCCTTTAAGAAATCGCCAGCTCGACAAAGAGAGAGCAGTTAAAGTTCTGCATGAATCTGGTCAAAATTTGGAAAGTGTAAACGCCAAGCGCAGAAATAATCAAAAGTTTTCAGTGGGAGACTTTGTTTTGGTACACCGTGACTCGAAAATGCATGTTAGCAAGAGTAATTATGAGTTTCTTGGCCCGTTCGAAATCATAAGAGAGTTAGATGGTGAGCGTTATGAATTGAAGAAGGTTGGCAGCAATGTCATAACGAAAGCTGCTAAAGAGCAACTCAGGAAGTGGCCAACCGACTGGTCCTTGTGTGAGGAATTGAGCGATTTGATAGCAGATTTAGATGAGCCCGATGATTAGTTAAGGTAAATTGAAAAATATTAGTTTGGGCTTCGAGTTGGTCTCTGTCCCGTTAGCGGTAGAGCCAAGGTGAAGGCTGCGGTCTTACCAGGTTTTATGTGCGATACGGTTTTGTTTGAAGTTGGTCTCTGTCCCGTTAGCGGTAGAGCCAAGGTGAAGGCTGCGGTCTTACCAGGTTTTATGTGTGATACGCTTTTGTTTGAAGTTGGTCTCTGTCCCGTTAGCGGTAGAGCCAAGGTGAAGGCTGCGGTCTTACCAGGTTTCATGTGTAATACGATTTTGTTGTGTAATACGATTTTGTTTGGAGTTGGTCTCTGTCCCGTTAGCGGTAGAGCCGAAGTGGAGGCTGCGGTCCCACAAGTTTTGTGTTTTGGAATAATAAAATCCTTGATCAGGAAATTTTGACGTTGACCGAGATCGTCAGTTATGTTAATCCTTTCTTTTCCTGGGTAGTGTCCCTACCCAAAGCTTTGCAGGTATTTTCAGCGGACCGTCCCAAGACCATCCCGCTTCGCATGATCCTTCGAGATCGAAGTCCCGTCAGGAAGGCCGTGTTAGCGATGATCATCAAAAAACGACCCCCTGACGTCATTGCCGCGCCACAAGGTTAAGATGACGTAGCGAAGCCCCGTTCCCGCCAGTTGCGAATGAGGTGGCGTGAGAAGGATGAGTCAGTTGAGCACGGGCCGTTGTGTGCATTACGTTTAATTTGTTGGCATTGGAGTGGTGTTAATTATTATAAATTGATAATTATTGTGAATCGTGAAGCTTATTTCTATCAATATATACAAGCAATTTTTATATAGCAATAATACATCTCCAATTTTGAGAAACAACCAACTCTTATGTAACTTTAAAATTGCACGTTCAAGAGAAACCAACAATCCAGTTCGCAAAAAAAATATCGATAAATACGCAAAAAGTTTTTCAACTCATCGCAGTCTATTCACGTCAGTTTCAGTACAGAAATCGTATTTTTGGAAATACAGCAAAAAAAGTTCGAGTAGCTTCAAAATTTTGAAAAACAATTTGATAGGTCGGAATGGTGCAATTGCACGGCCCCGTTTGTTCCTGAACATTCTTAATTGTGTAGGAAGTAGAATAAGATGCCGTTGTGATTGTAATTGGTGATTTGAAATAAAGCATTAAGGAATTTATGCAAAAATTGGTTAGCATGAAATTATGACGTCAGAACAAGAATATAAATAAATGCGAAGGTTCGACCTATGGTATACTTATTTACAATAATTTAAAGTACTCTTCATATTTAATGAGTAATTGCCGGTGACAAGAGAGCAAAATTTCGTAACGCCCACTTTTTGGTAAAGATGTCACTTCAAAGAATCTTGTGTAGTACTTGCTAGATGTTTTCTTTTAATAAAGGTTCTCTTATAATCTACCCTAACTAGCGTTAGGTTACTACCTTGAAATAATTGAATAGCAAAAATGCAGAAAACATTTCTAATGTGGCTCTACAAGATGAAAACTGTACTAATTTTTCAATAAATGGAGCACGGTTAGGAGAACAGAATCCTGTAAAGCTATATAGAAATGAAGAGCTCCTTATGGTGTTGCTATCAGTACGCAGATATCTTTTCAAAGATGGATACTGGATTAATATTTGCCTTACACCTTGAAATTAGTGGCAGCTAATGTTGTATTTCCTCCAAACGTTTGTGCATTACAGTTTTCCAGTGAGATTCCTTCCAGACCTGCCTGTTTAGCACAAACTGCCCACGAGATGGCACCCGAGTGGCAAATCACACCCTGTCATAAATTTCGATGCCAGAAAAAAACGCCTTTTAATTTATTTCGTAATGGCCTCACCGCATTAGAAAGTACATAAATTATCGCAGCGAACATTTTAATAACTTGAGCACGCTATCACCGCAGAATTTATATGCGTGCGTGTACTGCGCGCCGGTTCAACAACGCGATTTATAACAATTATGTTTAAAGCTCCCCAAAGAACTGTTTAAAAATGATATAATCACAGTCGGTAATCATGAAATATGCAAGACTTTGATCCCGTCACGTCGAGTGTCGGTCTGAAATCCGCCCCCAGAAATAATAAGTAAAGTCGTGTCGAGTCTAAAAAAAGATATAATAACAGGTAATATCCGAGGTTCGCAAGAGCGCCTGCTTCGCCGCAGAAAAGCTCGGAGTTACCCTCAAACGGCACAGTTTGCCGCGCGTTGCCGACGCAAAACCACCCCCGCTGCACCGGTTGCCACCGTGAACTTTTCGAACTGCACTGTAAGTGGGCACTTAAAGTTCACAGCTAGCCTTGCATTATTAACGGCAGTTCTAAAATTGGTACAACCCTTTTTCAGATGGAGCTGGAAACCTGAGGGCACCATGAATGGCATCGTCGTGATCACAGATTTAGTGACCGAATCCTCGCTAAAAAACTCCAGCGGCACCCCCAACGAGACCTCGGAGAGTGTCCACATCGAAGCGTCGTCATGGCCCGTCCACTCCTGGCTGCTGTGCTTCTTGCTCACCCTCAAGACGGCGGTGATGGCCCTCATCATCATCGCGGCACTCTTCGGCAACCTCCTGGTGATCGTGTCGGTGATGCGCCACCGGAAGCTGCGTGTCATCACCAACTACTTCGTGGTGAGCCTGGCCCTCGCCGACATGCTGGTCGCCATCTGGGCCATGTGCTTTAACTTTAGTGTGGAGGTCTCGGGCGGCCGATGGATATTCGGGTACTTCATGTGCGACGTGTGGAACTCTCTGGACGTCTACTTCTCCACCGCGTCCATCCTCCATCTATGCTGCATAAGTGTGGATCGGTATTACGCGATAGTCCAGCCCCTGGACTACCCGCTGATAATGACTAACGCGCGGCTCGCGGTGATGCTGGCGGTGGTGTGGTGTAGTCCTGCTTTAGTGTCGTTCCTCCCGATCTTCATGGAGTGGTACACGACCGAGGAGCACCTGCAGTTCCGGAGGAGGCATCCCTACGTGTGCAATTTCGTGGTCAACAGGGCCTATTCGGTGATCTCTTCGAGCGTCAGCTTCTGGGTGCCGGGGATGGTCATGATATTCATGTACTACAGGATTTATGTGGAGGCGGACAGGCAGGAGAGGATGCTCTACCGGTAAGGCGCCGGTGATTTATGTGTGGACGCCGCTCGCATATTAATTTTCTTGCCGTTTTTAACAGCCGACGTTGCTCAACTTTGGCTGGTAATTCGCACCCATATCCGAGCGCGACACTTGAGTGACACTAAGACCGAGACTTAAGCCTCCACAATAAATTTCTATTTTTAGCCATGTCGGCCAGTCTAAGAGTAAAACCGCAAATCCCGTTTCGTTTCCATTTATTTTGTTGATACAATTAACTTTGCAAATAACAAATTGATTAATTACTAATTACATATTATTAATCACAAATTAATGTAAGGCGTGTAAAGCGTTATGGCTGGAAAATCTAAGAACTACGAAAATTACAAATATAAGGAACCTGGAACATGTGAAAGATCTTCAGATTTATTAATAACTAACTGTTACCTGCGGTCTTTACTGGCGCTTATATCTGGAGTTGGTAGAACCGCTTAACGCAGTTTTTAATAAACAAAATAACAAAAAGTATTTTTTTTCGTCAATCACGGATGCAGCCTTTTTAAAAGGAGAATCTACATCCCAATTTTCACATGTTGTAATGTTACACTGTTTGTTTTGCAGTTAGGAGAATTCTGAGGAAAACTAACCTCCTCATTCACGCCCATATTTTGGGGTTTGTAATTTTTTTTTTTTTGAAAAATCGTCAAACACGAATCCAATTGTTTTTAAAGGAGAGTTCAAATGCCAATTCTCATACCTGCAAGATTGTCGATCTCCAAGTTATAAAAATCTTGAGAAAAATACTCCCCTTTTCTCGCCATTGGTATTTTTTTTTTTTTTTTGGAAAAACGTTTTTAAAGGTGAATCTAGATCCCAATTTTCACGACAGTAATACGGTCAGTTTTCAAGTCATAGGAATTTTGGGAAAAACCGCCCCTAATTTTTTCTCAGTCGGCAAAAAAAATTGAGACGGGTCCAGTTATTTTCAAAGCAGAGTCGAAATCCCAATTTTCACGTCTCTAGCATTTTTGATGTTCAAGTTATGTGAGGTATAGAGAAACAAATTAAACCCATTTTCACCCCCTTAGAAATGGAATTTTCAAAAATCCTTTCTTAGTGCGCCTATACGCCCTAAAAACTACGTACCTACCAAATTTCACATTTCACGACTCAACGGTCTGGGCTGTGCGTTGATCAGTGAGAAATCAGTTTCGCATTAATTAACATCTTAACATGGCCGTGAAGTTCACGGAACTTAAAACCGATTAAAAATGTATGGAATATGATCCACCACCGTCGTCTAGTGAACTTTGACATTAGCTAAAATTTGCTTCGAATAAACTTGATAGATTCGTGTCAGCATCGATCTTGCAAAACTTCGATTGGCTGCTGATTTATTTTGGCCAGGGCCCATTCACAAAACTTGCGCCTTTGAAGTAAATAATCAGGCTGTAAAAATTGGACTTGATAGATACAATAATTGTTGCTATTTTAAAATTCTATAAATGGTGCAATGCGATATTCCAAACTGAATCGCTAACCTGGGCCTGGGCGGTTTTCAACATATTGCTAAACACATAAAGTCTTTGTATTTCGGCGGAATTTCCTTGACCTTCTCCGTAAATTTATACAATTTCCGTTTATTCGCTGTTAGAAAAGGGCGGCATCTTTTATTATTAATAACTTTAAAAACGAAAGCAAAATATGTATAATTTTGATTAATTATTATTGTTAGTTTATCGGCTGGTGTGGTGATTGTAGGGGGGTAAATGTGTTTGCGGATGAGTTCTACCTCTGGTTTCAGTGATAGCACCGCTTAAGACGTTAAGAAATCCCTTCAAAAGACCTCAAATCTCATTTCGCCCACATCTAAAAGCAATAAACACAAATTCTTCAAATTCTTATTTCGCATAACTGGCTCCTCGTCAACATTCCGGTAAGACCTTTCGGTAAATTTGATGTAAATTCATGCCGACATTGCGTAATTCCCTGAGAGTGGGTCCTCGAGGGAGTTATGGTAATGTTTCAATCATGAGTAACACAATATCTGCATCCTTGATACAAAAAGGGAAATTGAATATTGCGGAGAGCGAGGGCGGCGGGAAAAACCGCAGCGATTCGGGGAAATAAGGGCAAGGGAGTGGTGGTGCCATCGAGGTATTTTTTTTTAACACAACCAAAGGAAATATAAAAACTATCCCGGCGCAGCCACCATTTTCACAACACCGTCAAAACGTGCTGGATCGTTTTTCCACTCACCTATAACTCTCAAGGGTGACACGGGAAGCTAGCGAATACATTTGGGGCAGAAACTGAAGTCCAACGTTTCAACATTAAAGAGTCTCTTTGATTTATCTCTGACTGAAAAATCGGCATTTGTGTCGACGCCGGACCGGATCCATATGGAATTCCATTTTCCCCCATTTTATGTACATGCCCAAGAGACCCTTTTTTCTGCTTTTACAACACCTGTGTTATTTGCTTCCATAAATATTTCCATAGTATTTCGTTGCGTATTGATTTTGAGGAGCATATTTCGTCAGTCTGGTTCCGTATAATAGTTTTACTTTACAAGTTACAACACAATCGATCTGAAAAATACCCAATTGTAATCAGACTTCCCTTCTGCAATGCAGCTTCAGTACAGTGTTTACTGCTGAAATTATATTCCGTACGAGAAAATAACCCCTTCGAACGGCTGCATGACGAGTTTAAACTAGACTTGTATCGATATTGTACCAAAACAATACCTCATTATCGTTAATTGTATTATAAACTGAAAGCCCCAATTTCCTTGCATCGTTGCTCCTGCAATAGCAGGCTTGATTAGTCGGTGATTCACGAGTGATCAAGACGAAATCGGTCTTGTACACTGGCGGCAGACAAAAAAATCTCAACCGATTAATATTCACGAACCGACACGAGATGGTATCAAACTCATCGGGTCATAACTCATGTATCAATAGTTAAAAAATGGGTCAACTATTGATTGTTGTTGCAATTCGCGCTAGAGAGGATTATGGTCTTACCGGCACAGTCAAATTTCATAAATGTGTTTAAGCCTTTAAATATTGATGTTTTTGTTTCCTGTTTTCCATTTTAGACCAGGTATGAATATGTAATTCAATTTTCTGTCATGTTGTTATCGAATTGTTTATGCTTGGGAAAATATTGGTAGAGATGTAATTTTGGTTCATTGGTGTGGAGAGAAACATTATAACAACAACAAAGACAATTAATTATTATGAATGTGAAGGCGTAGGTGGAGAGTTGTTTATTATTTAAATGATATAAAATCGGTAATTAAATTAATGATATAGGGAAAAACTTAAATAAATATCCCAGTATTTACCCGATTAAATAAGTAGCGCACTCGAGAGCTGCTTCATTATTCATAACAAAAATGCATCTTTCTCTTGGATCTAATTTTTCGCCGCAGATTCACGGTGAAATAATCTCCGAATTTCCCCCAAGACAACCCGTAATAATTGCTGACGTCACGATATTTTCATCCTCTCAGAATCCAATTAAATAGCTGGATATTTTCGAATCTGAAATTCAGCGGAAATTCGGAGGTCGCGGCAGAAAATTCCTGAAATGGGAACGTCGATTTTGTTGGTGGCCCAGAGGCGGCGAGTACAGTGGGGCTTTTAGAGGATAGAGCCACCAATAGGCTCGAAGAACCAACAGAGAGTAAAATACGGGTTGTGAAATACCCCGAGGAGTTGTAATTATGTTTGAGACTTCTTCACTTGGGGCGTGTGAGGAAAACCAATATTTGGTTAGTGGAGTCGAGTTCTGATATCATTTAATAGCTGAGTGGCGTTATTTCTTTAGTAAACTGTCTGAATTTTTGTGGTTTGATCACTTATTTTTGTGGTGCTAGAAGAATAAAATGTTAAAAGAGGAGAGCAAAGAAGAAATTGTATTTTTAGAAATATTGCCATTATTGTTTATACGTACTCAATATTATATGTCATACGTAACATGCTTAAATGGTGCAAAAATATTATCGATAAAAAAAATAACAAATAAACAAGTGCAATGAAACACAGGTTCCAACATCTCAGGTAATTACGACTACATTACAACATCACATTATCCAGATTACAGCAGCCGAAAGTCGAGATGAAAACTCACAAGTCACAAGAGAAGGCAATTACATCGATCGTCTAGAAAATGCAATTTTTCCGGCGTAAAAATTAGCAAAGTTGGACGGAGATTTCGAGCGAAAACTTGGAAAACTCGGAATTTTTCTTATTTCCTCACGGAGTCGTTACGTCATTTTCAGGTAATGGAAACGCTGATAAAATTCGAGCGACGAAAAATTGGGGTTCGGTTCTCGCTCAGAATCGTTGTTTTTAGTAAAACGGAACTGTTTGCATTTTTGCACGCCGAGTCTAATTTAATTCAGAGCGGGAAAACATGTGTCTAGAATCGCAGACGATTCAACAAAGTAAAAAACAAAATTCGGAGATGACCTCAACTATCGATTGTTGCGACACTGCAACCCGTGTCTCTCGAGGGCTAAATCTGGGAAAATCCCGCGAAATAAAAGCGCCCTTAGATCACCTAATCCGAACAAATTAAAAAGTGTGGCTTCGAGTAACTCGAATGTCCGGGAAAGACTCTAATGGCTTAATCTGGGAGCTTACAGATGGATGGTATCAGTGATTCCATTGATATCAGACGATTCGAGCACAGTCGCATCAATTTCGCATCTAAAAGTGGCAGAGGACGGGCAGAAACTGAAGTTTTAATTTGCATGTTAATGTCGTTTGAGGGAGACTTTCTTAGATCTGGAGCTAAGCGATGTCAGAGATGAAATTTCCAAGCGGTCTTTATTGGGTTTCCACCTCGAGGCGGTGTTAATATTGAGAGGCACCGCAAAAATTGCCGAGGATAATGACGTTTGTCGTAAGAATTCGAACTAGAGACGGCCAAATTAAACAAGAATAATAACATTGATCCGGACCTAAAGTTCCTTATGTGACACTGTCAACAACCAAGACATCTCAATAATCCAAAACGCGACAGTCAAACCCCGCATCCCACCCTCCCCCTTTTAATTTCAAGTGTACAAACTTCGAACCCTCCTCCCACATTAATCCACGACTTCCAGCTGCTCCAAGACAGAAAAAATCATCCCGAATTCGCTCCAACTTCGGCAAAACATGCAGGAGCAAAGTAAACTCTAAAACTCGACATTCGTTTAATCGATTCAGTTCGCAAAGAGCCGCCGCTGTCTGTACCAACATAATTCAATTCACACTTCTTCTGCACAAAGTTAGCGTGGAATAACCGCTTCGAAAATGTTTTTGCTACGTTGAAGTTGCTAATTAGAGGGATAGGTAAAGTTAATGTTGGGAGAAATTTCTTTAAAAAATAACTAGGGTGCATCAAATTTATAGCAAAGTTTGTATGCTTTTGATTAAATACTAGCGTAATTTAAGTCAATTATATTTTACAACTTTCCCAACTTTAAACCGAGATTAATAAGCCTTATATTCCATGTCATAATGTCGCGTTATGTTAACCTCAACGGCATTAATCTTTATTTGATCTGAAAGGGACCTAAATATGGTGGGTACGCCGGGATGCTACAACCGGATACTTAATTTTTGACCTGACGTTTTACAAGTATTATTTAGCGTCGGTTCTTCACTATGAAATTTCAGGGACACTTTGAATTTCTCATTATCACACAGGACATTCAGTTACTCTCCCCAGAGTTCGTCATAAATGTTTGTGCCAAAAATTCAATCCTGCTATTTTTGTTGCACCACTTTAAACTTCTCTGAATTACCGCTCCTCGAAGGTGCAAACGAAGACGTTTTTTTCTCAAAACTTTGTCCAACTTGATAATTAACAATCCACGGTAACTTTATGTTGAAACACGACGAGACCGGATCGATGAACAATAAAGCAAAAGTAAGTTCAGGTCGAGGAGAGGAGGAAAAACGGGATGAAAAGACCGAAAGTGCTGGGGTGCTATTGTTTCTATCGGTTCACATGAGGCTTCGAGTGGATGTTAAACTTTGTAGTGACAACGCTTTAATTGGAATTTTCGATAAACCGGCTTTGTGCTACGTACAGTGTTAAATCGCTACTTGCCCTGCGATTTGCATTATTCAGATTGACTTTTACGTTAATGGAAAATTGGTTAAAACATGTGGGAAGATGAATAATACAAACAGAATGGGGAAAATCGAAGAAAAGAAATCAATGGGACCAGCAGATTAAATAATTTATACAAAACTACAGATTTTAGGTACAACCGCGAATTTCAAATCGACTCTATGCATAAGAATGTAAATGTGGGACACAGAATATCCATCAAGTTGAGGTTTTTCTTGAGCTGGTGTGATCATTAACATCGATCCGATCAAGGACAAAGCGGTTTCGCATTCGAAGCAAAATTAAGTTTTTGAAAATGAATATTTATGGGGGAAATTTAGAGTCAGGTCGATGCAACTTGCGCGTGTTGAACAGGTCGGAAAGAAGGGGCAGACAAGCGTGAAAAACCCCAGTTTTTAACTTATTAACATGACAAAAGTCTCAAAAATACAGTTCTCTAATTTTATGCGATAGTATAATAGCAGCTGTTAAGCGAGTTTTCAATGTTTAATTCAGCAGTCTTTAAATTCTTCCGATTCTTTAGAATTCCGTATCTTCTGGATAAATCGAGTTTTCCTAGCCCTTGGCATTTCCGGATTTCTGACTTCTAAAATTGGAACGTTGAAGATGTTCTCTTTTAGAGTTAATTTTTGATAACTAAGACTTTATTTGAATTTTAATATCTCATGCATTGAAGAATTTCATTTCTACAAATTTGAAAACTATAATTTATCGAACTGTTTCTGTGAATGTTGTTTTTTGTTTGGTTGGTGTTTATTCCAGTGACATTTAGATAATTGTATTTTCCAAATTAAATGAAAATCAAATCCAATAACTTGGCTGTGAATATTGTATAACGTACTCACGATTGGAATAAAAATTTCGGCGTGAAAAATAAATCCTCCGTACTTCCAAACTTTCTAAATATAGACTCCAATTCCAGTTACCACATTGATCGCATTTTCCCGGCATCTTCGACATGATATCAAGTATTCTCTTTGTTTAAAACAATGTCTTTATGCCGGGTCATCCTCTCGAATATTTGCTGATCTTCTGACGCCTTATTGATCTGAAAAAGGGAGATTCTTTCCCGGACCTGTCGTATCTCTGATCCCATCGAAAAACACACTTGCCACTTTACTGGCTAAAAATACATTGGAAAGAAAGGAGTGAAAGACACGTTGTTCTGGACGAAGCTTCGATTGTCGGAATGGAAGCGAGTTTAAACATTTACTCCGGTCTTGCGGAGATGAATTAAATAGCAGTATTAGTCGGGTTGGATAGTGGTATTATACATTAGTGATATATTGTGGACGGATGTTCAATATTGGTACTTTGAGAGAATTGAAACTTTGGAGGAGTGCTCTGGACAAACTCTGGTAATAGTAGTTATTAACGAGTGTTCAATTAAATGGTTCATCTGTCTACGTCAACCTTCAGCATTTGACATTGGAGGTTTTTTCGCGAGATACCTATCATGGTATAAAATGAGAAATTATGTTTCCATAGGATGCGAAGCCATACACATTAATTTGTAGCAGGATAAGTTACCGGGTTTTACGATATGAATATTTCTGTGATTATTTCATTCATCATCGTTTTCGACCAATCGTAAGACTTTATTTTTTGTGTCATTTTTTGTCCTGTCATTTTTTGACAAATTTCCCTCTGCTGCGCATCGTGAAATTAAAACGTCAAAAAATGACATTCGTAGTTTCTAATCAACTTACAAATCCATAGTTTCGAAGCACTCATGTAATTACAAGTCATAACTTCCCCTCTCGTAAACATTATTCAAGTATTTGGCGATTTTTTTTTCATATGCATAACATAACCTCACTTGTTGAAATTAATTGATTGAGTTTATTTTAATAACTCAAATATTAAAACAAACTTTAAATTTTACTATAAAAACTACAGCAGAGGTTGAACTGCTTGCCTACTACCATAATTTGAGTTGAAAAGCATATATTTGCCCTGTAAAATATTAAACTAGAAATCTGAAAAAATATGGTACTATTTAGACACTTGAAGGAAAAAAGTTCCGCAATTATAGCTATTTATTATACAAGGGTCTTAAGTTAAATTTATTATATAAGGCAAATAAGTTACGAAAAAAATGTTTAGCCGCGAGAGCTTGCCCGAGAACTATTGGCTTGTGAACTGGTTGCTATGACAAAGTAGAAAACCGTTGAATTATGGGTTCATAACTCACTAGTGTTTTATAGACCTCGTAATACATTCAAAATCGGCATTATTATGACTTCATAATAAACAGAATGCAGGATCGAGCAGCAAGCTTCCTGAAACTCCGAAAATTTCTTACAGACAAAAAATTGAATTTCAGCCTTAGATACAAGATGGTGAAGTGCTATGGCTGGTCCGTTTTACTATACGGTGTCGTTACGTGGATGCTGTAGACACCAATTATAAATAAAATTGAAGCCTTCGAAATGTGGATCCTGCGTCGAATGTTAAGAGTGTCTTGGGTCGGTCATGTGAGAAATGAGGAAGTACTCCAAAGAGCTAGACTAGCAGATCGAGAACTTTTCGAAAATATTAAGAAGAGAAAAATAGGTTATCTCGGACACATATTGCGATACCACTTTCAACGCCTCATTCTCCAAGGTAAAATCGAAGGCGGAAGAAGAGGTATAGGTAGAAGAAAATTATCGTGGTTGAGAAATATTCGGCAATGGACAGGAATAAGGGACTTCTAAGAACTGCAAAATGAGGCAATAGATTCATCTGATAAGAAAACGATGACCGCCTACGCAGGACCCTGCATGGCACTTTTAGAAGGATAAAAAAATTATTCACTGATTTTTCATAAAATGAGCCTATTCTTAATTAACTATTTTTTTAGTACTCGTTTATATACAGGGTGTTATAGAAGTCCTAGCAGAAAATTTAACCACAAGTAGAATTCGTGAAAATAAAAAAAATGTTCTTTGCTGAAATCCGCAATTTTTTTTTAACATTTGTCTGACCACTTATTTCACCCTCCGCGTATGACTAAATGTACTTGAACGCATCAGAAAGTTTTTGTCCTACGGGGTAAAAAATTGGGACAAAAAATTTGTCGTTGAGAGTAAATTTTAGTTATCAATTGTGTAGCGCCGGCCGCTATGTTATGAACTGTGCCCGCTTCTTAAGCAAATACTAAGAATTTATTCATTGTAATTTCCACGAAGATGTTTTTTTCTATGGTGCAGGTATTGGTGTTAGGTAATGTTGTCTGTGTCTCGGACGTCCCAGACGTAATCGCGTTTTGGAAATTGAACCTGAAATTTTTAAGTATTCGAAGATAGTCAACATATATCGTTTCCGCACGTACACCAACAAGAATTATCCCTGGATGTAAGTTAGAGAGTTTATTATTACATACGAACCTAGTTCAATATTATGCATATTATGGTAGGTTAGTACATGTTTCCATTTAAACTGATTTTATTTCGATTCGTTTATCGGGTAAAGTTTTTGTGCATTCCTCACAATGAATGAACTTAATGTTCTAAGTGAATGAATGAACGGGATGTTCTATTTGAAAAAAAAAAAAGTTTTGGCGATTGCTAAAAGATATCAAAATTTGAATTTTTTTTCTCTTAAGTACATACTCCATTGAAATCAAAAAGTATGGGCCACACACGATGTCTCTAACCTTCTTCTACCTACCTACAAAATATTATAATTTTGTGGTTATTAGCAAAGCCTTTACAATTTTTCTTGTAAAGCTGTTTTTGACCATTTTTTGAAAGTGCATTGTTCTTCAATGAAAATTAAAAAAACATTACACACTGTATAGCATTTACTACGGCGAGCAACAATAAAATACAGGGGGTTCAATTAAAAAAAAAAGTTGAATACGATCCTGGAAAATTGGGCCCGGTTAGATAACGGTTAGATATTTTTAGGAAATGCAGTATTTCCTGTATAATTTTATTCCATTTCCTAATTTGTTTTTTTTTTATTAATAGTAGAGGCATATTGGTCAGGATGTAACAGAAATAAGTATTAAAATTTAGAACTCATCGTTGTCAGCAATTTTTTTTTAATAAATTTTTGCCCCAAACCCCGTAGTTATCGTGGAAGTTTTGACGTTAATTTAGTTACCCGCCACTGAACAGCTGTGCTGATGATAATCATTTAAAATACCGCAAGTATCTAGATAGTTCCCTTTCAGATTTTTAATTTAGTATTTTATAGCGTAAAAAAGTTAAAATCGGTGTGTGCTTATGACCACACGATGGAAGTACCATGAGATCATTTAAATTATAAATCAGAGTAGGCGGTGAAATTTAAATTAGGTTGGCACTACTAACTTTTGACAATTTGATTTAAAATTGGAATGTCAAAGTGACTTCAAAAAAACGGCAACAGAATGGTGAATGAAAGTATTCTATAGAACGCTGTGTTAAAGATTTTTCGAAATGCCTACCCTAGTTTTCCCGCAGAATATTAAAAATTAGTCCATCAAATTTATAAATGTGTGGCAAAATTTCGTGATGTTTTATGATGATTAAATTTCCGGCCTACTATATATAATTACCCATATACCGGGTGTCCCAGAGGTGTGTGGACCATCAATTACGCCCTTATTTTGAAAGATATCAAAACGCTTATTAGATATCAAAGCTTATTTTGCAAAAAGAGTGGAATTCTACGAAATAATGGACAATCTTCTAGAAAGGAATAGAAATATTTTAAACAGAATTTTGTTCACTGATGAGGCGATCTTTAAAAGCAATGGGCATGTCAAGAGGCATAACATGCACTATTATGCCACTGAAAATCCCCACTGGATGCGGACGACTGATTATTAGAATCAGTGGTCCTTAATGTGGTTGCAACAGGATGGAGCTCCTGTACATTTCTATAGGAATCTAAGAAGATATTTAAATGACTGGTTGCCGAGACGTTGGATTGGTAAGGGCGGCCCTGTCAAATGGCCCGCAAGATTACCAGATTTAACTCCTCTAGATTTTTTTGTTTGTGGTTATGTAAAGGATATAGTCTATCGAATTCTTACGTAAACCTAAGCCTGTCTACCTCTCGGTGTCATTTCTGAAGTAATTTAATAAATTAGACAATAAACGAATATCTCCATGGCAACAAGTCCAAGGCGATCTGATCTTAACACGCGATTTTAGCAATTTCGGGAAACTTTCTAGGTTTTTTGTAAAAATTACCTAAAGTACTAAAGGGTGTTCCATTTGAAAAAAAAAATGTATTATACATTTTGCGAAATCGTACACCCTGTATAGAAATATCAATTTAGATAACTTTCAATCGGTATGTATTAAAGTTTGGATCTATAAAAAATTATTGACAGAAAAGTATTCAGTTATCACTGTTGGAATGGTCTCTGCAATTTTTTAAAAAATCACTAATTTTGACCTAATATTCTTCATAACTCAAGAACCATCCATAATAAACCTGTAGTACCTTATATCATTTTGTTCAGCATCAACTGCTCTTTCAATTTACCAACTAATATACAGGGCATTCCATTTAAAAAAAACATAACTTTGGTGTATTACTAATATTAGGACACTCTGTATATGATTTCTAATCATTTTAAATTGTGAAGGTATCGTGTGGATATCGTCCCCCGAAAACCCCGTTTTGATATATTTCAAAATAAGGGCGTAATTGATGGTCCACCCACCTCTGGGACACCCGGTATGTATAATTACATTGATGTTATAATCATAATGGATTTTAGTTCGGTGAAATCAGGAACAAAGGAACAATGTGATATTATTATTTAAAATACTTTTAAAAATATTATACCTACGTAAGGCGTATATTTTATTTTCAGTTCTATCGTGTGGTCATAACCGCACACACTTTTTTTTCCGTTAGATTTGTTTTATTTTTAATTCCTACTGAAAAAAAATATATTTTGAGAGTTTTATCGAAATTATTCAACCAAAAAAGGCGAATAACTCTGATATATAGACCAGGAGGTAGTGACAGATTTTCAGTTTGGAAGTTTGGACGTAGGAGGTAATCTTTCACTAATACATATTTAGAATATACCTTCAAGGTAGACATAGGCTGTATATTATGCCTTTGAGATAAAAGGGCTTTTACATAATTATCCAATGCAGAAAACACAACTAAGTAACATGACACTGCCGTGTTTTATTTGATTATGTAGCCGTCGAATTGAGGTTTTTGGTGCGTTTTTTCGATTTGAGCAACGACTTCTGCTGTTCGGTTTTCTGGGACCCGTTCGTTGTTAACTTTCCATCCGGTCCGGAAATAACTTTTCACTAAAAACAATTGTATTCCATAGTGTACGCCATTGTAAGAACAAAATGTAATTATTGGGGTTAGTTATCAAAACAGCTATGAAAACGCAGACCAACGCAAAATGATATATGGCATTTCTACCGCTATCTCCATATCGTAATAATCCATATGTAACTAGATGACTTCCATTTGAACAAAATTTCGTCACAACTCTTTCTGTTTTGATACAAAAGTAAGGAAAAAGCGATTTCCAACAAATTAATGTTGTATCACAAAATGATTAATGGAAGTCCATCCAAGACTAATGCTATTAAACCCATCTTAATCAATATTTCAGGCGAGTTCCGGTCGTATTTTTAAAACGGCATCCTTACTAAAACGAAAAAGCTTTCCATTCGGTCCCTGAAATATTGAAGTCGGCATCTTTGATCGTATTGCGGCATTTGCTTGATGTTTTACAGCGTACGCTTTGAGGATTTCGAGTTGGATCAGTTGTGAAAGTTGTAATTTCAATCAGGTTGATTGAAATTTCTTCGAAGCCGGGATAACTGTTAATGAAGCATAATGGGTGTTTTAAACCCATCAAATTCGGACTTTTGGACACTACGTTCATCATTAACAATTAACTAATGTCGATGTAGACAGTGTACGTTTGAAGAACCATACTGGCTACATCCTTTGATATTCATCGGCCGTAAATTCAGCTCGTTAGTTCGTGCATACCGGCATATAGCTTTTAGAAAATCTACGGGACACTATTCGCTCTGTTGAGAATTACGGCGATATTGTATCGAGAGAGATGTTTCCGCATTTATAAATAATAAGGAAGATAAAATACTGAGAAATTAGATGCTAATTTCGCCCACGCTTTATCGAATGAGCCAATTAGAAGAAATTTTATTGGTACTAATTAAAAGCGCAATTATTTAGAGTGATGTTTCCTGATCGTCGTCGTTAAGCTGTGATAATTTTATTTTGCTTTACGAAGTTTCAGTGAATTATTTGGGTCGTCGCTTTTGCTTTTCCGCTGCTCTAGATACTGTAAACTGGAATCTGAAGAGGTTGTAGTAATGAAATAAAATCCACCTAAATAAGTACCCAGATTAAAAGTTGTATTTTTTTCTATTTTATTATAACGGTAATCTTTTTCGTGAGGCATGAAGCTGAAAGACAGATCTACGATACTGTATATTTACATTTAACACACTGCTCATTTTTAACTAGTAGGTAATTAAATTTATTAATTTTTGAATACTAGGTAGCGAATTGCATAACTTTCAGTGTTTACCTTCTCTCAAACCCGAATGAATTTTAATTATCGTGCCATTGTATTTATTTAGTTAATAAACTTCATTACTGCACCACGCTGCAATAGCAAATAAACCGCTCTACGTATCCAAGCATTTACTCTGTCAAACACTACTCAAAGCTGCACCGCTGCAGCCATAACATCCACACAATTATTTTCGCTCCAATTTAAATAAAAGTCACAATGTATGTATGAAACGCATTCAAAGCGACTTCCGAAGCGAAAAGACCAACAACACCGGGACGTCCGGTTCCAATAAAGTTTTTATTGAGACGTCCGACAGTGCAGTGTTCAAGCACAAAGTTGCTGGTAGATCGACGCGGAAAAGCACTAAAAGATATGAGATTACACGAATGGCTTTTCAAAGTTTGCAACGGAGATCTGCATAAATTTGACGCCGTCTATGCGAGGAGATTGTAATGAACGAGGAGCCGCAATTGCTAGTACAGGTAGTTGGTAAATGGGGCAAAAACGATATCATTGTCACACAAGAATTGGAGTAATAACTTCCCTTCCGGCCCGCTGGCGGCATTAAAATGATCCAGAAAAGCCATTACACGGAATCCGGCTTTGGAAGACAACCAAACGGTTTGTCAAGCTGCAATTATCAGCAATTTTGCGCTTCCATTCCAGTCCCACCCCCTTACAGACTGATATGAAGCGACTGCCTCAGAAATTTCAGCCCAAATCGAAACTAATTAAAATTTTCCGGGCAGCTGGCAGGCAGGTGAGTAATTCGAGAGTTGCAGAAACGGTGGATGCGCATAATGTCATCACAGTTCGGAAATGGAAAGTTGTATTTTCACAGTTATTATGTTTTTACAGATTACAAATCATTTAACATCGGTACCGATAAATTCAAATTTCCACACTATTGGTCTCAATGGAAATATATTGCTTTACAACAATAATTTTAAGCTGACATTTTTTCATTAATTTGCATGGAAACTGTTTCAAATATTGAAAAATGGTTCTACGCCTGTTTTTGTTAGTTTAAAATAAATCAAGATTTAATCAGCTACTGTGTATTTTAGGTTATTTCAAACATATTATACATCAGTGAACAATTACGAAGTAAAAAGATTTAAAAATGGTGTATGCGTCTAAAACATAATTAAGTTCTTGTTTGATACAATATAAAAAATGATGTTTAACGGCAAATATATTTTAAAGAGGCCATGATGCACATTATTCTTGCAATAATAACTGCATTTTAGGTCACTAGTAGTGCCGAAAGATGCGTTAAAATACCTGGCTAACGCATCCATTATACTACTATGAGTATTTTTGGAACCACTACTTTGAGATTCAAATATCCGACTGAAATCCTGAAATATTATGATTCAAAACGGAATTTCCAGCGAACGGTAAATCTGGATATTTGTCGCCGCCCGCCGAGGCCCAAATTCCCTCCGGAATTCGTATCTCGAGTACATCAAATATGTGTCGTATGTGCTCGCACATTATTAAAGTTGAACGTATTTATTTCCCCGGTGTATTTTACAAGTGGGGTAATTTGTCAGCGTGCGACACCACGAGAGGTGTCGTCGAGTGGTTAGGTCTTCTCGGATTAGAGACGTGACGTCTTGAGAAAGCAGTTGACCAAGTGGGACACTTGCCAGAATTCTTTTCCTTCTTGTAGTTTGCGACAGCCTCATTGTTCCGTCATCCGCCGAGTGAGTATTCAGGTGAGAGCCGGAGGGACTTGTGCTGCGGTGGTGGCCGTAATTGAAAAGAAAACACACACTGCGGTGAAAAGAAAACAATGCCTCGGTTTGTTGTCGGCTGTCATTTCTGGCGGAAGACGCTTGGAGCGGTGTCCCAGCATGGAAAGGTTGAGAGAGGGAAGAGACGTGCATAACGGACAATACATTACGGTGGAAAATAATTTAGGAAATTAAACGTGGTGGATGAGCCGGGAAATTTTTCTCTCGTGATTACTGAACTGCATACAGCGTGTCATCCAAATAGCTGCAATAAATTTAACCAAATAAAAAGTTTATTTCCGGATTCAGACCCAGGCAGCACAACAATATTGAGCCAATATTGGGCCATTCTCGAGGATATATTGGCCCAAACTTGTTTCTCTACATTGGGCCATTATATAATGTGGACATTTCGCAATATTGGTCCTACAACGTATTTCAATCACGGCCCAATGACGTATACCAATCATGGCCCAACAACGTATATCAATCATGGTCCAACAACGTATGCTAATGTTGATTCAATAACTCAATATTTGTACAATAATCTAATCCGATGCAAACTGAATGAAAATGTAATGTATATTTTTAGCCTTGACAGTTGTAAACTACGTTCTACCACATTTTAGACAGCCATGGTAAACCATTTTTTACACATTGAAGCTGTCACCTACCGCCTTTAAGCGGTAAAATAGTCCAAAATTTTCTTCTTTAAGAAACGCGCAAAAAAAAAGATCCTTGATGATAAATATTGGTCGTATATTTTGAAAGAAGATACCGCACTTAACTGTTTTTGAATAAGTTTCTAAGATATAATAATGACCAATTTAAAGACACTCGAAGGCGCACCATCTCGTGGTATAAATAGTAAGCATCTCAGTTGCCTATTTACCTTGTCAATTTACACTGTCACTCAATCTAAAAATGTTAATTTATTGCGATTATTACTCTCATAAAATACAATAATATGGCAAAATAGGTGAAGTCATTGAACTAAAAGTAAAACACGTAAAGAATAAGATAATGAAAAAGTTAAGGTAAGTCAACAAAACACTCGAACAACATAACCTCTCTCATATTTTTAGGAACTGTGCCCTATTTATGCTATTTATGCATTCCTACAACTCCCGTATCCCTTTGGGCAAAATCTGCGTCCGTCACACTATCCTGCACCTATCTTTATGTCAATAATGTGAATGTAACTTCGGTGCGACGATAATTTTTGTTAAATGGGGGCGCCGAGTGGAAAACTTCGTCATCGGCTAAAAAGTTGTATACATTATATGTGTGGTAGGTATTTTACATCACTTAGTTTTATTCAATATTAAAACTTCGTGATGTAAAATTGAACCTACCACACTTATAATGTAATATACTATTAGCTCATCCTCGTGATACAACTGTATATATGTATTACTATAATTATTATTCATAATTCTCTAATTTACTACCAATTTAAAATACTTTACAATAGACTAGTGTCCGAACTAGTTAGAAAATACCAAAAAATACTAAAAGGTATAATATAATCAAGGGTAATATTATCTAAAACCAATCTTGACATTGATCCATTTAAGATGAAACCTTTAAACTTAAAATTAAACAAGAAATAAGAATAGGATCGTAATTTATTGTAAACTTATAATTAATAAAAAATTTATATTACATACTCGTGTGTACATACTCATGTATATTGCTTCATTATTTAGTGATTTATTTTCTGTAAAAAAAGTTTAGTTAATGTTTGATAATAATAAATAAATACAAGCCTGAGACCTTATAGTCGCGTCAATAAATACATAAAACAGGCAATCTTCGGAATTCCTCAAAAACAGCTTCGATTTTAATGTTTTTTTTTTTGTGAATGTTTGTTTTTATATATTATTCAAAATCAGAAACCTTTTGAAGTGGAGAAATAATTATTTATATTGTTTAAACACTATTTATTATATTTATATAAAAAAATTTGTTTTTCAATACTTATTCTACAAATAATATACGAAAGTAAATTATAAAATTATTATGAATTGTGGATTATTTATTTTAGACATTTTTATAAATAAAATAATTAAAAATTGTTCATCAATACTTTTAGGAAGGAAAAATTTGAGAATTTTCCTCGATTTCCATGGGAGTCCCTGATCAGATCCTGACTTTTTGACATTGAAACCACCTCAAGAGTATACCCTTTCAAATAAAAGAAGAATTTTGAAAATCGGCCCACAATTGACGCAGAAATCGGTGAACATACATGATTAAGTCGGTTAATAAAAGGGAGCGAAAATTTGAGGATTTTTCTCGATTTCCATGGGATTCCCTGATCAGATCTTGACTTTTTGACAATGGAACTACCTCAAGAGTATACCCTTTCAAATAAAAGAAGAATTTTGTAAATCGGTCCACAATTGACGAAGAAATCGGTGAACCTACATGAAGTCGGTTAATAAAAGGGAGCGAAAATTTTAGTATTTTTCTCGATTTCCATGGAATTCCCAGGTCAGATCCTGATTTTTTGATAATGGAACCACCTTAAGAGTATACCCTTTCAAATAAAAGAAGATTTTTGTAAACCGGTTCACAATTGACAAAGAAATCGGTGAACATAAATGAAATATAAATATATAAATGTTCTGAAGTAACAAGCATTAAAAAAAAACACATACAACCGAATTGATAACTTCCTCCCTTTTTGAAGTCTGTTAAAAAAAAACGCAAAACTATTTTTTTTTAGATAAATATACATATTATTTAAATAATATTAATAGTTACGTCCCCGCTCCAAAAGGTTTCTGATTATAAATAATATAAAAAAAGCAAATATTAAAAAAAAAACAAAATCGGAGCTGTTTCTGAGGACTTCCGAGAAAAAGACTTCATTGACGCGACTATTAGTTCTTCCACCGTCGCGATCCCCAAAAAATAAGAGGAATTAATCCATAGATAAAGTTAAAGACAAAAGTTAATAGTAAATAAAATTAATAAATAAACAGATTCATATTATGAATAATTAATTATGTACAATCTTATGATTTTTTTCATTTCCTCATTGGTGGCATTCTTTTCACGTTTTCTTGTCGCCTCTAAATCAATTCAAACCATATTAAACCATATATAATATAATAAAGGATATTCTCTTACCCGCAACCACTTCATATAATTTCATACGAGAAAAATTAATTTTGTTCGACCTTGTCCGGAATATAGAACGGCCTCATGGGGAATTTCCGATTTAGGCATAAATAAATGGTTTTGTGAGTATTCTCTCTACTCAGTAAGTAGAAAATATAGCTAAAAGTAAAAAAATCAATAGTACAAAAAATAAAATCAATAACTACTATTACCGTACTTTCTGCACACACCCGCTCATCGGACTGAGAGGGGTGACAACAAACTTGTTTATCGCTTCAAGGACCGTAAAAGACTGACAAGGGCTTGTGCAGGTACTCGGAAAAAGCTACAAGGTCACAAGAAACTGACCGGCTTTCTCGCATGTCGAAGGAATGTTTATTATAAACAGTTACAAATACGTAAATCCTAAAACTACCCTAATCAGTATTCACTATAATATTAAACTACAGTATTCCGCGTGTTTTACAGTGCCTTCAACGGCCTTTGGGGCATTTTTAGTGGTAAAACAAATAAACGTCATATTTGCAACAATAAATTTGTCTAAATTCTTAAGTATCATTAATAAAAAAGAAATGGCTGTGCAACAAACTATAGAAGGCTGATCTCTGATTGTGATATATTAGAAGTTTGCACAAAATCTAAATGCAAATTTTATCCAAATCTGCTGTCTTTCGTTCTCATACGATTTGTTCGGAACGGTGTAAAATTTTACAGACGGTTATATATTATTACAGTATTTATTAGGACAGCCAACAACACAACAACCGATTCTCGATGAAGCATTTTCTTGCACTTCAGACATTTGTTGAATTGAAGAAATCTGTCGAATCTGTTAATTCGGTTCGTATCGTAAATTACCACTAAAAATGACAGAGATGCGCGGCTTTTTGACCCGGGGGCAATGTTTCGGCGCTTATAGCGTGGAAAAAGGGCCATTCATTATACAACGCAAGATATTGTTTCCAGCATAGAAAAAAATAGTAAGCAAATATCTACAATAAAATATAAGTAATGCTTTCACATTCTTTTAATATAACTAATATTCAAAAACGATTCAATATTTTCTAAATATTAGTAATATCGGGTGTCCCAACTAAAATTTGTACGCCAACAATTCCAATTTCGAAAGACTCAGAAGCAAACGCTCGAACAGGTCAATTTTGTTATCAAGGGGGACGAAATTGTACCAAACTTTCATGTCTTAGATCTCACCCCTTTAGCCAGGGGAGCCACCCCCATAAAAAAATTAAATGGCATGGGGGGTCCTGTGATACATCATATTAAAGCTTATTCAATTCTCTACCGAGACATACTTTTATCGATTTGTTTCTACAAAAAAAAAACATGAATTTGTTATTTTTTAAATCGAGAGTATTTTATGTAGATTTGGAAAATAACAAATTCTTATGCTCCTTTTTGTAGAAATGAATCGATAAAAGTAGGTTTGGATAGAGAATTGAATAAGCTTTAAAATGATGTATCACAGGACCCATCATGCCATTTAAATGTTTTAAGAGGGTGGCTCCCCTGGCTAAAGGGGTGAAATCCAAGACTTGAAAGTTTAATACGATTTGGCCCCCCTTGATAACAAAATTGACCTGTTCGAGTGTTTTCTTCTAAGTGTTTCGAAATTGAAATGGTTGGGGGGTACAAATTTTAGTTGCGTATTTTATGTAGATTTGGAAAATATTGATTTCATGTTTATTTGTAGAAAGGAATCGATAAATGTGGGTCTGGATAGAGAATTGAATAAGCTTTAAAATGATGTATCACACGACCCTCCATGCTATTTAAATTTTTTAAGGGGGTGGCTCTCCTGGCTAAAGTGGTGAGATCTAAGACATGAAAGTTTGGTACAATTTCGTCCCCCTTGATAACAAAATTGACCTGTTTGAGCGTTTTCTTCTGAGTCTTTCGAAATTGGAATTATTGGGGGGTACAAATTTTAGTTGGGACATCTTGTATATGACATAAATGAACTTGGCTACTAGGGAAGTTCATTCGAAAGGAAAGTTTTCGTATTATATTAAAATTCTCATTAATAATTTTGATGTATATCTGAATTAATTATAAGTCATTTTTTATTTAAAAAGAAACATCCCTTTAAAGAAACTTTGCACAATGTCATGAAATTTTATCAGTATAAATCATCGAATACTGCAATGAAAATTGCAAAAGACTAAAAACACAAAATTTGAAGAAAATGAGCCACACCTGAAGAAAAATGTTGGCATAATACAATATTGGCTGAATCTCGTAAAAAACAATATACCAAAAGCTACAAGAAAAACGTATTGGACCCATATTGTGTTACAATATTGTAAGAGAAGATATAAGGCCAATATAGACAATTTCATCAATGACTAAGGAAGTATTTTTATATTGGCACAATGTTGATTTACAATATTGTAAAAACAAATATTGTACCAATATCGGTGATACGTCGAAATGCCAATGGAAATGAATCGATAATGGGCCAATATAAAAACAAGCTTTAGCCAATGTAATGTGCTACTTGGGGAATCTCTTCATTACAAAATTTAGCCAAGTTTTGCAAATTCAGAGATTTAAAATTCCTATTCAAATTCAAATCAGGAATTTCTGCTATTCAAGATTTTCATTTTCCAAACTTTTTATAGATTTAAAAAATTTTCTATTCAATTCTTATAATTTCATAAAAAAAATTTCAAATCATGATTGTTTTCCAAAACAGTTTACAATTACAATTTCAAAATTTCTAAATTTCTAAATTTACGAAGTAAAAATTACACATTTGCACATTCTTAAATTTAGGAATCCAAATTTCAAATACATATTTAAAAGTTCTAATTTCAGCAAATTCGTGATTTCAACGATGTATTAGAATTTCGGGATTCAAAATTTCCAAGACTTTCAAGTTTCCAAAATAAGGATGTTCGATTCAAAAATTAATTCAAAAATCCAGTACAGAATCGATTCAGAGTTTAAAATCTCTCAAATTCAGCAATTCAGAATTTCAAAGATTCAAAACTTGAGACAAATACAAGAAATAGAATTTTCAAATATTCAAATTTTCCAAATTTTGATATTAATAATATGTAATACCAATCAAGGAATTCAAGATTTCAGTCATTTCAGTAAATTTGCAAATTACGGTAAGCATAAATTCCACGATTTAAATTTTCGAAAAGAAATGTCAACGATTCAGATTCTACAAATTGTGAAACTCATACATACAGAAATTCCAAATTCAGGGATTCAAGATTGGAAGTAAAAATATAACAATATAAATTGAAATCTCAGTTCGAAAACTACTACTATCTTATGAATTTGCCATTGTCTACTAGTTTGTCTACTGTTTGTGCTCTTGTTTCATCACGTCCAAATGCCATGTGCGAGGAATCTATTTCGTTTGTTACTGTCATATCAGCCGTCAACGTCACCTCATTCCCTTCCCGTCACATACTAAAATTTTTGTCATGTGGAAAAACTTACGCAAGCTCCTGACCGACCAGACCCCTCAACGAGTTTTCTCAAAACCCATCTCAAGAAAGTCGAAGCACGATGGCGAACCTGATTCAATAGACAAGGCCATATACACAGTATTAGGAATCACCGCTTCTTTCGTCGCTTTCAACTTGTGGCGCAAGTAATCCGGAACGTATCTATTTCATAGCGGAGCTCGGTTGTTGTCCTCGAAACCCACCCGTGGCCACAATTACGGAATTACTGGCGAGTCCTCTTGAGACCGGCTTTGAATGTCTAATTCCCTATACCTGGAGCGAGAAAATCTGTTGCAGTGAAATAAAGTATGAAATCTAGACTTGCACCTTCATTTTGTGTGTGTGGAGAGTCCTTCACTTTTTGAAAAGTTTTTGGAACTCTGGAAGTTTTTGCGAGTGGTTGAGATTTATGGAAAACTCAGGAAAGGCGTGTGTAATTGTTGGAAGAACTATGTTTTAATTAATTGGGATTACGGGCAGGTAATGAATGGTCGACAATAATAATTATTATATTCTTCTCAAGTAGGTGAAATCAACATGAACTGATTTCGCTTCATTAATTCTGATCTTCCACTTTTCGATCAACCGGTTTATTTTATTACAGGATGCTTGCAATGATTCTATCCGACTATTGAGGTAGAATCACTGCAAAAATTGTATCGTATCGTCGGCCAAATTTATAGGTTTTCCTCGCTTGGGAATCAGTATAACTTCTGCCTGAGATCGTGTACAAATTTTACAATAAAATTATGATTGTCGACACAGTTTGTAGACCGAAAGAACAAACTTACATAATATTATGTAACATAATTATTATTAAGCTAGTCTACGATAAAACAGCATTATGGGATTTTAGACCAAAGCTCCTGTCCGTTTTCCCAGAAACCCCTGCAGTTCTGATCCAGCACTTTCCGTCTGCAACGTTCCGTTTCGTGATTACCATTCAATGAAGGCAGCCGTATATAAACGTACTTCTCCTCGGTCTGTAATTGAAAAGAAAGCGCGTATTTCGCGCGAAGAACGAGCAAATAAATAAACATCCCCGTTGTATTGTAAACCCTCGCTCGTTCGCTCAGACACACAGTGGAGCCTTTCGCCGGTTTTTCCTCCCCCAATTCGGATCATGTTGTCATATCTTCATGCATTATGTAACTACACGTGATACCAGATGTTTAATTCAGCATTTACACTTGCCATCACCGCCGTCGGAATCGATCTTCGGTTAGTGATGCTCGGATGAATTAATTATGAATTTAGGCGAGCGAGCGTACAAGAGGAAAACGGAAAAAATTGCATCAAACACCTTTTCGTCTGTTCGGTACGGCCTCGAGTGCATGCTGAAGAGACCGTTCGGTAAATTATTTCCTTTAACTTAACTTGATCGGGAGCTTTACACGCTCCATCGAACAACATAAATAACGAAGAGAGGCAGCTCGGAACATTCACATTCATTACAGGTTCGGCTGCCTTTTGTTTACGGGCTTGTCAAAGGGAAAAAGCATTTTAATTGATAACTGAGCGGACTGCTTACGGGAAAGTGCGGCGAAAAGACTGTTATCGCCGTTTATCTGCTATTTTTCTTTCTTTCGTTTTCCCCTACCTGTGTTAAATTAACTTCTGACTGTATTTACAACGGTTGTGTCTCGGGTTTCATAAAACAGACGCGTAATTTTCCTCTAACGTCCCTGCCAACATTTTTTCAATAATTGGGTACGTGCTCAACAACTTTTTGGCAAAATCTTATATTAAAGTTCGTTTTAATAGTAATTTTGTCTGTCCGTAGTAGTTTGACTCACATTGAATAGTAGTGTGACTCAGAACAGCGTTGCTTATTTTTAAATGAGATCTAACATTTTACTCGTGCGTGTAGCAGCAAAAGAAAGAAAAGCTCTGCAGAGAAATAGTAATTTGTGTACCTAGGCCGTAAAGGTTAGCTTTTTTGGACGCATCTGCTGTTTGTGGCCAAGGCGTGAGCCAAGGACACAATGCAGATAAGGCCAAAAAGCACTTTTGGCCGAGGTGCACACGACGTTTTTTAGGCGATGATCACAAGTGAATTCAAAAATTTGGTCATATAATTTTTTTAAGACATTATTACTATAATTAGTGGGGATGCATGGGAATAAAACGACTAGTGTAGTAGTCCCTCAGATGGTAGCTACGCCCACCTGCCCCTAGGGGAGGGCTCTCCCAAGGCAGCTCCCCCTGTCCCTTAACTTCAGTCACTTCAGTCGTGTCCTTATAAAGGTGAGGCACACAACATCTTTTGTACACATCTGTAAAATTGTTAAAAGTGGAGTTTATGCTGGTATCTAAAATGACATTTTTCAGATTATTTATGATACAAAAAGTGGAACATTAACGTCGTAATACTTTAAAGTAGAATTTTAAAGTCCCAGTACTCTCCACTCACAAAATAACTGGTATTCTTTCTCATATTATTAATAGTAATTTGTATTTTTGCATTAATATAAATTTAATACAACCAAGCAAATTTGTATTTGACTATAATTAACAGGCATGATTTTCTTTGAGACTGCAATCTTTTCGAAGATATGGCAACAAAGATATGACTTTGCCTGCCGTTGTTTTTCCTACAATAAAAAGTTAATATCGATTACTGTCGTTATTTACATTTACCCAAATAAGGACATTTTATCTCCAACAACCTTTGTGGCTTTCCAACATAAAATATAACACCATCAGGACAGTATGCTAGCCATGGATAAAGATGTCATTACAATTCCCATTTTTTATGCTGTAAGTGGAGCTGTTTTTTGGGTGGTGTTAAAGGCCACTGGTTCCATTTCATTCCCATATGGAGTTGGTTTAGATGTTATGTGTTTTGAATGGATTTTTTTTTAGGTACACACTTAGTGACATTTTGATCCTACGATAAATAATTTATACTAGCACCTTCAATTAACTGAAAAGTATTTCCAAACTGTTGATTTCCTCTTTTTGTTTTCCCACATTGAACAAATAGGTAGTTGTAGTTGGATGTAATTAAGTAATGTGGACAGTTTTAAATACATGATCTACAATGTCATTAATTTAGTATTGACTTAATGGTTAATCACTTTCTAAAATGTGTAGAAATGACCGCCGGTGTAAATAGCAACACAAATTACACGGATCGCAAATATTGTATAACACAAAGCCGCAGGACACATGACTATAACAATCACAGATGACCCCATCACAATGACAAAGACGGTTAAAAATCAGCTGATTTTCGACAGCAGCCAACGACCTAAAATTAAATCTCAAGAGCAAACGACCGATTTCTTGAAAAGTATCAAAAGTTTTAGTTTCTGATAGATCAGTCCCAAAAAAGTGGAGTTTGACAGATCAGTCCCAAAAAAGTAGTTTGACAGATGCGTACAAAAAGTAAAACTTTTCGGCTCCAAAAGAGACCGTAAAATCACATTTTTCGTAATCATCGCCTAAAAAATAAATTTGTTTGAGCCAGAGCTGAATGTGGACGATCAGAATACATCACTAGATTTTATTTTGACTACGACAATATATTGTGGGTAAGTTCTGGTTATTAATAATAAAATATTAAGTTTTCCCCCACTGCACAAACGTGGCAATTAGAGAGAATCACTACAGAACACCGTTTAATTTAATTAAAAATTTCAAAAGTAATTAAGTTACAAGCTAAAAACAAATACAAGTATCTGGTATCTATTATCACGGCCCAAAACTGGTTTTCCTTCCTCCAGTCCCGACAGAACCGAAAAGTCAGTGTCAGGTGCAGATCTCAACAATGGCTCGTCTCGAAGGAATGTCGCAGTTCCGCAGGTCGCAATTCGAAAACGACGGGATATGGGGCAATAAATCAATTGAATGCCCGTCCTCGACGTCTCCATCCGTTATCTGATATTCGGACGTCAAGTTAAGAAAACATTGCTTGCCGTTCGACAAAGTGTCCATAAAAAGGACGCCAACGTTTTGTGTCCTGGCAGGACGATTGAGGGAAGGGTGTCAGTCGGACGGGACGATGCTCTTTGCGTTGTCATCAGACGAGACGGGGTCGCGAAGTGGTAATAAATTTTCAAGTGACGTGCTTGGGTTCTTGCTCCTGCCGCTGAAAATAAATGCAACGAAACGAGGGACGATTGGGTCAGAAATAGAAAGCGGCGCCTCCACCATTTTTACGGAAACAAAATTTTCTGTTCAGCGGTGTTGTGATATCTCTCTAAACAAAAAAGGTATAATTGTGATTTTCGATTCGGAGACAAAATTTTGTGGTGGTTTCCTTTGATGTGTAACATCTATAGCCGCGACATGGGAGTGAAACCGATTGAATTTCGTCACGTAAACCGCTCCAATCTTATATGTGTGCGAGGAACTCGTGTCTGAGTAATCCCTGAAACTTCTACTTATCCGACTTCACAGATTTAGAATTGACCTTCAGGGTGTTGATAAAATATATGATTATTCTCCAAAATAATCTCCGAAATCTCCTATTATTGTTTTCAGTATTATTAAGTGTAAATATGAGTGACAGTGATGATCAAGCGCCCAATCACTTCATTAACACCGTCTAATAAACAGCTATTATTACAAAAATCACAGCATATACATCAAATAAAAGTGCGAGGCTAAGAAAAAGCTTCTCAACCGTGGTTTATATACTATTTTTTTCAGTACTAGCAAATTTGTTTAATTTTTCTTCAAATGATAATCATGATAATGCCAAAAGCCGGAACGAATTTGAGATTACCTATTTTTTGAGACTGACATTTCTCAGTCAGAGACCGGATTTTCATGCAAAATTACACAATGCATTTATTGTAATAATTTAACACTTCTTTCTTTGTTTTTTACATAAATTGCAGTAATTAATACCAAATACATATTTACAACTGGTGAAATTTGTAAAAATCGAAGGATGCTGTTGTTGGTAGATAGAGGATATGCATTTTGCAAGAAATTTGGTCTCTTCAATTAATAACTACTAGTCAATAATGAAATGATTATTAACTACTAAAAAAACTAATTCACACATCTTTCACACGACTAGTTGTGAAAAAATAGTAGATTATATTATAAGTGACAGAAATGCTTCATTGTCCTTGCGAGTGAGATTTTGGTATCACGAGTGCGATAGCACGAGTTATACACATCTCACGAACTTACAATGACATTTCGGTCACGTGTGATATTCGACGTTTTATGCCCGACGTGTAATTTCTTGTAAAATATTAAAAATAGAAAAATTAATGAAATTGTCAAAATAACGTTTCAAAAAATTGTTCATGTCTTACCATTGTTTAACCGTAGTAATTCACCCCTTTCAAAATTATATCACTTGTGAGTAAAGTGCTACATTATACGTTCCATTTGCGTCGAATAATAAGTCATCTAGACGTTGGAAGGGCATAAAATTATTTGTTTTATAATAATTTTATAATAAGAAATAGTAAATTGTTTTATTACAAATACAGACGAGCCACGATGACTTTGTCTGTCATGGCAGAGAAATAGCCATTTGTTATTACCTATTGAGGTATACAAAGTCACTTTTTTCTGACGTTTGAAGAAAAAAAAAAATTTACAAAACTATAGTTTTATTTATTTTACTCCATATGTATTTATTGGTTTTCTTTAATAATTCTTGTTTTGTATCATTAATTTCTTCCTTAATTTTTTTCCTTCTCCTTGCGGTTGGAGTGTATCTTCTGATACAAATTTCTTGTTTTTTTCGTGTGGTACAAAAAAATAGAGTATGTAACACTCATTTATCAATTTTATTGAGAGCAGAAAATACCGGTACACACTTTCAAAATTCACACAATTCAATCTTGTGAATCAGACTCGTGACATACTTGATAAAGTGCGATCATTTAAATTATAAATTAGAGTAGGCTGTAAAATATAAATTAGGTTGGCACTACTAACATTTGACAAACACAAAGACAACAGAATGGTAAATGGAATTATTCTATAAAACGCTGTGTTAATGACTTTCGAAATGCCTACCCCAATTTTCCATCAGATTATCAAAAATTAGTCCAAATGTGTGGCAAAATTTCGTGATGTTGGGACTGTTGGTCGAAAAGCGAGTAGCGGAGCGCCCAAAAGAAAAACTGCTGGGATTGTTGCAAGCGTTCTATAGAATAATTCCATTCACCATTCTGTTGCCGTTCAGCGTTCTTAGAATAATTTTCACAAGACATTTTGTCACTTTGACATTCAAATTTTAAATCAGATTGACAAAAGTTAGGAGTGCCAACCTAATTTAAATTTCACAGCCTACTCTAATTTATAGTTTAAATGATCGCACGGTATGTGCTTAACAGCCAGTTCTCAGCATATTCTCTAAATCTTGAGTAACTTGCCACTTTTGATAACTCGTCTAAAAAACAAATTCATCAGTTCAAAATTTTACTGTCCCAGTATTTTCTGCTTTCACTGGTCTAATGGAATATCAGAAATGACTCGTTAATTGCATATTTCACCCTGAATTTTGAAGAAAGAGTTAATTTTTTGAAGACACAATGTGGGACGACAAATTAATTCCGCCTGTTGAATTTATTTATTCATATCTTCTCTCTTCTATTTTAACACATTTAGGTACTTCTTTCTATTGTGTGCAACTTTTATTTGAGAAGTTTCGATCGCTAAAAATGAAACTGTACAATCCAAGCTTCCGAGAAATTGATTTCAGTCAGCCGTTGTCGAGAAAAATCGGTTTAGGGCTTACAACGCTTTGCACTTTATGTTCCTACCTACACACGGGGTGTTTTAATGCCGGTAAATATTAGTCGAGCTCATATTGAAGCGATGCGATTCATGGACGCTTTGTATGCCGAATGGATGAAACAAGAGAAACAACAATCGGGCTCACCCCACATGACAATTTTGTACGCTGTTCCCTTTGGTTTGGGTCCAGAGAGGTCCAGTAAAATCTCATCAAATCTCATCTAAAGGGTCATTGAAAATCTCACGTCAACTTTTTAATTCAAAAATTCACATTATTATTAAGCACATAGAATATAAAAAAAAAACATTAAACTTATTTTATCCGCAAACAATTTTTTATTACAATCATAGCAATCTGGGGTAGACAGTATTAAATATTTTCTATGTATGGGATTCCCCAAATTGAGACAATAGACTGGAAAAGTCGTGACGTCACAGAGACTGGGGACTTTTCCAAACAAACGCACGTGCTAGTGATGTGTGAACAGCTGGCTCGAAATAGTGAGGTTACTGTCATTCGCTGTAATATTTGTTCTCGTTTACTTTACGTTTCATCCAAGTCTAGTTAGCTTTAACCTGCCGGGTTCGATCCACGTTTATCCATGACTTCAAAACGTGTTCTTAAACTCAGAAAATGAACGTTGATTTAAACCACTTATACATAACCTCAAATGCTTTCCACTTTTCGTGGAAATCCTCGCCGGGTTAAACAATCCTTCAACGAACAATACAGAACGCCCATGTCCATTTTAACTGGTATGTAATTTATATAATAAATAAATTTGTTGTAGTGTCCCTTAAACGCGCTGTTATTTTTTCCCGTTATATTCCACTTCCCGTTACAATTAATTACCTTACACCTCACGTAATTAATGGACGGTCTTCGAGATGATCGTTTCAAGGGGTTGCATGTATATTCCGTGGTGGTTGCTTTTGATTCTGAATTAACCAACTTCGCATTGCATAAGTCACAACAAGAATCACTTTCTATTAGGGTCACATGAATCCGAGAAGTGACTTATCTTCAACACCAGAACAGTTGTAGAAATTTTAGTTTCATTGCTATGTTCACATAGTATCCTATCAACGATGTGATAACATTAATTTATCAGTAGTTTAACGCACAGTAATAGTAATAATTGCTTTCAAGAACAAACGTCTGAAGTTAGGCGATTTAATAAGGACCTTTCGTTTACTTCCCTGGTTTTTCATAATAAAATCCTTTATAAACGTCAAAATGCAGAATGAAGAATTTGAATCTTAAATGGAAACATCGTTAATAATCTCTACTATCCATTTTTCTTTTAATAAACAATTGTCAATGTCCAAATGCAATTAAAGACCAGGCTGTATCATCTAAAAATATGTCCTTCCGGACCGTGCTGTATAGTACACACTACTGAGGTTATGTTCATAGATGTCAAAGTGGTTGACGACTTATCATGAAATTGCATTGTGCATGTAACCACGACGGAATAAATGTCAGAATTTGACATTCAATGTGACCAACCAAAAATTAAAAATTACTGTTGCTCATACCAACATGACCACATTTTGACAATTATTGTTTATAAAAAAATGGATAATGTAGTGTATGTGAAAGAAAATACCAACTTTATTAAATCGAATTTTGGGCTATTTATACAAGTAACAGACTCTAATTAGTTACCCTAACTTCAGACGACTGTTCTGCAAAAACCTGCCTTTCAAAGGCACTGTTACTGTCGGTTGATTATAAACAATTCATAAATATTGTCAAACCATTACTAGGATTTCAAATGTTTTCATATCTTATCACAAAAGCCAACATCTGGTGGATCGTATAAAGTTAGCAACAAAATTAAAACCAACAATTATAATTGTCAAAATACTTCTCGCACTCATGTGATCCTAGTAGTGCTTGTGCAATACGACCATCAACAACGTACTAACTGTACCGAACTCGGAAAGTTGGTTAAATTTTGTCACAAAAGCTGTTCTAATCGTAACAGTAAAAGCACAAAATACTGGGACAGCATGATAGTGCAGACACTTCCAAAATTTGCACATTTCACTAGTGCGAATCACACTTGTTGACATCCTTGACACTATTAATGTAACTGCCAATTTTCAGTAAATTGTCAAAAGCATGAGTTGTGTTAAATGTTAAAAGAACAAATTAATTAATTAATCAACTTAAAATTTTGCTATTCCAGTACATGTGATTTTTGGAACTAATTATGCAATGCGGTATGAACATAGGCGTACAATTTAAACCCACAATTAATTGAAGATAACTCAATACCTTTTCGCACTCATGTGATCCTGGTAGAAAGTGGATTCTCGCTTTTGCTTGCGCCATTATTGGGACCATCATACAATGTGGAAGTTCAGTTCAACAAATTCTGCCTTTCACGGTGACAAGACGAAGACAAGACAAACACGTAACTATTGAAACTTACTGTCATCCTACATTCTCAAACTCATACCATACTGTTAAGAAATAGGATAATTTTCAGTTTGTTGCCACGACTGCTAAATTAATTAACCAAGAAATAACAGTGAAAAATAATCGTGTGAAGTTAGGCGAATTATTGATAGTCCCACTTTCAGTGGTTTGTGAATGGCCAAGAACTTTTCGCGTTTATGTGATCCTGGTAGGAATTCCTTTACACGTGTTCGATGATGACTGCACGAATGCAGGGAGAAATTTCTTCACATTTAGGCATTACGGAAATGTGAACGGTAAGAAGCCTAAAGGTGGTATTAGACGTTGCAATTTTTCTTACAAATCGTTCTTTCGCAACACATTTTTACAAAATTGTAAATAAAATCGCAACGCATTTATTATCGCATGCGATTTTATTTCTTTGAGCATGCTCTAATTTCTTTCTCAAGGTCATACGAACTGATTTATTTTAATTTTTAGTAACTTCTAGGGACTTTCTTGCCTCTGCTCTGGAAAGTGGTGTTAATGCATTTAACGAATGATACGCTTTCCTCACTCTGTCTTTTTTGTTCAAAACGGAACGCATTCTGATAGGTTTATTGTTTTTTTTTTTCGGTCGGATACAACATGGAAAATAAGTCGCAACGTCTAATACGACCTTAATTCATACGTGTAAAAAACGTGTAGCTCGTGCGCAAGTACATAATGGCTTTGGCTTCAAATTGCGTATTATAGTTTTTCTACGAACCTCCCTCACAATTTTTACACGTTACAGGGAAATGTTTTCATTGTTTTGACCTGTGTAACTAGCCCAAAATACCTAATTATTTATAATAAAATCACATATTTCTGGTTTAGACCGATTCTGATTTTGATTCTGAATTTTGAAATGAGAAAAGATGGAATTTTTTTTGTGTTCCCTTTTGCTATCTATATTTCGTCCTTTATTGGTTGTATTTAATGTTATGCGTATATTATAAATATAGTGTCTTCATAAATTATTCATACATCATGTTGCGTCTGGAATAATGTAAGTTTTGTTTTCCAGAGGCAATGGTGTAAATTAAGTTTAGTAATGAAAGGGCTGATAGGCCTTTTTTAAAATTAAATATATCTTTATTCAAGAAGCGTACAAGTTGTTGACGTGAAGTTAAGTCTCGGGAAAGTTATATAACAATACTTTTATTAAACTAAAACTGTACTTAGCACTGCGGTCACTACACTCTCTTCTACCATAGCGTGGTGATATATAACTTGTATGAATTATTTATGAAGATCCGATATTATAATAACAGGTGCTCATTTAAATTAGTCATCAAGTTGCTTATGATTTTTGAGCATGTGATTTATTGCTTCATACATTCATACTAATATAACCTAAAATCGAAGTGACACTTGACGGTTGTTGGATAACTAGAGCTGACGGTTTTCTTCAACAACGTTTTACTTTTGACAAGTCATTTAAACAATAACAGTTGTTATAGTGATAGAAAATTCAGCACTTCAATAACAGTTCGTTACTCAATACTCCTTACGGCAAAACGTTGGAGTTTGCGTACATTCCATATAGGACTGTCTCCAAGAATTTCAAGAATTTCCAAATTTTGTAGTGAACTATATGCAGTTTAAAAAAACCTTGCACAGAATACTGAATCAGTTTAATGAAACTGGTAGTCTTTTACGAAAACCTGGCAGTGGGGCCCCAAAAAAACGTACAGGAGAAGTTATTGCCCAATCGGAACAAATAATACAAAATAATCTATTCCACACAAAACACCATATCGTGTTTCAGTGGTACAGGAATATCATTACTGGATATAAACCCCATTTTCTGCGAGGGATCATTAATAACAGACAAACTGTTGTGATACCCCCCCCCCCTGTACATTACAGCCACTTTTTGAATTTGAACATAAAATGAAATGTCAATGACGCCACCAAACGTCAAATTTGAAAAAACCGCGAACTTTAAAAATGTTGCCTAGTCATCATCAGACTTTGAAAGAAAAAGCGGAACCCTACTTTGTGTTTTTTTTTTACAAAACAAAGCAATGGCGGGACATTCAAATTTACCCAAAAGAAACAAACCCTAGATTCTTTCGATACATGGCGATAGCTAATCAGGAGTGGAGTGTAAATTGACAACAGAAAAGTTGGTTTTAAATGTTTATAAGTTTTTATCATTTTGTGGATTTGAATTTTTGTGATTTCGTTATGCGGTTAATAATTTCTAGTGACTTTGTGTTAAGTTCGTAACAATGCCATTTGACAATTTTAACAATTTTAACAATTATAATTCGAGTAATAAATTATAACCGACAATTTACAATGATTTCAACAGATTAACAATTTAGTTCTTCAGAAAAATAGCAAACAATAACACGATTTAACAATTTTGGTGTACTTGATGAGTGAGGTTAAGTCAACTAATTCGATTCCACCTTTGAGCTTTTCGAGTTTACAGGAGTTTACGTCCAAAGCGTGCATATTCGTAACGGCGAGGGAAAAGCAAGAATATTGAAACGCGTGGAATTATTTAATTTGGGGTACATCTGAGTCGGAAATGAGGTAGTATACAAAATTTTGAAACCTTTTTTATAAATGAAACTGCTTGAAATAGAGGACTCCTATTTTTTCGTTTTGCTTAAATCATAACCGTTTTTATGACATGAATGAAAATTTGTTCGGCGGGCTAATAATACGTCATTAGTTTCCGAGCATAGAGGGAGTAAGAGCGAAAAGGAAAGAATTACTTATAAAATGAGTGAGAGTGAGAAATGGAAAGGCGCAGGTCCTCACTTAATTCATATGCCGGCCACTAATGACGTATTTTAAACTAGTACAGTTCTCTCATAAAAAATTAAACGAATTTCAATTAAATTTTTTTGCATTTTCAGTAAGTGTAATTTCACCATAATAGCGCTAAACCATACACTTTTCAATAAAGTTCATGATTATTGTATTTTCCAAAAACTTTATTTTTTAGTATACTACCTCATTGATGGACAACATGTAGATCAGATCCGACCTAGTTTGGCTCAGAAGTTAGCAGCAACTCCCTTTCTGGGTACCAGTGCAGCCTAAGAGACAACTCAAAATCGAAACGACTTTGTTCCCACCTCTCGGGTACACGTTAGCCGAAGTGGGGCCACATAACTCCCCAATCTATCTGTTGACTCGACACATGTACGGACAAACATAATAAAATATACGGTAATGCAACGTAGAAACCGAAATTTGGCTTCCCGGTGTCTAAACAAGCTAGATATCGTTAATATGCAAACGGCGGAATCGCAAATCGCAAGGGGGCGCAACATAGCATAAAAAGATAACACACATTTCAGAACTACAACATTAGGCGTGGCGCTTTGCCGCTATTTGCCCTTCTGTATTCAGTTCTTACTTAATGTTGACTTGATAACTAATTCGCTATTAACACTTAATGTTTATTATAACAATTAAAAAATAAACCCATAACAACAGTGAAATGAACATCAATGACACCTTTAGAGTTTTTAACTAATAATTGTACCACCTCCATTTTTCATGAGGTTTCACCGTTCCTCACCTAGGTTTCTTAATTGAATAGTATGTACTTCAGGTTTCATAGTTATTCAAATTTATTAGTTCCCCGGGTTTACTTAGTGTTGATATTTCATAATTCTCCATATTTGATAGCTCGATGGGTTTCATCATTTCTAGGGTTTCACTGTATCTCTTCACTGTTTTTTGGTTTAGTTCTCTTTTCCGATTAAATGAAATTGATCTACCGTAATAATCATTTTGTGTAAACGCATGTATATAGTTACATAATGAGATATCCCGGCGCCCCTTTGCCACCCTCAAAATTAATTTCCTTATCGCCGCCCCGCGCATACACCTGCCAACAGCCTGATTAATTCAACAACCCGAGTGCATCAACTTAACGAACGCCGTAAGTCGGAGGCATCCCTGCGTCTTAATTAGAAGATTTTTTTTGCCCAATCGACGCCCCCGGGTCCGCTAAAATCCGCATCAGAAGCGCGGGCAGATGTCAAAACAATGAGTTAATTAATGTTTTCACCGTTTTTATCTGTTGATACGGATCGCGTTGTTTGCTAATGATGTCGCGGCTCGTCCCACTCGAAATGATTAACGATAATCCGACGCACGAAAGCTCGTGTACGATTACACCCTTTACGTATCAAATCGGACGTGAACGCTGGCATTCTTATCGAGAGCTCGACTGACGCGGCTTTGAGCTTTCGGAAAGCGCGATCGAAAGCTGCGTTTGTGATTTTTTGCGACGATTTGGTCCAGGCGCGGTCAAACAAAGGAGAGTTTTAGATTTATGGCGGCTGGGACATCGATGACGAACTGATGATAGGAAAAAATATTATAGGATTTTATACAGGGTGATTTTGATCATGTGTCCGTGATATTTACGACATAATGTTCGTTTGTCGAGCCGTAATTCGACGTATATCGGTCGTATGTTGTTTTATAGTTTTCGTGATACAAAGGGGCTCCTTGGGTTTCACTTTGATTTTTAACTATTGTTAAAAAATATCGTCCACGGCTGTTTGAAATTTTAACGGCCGTGGCTGTTATCGATCAAATAACAACCATGTAGACAGTACCGAAAATATGTAATAACAACCAAGTATCACGAAATAGTAGATTATTATTTCAAAAATCTGACAGTGTCGAACGATAAATATAATTCCATGATTCGGCTGTGTTTTCTGGGCTGTAGAAATCACGAAAATCAAAAGTGAAACGCATTAATTAAAACCTGGTTTCGGGACAACGAAATTGGAAGGCAGCCGCGTCACGGTCGATCGGGTTTAACCGCGATTATGCCCCCAACCAAACAAAATAAAGCTGTGTTCCGGTGATAATTCCGCGGCAACAAGCTCGGGAAGCTTTCGCACGATGCTCCGATGCAGTCTGTAATAAAACGGTCTTTGTCATCTGACGCCATTTACGACGTGTCCGTCATCGCAGGAAGGATGATGGCGTACACCTGATGCAGCTTCAGAACTTTCACAATTTCGGCAGCAACAACTTTATTTTAAAGCGGAATTGATGAGTTGGGGAACGTCCTACTAAACTGCAGAGTAATTTGGGAAAATAATTGAACTAAAATTAAAATGCGGGGTAATCTTAGATATACAGGGTGATTTTCATCATGCGTCATATACGGCTATCGTCATATACAGGGTGTCCCAGAAATAAGTACATTAATTTTAACAGCATATAGATCGAGTGAATAGCAACAAAATTTCTCAATACTTTTTTTCTCTAAACCCTCTAGTTTTCGAGTTAAAATTGTGTAAAGATTTGGTACGAATTTCGTTACCCGCTACTGGATTGTTTTTCTATAAATCCCCACTGATAAACCAAGCATACAAAAAATTCATTTACTTTCACTTTGTTTTTGTTTCTTTGTGGGGTATTGAAAATGAACTGAAGAGACTCGTATGTAATAAAACAAGATTCCAAAATAAAAATTACACATTATTATTTTCATTGCTTAATTACCTTATTAACAAAATTATCACTCAAAATGCAGAAGTAAGTACTTACGATAAGAGAATCCTCCATTTCATCTGCAGGTTGAACACGGGAAAATTCGTATTCAACCAATTTCGTACAATAGTGACGTTCAGGAACCACATGGTTGTCCGAATTTATAAAGGCAAATATTCCAGGAACTGGGATATTCGTTGTTTATAAAATTTAAAATTTTTAAAAACAAAACTACACAAGAACAGATTTCTTTGTCCACCACAAAAATGAACAAATCACGGGACAGTTAACTACAACCTGTTGTAAAGTCCGATATTAAACTAATTAGTAACAGGTAGGTACGCTTATCATTTTTACCCGGGACGCGGACAAAAAAGTTCACAAAAACTAGAGATAATAAAGTGTGAATATTTTCTTCCTTCCTGAAAAACAACAGAATTCACGGTCATTACCATTGTGTCAGAAATCCATAAGCGTATCGTTATTTTTGGGGGTTGTAAAATTCTAATTTCAAAGTGTAATTTCGAAAAAATGGTAAAGCAAAAAGTTGTTGTACTCGATGAGTTCTACTACCTCTCCAAATTAATGTACTTATTTCTGGGACACCTTGTATATGTAATAACTTATTCCCATTAGGCACATTAGTCTAATTTAGTTGGAATGTGGAATGGTAGTGGAAATTAACACTTATCACTTAATAACAACTAATATATTAACGAAAAGTAAAGTGACAATTATTATTAAAACTGTATACTATATTAAATGAATACTTCTGACTGCCCCCGATCTGTACCACACTCTGGCTTCGACTCTCTTCCTGTTCTCAAGCGTCTCCATTTTAATGGGTTCTCGGAAGAAAATATTGATATTCCCACATATATAGGGCCATTGAAAAAGATTTTCCAGACTTTTATTGAAAAATAAGATTCACTCAGCTTCTATGGGACGGTGACAGCACAATTCCAGTAGCAATGAAAAGTAACTAATTTACGCTCTGTCCTTGAATGCTCGAGCCATGTATCCAGAGAACCTCAGGTTTTTCTTCGTCTTGGGTAGGTCCTAAATATTCGCAGCGGCCTGTCTACTAAATGGTCATAAACCTTTACGTGGCTAACGACACTCATGCTCGCAGAATCCAAATCCACAGTCTAAATTCAACCACCGCCAGAACACATTCTCACACACTCAAAACATTCAAAATCACGTATTCATTATACAATTTAAATAGTTCGCGAGTGTGTCATTATAAGAACGCAATTCACGGTCCTTCGAGCAATTCTTCTACAACAACTCGACCTTCAAGCCCCTTTCGGGTAATTCCATTTCCACTTCTTCAAAAAGTGGCGGGAACGTTTAAGGGGTTATCACAACCATGATAAATAATTAGTTAATGAAATAATTATAGCAAATATCACATCATCAATCAACAACGAAACGATTCAAGTTTCAGCTAAATTTATTGTTCTTCAACACACCATTAATGTCTGGTGGCACGTTGAGAATTAGTCAAAAGAAGGCGATATCAGGGACGATAAGAATGCAGTCCAAACGAATTGATTCGGCGATATATCTTGGTCATCGATGTGGCTCGACCAATGCGCTCCAACCGAACGTGTTGTTTTAAAAGGTTCGCGCACTGCCATTTGTCGAAGATTTCAATCAAGTACAGCGTTTCGTAAGGCCATTGTCCGCATATTCTAGTTACAGTCCAGACATTGCGTGCTGTTCTTATAGCGATTTCGCAAAAACGAAAACGTCCTTCATGCATGCCAATGAAGCGACCTCGTTCATTGTTCAACCCTACATACCCATGACATTGCTACGTTCACTATGGTCACAAATAACTCATCAACCATTCTTATTGTGTCGTAGTAAAAACGGTCGATTGAGGTTCAATCACGGTTTCATTGGCGTGCGTTATTTTCTTCCCCAATTTTCATCAATTTATATCTCGAAAACTAAGAGACTTTTGTTGATGCAATTTTCTGCAATTCGTCCCATTTCTCATGAACCATTTGGTCAGCTTGTCTTCCAACCACTTTACGTATTAAATATATCAAGTTTTACATAATTTACATGTAGTTAGATGGAGAATTTTGATGTTAAAATTTATTAGATGTATGAATCATTTTTTATGAAGACCCTGTATTAAAAAAGTAGAGTGTGGTTGTTGGACCACACACGAGAAGTCAAACTTATATACATATGTTAGCGCGGTTGATATATCGCGCATGCCTAGGTGGTCAAGAGTGGGGAAGTACTGAGCGGTATTCCCCCGGGCAAACAGAGACGGGCTGCCTTGATAGCTATTCAGGTCATATTGTTGTCTATTCATAGTTTGTTAATGGTGTTTAACATAAATTATTATTATGAAGTCTTAGAAGCTGTTATCAGAAGTGCGATTGTGAACCCAAAGAGGCTCAGGTGTAGGTACGTCAGTGGCGAAATCCGCGGCGTACCCATGGTACTTGAAATTTAAATAAAATTGTGCAAACGATAAGTAGAGTGTTGACTATCAGAAAAGCCGAGACGGGGTTCGAAGGACGTAATGATGCAGGCTGAATTGAGATGTGAAAAAGGAAAGGGTTGAATTCAAGGGTTGGTAAAACAGATTGGCGAATTGGTAAGTGTCTTATTCCAGTACAGTAATTTGATCGGTGATAAATCCCGGAAATTGAAGGTGATACGTGACAGAATGATGTTTTTATAGTTTCGACTCGGGAAGTTAAATAAACAATGTGAGAAAGAAAGATGTTAGTCTTTTCGAAGAATCGTAAAATGCTTTGAAATAATTATCGGAAGGTTTGTCGCTTACAGTTAAAGTGTCGATTGAATTTTCAAACGGTTATAGTCAGCAGTTCGGTAACAAATCTAATGTAGGGGAGCCTTGGAGCAAATGGTACCTAATCTGAAATACCAGGACAAAAAAAAATGCTGTCAGTTTGTGTAGGCTGCTTGAATGTAGTCTGATAATTGTTGTTAGTGCTGGAAAGAGTATTGTCAGCTTGTTTGTGTTTATTGTTAGAAGCAGAGTTTTGTTGGTTCATTTGAATTTATTGTAAAGTGATGTTGAACGAATTGTAAAATGATGTTCAAACAATTGTAAAGTAATGTTGAAAGACTGCCCGAGATCCACTTGGTGTTAAGTTCTGTTACCACGAGATGGCAGGTGGTGAGCTTAACACGACAGGTGTGTTGATGAGTTTACAATGATGTTGCTTATTGTCCGAGATTCCTTCTGGTAATTTGCTCTGGAACCACGTGATGAGAAGTGGTGAGCTTATTGCGAAAGTTGGTTTGAAAATGCTGAAAATTGTTTTAAAATATTGCACGGATATTGTGGAGATCCGAATGTTGAACAAATAATGTTGAGTAGTTTGTTAGGGTTGAGCCCTGGTTGTTGAAAAGTGGGTTAGATTGTTTTATTGATATGAAAGTTGAGAATGAAACAGTTTTGCGTTGAGAATGTGATGAGTGGATCGCTATCTCGAGAGCGAGATACTCGTCAGTCTGGCCGTGTTAGCGCGGTTGATATATCGCGCATGCCTGAGGTGGTCAAGAGTGGGGAAGTACTGAGCGGTATTCCCCCGGGCAGACAGAGACGGGCTGCCTTGATAGCTATTCAGGGCATATTGTTGTCTATTCATAATTTGTTAATGGTGTTTAACATAAATTAGTATTATGAAGTCTTAGAAGCTGTTACATGTGCATAAAAAATTTAATGTGTCGTAACTTCTATACGTTTTCGTAAATAACTCAACATTTTAAATTGATTTTGATTATTTATTATACATATATATTTATTTATTTTCAATTTAAAATATTAATAGAAAAAGTGGTATAAATAAACATATAATATATTTTTGCGATTCCATAAATGCTATTCATGAAATTGTAATCGAGACGACTTTTCTGGCGCGCACTAATTTTAAATTAGCCCGAAGCTTCCATTCCTATTATCAGCATCGTCACCATTCTTATTATTTCTCCGATTCGTGGCACTCCTCGCGCTAATTTCTGTTATGAAACGTAATTGAAAAGATTTAATCCATCCGCCCGCGCTCAAAAATCGCCCGGAGAAAACTCGAACAAAGCTCCTCAGAACTCGATACCATCTAATGAGAACCGAAGCGAATATCGAATAATATAAACACTCCCGATTCAACACCTACTCGGAAAACCGTTCCTTTTGAGCCACCCCCACGCCGCGAGAAATATGGATTATTCCCTTCTTTTGTACTTTTGTTTCAAAAAGGCATCGCATATGTAAAAATGGATTTTCCCCGTCGTTCCACTTTCCGCTTTGACGATGTTGATTTTCTGCGACAGCGATAAATTTTAAATGTCTCTGAATAAATATTTTTTCTGAATTCGGACGCGGTGTTTATTTGCTTAAGCTTTGCTCTTTTTCAGGAGCAAGGTGGCGGCGGCGCTGCTCAATAAACACCTCCAGATCAACGGCATCTCTGCCGGATTGACGTCGCTCCGGCAGTCCGTCGACGGGGGGCTGGCCCCGGAGAAGCCGCCGGACCCCGGAGTCAGCAACAAGATGAGGAGGGAGCGCAAGGCCGCCAGGACCCTGGGAATAATCGTGTCGGCCTTTTTGGCTTGCTGGCTTCCGTTTTTTCTTTGGTGAGAGTTGTACAGTATCTAGAAATAAATTGAGGCGTTGGGGTGGAAAGTTTTCTTCTTGTTAACATGTTTTAAAAAAGTCTGAAATAATCGCTCTGTGTTTTATGATCGAACGCTTCAATAATTGTACAAATTAGTGTACTGTCTATCAATAAAACCGTCTATAAACCATTGTGTATTCATAATGAGATTACAAAAAGGTTACAATACAAATATGTACATTTTTATGTTTGAAAATTAGCTTTAATAATCATTACTTAATAAAAGGAAAGTATTCAAAATATTGTTTGATATTATCGCATAATGTGACACAATTCATTGTTATTTATTGTCATTTATCGTTGTTGTTAGTAGAACACAAAAGGATTACTTTATGCACAAGTTATGGTGTAGTAAAATATTTTTTACTCTTACAACTGTGGAAACTAAAGAGTTGGGGAAAATGAAAAACTGAGCAACTGAAACCTGAAAAACACTGAAAGTCAAAACTAAGAACCCGAAAATTGAGTGGAAATTAATTAATGATGGTTATTGGGCGCATCCACCAATTTTACGCCTCTCCACACCGTTCCAAATTTAACACCACGATTATTTATGAAAAATGAATGCAAGCTTCGAATTCGAGACGCCCCCATTCCCAAATCCCTCTTCCCACCCTCATTAACCCCAAGCAGCGAGCGATTCATCAGAATATTGTTCCCGATCCATTAATCCCCACCCAATTATTTTTCAATCCTGGAACTCCATCCCAACTTATCGGCGACCCGAGTCCTCCGGCGAACTTCCTCCCCAACCCAATTACCGATAATGTAATGTGCATAACACGATTGGATAACACATGTCTTGAGATCATCCGAGCGTGCCGCAAAGTGTAAAGTAAATACGAGTTACATGGTTTTGGAAGCGGTGTTTGAACGTGTGAGCGTATCAGTCACATTCTGTCGACTCCCACCCTCTTGACTTGTAATTTCGTGTTTGTTGAACTCGTAGGTGGTGTTTCGGTTAGTAATTAGTCGGTTCGGCCTCCAGGTACGTGATAGCGGCGGAGGTTAAGTCAAATTAATAAGAAATTTAACAACTGTAATTGGGAAAACAGAAATTGCAAAACAAAGACGTCCTCGTAGCATTTATTAATTAGTTTTCATCCGCAGGTACGTGATAACGTCAGTATGCGGCTCGAAACGTTGCTACAGCCCCCCGTCTGTAGTCACGCTGGTCTTCTGGATCGGCTACTTCAACTCTGCGCTCAACCCCCTGATCTACGCCTACTTCAATCGGGAATTCCGAGTGGCGTTCAAGAAGACCCTCCAGAGCTGCTGCCAGTTCTCGTCGAAGCTGGTGTGCTGGAAGTGGCGGCGATCGGGGCGCGACCACCAGGTCACCTACAGCAACGCCTCCAGCGAGATGCACCTCAACAACCACCTGCGGGCGGACCTGAGAGTCGAGGGGATGGCGCAGCGGTTCAGCTACAACATCTCCGAAGGGGAGGTCATTAATTTGCAGAGCGAGGAGGCTATCTGAAGTCTTTTAGACGGACATATCAAAGGGTGAGGGGGCGATTTTCATCCAACAGTCAATAAATCGGTAAACGAGACTACCGTCTTCTGTATACGAGAGATGCGGTAGGGACGGAGATGGCTTATTGTTAGTTTCGTGGTCGGGGAAAACAAGTGTCTCGACTTCGGGTACGCCATCCAAGAAGAATTTTCATGATTAATCGGATCGAGCCAATTGACGGTCTGAAAAACACCCCTAAATCGCATTGTTTAGAAATCCAATCTCCGATCCGGGCCGTAATGCGATATCAAGCACTTCGACGTAACACAATTAAGTCTCTTGTACGCTTGTTTACCATTCTGCGAATTTCCATTTCGGGCCTTTACAAATTGCGATTTTTCCGAGAGACGAAGCTACAAAAGCGCATCTGGAAGGGAGAAATGAAACGTTTTGATCACTGGCGCCGAAGAAGCTGCGATAAAATCTAGTTTCATTACTCAAATTAACGTTGCGCAGAGGCGGATCGACGCCATTTATCTCCAAAATGTTAAATACGGTCGCTAAAAATATAGAGTTAACTAGTCTCAGAGGCTCGTTGAAATCGTTTCTTTTTTCGATTAATTCTGAATTAAACAATTTTTCTAGCACTAATTACACCTTGCATGTTCTACATCGCGAAAACAGCACATTGAGGTAATAACATACACGAGTGCACTTACGATATTACACATCCGTTCTCCAGCTCCCAAACTTCGCCTTCAGGTGTCAAATTTAATGTCGATTCCCACCGAGAAATATAAACTTTTGTCTCTTCGAAATGTAGGTCAAAAACATGAGCTTCTTGCGCTCTCGGAAGCTTAATAAAACAATAAGATTTCCACTGAGCAGGTACAACGGGAGACGAAAGCTCGGCATTTGATGTTGTAGAGGATCCGGGTCTTAGCGAAGTTATCAACGTCTTAAGAGGCTTAAGAGTAGTAGAATGGAAACTGTAATGGGGTCTTTAAACATCGGTATTCAAATGTGACCCGCACTCCCTGGACTAGATCTTTTCGTGCTCGATAGGGATCTGGCTCAGGAGTGGATTTATGTCCGGCTAACACATGTGTTAATAATAAGAACCTCTGCATTTACGGTTACAATAACCAAACGTTCATGATACGTTCGGATACGGTTGTTATCCCGCTGGAATTTCCTTTAGAAAACGTCGAGTTTTCCACAAGAAATATTACGCTTCAACGTATATGTTTTACTCGCATTTCTTTAAAAATGTAGTAGCTACACGCACTCATTGTTTTTCAAATGAATACCTTCTAGTATTCTCCTTTTTTCAGTTAAATCTCAACTCACGTGGATCGTTGTATCAGAATCGAGTCAATTGTTTAAACTTGATAATATTTCGTGTTTCGTTAAAAGTATCATATTGTAATAAATAAATTCAGGAGTGCTACATATTATGATATTCATAATAATAATTATTAAAAATTTTAGTAAATACATTAATTTAAAGTTTGAAAGTTTCCAGAAATTCAACAATTCAGTTTGATAAAATTGAAAATCTATAAATCTCCGACGCATGAATTTTCTTTCAGTAATTAGCACTTGGGTTCTGTTACTTGTTAAGGCTTCTGACGCAATAACATATTCGTATAAAGTACAGTATGTCCAAATTCGAACATTCCAGGAATTTTTATTGGTTTATTTCCGTTTTATCGAAAAATATTTTAATAAAATTTAAAATTAAATGTGTGTCGACACTGTCCCAGCCGCTCGTAAAAACAATTATCGACTCCCGTATTAATAGCAACAAAGTTTTACTATCGAATTTGTAATTACCGACACAATTTCACTCCATTACCGCCCACAACACAATGCCACAAAATTGACTTGTAATACATAATATATTTCCCGTCCTGCTTGTATTTGGTAAGCAAACAATAGGTCTGCTAAATTGTCCACACATGTATTAAGAGCTTGCCATCCGGAAAAACCGGCACTTCCTATTGTTTTTAATTCCGGATGTCTGCGTGTACGCGTGCTTTTGCTATGCTAATACAGCCATTATGAGTGTGACTCCAGCGATGGTCTGTCTAATGGATCCCCAGTGGGAGGCGGCACTTACTGCTCGAAACTTTTTGTCCCTTTACTGAACTTATTACTTCCACGGTGTACTACTATAAAACTGCTGGATGCGCCGGGTTAATTTTGACATCCCAACATTGCTCTCGAACGAGGGCCAGGTCAAGGTGCAGACTGGCGTGCCGATATCATTCCAAGCTTTGCGTTATGATTTACTACCATAATACCTGTCCGAGCTCCCGCCTCTTCTCTCGGAAGTCGTCTACGTGCCAGCATTATCGTTTTAATCGATTGTCCGTCCTAACGATTATAGAAAAATTGATGGCGTGACCGAAATCGGATCGATCCCCGTTAATAATTTATAAGCCTTGCCGGCGATTTGAACTAATAAATGAGCTATTCTCGCATCGTCCATATTTAGATTCGTGGGCGGCAGAAGAGCCGCTCGAAGAGGTTTGCATCAATTGTATAAATGAACCTGTAGATGTTTCATATCATAGGGAAAACCGACCAAGATGAGAACAATCCATTAGAGGTAAAACCTGAGTAAGACTCCAATCATTGTTGTATGATAAACCCTTAAATGTAACACCAAAGTGTATAGGATGTAACGATGTACAATCAAAAGTCGTGTGTGTCGGAAAGGACGACGTGGAGCCCCGGGTCCTAACAAACAACATATCTAGTAGTAATTAGAAAAGGACCTCGTCCTGTCGTCTTTTCCGACCACTTAAGTGTTGCCTATTTTATTTCATGGAAATTAATGACGGCGCACAGCCGACATTACTTTCCGAGCCGATAGTACCGACCCCAACCAACCGTGGAATGTATCAGCAACTTCGAACACATTCTTAACTATAACATTTGTGATACAAGATGGAACAATCGCAGAGAGCAACCAATTTTCATTCTGTACAACTTCGATTTTTATTGCCAAATGGATCCATGCCGAGAATGTATTTATTTTCCAATAAACGTTGTAAAAGCTGAATCGACGGTGTCGTTATGAGTCTGCGAGCCGCAATTAAAATTAATTGCGGACACTCCACAGCGATGGGAATTTTTTGCGTGTCTTGTCGAATTTGGCACGACGGCTTTTAAGGTGTTGGAAATGGATTTGTGGATGCGCCTTGGACGAATGGGGAAGGATCGATTAATTGTTTCATCCAGAGACATAAGTGTGGCGAAAAAACAATATTTATTAGATCGGAAAGAGTTCGGAATAAGGTAAGCATGAACATGTTAACGTGATTGCTAGAAGTCGTCCGCTGGACTATGAAAAGCATCTCGGACTTCTAATCAATCCTATAGATCTTGAAAATCTTTGAAAAAGCAGCCTAAAGAGCTCTGAAAAGTTTCAAGTGTTATGAAGTTGTTTCAAGTCTTGAAAATTCTTTAAGAAATCTAAATAGTCCCGGAAATCGTACGATATTCTAAACAACAGCATTGAATATGGAAGTGTTAAAAAAAAGTATAAAATTCCGAGCAGCCAAAATTTCAACATTCCAAAGATGTCAAGTCTCAAAATTTTAAGATTTCAACGACCTAAAATTCCAATTCAAAAACTGATTCGATCCAAAATACAATGCAAATGAAATCAAAATTTCAAATATTTAAAATTTACAATTTTAACTATTCTTCGCTCTCTTATCCAGACCTCTTCAACCTTTCAGTGTACATGCATCTTTTTGAGTTAAGTTCGATTTTTCTGTTATGAAGTTTTTATACACATCTTTCTGTCCTCTTCCATTTTAACTGCTCACTTCCACTCGGTTCTCTCGTCAAACATGCCTTGTTTGTTTCTCTAGTTTTTCTTGTAGTTACGCCCGAAATTCGTCCTTTTCTTTTTTGTTATGCGATTCCTTCGTTAATCATCTCAAAATCACTCACATTTTTCATATAATCCTTGTGCCTTAAGCATGCCACATCCCCGCCTGTCCCCATGTATGGCTCTCCACTTCACTACACCATAATCCATGTCCATGTCCTAGAAATGGATTATGGATATTCAAGGTTGCAGAAGTTTCAAATTTGCAAATTCAGGAAAGCACAAATTCTACCATTTAAATTTTTCAAAGGTCTCTAACAGTTCTAGAATTTCAGGTTTAGTTGAAATAGAACGGTAAGTATGAACATAAATATACCACAATATTTAATTGTGGTCAAATAATTGCGCAGACTATAATCCATCCCGAATAACACCCCACACAAGATTAATATCTCTACACCCAACCACACCCCCATCGCCTCCTTCGATGTCTACAGATGCTGCTCCTCAGCAAAAAATCCAATTTGTCTGGAAGAAAAAACCGTTATCAGTTGGTCCCGAAATAGCAGCAATTCGAATCCCCGCAATCGCCCCACGTCGGGCTGCAATTTTCCAAAATAAATGCGCTTTTCATTGAGTGGAATTCTTCATGATTTTAGGGGTTATTAAATTCCTGTGAAATTAGATCCAGCTGAATAATGGCTCACAAAAGGGTGTCTACCAAAAATACAACAACACTAGACAAAAGCGTCGCGTCGAATTAATCGTGCAAATTGGTGGATGCGCCGGGCTAATTTGTCTGCGTTCCGGGCGAATTAAAGTCTGTGTTGTGATGTTGTGTATTTAAATGGAAGATAAACCAAGAAAGTATCTTTTTCACGTACGCCCTCAGACACCACCAACCCTCATAATTTATCGGCGGACTTCAGGTGCCGAATATATTCGTAATAATAGTTAGGCAGAATTTATGGTCTCCACTGATCATTCGTTCTTGCCTGAACCCGCCAGATAAATTTTGCATTGGATACACCTCGAGGGCGCTCCGAGCTTAATAAAAGCCCCGCATTAATCTCGTTAATATAAACAGAACGAAATTGGCTTAATTCGATTCGGCCGAACAAATTGACCTTTGAACGCACAGACGATTAAATATGGAAATTATTTCGAAATGATAAGAGATGGAAGAAGTTGGGAGGCCTTACGCGAATGGGAAAGCAGAGGTGAATGAAACACCAATATGACAGAAAATTCGTGCAACCGTTCAAAACTCAAATTTCACCCCTAAAATGCAACCGCAACCTCTGTATCTCTACAAACCTCATTTCATGGAATGCAATGATCCACTCTCCCAGGAAATTGAGCAAAAGACCTAACCTCGTTTCCGAGACGAATTGTTCCTGGACTTCCTCACTTACGATCCGACGCTTGATTAGATTGTTGAGTGTTCCGCCTCTGCAAAAACGACTTCGAAACACCGACTCGTCGTATAAATCTAAAAAAAATGTTCCACCTACAATGTATAGCTTTCCGAGAAACAAGTCCAGCAGAGATCATGTCACTCAAGCTTTTATTAAGTAATTTCGCCGACGTAAAAGTGTAAAATGCGGGTGAACGACAGGGGGCAGCATCTGTGCTTTAATAAAGCTGTTTGTTTCATATCTGTCGCTGGAGTTAATTTGAGTGTTACGACGAGGAGGGTCCGTGTCAGGAGCAGTGCTCTTTGTGAAACGGAGTTTTATAATTCTAGTGTCCTCACTGTTCTTCTTTGAAGTCTGAAATAATACTGCTGCAGTATTGAAAGACCGTTCTGCACACAAAATATACACCGGACAATTTTGAAGCGTCATTTTCGGAATTCCTTATCATCAGTATTACTTAAGCCATATACTCGTCAAAACTTTCCCCCTTATCAAACTCGAAATGGCAGCAAATATATTTATCACAACGCGATTAATATAAATCGTGGTGATGTTAAAAGCGCGTGATAAACGACCCGACGAGACCTCGCAGCGACACGAGTAAGATTTATCAACAAATAATAGCCCCGAAAAAATCGTCTGCCCTTCGCGTGTAATGATATAATTTTATAACGTCACCGTCGAAATGGGGACGCAAGAAAGTCGCCCGAAGCAATCTTCTGGGTTCCGACCGTAATTCATCGTGTTAGTACGAAAGTATTTTTTCGGTATGAAACTGATCAAATACAATGGTTTTATAAACCCCACAATTTGGGAACTAAACTAGGACCTGAAATTCGGCATTTGAAATTTGTAATTATTAAAAATCTAAAAATTTAAGAAAATCTTTGACCTTTAATTGAGACTGAAAATCAAACAAGATTAAATTGAATCAAGTCCAGAATCAGAATAAATCAGAGCAAAACAAATCTGAAACCAGAATCCAATGACAATATTCAGGATTAAATCAATTCAAAATCCAATCGGAATTTTGAATCAAAGCGAAATTCACAATACCAAATCAAATCAAAATGCAAATCAAATAGAAATTCAAAAACATAAGATTGGAATTCAGAATCTCGAATTCTAGATCAAATTAAACTCCAATATGAAATCAAAATCACATGGGATTCAAAAATCAAAAATCAGGATCACAATCCACAGATAATAATCAAAAACTCAATAATGTATAATATTATGTTCTTGCAGTGCAAAATCTGTGAAAACTGGAAAACTACAAGTGTAAAATTTCTGTTTCTTTTTTTTTTGTTTGTAGTTTTTATTATGTTTCTTACAAGTTTAAATTAAAACAGAATTCACAGTACCAATTCAACAATCCACTGACAATCAAATCAAAATCTTAACTATTTGGCAAATCGCTCGACAACTTGTCCTTGAAGTGAAGTTGAAAACGAAATTATATCGACCTTCACTTCTGATTTTCGTCCCGTCTTGACGAATTATCCTACCGACTACGCCAGTTAGGTTTTTGGGTTGGATATAAAACGCTTTTAAAAAGATCATGAAATAAATACTAAATAATTACAATAACATTGGGTTTTATACCGCATAAAAACTTTTCGGGGCGATAAACGCAATTAGGTAATAAAAATTTGTGTTCCGCGAAAAACGAATCGGACGTAGTCAAAGTGCGTCAACGAGGCGTCCCTAATTGTTTCCAGTCTCTCGGGGCGCTTTTACGATCAGTTTCCTTCGTCACACACGCAGAACTTTCGTGGCCGCGCGCACGACCTACATTGAAAAAACTACTGCATCTTCAGCGGAAAACGTCGGACGAGTTCACATGACTGCTGCACGTGGAAATTATGGATTAGCGAGGGTGAAGTGGGCTGCACACTGAAAAAATACAATGTGGATGGTGCTTGAAGTTGCTTTTCACCAGGACTCGATTAACATGTGGGAGAAGTGTGGTGCGGGAATTTCGAGTTCTAAACGAATGTTAGAGGTCAAAATTATTTATCATGACATCCGCGGCGCATCCGCCATTAAAAAAAAACTATAAAAGTGCGATCTTTTTAAATCAACTGCAATTTTATAAATGAATAAAAGACACTGTTTAATTACTGATGGCATGAAATACTCGTATATACCATGCTCCTGAATAATTTAGCTCGAAAACTTCAGTTTCTGATCAAATCGGTGTCGCCGTTGCATCCTAGACGACGATCCGACCGGAAAACAAAAGTGTAAGGATATGTAAAAATATTCAGAGGAAGGGTTGTTCCGGCAAACATTTTTGCTTTCTTTACCGAGTTCTGTAAACACAAACAGCCAGCTCGTTAGACCAACAACGGGTACAAAGTGGCTTCGACAGGAAAATCTTACGATTTCAGATTGTAAATTGAAGCGGCAGAGTAATAAATAAAACCGAGACAAATAACTGCGCGTTCGCATGTTTTAAAGCCGGCAATAAAGAAACATGCATCTACAGCTAAATACAAGTATCAGCTTACACACAGCCGAGTATTCGCTGCAATGTAGTGGTTCTGAGAGATTTATCGCCCCCGCTGCCACCCCCATAAAACACTTCATTACTCTTATAATCCAAAGTTTTTATTTATGACCCGACTTGGGCGAGATAAAAATTCAAAGTTTTCGGCACGCTCTGGCGCAAATTGAAAGTTCCTATGCATTATACCACATTGACTCGGACAAATTCAAACATGTTAAAAATGGATGAATGCGCCTTTCCAAGTTAAGTCCTACACTTGGCTTCAAAATGTCGAAAAAATTTCTTACCCTGTATATTATTTCGGTCTAGGTTAAAATATATCTACAATAATATATGACTTAATTCTGTATGTCATCTTGTTATCCACGCTTTTCTTCCATCTTGGCCAAACTAACGACACCGCAGTGCTTCCACCATCCGAATCACGCCTTTTCGGCGTCAGCACGTGCCTCGACGTCCCCTATCTGGATGACTTATTACACGTAATTATGACGGGGCGCTCCTCCGCGAGATTTTCCGCCTCTTTGTGACCGCTGTCGGGGAAAATGATGTTCGTGCGCGCACACAGGAGAGAAAGAGTTGTTTTTATTGTCGACGAAAGCCACAAAAAGGATGTACGTGTTAAGAGATTGAAGCCGGGATGCGTTTCCGCTAATGAAAAGCCTCGTTAGTTTTGTTTGAGTTGGTTTTGCGGATTAACTTTATTATTTGATTGAAGCGCAGCTCTGGAGTGATTACCCGGTTGTGTGGTGGTCCTTTAAAGAGATGGTGGGGAATGGATACTATAAATAATATAATTATAAAGTAGTATTATGCAATAAAATTCATAAAACCCGTGAGGTTGTTATTTTTCATGTAATTTGTTAAGTATGATTGATCATCACCTTAACCTTTTTCGTGCGACTTCCCTCTAAGTAGTTGGAATTTTCATGGCCCTGTAATATATAATTTTCCTCTCCGTAGGTGTGCGCTAATGGAGTGGCATACATTGATTCGAGTTTTAAACAAAACAACCTCTAATCTTTCAAATCGTGTCGTTAAACGCCGAAGCTCGGGTCAAGGTGACTGAGAGACACCCAGCAAAAATATTTTCAATACAAACATGTAGATGTGGTCTTGGTGCTAAAAATACCACACCAATTTCGGCACAATTAACGCCCGAAAGCTGATGGACTTAATTAGTCAGTTGCTATATTTGGAAATTGCACCGAATTAAATGGTCCGCGTCGAGTCTCGGCGCAATTTTTCATCGATTCGGGGATGAATTAAATAACGGATTGTCGTATCGGGGGTGATTCCGGAAGTTTATTGTCGGACAATCACAAAAATCCATCAAAACTCCACTTTGGATCCGAGCTTTAAATAAATAAATTTTGGGGAGGGAGTCACTCACTCTCCTTCACCCTCTCTCTTCCACATATAATTACCAATTACCGCCCCGGAACGAAGTCGCAACTTTGCCTCTTCGTCAACCGGAACGAAGTTTAAGTCCGGATTTTCCGGATGCATCAATTCCAGACGGTGCCCAAGGTGTACGTACACCTACGTATCGATCCGCCTCCTCCTCCTCCTTCTCCCCGTCCTCCAGTATCTCACGTAAAGTAGTTTTGATCTCCCCAAATCGGGAGTTGTTTATCATTAGGTAAACGGCCGGAACGACTCTATAAATCCGGGAGAGTGCGCCAGGAGCGGGGGAATACCCCAGCTCCGTTTTGACAGTGACGGATGCTTTCGTTTCGAAATTAGAGATGTCTCGAGAATTAAAATGGAAATTAGACAAGGATGTCGTGTTATAATGATGTTGGAAATGTGGAAAAACAAGTACAGTAATACCCTGACTTGCGCGATTCGTATTTTTATATGGGAAAGTAATGAAAAAAAGGACTCGTCACGGGGTATTACTGTACCTACACATTACAGAAAATAGCGGGATTGAGGTTAGAAAAATCCCACCCTCATATCATAAACCCTTTAATAATAAAACAATAAATAATCCAGCGAAACAATAACAACATCTCGCAATTAGGAATGTCGAGTAATTGACTTCGTTCGTGTCCAAACTTAAAGCCTAAGTACCAATACTGAAACCGGCACTGAAACAACAAATACGACTAAGTATCACATATAGATCCTAAAAAGCTCGGTGCTTTTATTCATCGTTAAAGCTTCGGCTAAGTAGTCACCAACGCAAAACTGCCTCTTTATTTGCACCTTCCGGAGCCTTATCGGGGCGAATTTCCCATTCGCTTTTATGGGGGTGTCAAAACAGTTTTCATGAATTCCGAACAATGCTTGATGAAATTCGAATTAAAAGTTTCAGGTGTGGGGTAGGGAAGCGAGCTTTTTTGAAGGGTCGAATATTAAACCGACGTGATCGCGGAGGGAGAGTAAATTATTAAACAAGTAGGTGGAGGAATAGAGAGAAATGCCAAAGGTGGGTTCTTGAATATTTCATGCGATTTTTGAATTGACCAAGTGCTCATCTGAGATTGATGAAAAGCGAGATTTCGCAATTACTGAACAACAAGTTCCCAAAATAACAAACTTAATTTCCAGACGTAAGTGCTCAGTAACTCGGTTGATACACCCCACAAGCACAAGAAATTAAATTATCGTCAAAGTGTTTCTAGTGAAAAGTCCCCGCGAGACTCCGAAGCGAGTGTACTAATTAATTTTTACATTAAACGGAAATAAAGTGGTAATTTAAGTTCCATGTTCAGCTACCTCTATGTCCGTTCTAGTTGCAGCTACGTTTTAAAGCGTCTATCTGAATGTTTGCCGTTTCTCCTCTCGAAATTAATCTATAAAAAACAGCCATCGTACTCTAAAGTCTAGGTTTTTATAAAGTTTGGTGTCAGGTTACCTAATACAATTGACGGGTGAAATAAATAATTCGGGTGGACGTGACTATTCTAGAATGAGCCTCAATGGGTCAGTCACTGGAGTCTTTTTTTGCCAATTTAATTCAATGTAGTACGAGTTGAGACTCCAGAGAAAAAGGAACAAACTCAAAGGGAGAACGTAAGGCTATTAAAATAGAAGATTGCAAGATCAGAAGGAGCACTAGTCATAATTTGCTCAATAAAAGAAAGGAAAAAATATTATTTCGTTAATGTCTTGAAATTTTTTTCAAATTTCCAAAAGTAGCCTTCACTAAAGGGCCGCATTTATACTCGAGTCTTAAGTCAGACTTGGGTTCAATTTCCAATATTTCGCGATCTCAAGTCAAACTTAATTCCACCCTAACTGACCCACATCAAAACAAACCGCTAGTACCTCCTAAACCTACGCCATTTTTACAAAACTCTACAACGCAATCAGCCTGGTCTTGCTGTTCTGCCACCTCTCCTGCAACCTCCTGTGTTCCTCCAGGTCCTTCTCGGTCACCTGGCGCCCGTGTCCCAGCTTCCTGGGGTCCAGATTCGCCCCCAAATTCTGCATCCCCTTGGCGAACTTCGTCAACGGGGAAAACACCAGATCCTTGGTGGCACCGGCCACGGGACTGGTCATGTTGAACAGCTTGTTCCTCAGCGCCGACTCGCTCTGGCTCTGAGAGATGTTCAACCCGACGTCGTAGTCCGAATTCGAACGTTTATCGAACCTGGCCTCCACCGCCGGCTTCGGATCGGGGTCGTCGACCTCCCCGGACGAGTGACTCAGCTTCTTGTCGAGCTTCAAGCTTCCGGGCGGCTGTTTCTTGGTTTCGAAGCCCTCCGAGTTGATCTGGATCTCGGGCGCGAGGAGACTCTGGTTCTGCTCGTTGCTCATGACGATACCCACGCCGGGAAGGAACACCTCTCCGGAGAGGACGCTGTTCTCCGTGGCCTCTTCGGCTTGCTCCACGCTGGAACTCGAATCCGTCTCTGCGGTGCTCGGCTGGAAGATGGAGTTCTCGTAGTCGTCGTCCGTGTCGCTGGAGGACTCCTTGTTCGTGCCGATGGTGAAGCTCGCCTTTTTGAGTTTGCCCTTTTTGAAGGTGTTGCCGATCCTGTTGAGCTTGCTGAACTGCTGGGTCATGTTGGAGATGGCCTTGGAACCTGCAACCCCATGATTTGTGAATATGTATAAGGAGAAACAATTCTACAGATTATAACTATTTAATTATACAGGTTAATTATTAGAAATAACAAAAATGCCTATAACTGTTTATTTCCAGTCATTTTAACATTATTTAGTGAACTTCCCAATAAAAGCGCATACGATGTTTATTTTGGCTAATTTGAGGCTTTTCGACATTATTAGAGAAAAAATTTAAAATAGACTTAAGACCCGGAAACCTGAAAATCAATTTTGAGAAACTAAAAACCTGTAGCCTCGTTGCCAGAATTACACAACACTAGTCTCTTCTGTCTTGGTTTTAAGACTTACCGGCATTCTTGAGAGAGAGTAATTGACTTTCGGAGACATTGCGGCTCATCTGGGGTAGTCCCATGAGGTCGAGGTAGATGCCACTCCGGTGGCTGTCGGCACTGATGACCTTGGACTTCCGACGGTCCAGACACTTGACGGAGGTGAAGGGAACAGGCGGCAGACCGCAGATGTTCAGGGCTACCACGAAGGCTTCGCAGATGGCCTTTAGGGACTCTGGAAGAAGAACTTTTACGTTCGGATTACTGGGATCGACAAATTTTTGTAATTCCTAAATTACAAATTCACAAACAGTCAAAGTGCAATTTACCTATCTCCTCCTCCTCGTTCTTGATGATCACCGCCATGTTATTAAAGAACCTCAGGTTCGTCGACCGGAACATGTGGTAATACCCCTCCGCCCCATCCACGCTGTAGTTGATCCTGATACAAAATCGACTCTTCGTGGCCTTGAACAACGACGCCCCAGCTTCGGGCATCCCGCTCTCCAACAACGTCACGTTCTCCAAAAGAACTCTTTGGAATTTGGTAAATTTATCCACTTGATCATCGTAATCGGCAACGAAGTACGAGTCCTTGGTCAGGATCAGGATGGAGTCCATCTCCGTCTCGTTCGGGTCCCCTGTCGTGGGATCGGCATTGATCAAGCCCCACGCCCCCAAGACCAGCTCGGGTTGGTTGATCAGCATCTTCTTGCAGTCTTCGATGAGAAGTTTGACGTGCTCGGCGGTGGCGACGCTGTCTTCTTCGAACTGTTGGGCTCTGGACTCGCTGAAGTTCTCTTCGGAGACGACGTTGCCTGAAGAATGAATGTCAGTGGCAAGAAATGGAGGTGAGGTGTTGCTTACCGAGCATGAGATCGATGGTGCCTTGACGGGTCGAGTCCTTGAAGCGGCTCAGGTAGTATCTGGTCGAAAAAAGTTTCTTCAATACAACAGCTACAATGCCGCGATTATTTCTGAGGTTTTGTTACCAGCTAGTGCTGCTACAAATGCGGATTAAATACAGAGAGTCAGCTAGCGACAATACCTTTTCAAACTAACAGAAACAAGTGTTAACACACCAACCCCTAAACTCTCGAGACAATTCAAAACAAAACCGTTTCGCTCCAATAATGTTATTCGTTTTAGTCTGTACATCCAACAGCGGAACTAACCTAGACAACTGATACACGACGTTAGCGAATTCGAACTCTTGCTGTAGTGCGATATGGGGGGTGTAGGGCGGAGGTTCTGCGGGCAGAATTTCGCTCGCGATGCCAGCTATAATCCGTAAATCGGCCCAAAAGTCCTGAATTTCCACGGCGCTCAGCCGACTGCCCTGCATTATATTATCTAAACAGCACTGGCGCAGTGAGTCTTTAAAGTGATTTCTGTAGTATCTACAGATAAGTAGGAGGATAGTGGGGGAGTTCAAATGGATCGTTCGGGACTCACCGATTGGCCGAATTCATGCCGTCCTTCATGATGCCGGTGAATTTGCGTTCGCCAGTTCTGGTGTAGTCGCCCTGGAATAATAACATTAATATCAAAACATCAACGTTGACCATTACCTTGAGGGCGTTGGTGCCGGCATACTGCTTGCTGATGGTGTCCCCGTTGTTGGCCCACAGCAGCTGGAAGGTGTTTTTGATAGTGTTGGGCATGACCCCCTCCGGAGTGATTAGGCCCAGCTTGCAGAATTGCATCTCCATCACAGCCTTACCTAGAGCAGTCTATCTACAAGAATAGAATCGCCACTATTCCGCTGTACGAACCTGAACCACGTTTGTGCGATCCAAACAATCGATGCAATTTACTCGGAATACCCCGTTCTGGGAGCAGATGTGCCCTTGCTTGTCCTTCCAGCAATAGTTCATGTCCTTGATGACATCGTTGAGAGCGTTGACCAGGATGGAAACGTTCTCGAAATGCATGCCTCTACTGAAAAGACAGTTCAGATTTGGAACAACAACACGTTCTACCTACTCACCAATACTCGTGGAAGTCGAATGTGACATACGTGACGAAAGGACTATTATACTGGAGAATGTAGCTCGAATACGCGTCAAAAATGACCTTTTCCTTCCCTGCCTGATCGATGAGGTTAATCACACACACGGGTCCGTACTTCTGCACCTCTTTGGAGAAGTGAGCCTCGAAAGCGACCTTAGTTTCAACCTCCCCTTTGTCAATCCGAGGCGGTGGTCTGTATTTGTACCCCGGTTGCGACCAGTAGACCGGTACGGATCCCCTGACTTGCACGAAGGAGACCTCGTGGGACTTGTACGCCACCAACTGCTCGGTCTCGACGTAGTTGGCACACTGGCCGTCTTCATCAACACCTCTTCGTCTGTATCGAGTCCCCGCCCGAAAGCGACTCCTCCTGGAGAGGATACAGAGGGTGAAGATTTCGTAATTCTGGCCGTTGATGGTCTGGAAGTCCTTCGGGAGGTCCACGCGGCAGTTCTCGATCTGGATGTAGCCTTGGATGATGGGAAGAATCCAGGGGTCGCACAAGAGGTTCTGGAAAACCAAAAATAGTCTCGGTCGCCAAAATTACAACACATCACTTACATCCAAAGCGATAAGGTCTTTCAGCATGTGCTTGTTCCAAAAGAATCGATCCTCAACGGTCCTCCACAAAGCCTTAACGTCCACCAAGTTCTGTTTCTCCAAACCGCACAGCCTCTGCAAAGAGTTCGTCAAATCCGTCGTCCAGGAAAAATAAAACGAATTGGTGTCGGTAAAAATCTTGTGAAACTCCTCGACGATCTGCTTCTCGAACCTTTCCTTCAGATCCCTCTTCTTGGGAGTGCCTGTCGCCATGGCCGCAGCCTGCTGCGTGGTCGTCTTAATGGTGTTCCCGGCACTCTTCAGCGTTCCCCAGGTCTTGGTCAAAGCCGCGTTTTTCTGGATGTCGAAGATCGACCCGGTGTTCTTCTTCTGGGAGTAATTCTTGTGCTTCGGACACGTACGGAGATTGAGCTCGACGTTTTCGGGACCCATGGGCACGAACGCCACCGATTTGATCTTATAAACGTCATTGTTGCCGTGGAGTTTGCCCACTGGAAGACTTTCTTTGATGAGGAGCAGCCGCGGCTCGAAGACGGAAGGGTGTTCGACTTTGCCGATGATGCCGTCGCAGAGGCCCAAGCAGACGGGGTCGTCGGCGTCGGCGAGGTCCCAGCCTGGAAGATAAATAAAAGCTCATGATAAATAATCTTGCGAAATCAATCGAAATTCCGGCAGGGTGAAAGTGGGTTCGAAAGTGAAGTAACTATAATTACAGTTGGTAATTAGTGGAAATACCCATGCAAGCTCGCACTCTGATTCTTAGAAATGATGGTATCGCTTTCGAAGCACGAAGTAAATTTGAAGGTGAAAACGCAAATGTTATGATTGCAGTGAGTGTAGAGTGAAGAATTATGAAATTTTAAAATATGTACCTACACAACTTAACTAGAAAGAAAGCAACTGAACTGAAAATTTGTCAAAATTGGAAAGTGTATTTAAAATAATATTTAAAGGATTAAAATGACAATATAATTAAATGAAAAGTTCCCACCAAATACATAATACATTATGTAGTTTAGAAACGGCACTCTAAAAGAAATGAGCAGTCCAGTGGCGTATGTTTTTTTTTTGACTTACTCTAGGAACAATAAAATTCTTCCAAGTTTTGCACGCTCCAGTTACTCGCGCCTTCAGATATTAAGGTCTTCCATACAAGTTCATGACAAAGATATCTAATTTAACGATTATCTCGTGGGTTTACAAAAGACCCGCCAACAATGTTTATTGATCTCACTGCTTTTGTAAGTGTGTTTAATTATGCATGAATATTCCGTGTAACATCTATTTTTGTAAACCTAGATGGCTCGACCGAATGAATCAACGTTCTATTAATTTCTGCACGAGCCGCCACTGGAAACTACAGGTTTTGATTGATAAGCGGTCGCGTTCGTACAATTTCAGATGATCCACGTTTTCGCGATAATAGCCGGAAATGGGGTCAGTTCTGAATAATAAGAAATTTGGAGGAAAAAAAAAGTAAAAGAACGGTTTTATTTCCACGCTCTACATGCAATACAATTATAAAAACAAACATTACAATAAGCTATAAATAACGATTAAACCGCAGCCCACGCTCGCTGAAATCACTTTATTGTACCCGCCGCTGATCAAATTACCAAAGATATGATTGACAATCATAATAATTATTAAATAATCCGGATGCTCACTACTCACATTACATCATGTGGGAATACTCCAATTATTTTACCTGTTTTCGGAATGAACGCCCCCGTCTGCCTGTCCCACCATAGCGAATATTCACCGTTTATAAAAATATAAAACTCGTTCGTCCGAAACAGTTCCATTTCCCGAATCACGGGAGAACTGCGGCCACCTCGTCGGACAAAACTCCACAATGTGTTGTCATTTTGCGTCTGTAAACAAAGAAGGACGACACCAACACGCGCCGTCCTACTCGCATATTCGCAATCGATGCGCGTTCGCATGCGCCGAGCGGGTTCATTGAGATTTTGGGAAGTCCAAAAAGGGTGGGGGCGGAACAGTAGCGGCTCGTAATAGGGGTTGTGGACCTCTTTCCAGATTTACCCTTATTTTACTATCTTGTAGACACGGAGATTGCAGTCGAAGTTTTAACCAGTGGCGTATCGCTTGTCTTCTCAAATGGAAAAATCTAACCTCAAAAGTTGACATAAACGACGTAAATTCACGTCAAAATTGGATTTACCAGGGCCGAAAACCTATTAATTGCACCCCACCACCATACGTCAAATTTTACATTGCCCAATTTTTGACATTTCCAAAAAATACCAAAGAAATGAACAGAAACTCACTAAGCTTGATAAGCTGAAGTAATTTAAATTTGAAATTCATAACATCTCTCAGTTCCTCAGGCTTCTGAGCTCTTCAGTAGATTAGTTCTTCAGTTTCTCAACTCTTCAGATTGTGAACTACACATCAGTTGGTGAGTTTCTCAAATTCTTACCTGCTCAGTTTTCTAGTTCATCAGATTCTGATCTGATGAGCTTCACAGTTCCTCATCAGTAGCGCAATTGTAGTTTCGCAGTTCTTGATTCCTTAGTCTTTGATATTTAGTATTTCCATTACCCGGCAGTTCTAAATTTGTCGGTTATTTTTTATTTTTTTTTAAATTAAAAATAAGATAAACGTTCGATACAGCGGCGCGATAAGTCGTCCGCGGTCCCGGACCCTACTGTGCGATCATTTAAATTATAAATTAGGTTGGCACTACTAACTGTTGACGATTTGGTTTAAAATTGGAATGTCAAAGCGACTTTGAATAAATCCTGACCAGATCTTGACAGAATTTATTCAAGCAAGCGGTCGGGAAAACTGCACATTAGATGTGCATCTATTCCGAATCCGCTGGTCGAACGGGGTTGCACTTTTGATCAAAACATTGTTTCACAGGTGTGGCACCACCTGGAAACCGTGAAAAAGCACTTTGGAAATTCTCTAAAGTCGCTTTGACACCTCTGACATTCCAATTTGAAATAAACAGTTAGTAGTGTCAACCTAATTTAAATTTCACAGCCTACTCTAATTTATATTTTAAAAGATCACACGGTATTTTCAGCAATAATTAAAAAAATAAATTTACATCGTTAAATAATCGAGATAAGAGTTCCAGGAAAACCGTTTATTGCAAATGTCCTCAACTTTCAAAATTTTCTTGAACATTTACACCATTATAGTTCTTATTACTCCAAATAATAAATGAAAACAAAAAAAAAAAAGCCAAAAAATCACTCCCCAAGGCAAATCAAACCCCTGCTAATATCCAAAATGTATTCTGAAAAAAATACAACTACTGCCGCGCCCACGGCCGCCTCTTCTTCGGCTTGTATTTCTCCCAGTGCCGGTGATTCACCGTCGAGAAGTCGGCGCAGTGCTCGGCCAAGTCCTTCAAGTATTTGGAGAGCTTCAACAGCTCGCTGTCCGTCTCCCGATTGAGGTGCGCCTGTCGGAAGGGGCGGATCCTCAGGCCGTTCTTGGGGTTCATGATGAAGTTGCGTCGGATGTCGTCGAACATGATCGTGTTTTTCGCACTGTACTGCTCGAACTTGCCCCAGATGACACCCAGGGGCTTCACCTGTAAGAAATATTTAGTCACGGTATGGTAAGACGGGGCTGTTTACGTCCATGACGCCGTATTTGGGGGTGTGCACGGAGATCATCGCCCACGAGTCGAGGTAGAAGGCGATTTTGTAATTGCTGTTTGTTGAGACCCCCAGCAGCTTCATCTTTTCTTCAATCCACTTCATGCCAGTGGCCGACCAGATGACGATGTCGTAGTCGTCGTATGCGGAAGTGAGAAATTCGTGCAGGTAAGGCCTCATTAGCTCGGCTCCTGTCTGGGCGGTGGACCTGTGGTCAAACAAAGTGTAGTCTATATCTAACACTAAGAGTTTCTTGTCAGGCCTGGGATCATTCAGTATGTTGATTTTGTACTCTTTGATTCTTTTCTCAATTTTCGCTAGGTACACCTCCTGATTCTCTATGGCAATCTCTTCGTCTTCGATATCCAAGTCGTTGACCACTTCGGGGAGGTCTGCGGGGGCCGTATTGGCCTCTACAATGTCCTCCTCCAGGGAACCCATCATCATGATCTTAAATCCGGGCTTCAGTTTCAGTTGGCCAATTCTACACTCCTCGTCTGGAGTTTTCCCTGAAACAAACGCGTTATTCTTAGGTGGCGAAAAGGGGTCGGTCCCCAACCTTTCAGTTTGAGGTTAAGTAGCTTCTGTCTTTCGGGGCGCACCCCGGTCTGTTTTTCGATGGCGCTTTTGAGCACCGCAACCGTGTCGTTCTCGGTTAATTCGATTTCGTACTCCTTGCCGCTCCATTTTACGAATATCTTGTTGGTTGTTTCCATTATTTTCAAAACACTGATCTGACGGTTGTCAAAGATCCGACAAGTGAGGTTATGTTTGGTGCTGCAATTCTAACCCTAATTTATTCGTGAAAAAATGAATCACGAAGTGTCCTATGTAGCTAGCAACTGCAACCAAACGCCCACGGCGGTGCACTGGGGCCGCAACGGTCTCATCTGCTACGCCTCTTGTAACGCCGTGCTGATCTACGACCCAAAAGTAAGGTTATGGCGTTGATATCCACATGTTTTCATTCTTTTATTGCAGTGGGGCTCCGGCGGTAAAGTAGTCGCAAGTTTGGTAGAGCACACGAAGCGTGTTAATTCGGTCAGATGGATCTCAGAGTCGGAGCTAGTTTCGGGTTCCACAGACCAGACAGCTATCGTTTGGAGTGCCCGTCAAGGGGGCTACACCTGCTCCGTCCTGCGCGGCCACGAGAGCAACGTTAATTTAGTCGACGGCTTGTGCAGAGACAGCGGAACGCTTGTGGTCACTGCCGGAATGGACTCAAGTATGAAGATATGGTTTAGACAGATTCAATCAGGTACTTATTTTACTTTTTGTGTTCTTAGGGTAATGTGCCCTGATAAGCAACGCTTTACTTTGATACCATCATCATTTAGTAATGTCGATAATTTTTTTGCTGAAAATTGAATGTAATTAACATGACTGGACATACCTGATATATCATTTATTTATATTGTAGATGAGTGGGTGTTAACACAAGACATCAACTATGGTTATTCGGTGTCTGTGGGACTGCGAATATCGCTTTTGTCACCAGAATCTGTGATTGTGGCCTGTGCAATTGACAACTCAGGGATTGATTTGTATGTTGAAGATGAAGAACGACAGTTCGTTCGCGCTTTGACACTAAAGGGGCACGAAGACTGGGTCAGGGGTCTGGATTTTACCTCAGGTATATTCTTGTGAGGACGAAAATGACCAATACAGACACAGATTTTTAGATGGGAGTGACCTTATCCTGGCTTCTTCTTCTCAAGACTGTTACATCCGCTTGTGGCGCATAACCCACAACGCTTTCGAGTCAACGCCTGACAATCTACTCCAGGTCAAAGGCAGCAGCTATAGTGTGGTTACAGACTCGATACTCACTGGTCACGAAGGTTGGGTCTACTCTGTCAATTGGAGCCCCACCGCCTTCCAACTACTCTCGTCTTCTTTGGACAAGTCCATGATTATCTGGGAACTGGATACGGGCAGTAACTTATGGACTGAGAAAATCCGCGTGGGGGAAGTGGGGGGCAACACCCTGGGCTTCTACGGAGGGCTCTTCTCCCCCGACGGTGAGAGCATTCTAGCCCACGGGTACCACGGGGCTTTTCACATTTGGAGACGGGAGGACAAAGAATGGCTGCCGTGTGTTACAATTGGGGGCCACTTCGGAGAGGTCACTGATTTAGTGTGGGAGCCCCAGGGGGAATTCCTGGTCAGTGTTGCAGCCGACCAGACGACTCGCATCCATGCTCCGTGGTCTAAAGGCGACCTTTCAGTAATCACTCCTGCTCAGAAATCACATCTTTCCAACACTAATGATTGCAGACTACCTGGCACGAGATTGCCCGCCCGCAAATTCACGGCTACGACCTCAGCTCCATCGCCATGCTGTCTCGCTATCGGTTTGCCTCTTCAGCTGAGGAGAAAGTAGTCAGGACCTTCCAAGCTCCCAGAAACTTTATTGATAACTTCTCTCGAATTTGCAACGTTGTGGATGAGGGTGGCGGCAGCGCCCCCACTGGGGCGTCGGTGCCATCTCTCGGACTATCCAACAAGGCCGTCTTCACCGATGAAAGTGACATCAGTGAGGACTCTCATTTTACAGCTGTCACCCTCAGAGGTTCCCTCCACTATGTTTAGCCATTCTCATAACAATAACGTTTCAGAGCCGCCAACTGAAGAAACTCTCCTTCAGAATACTCTCTGGCCTGAAATTCAGAAGCTGTACGGCCACGGATACGAAGTCTACTCTTTAGCGTCGTCTCCAGATGGTCACTTTCTCGCCTCAGCTTGCAAAGCCACGACTACCGAGCATGCAGCAATATTGCTATGGGAGACAAGCAGTTGGAAGCAGCACCAGAAACTATTATCTCACACTCTGACTGTAGCTCAAATGGCCTTCTCCCCCGACTCTAATCATCTCCTTTCAGTATCCCGAGACAGACGGTGGTCTCTGTTCACCCGCAATCAACAGAACTCTTTCGATCTCGTCGCCACCACAGACAAAAAGACTTCCATCCACACAAGAATCATCTGGTGCTGTGCCTGGAGCCACGACACCCACTTCTTCAGCACGGGCTCCAGAGACGGAAAAGTGGTCGTTTGGACCCGGAATCAATACAAAGAAGAGAAAAATGTCCTGGGGGAATACGAAGCGGCTTCAAAGCACCTAGAATTGAAAAACGAATCTGTGACTGCCGTGGCCTTCGCCCCAAAGTTGGTCTCCGACGGGTATTTATTGGCGGTGGGGTTGGAAACGGGGGTGGTCCATTGTTTCGGGTGGTCTCCCAAAGCGTGGGAAAGTCTCCTAGTTCTGGAAAAACCGTGAGTTTGAAGTGAGGGAATAACGGATGTACAGTTATTATTTAATTGTAGGGTGGCTCATCATTTGACGGTCAAAAGGTTGGCTTTCAGGCCTATTTTGCAACGAGGGGATGGTGAGGGCGATGAAAGGAGCTTGCAGTTGGCGAGCTGTGGGAGTGATCACGCGGTGAAAATACATACTCTTGTAATAAAATACTAAGGACTTGGATATCTGGTTTTATTGTTGACGGCACATAGTAGTAGACCACAAAAGATCCTCTTGGACCATATTTTGTATTTAAGCACAATACATTTATCCGCCGCTAGATGACGAAAGCGCTTGCATTTTATGTTTTCTGTGTTATCTCTAGTTTGGAAGAGCCGATAGATGTCGTCTGCGGTTCGACTCTTATCGCGTTGATTGGCGTACTCTATTTTGATAAAGTCCAACACGACTTAAGTAAATTGGTAACTAGGGTAATAATTTGCGATTCGATATAAATGTATAGATACTCGATATAGTATAGCCTTCGTTTAGGTAGGTAGGTATTTCCTAAGTAGGGGTAAATTTGGTTGCAGAACAGTTCAAAGATGACAAGCCTTTTGCAAACCAACCGCTCATCGCATCCCGTCTCGGGAGGTGCAGGCGTGACGCCGAACGTGTCCTGGCCGAGCTGAGCTCTGCCTGGGAGTGGAGCGTTCGGACGGACGGGACGGTTAGGTGATGCTGGAAGCCGGCCGAGGGTAGGGCTGGTCCGGAGCGAGGGCGCCGCCGCGAAGCTCTCGAGACCGGGATCCGCGCACGCACTTCGCGATGAAGCTTCCAGTGGTACACATCAGGCAGGGTGCGCGTCGTGCCTAATGCAGTGTCCGATCGCTCGCCTTTAAAACTATCCGACTATGGCTGTGAATCATGCGTTGTACGCGTAAAACATGTGGATATACTGTGGACTGGTCTTTCTGGCCTCGGCCTTCCTCCAAGCCTCGCCGCCGGTGTCCTTCGGCCCGAAAAAAGGTAAGTCTCGAGATGTTATCCACGCCTAACCTAGCGACGACTCTTCGGCTGCAGTGATCGAATGGTGGATGCGCCGGGTGGATATCCGAAACGACACTTTTTATTTAAAGTGCAAAGTATACTCGTTCCAAATATTAACCTATAAACACTCGTAAAAAGATATTTCTTTTAGAATTTGTTATTTCGGCAGTTTGGGGGCAATATTTATACCAATTTGACACACATTCAAGAATAAGTGATTTGAATATTAAAATATTCAGAAATTCTTTATTTGTTCGTGAAGATGTTATATGGAGGAGCAGCTTTTCTACATGCTTGCCTTCCCTCTTTTTTAAATAGAACATTTAACCGTAAGAAATGTATCATAATCGTAATGGATAGTGGCTGATTTATGCACAAGTTCAAGCCGGAAGAAGAACGTGAAGAAACAAATCGAGAGGACAAAAAATATGAGACATGAAAGCGAGTTAAGAAGAAATCAACGAAATAGTAAAATAATAATGTCTAAATCCTTCTAGATACATGTTGTGTTTGTTGTTCATTAATTTATTCCTTTCGTTACTATTATTTATATAGTTTCTAAGATCTTATAAGGATGGAAAATAATATCAAAGGACAACCTGCAAAACTGCAAAGTGAATTGAGAAACAGGGTCCCGGTCTACCAATTAGCCATGTTTTCTGGGGGATCGCAAGACCTGTTGGGTTTTAATCCGCGCTTGATTGATGGCTCATTTAGATGCATGGAGACGAGCTTCCATCCATGCACATGCCTGGGAAATCCCTTTTGTCTTCATAAATCACTGGCTGTTCCGTTTACTTCCGCCGAGAACGTCGATAAAACTCGCGGACCCGTTAATGTCCGTGATATAAGTGAGAGTGATTCTTGTTTACGTTTATGCAACCGTAAAAAGGGAGCTTACATAATGTCGTAAAGCGCTTTTTTATAGCTCTGACAAAACACCACGTTTCCGAGATGTTTAAAAATTCCAGAATCGAAATCATCACGGTCTAAATTTGTCCAAAATTAGCATTTAAAGAATGGGTGGAGCAGTCTGAGAGTATGCAAAGAGATTTATTGGCAGTTAAAATGCTCTAAAAGGGATGTACGCAGATTTGAAAGCCATCAAAGAATTGTAAAATTGTCTTTCACACGCGTCCAATAGTTCTTTGCCCTTGTCTTTTTTATAGAATTATATACTAGGAATTAACTTGTATCCACAATAAACTATGCCGGGAAATGATGTGGCGAGCACCACGCATTAGACACTAGTATAAAACTCTAGTACCCAGTTATTTAATGTGACTGGGTTTCGAATAATAAATTGTATTTATTCGCTATTAGCACGAATTTGCATCCATTCTTTAAATTTTACTTTATTTAATACCATTTATTGCATTTCTAACAGTGATGACAACAATATTTTCACCGTAAAAAAGTTGCGTGTTTTACGTTGCGATAATTACAAGTGTCACCCTTTGCGTGTTCCTCGTAGTTTGATTGTTATCAAACTCGATAAAGACAACCTTCCGGTACCACTAAGCAACAACGATTTAACGAAGCTTGAATTTATGACGACGTATTAGTTAATGCAACCGCAACAGCTTGCGGCTAAAGTCTTTGATAACAAAGTTACGACGACACTACTAAACTGTTCGGTTTTTATTAGCAGCATACAAGAAGCTGCAACTTCATCGGGCTTCGTACTTACGAACTGATCTTGTTGGGTTCTGGATTATAATTGGGCGATTTGTTGAAATCGAAACCGGTTGTTAAATTCACTAACTTTTGTCTTACATATTAATTCGATTTTTAAGTATGAACACCACTACATATAAAAGTTGAAAGCAGTGGGGTGCTGATCCATTCCTAAACCTTTTTGTTACGGTAATTCCAAACTTACTCGACCGCGCGTAAAGAAGTTTCACTTCAAAAACGGACCGAACACCTCTCTACATCTTCCTTTCGAGATATCGTATTGTCAGTGTATATATTTATATTGCTCAGAATTTCCGGGACGAATGGCCGCTCTCTCTACCGAGCCTCGATTGGTCTTCTTCGGGAACAAATAATTTTGTCTCGGACTTTTCAATTACGACTAATGATTTATACGAGTTTAAGAAAGAGAACACTCGATCCTTTCCGCCTTTTAAACTTCTGTTAAATCTGAGTTCAGACCCTAAAGGACACCCCTGAATTTTTGAAAGGAACCTCGATGTCCGTAAACCCATCAGGAAATCTCCGTTTGGCGCAGATCTTTTTTAAACTTTCATCCGAAAACCCTATCTAAACACCGGCGCTTTTTTGGTGTCGCATGAATATTTTAACGGTTGCATGATCGATGTTTAAAGCGCATCAACATCCATATTTCATGCCCTATCGATTTGGCCGACGCGACGTGACTATTTTTCGCAAATGAACACGTTTTCTAACGATAAACTTCATTAATAGGTAGTCTTATGGTGAAAACTAAATACATATTTAGCATCAACAGCGATGAAATAAAATTGCAAAGGTTGAATGGGGGTCGGATTTAATATATTGTATTCAAAATTACCCGGTATAAGAAATATAATGCACTCGAATCTTTCGGAAGACGCTATAAATTTTATAAGACAAAGTTTTAGCCAACCGCCACTGCAAATGCTGTGTTTTCTCTATTTTACTGCAACATCTATAATATATCTGGAGTTCAGTTTAGAGATTCCCAGAAATCAATGGAAATAAGCCATCCCCTAACAACCCCCCAATCGATTGAACGTTATGGCTATTATTTTTAATTTTATCATTGAATGGGGGTTGATGGAGCAATTGCACGTAATGGAATCCCCCAATGCGCGGCTATTACTCTAAACTGTTGGGCATTAGTATTTATCCTTCACGGAAATGTGAAATAAACTGTGAAATGGAGTTATTATTACTAAGGAAGAGCTCATCCGCTGGTAATAAAGTTATGTGAGATCTGATAAGAAGAAAAAGGTCATTCTAAAATCAAATTTGGCAGAAACTGCGCGATTTGACTCAACGCGAATTGCACACTAAGGGTCACGACCACGAACGTACTTGAAAAATTAATCAATTGAGAACGGTATTTTAAGAGGTAACACCCCGGCATAAGAAATACAGTAAAATTGTTCATAGCCGATTAATACTTACAGATAAAAATTTTGTATTGTACTAAGGTGTTCGAGCAGTATTTCCTCAATGTTTTGATGTGACGCATTAATTTGAACGCAGTCAGAAGAAGGCAACATCAAGGAAGATGAAAATTAAACCTAAATAAATTGAGTGGACTCATAACTACCATCCAATGCGCTCCAACCGAACGTGTTGTTTTAAACGGTGCACGCAGTGCCAATTGTCAGAGATGTCAATCTTATCAGAATTTGGTAGCTCTAGGACGTCTACTGCTAGATCGACGCTTGTTCACCATTTCTTCTGACCATTGTCTGCATATCCTAGCTACAATCGAGACTTTTCGTTTAATTTATTCTTTACGCCAACCGTGCGACCCGAGGCGTTGCTACGTTCACTAAGGTCGCAAATAACTCAACTATTTTAAAAAGCACATTAAAAGAAGTTCTGAAAACACACTAGGTATATACGTCAAAAACAAAAAACTCTTGAAAACACATTTTTTTCTTTAATTTAATCAAATAATAATACTTTAGCTATGAGAACAATAATAAATTGTTTTGAAAAAAATTATGATTTAGTGGGTGCTGCTGTTTTTTAAAGTGTGTGTATGTAACATCTCGACTGATTAGTGAGCATCTGTCTTTAGTACATCGATCATTAAGTCATCCTAGAATTTCATTTTCGTTATTTATGTCCTTCCACTTCCGTATAACGTTTTTTCTCCTTTAATTTCATTATCATGCTTCTTGTCTTTTATTTCTCCAGTATTTCCTTGTTTTTGCCTTGACAAATTTCGTACGATTTTGTATCGTGTTCTTATATTATTTTTTTTATATTACTTTTTTTCTCAGATAATTTTAGCGTTTTATTTATCATTTCTTTTATCCCTTCTAGCCTGTTTTTTCACTGCTATATTTTTTCTCTATCAATTCTCTCAAACTTCTAGTGTCATCATTTCTTCTTTAAGGTGACATCTCTTGTGTCTGTTAGAATTGCGCACTAAGTATGAGAAGTACATTAAATGTAAATGTAGGATAATATTGACAAAAGGCTAAATAAAACGTTGGGTGTATTTCATGACTCGGCCCGACTTTTGATCAAACCAAATCGCCGCAAATCGGCCAAAACCAGATCCCCATCGACCAAACGTGTTTTTTCCTGTTTGTATAATTGCTCGCCCTATTTTCAGCCTCATTTATTTTTCATCGCGCGGTTTCGTTGTCGGCTTAGGTCGGGATTTCCCCGCGAAACCAATCATATTTACACTCTCTTTCCGCCTCTGTATTTATACAAGAAAGATCCCACTTTCGACGGGCCTGCGCAACCCACGACATCAATCTGGCTGAAAGCCCCGCTAAATGGAATACTTTCAGCAATTGTAATTTTGATCCTTCGCTTTTACCCGGTCTTTTCGATATTTTCGAATCCACTTTTGCTAAAAAGGAGAATATCGCTCGGATTGTATTCTGCCGTTGTTCTCAACTTACCGGTTGAAGAGGTATATTGTGTCTTTTGCTTTAAGTTCGCGCGAGAGCGTTGGGCTTTTGTGAGCCCGAGCAATTTCGATATTAATAAATATTTGGCGAGTTGTAATTTTGTTGAGAGCGGAACTCTAATTTGAGATGAAATTCGCTGCATTTAGTGGTGCGAGAATTTTCCTAGAAATTGTCTCTGAGCGCTATCACAAAGAACAACCTCATTTTGTAAACAGGTTCATTTTGGCAAATAAAAATTAGCCTAATACCTCCATCAAAAATTAAAAAACGAAAGTGAAACTTCGGTTCTTACTGTAATGAAGTCGGTTTTAATTAAGGAGGGCCATTATTATTAATTCGCATCTACCTAAACATTATGCTCCGTTTTATAAAGAGGAAGGCCGTTAATTTACATTAGTGCTCGAACAGACAGGTTGTAAAGCAACAAAATAAAACGGAGACCCGACCGCAAACGCCTCCTGAAAAATAAATTGTCCCACTTTCCCGTTAGTTTCGTCTTTACGGTCCAAGTTTCCTAATAATTGATTGCTCATTTCCTCGAGTTCGCTGCGGCAACTGCGCGAGGTGTAATTGAAAATTTTTCCAAATTTATTCGCGAGTAGTAACGCAGTTAGGGTGTTTTAATAGGGCCGGCGTAAAAAGACTTAAAAATGATCTTAACTTTTAGGCAAAGTTAATTTAAAAGTTGCTCCTCTTTTTATTGCATTTTAAAATTAACCGACTTCGCCGGTGCTCCGAGAGCTTTACAATCTTAACCGGGGGATGTTGCTATGGCCGGTGATAATTCATTCCTCCGCCACCGCCGTCGCCGCCGGCAACCGGATTTTTTCCCAACCCCTGCGAATAGTTTCCTGTGAACAATAACCCGATGCAAACAACGCGGACCGCAACAATCAACCCCTCTTTGTGTCCTCGTCAAAGAAGCAAATTTCACTCCGGGTCGAAGATTAAACGATTTTCGGTTTGTGGGACATCCTTTGCCAATTCGGGGACGCGTTTTATCTACAATCGAATTAAAATAAAGCGACGACTTCGCTAAGGGTGGTTTTATTAGAAAACGGACATTTTGCGGGTTGTCTTGAGACAGGTGACGCGGTAAGCACCAGAAACCGACCCTTTCTAGTCACGGAAGATTAATTATCGTCCTCGAGCTGCGTCGAGTCGAGGGAGGATTAACAGGGAGGGCGCTGAAATTTTCCCGTTTTAAAAGACGAGAGGAAAAAGCTAATCAAATTTGGAGGAAGGACGACGCTAATTCCATTGCCAGTCGAAACTGAAACAAGAGGAGACTTTGCTGTATTTAACAGTCAGGACGTTTTGCATTGTTTTATTTGATTTCAAGATTTTTTGTTGGTTGTACTCTGAAGAACAGTCGTGATGGTCGAATATCGCCAATTTACAAATCATGTTCATCAGTATCTAACACCCCGTATATAACTGGGTAAGTTACTCGGTTATAATAACCCCGAACTTCTCCGAGGAGATACCCTCCTAAACAAAAGCTCCGACAGAGAAACACGATCCCACAGAACTCGCTATTCTTTTGTGTGAAAATTGCCGAGCTTTTTGCGCCCACTTTGTTCCGAATTTGCGTCGAAAGCTCCACCCATGAGAGTCGATAACGACGAAGAAACTTTAACGGCGACACATCAAAGCCGAACCTGAGGAACACAATTATTCCATCGCCGCGCCGTTTCGCTTCTTCACGCTCGCATTGGTGTAACGAGCCATTAAAATTTGGTGGATGCGCCGGCTCACTGATATTTTTAAACATGATAAATATTTGACTTAAAATGCGTTTTAAAATAAACAGAAGGCACTCACTGTCCGCATAATTCCGAAATGGCCCAAATTAACCCAAGCAAACACATAATTAATCGATGTTTCCGCCCCGGATTTCCGACTTGTCGCCCGTTTTTGCCTCCGTTTCCAATCACGAACGGATAGCTACATTTAAATATGTTATGAGTTGACGCTGCCGCGCCTCGGGCGGCGCGGCGGAACGACGTTGACTTTCTGCATGTATTTGCTTCGTTGCGTTCCTCGACTTTGTAAACATTTACAGAGCATTTCGGAAAGTTTGGCCCGGAATTAAGTTCAAGGAGGCAGCGAACTGTGCTTTCTGAGATTCCTCGAGTTGGGCGTGACCCGGGTCCGACGCAATAACCGCCGAACTTCGCAGACGAACACGATTTGAAAAGGTACTGCATCGAGCAAATGTGACAAATCAAAATTTTCAAAATAAATATTGCGAATTTGATAAGTCAGCAAATTACAGTTAAATTTTAAGCTCAACGTAGAGCCACTGACACAACACTCGTATTGCCAAAAACCAAAATTTATGCACGTTTCTCGCTTTGCAAGCCCCGAAAAGCTCCATTCGGCGAAGGTTAAGGAGCTTTCGGACATGTGTCTGGGATCTCCCATTGTTCCGAGAGCCGAATTCGCTTAAAATTTCTATCTCTCGAATAAAAACAACTTTCCGAACAAAGGCGGCTCCTCTGTTTACAATGGTTTTAATACGGACTTGAGTGTAACCACACATATTGTTCCTTTGTGTGTTATTAAGCCCGGGTTCGGTTTAAGCCAATAGGTAAACTCCAGCGTGCGGAATGTCAAAAAAATATTGGGGAGACAAAATAAGGAACAACGATCAAAAATGGTACATCAGCAGCACTTTTAAACAAATAGTTTATCTTTTATATTATAAATGTATACCGAAAAACATATCAATATTTTACTTTATTACCTAATCTTGTTATACTTTGACTTGGCTTGAATTCAAGTTCAAATCCCATGATTCACCTTCTCCGCAAAAATAAGAAACATGTGTTCAAACTCACCGCTGCAGCTCCAACGTTTCCATCATCTTCTTAAACGAACTTACTGGAATAAAATATAAAATAAATAAAAAAAAACTAAAGATTTACAAATAAGATCAATTATCCTTTTATAAAAATTTGAGAGTAGTGTTTTTAATACATTAATATATTGTATCCATCTATTCTTTTTAAAGTGTAGAAGAGTTTTGTTTCGTTTTAAAGTACAAAGTCAGTGAATTTTATTGTAGAGAAGTTTCTGAACACGGACGTATCTTCGGCACCGACTTTAATTCAAACATTATTGTTAAATACAATAAGTTGCAATATTGTCTTCAATAATTGACTAAACAAACAAAGCACTGATGAGAAGAAAAGTCACAAAAAATGTTACATTAAGTGGCAATGAAGTAGGGTGTGGACAAGAAATTGTTTTTTCATTTAATAATAATTCAGCTTATGCATAATTTCGCTCAAAATGTTAAACAATACTAGATTATGATATGAGAGTTAAAAGTTTTTTATTTTGTGAGAAGGAAGTTTGCAAACGAGGAGGATGCAGTATGCACTTTTACTGGAATATAAATTATGTTTATTTTTATTATGGGTGGTAGAAAAAGAACTCTTCGTACTATTCTATATATTATGCGATAGCGAATGAATTGAGCAACAATAAAATAAAAATTACTAACCCTTTAAGTCGCTTCCCCCGCTGTGCGGGAATAGCACACCCACCACTCAATTTAACTCACTTTCAATTTAAACCTTTAAACTACATTATTTATTCTTAAACACTAGCAATTACTTTAAAAAAAGTCGGCACTGTGTAAAAATTTGTATGGGAAATCAACGACGCGAAGACTCTCGGACAAATGAGGGAATTTTAATAGAGTTACTGATAAGCTCAACCAGAAAAAGTGGCAAAAACACTAAAAAAATATGTCATAACATCGGAAATGATTTTTATTGTAAATAAAAAAGTGCTGCGTTATCAATGGCTAATTAAATTCTGCCCAACACCTTTCACGTTTTAAAAATAATTTTATTTATAAAACGGGAGTCTAATATAAATGATAAGGACTATTGCACAATGGTGTTCTTTGGTTACGGGCACATAACTGGCTTGTTTGCTCACTAACTGATTGAAACTTCTTTAGTTTAAACAAAAAGCGGATAATAAAGTTAGATATATTTAAATATTTAATAAAGTTAGTGTTATAATAATATTATGTTTATTTTAATTCGATTAAATGAGTAGCATTTAAGAAACAACATTCATAAATAGAGTTTTTTTGGGTGAGCGTGTACCGTCGTATCGATACAATAGTGAATCGATGAAAAATGCGACACAGGTCCATTTAATTTCATAATAATGGTTAAGACGCTGATTAAATAGTGATTGGTTGCAATGTAAGTGAAAATTAGTGAGAGTAGCACGTTTGAACTGACAACTTAACATAATTAATATTCCACGAATTTCAATAATCTATCATATCTAGAGTTGTTTACACCTAATCGTTATCTTCAAGAAAAACATGCCAGCACATTTTATGTGCTGGCAACCAACTATACACATCAGTATAATTGGCAGATTAATGCACTGTTATTATATTGAATCTACCATAATACTACCCTTGGCAAAATGAGTCAAGCAACTCCACTAACACAGTCCCTACGTTAAGGCAGTTAAGTCACCACCACCCCCTTTAAAATTCCCTAAAAGAGACCAAGCCATATTAATCGACATCTTACAAGATCAACTTCGCCTTTGCGACTATGTAATTGCAGTCGCAAGCTTAATAGGACCCAAAAACATAATCTCAGCATCAAGAATTGCCAATAACAGAATATGCATCTACCTCTCGAACAAATAGTAGACGACCTGGTCACTCAACACCAATGGAACATAAATAGGTTGTTTGCCCATTTACCAGAATTTCAACAGCTCATTTCCAATAGCCCATTCCAACAAACAAACCAAAAGGAAGACCCTCACTCATGATACTAAGACTAATAAGATATGTTCACGCGCATCTTTATGTCTATCTCTCTTCATTCTCGGACGTCATCGCGTGACAAAACTGCACCGAGCTAATAGCTAGCTACCTAATTGCAGGTGTTTTCGTTCATTTATTTTGTATACACTGTTTTAATTTCCCAAACATCTGAACAGAAAAATCGTGATGAAAGGATAAAAAAGAGGTTAAAAATATACCTAACTTGTATTATGTACTTCTTTAATAAATTTTATTACCTGTTTTTTTTTATTAATGCAGGCTTGTAAAAATATTCAATCGCAATTTTGCGCTTAAGACTGTGGACACAATTTTGGCTTTACTAAAATTTATTTATAGCCAATTTATTTAAAGCACGATTGTACAAATGAGGTCCTTAATTCCAAAAATTATTCTTTCGGTTCTAAGCGATTTTTGTCAAAAATTTCATTTTCATTACCAAAAAACTTGAAGGTGTATCTACTTCTTATTTTTTCTTTTTACGTAACTAACACTGCTGAACTAACATGCAGAATGAGAATTAAAGTTACATACCTACTGAAAAAAAAAACTGGAGCCTTTCCAAATTTTGAAAGAACAAGTTTTGTTACTTAATACTCGAAAAAAAACTTAAACTGTTTAATTATCAATATTAGGTAAATAATTTAATTGTTTATCAATCCAGAATACTTATTATAGGTTAGAAATTGAAAAAAATGTAAGTATCATCAGAAGAGACTCTACGAAAGAACGAGTTTTGGAACTGAACGTATTTTTACATGCGTTTATCACCTAAAAAGAATCACTTTTGTCACTATCCGCTACTAGATATAGAACCGGTGTGGTAAACACTATCAGAATCCACTGCCACCTTGATTTTCATAAATTTTCGAAAGAACAAGTTTTGGAATTAAGGACCTCAAATAATAGTAGTGAACTTGAAGTATTGGTGATGGGCACAAATGGGCTTGAAACTTTGTAAGTAGGTAACTCCAATAATAAAGATATTGCAACACAAACTTTAAGGTAGAAATTATATTATGTTTTTGGCGACTTATGGTAAAAAAATTAATATTTATTTCTTGTCTGTTTTATTTTCAATATTACTAAATTTAATAATCTTTCAGTTTACAAGAAGAATCTGAAATTTTAAAAAAAGGTCTTTTTGTTAGATGCAAAATAAATTTTAAAATAAGAACACTTAATAAAACAAAAGAGACTTCCAACATCAGAAAGTGCAAAATTATCAAAATTGTAAAGTAAAGCTAGATACACAATTTAGATTTTATTTATTTTATTATAACTTATTTGCATTACAATAAAATATTTACTCAAAATAATGTTCCGAAAGATTTTATTTATATTTTAAAAGGTAAAAAATAAATAAAAATACCATGTTGCGTAAAGTGTCTGTTTTTTTATTGAGTATACTTTAATAATATTTATCCAAAATAGTAAAAACAACGAAAATTTCAAATAATAATACTTTAAATCGAGTTTCTTCTGATATCGCAGTAGATGACGTCATGCGCGCACCGGTTTAAAATTCGTTCGGCAACTGATCTTATTAGTCTTAGTATCATGCTCCTCACTATACAAGTAAGCGGAGGCGTTGTAACCTATATTCATGATATGTACTATTACAACCTAAATTGTTGTAATGCCCTGACAAAATTTAGAAGTGTGGATGGTGACACAAGAAAGTCCCCAAAATTATATAATGAACAATTAAAAATAATACAGAAACTTCCTACAATTATACAATATTAAATAACGTGGTGAAAATTGAAATTATAATGACTGAATAACAAGTTGTTGCAATAGATTACGAAATGAACGATGAAATAATTAAAAAAAAAAAATGACAAGTTAAATTGTGAATTTTTATGTTAAATTACATTAAGAAGATTAATGAACTTACAATTTTTAAATGAACGCTAATATAACAAAAAACTAGATGAATTGATAACACAAAAAAAAATGTCTATTACTTATCTTCTTAAACTATTACGCTTCCTGCCGGTTTTGGAGCTGTCCTGACACCTTACTTTTTACTTTCTGGCGAATCCTGCGAGTCTGTGATACTGCAATCCTGCTGGTCCTGGGAAATTACACCAGTTTCCACGTGAAATATACTCCGTGCATCCAGGAAAGAATTTTCACAGCTATTATCCCTTTGAGGTGGTACAAATGATCCTAGTAGTAAGTGCTGGTGAATTTGCCTATCTGATTGAAAGAGAATAGTCAAGGTCTGCACGCAATAAAGTAGTTTCTCTTACCTCTCTCCGAAATCTCAACATTTAACGATTTATCCGCTAAAGCGATTTGTTATCGAAATAACTCATATTCAACGATGCTTATCCGCAAACGCGGTTTCTCTGGAGCAATCCCTTTTACCAGGAGCAAACTTTACGTTGAACGTGAACTCGTCAAAATCTCGAACGAAAAAGAGCGAATCTCGGTTTAGTCGCGCGGCACTGCAAAACCTATCGTTTTTTGTATATGCCGATTATCTCTAATGCAGATGCGTTCCTGAAGCCGGGTGGTGAATGCGCGGCAAAAATCAAATTGTAACAGTACCCAGCAAAAAGGAGATAACTTTAAACACCTTTGGAGTCTGTTGCTGTGGAAGTACAATTTAAACAAAAAAAAAACAGTATGTAATTTCTATCTCTCTCCGTCTCATCTTCCAACCTTCCAAGAGCTATTAAATCTCTACAATCAACTTCCCCAACCATGCGTACTCTTAGGAGATTTTAATGCCCACAGCCCTGCTTGGGGATGTTCGGATCTTACCCCATTTGGAACTTTTATTGAGAACTTCATTGATATATTATGCAATCTGACAATTTTAAACTCTGGTACGCATACCAGACTACATAGCTTTTCTGGATACACATTGGCAATCGACCTCAGCCTATGTCTTCCCCAAATTTCCCTATTTTTCATCCTAGAAGACTTTTCTAGACCCTTTGGTAGCGATCGTATCCCGATGGAACTCCCACATGGGAACTGGGAGGCCTTCTCGGAAGAGATTGCCCACCAACTCCCGCTGGTGCCTCCAACACTGTTTGTTGTTTTCCTCCAACATTTTCCTCTACTAGCTAAACTCCACCTCCTAGACATTTTGCAAAACCTCAATAATTAACTCCCTCGCTGTCATGCAAAACGATGCCATTAAAATTGCTCTGGGAGCAAACAAATCTACCCCCACAGATAGCCTTCTCTGCTTAGCAGACGAAACACCTATGGCCTCTAGATTCCTACTACGTCGATCTACTTACGCATTTAACTGCCTGAACAATCCAAATCACCCCTTACCCAAAGATATCTTACCTACCAGAAGACAAGGCCCACTCAGGGCTCACCACACTTCACCTCTCCCCATCTGCGCCCGGATTCCCTCTGATTTTCAATTATTGGGAAACAACGATTTGCTCTTGACTATCCTCGCTACCAGCCTCCCGAAAAATCCCCCTTGCCTTCAATCTACCCCAAAAACTGACCTCTCCTTCTCCAAATACGAGAAACTAAGCCCGCATTCGCCTGAAACCATACAACAGAAGTTTTATGATATCCTACTCCATAACCAGGACCGTCAAATTATCTATACAGATGCTTCAAAGACTCCCGAAGGGGTTGGCTCTGCGGTACTGCTCCCCAACAAAGAATCCTTACAATTCAAGCTTAAATAATAAACTTTTGTTTCGTCCAAAGTGAATTTTAGAATAAAACAAGAGTTTACACTGTTACACTGTTGTGATAATCCCGTCTAATCATTTATTTCTCATTCATTCTCATGTTCACTTTAGATGACGTCAAAATGAAAGACAATTTAAACTTATCAATTTGGATGATACGTCAGTTCAAGTAAAATTACAGTATACAGGGAATCAGGAATTTTAAACAAATGTTCACAAAAGGCCTCTAAATCAATTGTCACACAATAAAAATAAATTAAAACATGCATATTTTAGCAGTTGTTTGGGGAGTGCTGAGTTCAAGAACGATTGAGCGATCTAAAGGGGCACTTTAAAGCTTTGTACTTTGGCTTCAATGTGTCCACCTCCCTCGGCGATAACACGTTGAGCACTGTTTAACAAGGAAGCATCCACGCCCGAAATAATATCCACTGAATTTTGTCGGCGAGTTGGAAAACGAGTTGTTTATGGGGCATTTGTAAACAGGAGCTTTCATATGTCCACATAAATAAAAATCCACGCATTAACACGAAACAGTCTTGAACTATCACATCGCATATTAAACCACTCGGATGATAATAATATCAGCTTTCTTTGCAGTTTTTACTGTTGTGAAATTTTCGGATCAATGGGAAACTTTGTGGAAAAAAAAATGCCAGTGGCACTAAAACGACTGTTTCGGGTCTTAAATTAATTTCCCATTATCTATGAAACCATTACAGATAGTCCCCTGCGTCATTAAACATTTTTTATTTGTTTATGAATGGCCGATACGTGGGTGAAATTTCTGACAACTCATCGATGACACCACCCTGTATATTTGGGAGTTCACGACTACTGTCGTTGAAAACGGTAGTTGCTATGAGAAATTACAGGACTACAGCTACAGTCACTAAACAACGCAAAAAATTCTCGTCAGACCCTAGTCCGGCCCTTTTACAGATGGCTATAAGGATAGGCCGGGCTTTCATGAGGGCTGTAAAAAGCATGCGGTTTATTTGCTTATAATCAGGTCGATGTTGGTTACATACCCCCCAATTTTGACACACTTTTAAACGGTCCTTTTGCCCTCCCAGTCATGGACAGCCATCATTTCATCTAATGAAATATCGAGGCACATCACGGCAACACAGATAAATGTCCTAATTCGGCCCCGGAGCTCATCCCCGCCTTTTCTCGTCGTCGAAGAAAAAGCGTTATCGTATACAATTTCCCAGTTAATACGTCACGATCAATTACACAGTTTTTGATGGAGAAGGCAAAAACAAGAAAACTCATTTTTCAAGGCGGCACTCGCAGAAACTCCCCCGACAGCTCCGCCATAAAAGGATCGGCTTACATCGCCTTCGAATCTGGATATATCAAAGTAATATGTTCGAACTGACCCCTAAGAGACCTTGTTTCCGCGACGTCCCGCCGTCCGATGTCTTTTCTCCTCCACTTCCAAAGATGAAAACAGATCAATTTGTAAATGTGTTAGAGAAAGTTTTTCGCTCGACAAAGGCCGCTCAAGAGCGATGTCCTGAAGAGTATAAACCCTTGTCACCGTCCCTTTTTTTTTTAAAGCGACTACTTTTGTATTCCAGTCGCAATCGATCAATCAGCGGACTTAATGCTGTCAAAGGCTCGACTTTGCTGCGAAAATACAACACGTGTGAGAGCGGATAAAAATTTCGTGGGGGAAAAATCAACATTGCTAATGAAACAGTCTCGCCCCGACCGTCTGTTCCATTTCCGTTTCCTAGCATTAATTAATCGAGTAATTTCCGCGATGTCATAATGCGGTAATCGCGAATGTTGGCTTTCGACGTTTAACGATTCTTTCTTAATTAAGAGTGGCGGAGGATTAAAAGTCGTCAAAGTATTCGATGTTGAAAGCACTATTTTTTTGCGAATCGAGCGCTTTCGTATTTTTGGTGGATGCGCCGGGATAATTCTAAAATTTAGTCTACGCAAAAAGTTGTGTTCCCTTCCCATCCGATAACGGACGTCGCCGCCGTCAATAAATTTCGAGCATATAGCCGAATCGAACTTCTTAACTCATATCTGTTGTCCTTCCTGGTGCATTTGTTGTCACATTTAATTCGTCCCCAAAATTATCCCGCTTTGTCGGTCGGCATAATTGAGGGACGCACCCCGCAATTTCGCGTCGAGGGTCGAAATGAATTTCGAAAATTATGGACAGTAATGTCGACAGTCCTTAGGTCAGCTCTCGGGTCGCGACTAATTTAATCACTAATTTGTCATCGGATACGTAAATTCCAAACCCATTAGGAACAAATTATTGGCCGATGGAATTATTCATCAAAATCGATCGTTTTGTGTGGGATCCAGACTAGATCAAAGGGAGACCGTAATTAGTTTGAATAACCAGCTGAGCGTTTATTTGATTTAAATGTAAAACTGTATCTAATCGAATTTTTGTGCTAAATCGGAGCGAGGGACTGGAAATTGCTCGATTTCCTGTTTTCGACTGCCATAAAAATAAATTCGGTCCATTGTGGAGGAACAGTAAATATACCGCTATCACCTCTCTGATGAACTAAGTTTTCAGTACTCTCTATAATAGAATATATAAACAAACCGAAACGTGCTTCGAGCGGCAATAAAACGTGTTTAAGACGGCTTTATATCACCGAAACCGCAGAGGCAAGAAGGCATTCTTGGCGAGTTTATGGAATTTTACGAGGCATCATTTTTTTAGTGCGATCCGGACCGATAAACCGATATCGGGGTACTCCCCATAACGTCTCCTTTTACGTCAGCATTTAAAATGAGTTAGACGGTCGTCTCATGCAACATTGAAGCTCTGATCATTAATTACTACCCGAAGAAGTTGGACGGTTTTATTGTCGAAACAGACGCGTACGTGGCTCGTCGCATAATTCCTGCATTAATCACGATTCCTGGTGTGCAGGAAGGACGCTTAATTTCAATCGAGTTTACCTAAAGCGACTCTTTAAAACCGGTCAATAAAAATGCTGGCTGCATTCCAAGTTCCTGCGAGACAACCAAGACGACTTACTCTCGGCCCGGGAACGGAATACAAATTCCTGGTGGGCCGCTGAGCGACTGGGACCGCATACAGGCTGTTCTAATGAAGATCAACATTTTGTTTCTTCACTGGCTATCGTAAGACGACTTGCTATGGTCACCTTAGATCACGTCAAGTCAGGTCGTACAACTTCCTCAGGTTAGCTTAAAGTGGCTAATGGCATATAAGGTATAAAAGGATGAAAACTTCCAAAAATGAGAAGAATCAAATCAAAAGTATACCAAAAGAATTTATAAAATTTTCAATTATGTATCAATTTGAAGTACAGTCCTTCGAAATATACAGGGTGGAAAGTTTAACTGGAATAAATTTTCAATGATGTGTCAATTGACATATCTTCCCATTTTTTCGCAAAATTCATTGCAGTGAAGATACTGAATTTACTCCAGTTAAACTTTCCACCCTCTATATACCGGGTGTCCCAGAGGTGTGTGGACCATCAATTACGCCCTTATTTTGAAAGATAACAAAACGCGGTTTTCGGGGGACGATAGCCACACGATACCTTCACAATTTAAAATTATTAGAAATCATATACAGAGTGTCCTAGTATTAGTAATATACCAAAGTTATGTTTTTTTAAATGGAATGCCCTGTATATTAGTTGGTGAATTGAAAGAGCAGTTAATGCTGATCAAAATGATATAAGGTACTACAGGTTTATTATGGATGGTTCTTGAGTTATGAAGAATTTTAGGTAAAAATTAGTGCTTTTTTAAAAAATTGCAGACCATTCCAACAGAGATAACTGAATACTTTTCTGTCAATAATTTTTTATAGATTCAAACTTTAATACATACTGATTGAAAGTCATCTAAATTGATATTTCTATACAGGGTGTACGGTTTCGCAAAATGTATAATAACTTTTTTTTTTCAAATGGAACACCCTATATTCCACTATACCACCAAATATTTATTTTTAATAAGCTTTCTGTCAATATAAGTTTGGTAATTTTGAATGATTTTTTTTTACGTCAACGTCATAATTTTTTATATTCTTTAAGGGCTGATAATGGCAGTAGTGTTCTGCCAAAACATGTTCCATTTGTAATTTTACACTTATTAAAGTTTGTGGAGTTCGACTTAGATATATTTAAATGTTAATTTAAATTTACTCCACTTGGATTTATCGACATTCTTCTGGTTTATATCTAATAAGGTTTATCATTACTTTTAAAAAATAAGAGCCGACGTCCGTTTCATTTTGAAATTTCAAATTGAAAAATAACTTTGTATATCAGTTAATAGTGATTATTAAAATCAAAAACTAAATAAGAAAAATATAACTCTCTCCGTATTCTCTTGGCAGAATACTGAGAATTGGTCAAGCTGAATATATGAAATCCGAAACTTAAGGATCTGAAAACCCAGGAACCTAGAAACGTGTGTAACAACGGGGAAGCCTGAAAATTAAAACCTGGAAACCTGAGAACTGAAGGCCTGAAAGTCTGAGAATCTGAAGATCAAACAGATTGGGTCTGAGAAATATAAAATTCGCAATCCTGAAATTCTGTATATTGTGACGCATTCTACGGTCGGGTTGCCTCGAGCGCCAGTTTTTTATTGTGGTATGCTCCACACGTCTCCACGGGTAGCTTAATGGAGTACGGTCAGCTGTCGAGTTTGGCGGAGGGTAAATACACAGTCAGGGTTTTTACAAACTTTAATTACACGGAATATTTATAAGGTTAATATATACAGGGATCGGTATATATATATATATATATATATATATATATATATATATATATATATATAAAGATTACAGATATTCGCGGTTTATATACAAAGGTTTTACAATATCACGGAGCTGATTTCGGGGACCAAACACTCGTGTCCTACACAACCCGCCCCGTCGCTCGGTGTCGGATGTGGGGGTAGAACGGAGTCGGAGCAGGTGCACCGTAAACCAGACACCTGAACAGCCCCTCTGAAGAAGCCACCACAGGCGCCCTGTCCCCATTGCAGTAGGACGACACCAAGGCTGGCCCCTTCTGGTCGGGTGAGAGGATCCCTAGAAGGACCCCTCCGGGTATCTCGGTGGTCAACCTGCAGGTGCACCGTAAACCAGACACCTGGACAGCCCCTATGAAGAAGCCACCACAAGTGACCTGCCCCCGTTGCACCAGGTCGGCACCAAGGTACCAGGGCTGGTCCCTTTAGGTCGGTGGGAACGAAACGACGAGCGGGCAGCAGGAAGTCCCCTACCTTACTTTGTCCTACGGTGGTCGATCCAGTCCTTCTGGTCTGGTGCTGGTGGACGGAAGAGCAGTAACTCACTCACTGGGCACTAGAACTCACCACACTACGGGAATGGTCACCACGGAAATTGTTGTTGTCACCAACTGGAACGGTCGGAATCACCAACTGGAACGGTCCAAATCACCAACTTCCGCTAGCCTCTGTTATAGGGTGCTTGTGACGAAACAGTGACGTTCTTCCCCTGCGTAAACGGCCGCGCTTGGGCGACTCATCCAAGGTCTTCATCGCTATACGATTGAGCGTCCTATTCTCCAGGAACGGCGGTGAATCCGGGCAACGCACAAACTACGGAACGACGGGACCCGGAGCGAGGTCTCATTCCGATTACCGGAGTGAAAGAATCATCCCGATACGTCAAGCATTTATTTTTACATTTGAACGGTACAATGAGAAGAACGTGGTCTGGGGTGACAAGAGCAAAAACTGGGAGTGCTCGTAGCGACTCCGGGATAGTCTCGTTTGTAGAGGACAAATTTTATGATGACCGGAGCGAAAAAAATGCACCAAAGAGACTAAAGAAGGGCTAATGGGACAAAAGAGACCAATGAAACCCGAGAGATGAAAAACAATAGAAATTTTTGACACCAAAGAGAGCAAAGCAAATCAAATAAACCAAAGTACAAAGTGACAAAAGAGGCAAAACAGACGAAGTGACAGAAGCCCCCAAAGATGAGAGATGACAAAAAGCTTAGGGAGCGTCCAGTAATTACGTGAGTCGTTTTTGGCGATTTTTCGGTCCCCCATGGCCCACCCCCCTTATCTCACGTGAGATTTTTCGAAATGCGTATTTTTAGTGTAAATTCGTTAAAAAACTGTGCTTGATCGCGTCGAACTTATTAAAAAAAAAACATAATTTGTTTAATTGTTTTTAGTTAAGACTAGTACATATTTAAGACTACTATGACCGTAGTCTAGAATCATAGTGAGAAAATCGAAAAATTAAATACTTAACTAGGAACTACTAAAATTCTTGGTGGCGTTGGCATAACCGCGATAATAGTAGATTGTTTTGTTACGAGTAAAAGTGGGATTTTTCATTTCAAGTCATTCAAGTCGTTTCAAAATATTTCAAGTCGCCTCAAGTCCCTTCAAAATATTTTAATTCTTTTCAATTCGCTTCAAGTCTTTCAAGTCGTTTCAAAACATTTCAAGTTCTTTCCAGTCGTTTCAAGTTTTTTCAAGCCACTTCATCTTTCTTCAAGTTGCTAAACTACATTTCAAGCCTTTTCAAGTAATTTCCCGTCTCTTCAAAATATTTGAAGTCTTCCCAGGTCGCTTTAAGACTCTTCAAGACATTTCAAGCCCTTTTAAGTCGCTTCAATTCCCTTCAAAACATTTCCAATCGCCTCAAGTCCCTTCAAAACATCTCAAGTTTTTTCAATTCGCTTCACGTCTTTCAAGTCGTTTCAAGACATTTCAGATCCTTTCAAGTCGCTTCAAGGTATTTCAAATCTTTTCAAGTGGCTTCCAGTCTCTTCAAGATATTATTTGAAACCTTCCCAGATCGCTCCAAGACTCAAGTATTTCTTCAGACATTTCAAGTCGCCTCAAGTCCCTTCGAAACATTTCATTTCGTTTCAAGTTTCCTCAAGTTGCTGCAGGACAGTTTAAGTTTTTTCAAGTCGCTTCCAGTCCCTTCAACATATTTGAAGTCTTCCCAGGTTGCTTCAAGACTCTTCAAGACATTTCAAGTCGCTTCAAAATCCTTTCAAGTCGTTTCAAGTTTCTTCAAGTCGCTTTATCTCTCTTCAAGTCGCTTTCAGTCCCCTCAAAATATTTTCAAGTCATTTCACGTTGTGTCAAGTCCCTTCAAAACATTTCATGTCGTTTCAAGTCGCCTCAAGTCTTTGAAGTCGTTTCAAGACATTTCAAGTCTTTTCGAAGTCGATTCAAGTTTCTTCAAGTGGGTTCAAGTCATTTCAAGTGCTTTCAAATTGCTTCAAGTCACTTTTCTCCGAAGAGAACATGCTATTTTTTCTTCAAACGCCGAAAATCGCCCACGAAATACAAATCTGACAGTTTACTAACCTAAGTTTTTATGAAATTCTATTTCCTTCAAAATAATGTAACTTAAAACTAATTTATATAAGCTGCCGATTTGACAGGCCTCTCGAATTTTTCAAAGCACACGATTGGTAAATTGAGCGGCAGACAAAATATTTTGCCTACGCAGCAAGTATGGTCAATTCGGCGGCAGACGAAATACTTTGTTTGTCTAGGCAGAGAAATGGACATTTGTCATTGCCTATTGACGTATACAATTGTCACGTTTTTCTGCCGTTTGAAGAAAAATATTATTGTGTAGGATTTAGCCATATTTTATGGAAAAACATGTTTTACTTACATAATTTAACCGCTTTCTGCAATTTTACATGTTTCTTGCGGGAAAAAATTACGTGATTTTTGCCCAGATCCCCCTCTCCCCCATGTGAGATTGTGTGAGATTCGGCTCGACCCCCTCCCCCCTCTAAGCGCCTCACGTAATTAATGGACGCCCCCTTAAAAACAAAGAGACGAAAAAAAAACAAAAGAAAATATAAGACGAGAAAAAGGGATAAACTGGAGCAAAAAGAGCAAAAAGGCTAAAGAAACAACATAGAATAAAGAAATAAAAATTTAAAAGAAACAAAAGAGACAAAATACACCAGATGAATAGAAATGGTACCAACAGACAAGCACATCAAAGAGGACAAAAAAAAATGACATCAACTGAGACTATGAAAACAGTATAACGTTTAAACGTGAAAAACTGAGTACGAAAAAGTTGAGAAAGTGAACAAAGAAAAGAAACTGAAAAACCTAAAACATATTTACCCACGCAAACATAACTACTGAAAATTTGAAAGCCTGAAAAAAAAAGAGATAAATGAGAGAACAGAAAAACTGAAATATTTTCAATAGTTCAATAATATCAACATTGCATGGAAATGAAAAAGTTCTTAGTATATTCTGTATCTTTGTGATATTTGGAGGAGCATTAGAGATATTTCGTCCACTGTATATTCAGAAGTGGTATCTCAAGATAATTTATTAAATGAGTTGAAAACTTACACCGTTGTTGATTAAATGTCTTGAAATTAATTAAAAAAAATATGTTTCGTATCATTCACCGAAAACACTAATTACGGTCCTTTTGTATTTTAGATACACTTGGATCGATTTCAGAATATGGGTGTAATTGATGTTGAAGTGATCGAATTCGTTCCGCGAATTTATCGTAATGATCCTGTCTGTATACAAATGTGGAAACAGTATTGTGTCTAAAATTAACTGCATATTGATTATGTTATCAAGCCCAGACAGTTACGGTTATAATGTTAAATTTAAAATGGATCGGAAATGGTGAAAGGGTGAAATGGAAATTGGTTGAAAGTTGATGAGAAAGCCAAAAAGCAAGATTTAAAAATGGTGGCCGCGCCCCGAACCGTTTCCCTCCAACTTTGAAGAATCACGGACCCAATAACACTGTAGCTCATTGCAAAAAAGTCTTAATCAAGCTGCAAACTAAACTCCGACCCCGAGCTGGCGCGTTATAGTAAAATTTATTATTCTGTGGCTGTTTATATATGAATGCGGTCGTAAACAGAACCCTCCTCGCTCTAAAACCCGTTATCACCGATAGAACCAACGACGCAATTAATTAGTAGCTATGATAAACCTCGACCGAACATTTTTGCAGGGAAACGGGCAATAAAAGGTGTTGAACCGGTAAATTCTCTAATCGGAATCGACTGTAATTTCCTGCGAAACAAAGCCGCGTACGTTTTTATCGACCATTCAGGATGCACCCGGCTGAAATAAAATCGCAAAATTATGCAGTGCGCCTCGTATATATCGTCATTAATTGCGACACTCTTCAGAGGCCTTCGATAATGACACACATAACTTTAATTTGTCAGTTTAGCGATGAAGCAGTCATCTTCTGGCCCGTGTCAGCACAGAGATGACGGATGTCCTCGACAAACTAAGGTAATAACGTCCGTCGTTTGTCTTCATTTGCCTAAGACCTAGCAAACATCGTTTAGTTTGTTGGTGGAGATATTAAGAAAGGAGAGACTCCGGTGATTTAGTGTTGGGACGTCGAGTGTTAAAAAATCAGAGAAATATGTCCTGATAACCTCGACCACCGCAAACCCAAACAATTATTATCGAACCTTTCACCACCACATTATAAATGCAATTTACCCCCATCGTTTGGAGGGGTTCTTTCGTTTCGGGCTCCGGTTACCAGGAACAGCAGGCGCGCCCGCTTCCTTTTCCATTTCCAAGACGGGGCTGTCACTGCGATCTTTTTTCGTCGTTCGTCTCAGCGCAGCGATTCGGTATCGATGTTATTAATCGATGGAGCCGGGGCGTAGCCGGGAATGTTAACACTGTCTATTTGCATTCTGGAGTACACGGCACGTCGAACCGCCCCGTGTTTGCTGCTGTTGACAGAGTGTCAACTCGGCAACACCCGTCCACGGTTCAGATTCGGAAGATAAACACTGGTGCAGTTTCACGCTGAACGGATCCGGGACGACGGGGATTTTGTCCGGAGTCGTTGTTTGGGGTTGGAGTTTGCCGAGGCTTGCAATTTTCGTGGGTCTCGGACAAGATGTTTATTATGTCACAATATTCATCGATATAGTTTATTTCCGAGAACTAATTATTGTCCTAAAAGTCTGCGTCGTTGTTAATAAAACTCTCCGAGCTTCCTCACCTCCAAAATCGATCCTCCCGACCATTTTTAGCTAGTTAATTAAACTTAGACGAATTGTTTTAAACTTCTTGACGCTATCGACTCCCGAAAGAGGTCTCATTTAATTCGGCTTAGACCGTACTCCAAACAAACACTTGTTCAAAATGTAATTACACCCCCGTCGGATTTAATTAAAAATAGATGGACTCGCAGATGTTTGCCGCTGTTTCGCGTTTTCTTTTGACCAATCAGCCTGATTAATAATTGATATTGATAATGCAGTCGACCAAAACGGTCTTCGTGGATCTAACGCCATTGCGTTGCAATTAATCAATCCGTCACGTCGTTCCGAAATTATATTACATTTTTCGTTTGTGCGCGAGCGGAGTGTTGATTTGAAAGGTCTCTGTGTATAAAGAAGTAGGAAAAAATTCCAACGCAATAACGACGAAAATTGTATTGTTTTCGATTGCGAAGTGAGCTCGAGCTCGCATCCGAGACAATTATTCGAAAAAGTGGAGCGATATAATGAAAAAAAGCTCCTGGAATAATAAATGATGCTCACCAGTCGAAGTAAGGAGCAATATATCTCCGTAATGAGAATATCAACATGTCAACCGAGACTGATTGCTTCATAAATGCCGGCGGGTGGTGGAGGGCGTAGGTGAAGGAGATGGGATAATTGGACGGCGTTAACTGTACTCCAATTTTTGACGCTGCGTATTCCAGGTCCTTTAGAACAGTATTTATCAACCGTTTTCATTGCGCGACCTCTTTCATAAAGAAAAACAAATTGCGACCCCCCTACCATCAGCATCTGTGTCGATAATACTCCTTAACCTAACCCTCCACATTAACGGTCATTCCTCCCGCCCCTTTAACAGCGTTACGTGGTTTATGAAAAAACCCTTAATATATTCTACATACCATAGAAAATAAGATGGAAAATGAAAAGAGAAGAAACAAAGAGGTCATACAAAGAATGCATTGAAACAAATAGCGACCCCTCCCCATCGACTTAATTATAACCAAATAAACCGCATCCTTACGGACCTCCCAGAAACCCGCCCGGTTATCCTTAAAGCAATCTTGACAACGGGAAATGTATTTAGCACTAAAGTGGTTTATGGACCTCTAGTGCCGCATAAAACTTTCATTTGGCCACATTTCGGTTAAGAACGGGTCACCCGAGGTCAGCACACGCCTGCAGCACCTTCTTCAATGCATAACAGAGCGTGATGTATTATAAACACGGAGGAGGAAGGAGACATTCAAGCTGAAATTGCCTGGACGACACCGGGGGCTAACTGCGCCACGTGGACCGGACTGAAAAAATCGAACGAATATAGCAGGGGCTCCGGGAGCTGCAATTTCGCAGAGATTAAATTTTTACAAGGCGCCCAGCCCGGTTTGCGGTTTGTCAGAAGTATAAGTACATACAGTTCTAGCATGCGCAACCAACGACAAAATAGACAAAGACAAAATAAAATATCTTCCCTTTTTTGCCTTTAAAAGTGTATATTCAAACTATTTCCAAGCGCCGAGAACAAGGTGTAGCGGAATCAATATTATCCATTATTTCGCGGCGACTGATAAAACAAATAAGAAAGAGAATTGAACAAACAGTTTGCTCTGTCGGATTTAATGGATAGTGCTTACGGTTTGTATCGCTTGCTGGAAAAATTACGAAGAATAACGTTATAATGATGAATGTTACCGATGGGACAACAAACGTTGAATTGCTCAATTTGATCATAATAGTTGTTGCTAAACGTCAATCAGTGCTGTTGCCAATTTCCAGGAATTATTTATGCTTTGCTGGAACGATAATAAACATAAATTTGTTTTCCGACTGGATTCGCGTTTAATTTTGACGGAAGTGTCGATGTTTTGTAAATGTCGATTATGAAATGGTCGTAAAGCAGGGATTCGTGAATCGTTGCTGTGAAAATACAGGTCGGTATCGGTCAAAAGTTTGGAATTTCTAATATCTAGCAACTTTGAAATCTGAGAAACTGTAAAAACCTGGGGAAACATCGAACTAAAACAGCTATGAAATATGGGAAACTACGAAACCTAGAAATTAAAAATTTTGAAAGGTGAGAAATTATTGACTATGAACTATATGAACTATGAAACTACAAAACCTGGAAATTCATTAAACTCAGCAATCACTAATTGTCTTCTGTTTTCTCTTTTTGATAATAGCGCATATTTCCTTTGAGAGAATGCAACAACACGAATTTAACGTATTTGAAAGAACGACACTACGTTTGTAGCTTTTCAACTGTATTTTGCGCATTTAATAATAAGCATTCTCAACAAATTGATCAAAGTGATGCATCAAAAGCACTCGCGTTTTGATATAATAACAGAAATATTAGATATGAATGGTTCATTAAAAGCCTTGTAAAGCAACATAATCAAATTAGGAAGTAGATTGCAAATTCCACTGCAAAAGCTGCTGTTGTTTTGTTTTTGATGTGCACGTTTTAAATAAATTGAATTATAGTTCCTAAAAATGACAGAGTTAAATTACAATTAACAAATTTAATGGTGTTAATTTACAATAATTATTTTAAAATAATATTAAATTTATTAGTTGATTTAATTATTTCTATTCTATTCAGCGGTTTAATTAAATCAGCTTTATTTAATGCGGTGTAAAATGGACAAAAAGAACAAATTGTATATTGAAACACTAGTTTTGTAAAACTTATATTAAGACAGGAGTTCAGGTTTGCAGCACGACTGCCGCAGACAGGAGTGCCTGTACAGAACGAGTGCTCTTAAGTTTTACGAAACGATTTTTTCATATTATTCTTTCTAATTTGCATATTAATTTCATTTTTTACAAAAATAAAAACAAAAATTCCAAATTTTGGGTGCGTTGATGGCTTATTATTATTGTTTGACGAATTTTAAAGCCCACGAGTGCTTAAAAAAACTATCAAGCTCTAAAATTTAAAAACAGTTCTCTCAATGTTTTTTCCTGGAATTTTTAGTCATGTTTCTACATTTTATTTACTAGCTGCAGGATATTAATTAAATGCTAATTGATAGATTTGAACACCTATAAGTCCAAAACTAAATCCAATATCCGGATCAGTTCTTTTTGTACATGGCTTACAAATCACAAAGCTCTAAAAAGACGAATTATTGTTTTACGGATTTTAAAGCCCACGAGTGCTTAAAAAAAAATCAAGCTCTAGAACTAAAGAAAAAAATTCTCAATGTTTTTCCAGGAATTTTTAGTCATGTCTCTACATTTTAGACTCCCCTGAATCTAACGGTGTCACGATCACGGACGTAGGGCTTTCTTTGAATAGTTAGGATTTACTAGCTGCGGGATATTAATTAAATGTTAATTGATAGATTTAAACACCTATAAGTCCAAAACTAAGTCCAATATCCGGATTCTAAAGACCACGAGTGCTCCAAAAAAATTATATCAAGCTCTAGGGAAAAAAAAAACGTTTTTTCCTGGAATTTTTCCAATATACATTACACCCCATTTTCTTGCTGTTACTGCTGCAGTGTTAACAAAAAAGATCTACGACTCGACAGATCTGGTAACTTTCCTGTCTCCTGCAAAATTATGCACAAAATGTTCGTCGCTCATTTACGATTATGACACCATCACCTGTTAATTGGACCATCCTTTTTATGGCATATAGCTGTCGTAAATCTAGAAATTACAACTATGCATGCAACTAGAACTATACAAAGTTTCCGATTTAGAAATCGATGATCGTTATCGCCCCGCATGACCACAAAAACGCATTTCTGTGATTATGGATCTACGGTTAATGGATGTAGACACGAACGATTTGAGTCTACAGACGTTCCTAAACTTCGTGTCATTTTCATAATTGAGTGCTCACGTCAAACGCTAATTGGGCAATCAGGGTTAAGCGTCGACCGCGATCGTTTTAAAAATTTACAACGCCGATAATTTCGTTACGTCCCTGTAATTAGTTAGGCCGTTTCATCTTGGAGACCCGTCCCGAATCCCTGCGTAATTCTGTTACAGCTTTTAAACACATTCGATTCGGTTTGGTTTTTGCGACAAATTACCGTTACACTAATAAAAGATGTCTTGAACGTCATTGCAGAATCCGACACTCAATTATCTGCGTACGAGAAAAAAATCCCGTAACGAGATTACGGACCAGAGCCGTAATTGACATATTTTTTTAGCGCATCCTTAATCTTATTTTATCAGCGTTTTATCACACTTTGCCGCGATAACTTTGTTACGGTTGATCCTTAATATTCCATAATCTGACAGGAAGTGCGGCAAAAACAAAAGAGAAAAATTGGAACTTTGCATGTTATTTGACAGGAAATCAATTGGCTCGAATAACAAGAAGTTAATCAGCGAGGGAGGTCGAAGGAGCAAGACAAATTGATGCACTTTTTTAAATGGCAGCGATGAAGATGGTTGTGTCGTCTTGACTACACTACAGTAGGGGCAAGAATCAGGATCGATCTGAAATTTTAGTTCTTACGTAATTGTCATTTAGGGGCAATTCAATTTTAACCAGAAGATTTGTGACCACTTTGCGATAATTTAAAAGCAAAAGAAATTTAGAAAATTTCTCTTACGATTTCGTATCTCCCTATACTACTTTTACCACGATTTCTCACAAAAGCTTTCTGCATCACATCAGTGAGTTTATTTTATATAAGTAGATACTAAAAACTATTATGAAAAGAGCGAACACAATTTCAATATATTTGTCTTACCTGAACATTGAATTGTTTATTCTAGAATAAAAATTACTGTCTCTGTAATCCCTGTTCTACAGATTCATCAACAATAATAATTATTATTAATGTTTTAGTTGGTAATAAATTCAGATAAAAGTGTAGATTTATTTTGACCTTTAAGTTGGCGAAATTGCATTTGTAAATGCAAGGTTATGTTTGTTTGGTGCAAATTTAAACGTAGCTGTCAACCGTCATCTGTCATCGGCTGACAACCAAATCACACCCATTTTGATGTAAATTATATTGTTGGCAACATACATTTTTAATTTTCATCACTCCAATAGTTAACCTAATAGTGAGCAACAAAATTCGTGATCGCAGTTGGCTAAACGTATATCGGTTCTTTTACTTTACTGTTTACATTAATCGTCAATTCGCATTACTCGATGACTTTTTACACAATCGTATCGATCAAAAATCGACTCAAAATTTTGGATTCAGAGGCTCCTACGATCACGAATTTTGTTGCTCACTCGTTATTTAATTAAAAGCTCGTCAGCAAATACATTGAACTCTATTCGGAGATTCGAATCTTTAGTTCACATTTAAATGAATCTATTTTAGAAAGAAAAATAATCTCCATCTTATACACCTTCAAAATTTTTGTTTGGGTACATGAAAATCAATTCAATTGTTAAAATTGTATTTAAATAAGAAAGTCTTTCTTTTAACAATAACAAAATTCAAAGAAAAAGATTTATTAACAGAGCAATTGAAGATTTAAGACTAACATAACAAAATTAACAGATTCTGAAAATTCAAAATGATCACTAAAAACAACAGCAATAACGAGTGTTCCCACCACGAGCTCGTATGACGGCCCTTAAACGATGTTGCATCATTTGAATAAGAGTCACAAGGTATTTTTGTGGTATTTGGGCCCATTCTTCTTGCAACGCCACTCTTAGGTCACCTAACGTCTCCGGCCGAGGTTGGCGACGTTTGACTCTTCGACCAATAAAGTCCCAGACGTGCTCAATTGGATTCAAGTCTCGACTATTGGCTGGCCACGGAAAACGTCGAATACCAACCTCTTCCAAGTATTGGACTACAATTTCCGCAATGTACGAGCAAGCGTTGTCATGTATTAAAAGAAAATTCTCGCCAATAAATGGCGCATAGGGCACCACATGTGGTTCAACACATTCGGGGATGTACCTGTGTGCCGTCATTGTGCCATTTTCGACAAACATTAGGTCGGTGCGAGCCTCTAAAGAGGGACCAGGCCACACCACTATACTGGCTCCATTAAATCCAGTTCTGGGAGATATACAGCGCTCACCTTGTCTTCTCCACACCTTCTCACGACCGTCTGGTGATCTAGGACTAAACCTAGACTCATCTGGAAAGAGCACGTTCTGCCATTCGTTGTCATCCCAATCCACATACTGGTGTGCGAAAGCAAGTCGTGCTCTGCGATGTCCTGCGTTTAATTTAAGGCCTGTAGCTGGTGTTCTTGCAGACCAACCTCCTTCTTTGGACCTCCTTCTAACTGTTTGAGCTGAAATCCTTACTCCACGAACAACCGGTAATCGTCCACAAAGAAGAGTTGATGGTAGTCCCCTATCTCGCCGCACAGAAAGTTGAAGGAAGCGGTCGTCCCGATCATTTGTTGACCGCCCACAACCAGATCCGGCCCTTCGGGTGAATCCATGTGTTTCACAGAATCGTGAAAGGGCGTCTTGCAGAGTAGGTACTTCGCGGTATATTAAGGTGTTGCGCTATATATCTCACACTTCGGTCGTCGTTGTTTAAAGCAACAATTTGGGCAGCAATTTCAGGCAGCATGGTACACAAATGTGTTAATCTGACATCAAACAAGCATATTTCAACAAAAAAACACAAAACCAGTCAAAGCCACATAAAACCCAACGTCATAATGGAACACTTTTAGATACGCAAAAAGTGGTAAAATGACTAAAAGCGAGAATTGTCCTAAAAAGTACAATCAATAATTACGATTTAATTTTTAAAACACTATTAATTAAGGCATTAGTTTATTTCATTACTTAAGTTAAATTTAAAACAAAAATACATTAAATACTTTAAACTCCAAAAATTAGGGTGTCCGGAATTTTTTGAGCGGCAGTGTATGTGTCGTTAGAGTAACTAGATATTTTTGAGTAAATAGATATGAATCATCACCATTAACTATGTACAGTCACGGCCATGGAATTTTAGCCGTCACTTTAATGTCAATTTAAAGAAAATGGATGTAGTCTATGCTTTATTGTCATTATGATTGACTTTTTGAAATTGAAATCTAAAAATGTGTCACTGTTAGTGTTTTCATGCGAGTGAGTCAGTGTCAAAATGACAAGTCTTTGAAAGAGTAGAAAGTTAGGTTACGAATACCTAAGGGTCGTCTTACATCTTATGACAATAAAAATAATAAGTGACGGCCAAAATTCCGTGGCCGTAACTGTACTAGGAAAGAAAAACAATTTCACACATCCTCTATAAACTATATAGTCGAACATTCTACAGCTAGTAGTGAAAAAATTAAATTTATTAACACCAATGCAGTTATTTCTATTTTATTAGCTAATTTATTTAAAACGTTCGATGAAGTGTGAAGTCTACATAAAAATCACAATAACAATGGATATTCTACAACCTGTTTAATCAAAATGTGATATTCGTGTGCATCAATATTTTTTTTTGTTTCAGGTGAGTATTCCTTGTCCTTATGGTAACTAAAGAGTAGATATACAGGTGCTCCACAATTCCGGCTACATGCTTACCAGGTATACGTAGTATTATAAGTCCTTGGACACTGCTCAGACGAGACGCGCCATATTCAAATTTATCAAGCGATATCTAACACGGCCAGCCTGGCAACAATCCGTTCTCGGAATTACCCGAAGAAATTTCACTTAATGCAACAACTTTTTTCTAGAATTTCTTGATATTTTTACAGATTACTTGTATAAAATATAATAATTATTGTGCTATTACTACTTACTTATTATATTCAAAGAGATGGCTAAATTACGAATTGGGTTTCAGAAACTCAACTCTTTTAAGATGCAACATGATGTAAGGATCATTATTGAAGATGCGATATTTACAATTTTCCTAGAATCTCCACTATACGAACTTCTGAACACTTTATATCTATCCAGTTGTTGCCAGTGCATTCCAAAATTTCTACCCAGTTAGAAAGATTTTGACGTTCATGAATAATTTAAGAGCCTGTACAAGTCACAACTGCAGTAGTAGTGGCTCTGTTTTCCGTCCCATTTTAATGATTTAAAGCCACCATCTTTGCAACGACCTTGTTGGAACGTCGGGTATATGCCGGACTCAACCTTCCCAAATTACCGATTGTTTTACAGACGACCCTCTTTGGCGCTCCTGGAGGCAAAACCCGTCCGAACAGAAACCGCCCGCGGCTTCCAAACGCCTCGATTACCATTGTAAATCGGCGCTAAAACCGTTAAAATGCGCGAAAGCGCCAAAATCGAAACGCCGATCACATACGTTCCTCTGCATAAAACCCTCCTTTCAATAGAAACTCTCCCTCTAAATAGACGGCGTAATAATAAAAATTTAAATAAAAGCGTTCGTTCGTCAAACGCGTTTTTCTTCGTAAGTAACGGCATCGAGTGTGCGGCAAAATTTCCATAAACAAGCCGGACCACCGGAGTATAAGAATTTACGAGGTCGTAGATTATCCGGAGCATTGTAATTGTAATGATTATTTAGGACGGGTGGACGTTTTGATTGTCGGTTTGTCATCATTGTGCGGTGTTGGTTCCATCTGGCGGTGGCTTCCATGCACGCTCATCATTGGATGTCGATACAGCATATGGAGTGACAAATTGAGACCGCAACAGACCTGCTTAACATCCAGCGCAGCCAGTATTGTTATTTATGGGACGGACGTCCTAGGATTTCTTCGGATCGGCGACCGCAACAACGGGTTTGTTATATTTGCATATTGGACGGTTCGAGTGAAAGCGGTAGACGTTGAGAGATTTTTGGATCTCCGGTTGATTATTATTATTGGGAATTGCATTTTCATATGCTTGAATGCAGAATTGTTGCAATAGTTTTAACAAACGTATCTATACAGTTATTGATCAGTTAAAGTTAATCGATGTTGGTGAGACCGGCCCTTAATTGTGTTTATTTAAAAGACTAGTTAAGACTAGTACATATTTAAGACTACTATGAACGTAGTCTGTAATAACAGTGAGAAAATCGAAGAATAAAATACTTAAGTAAAAACTACTAAAATTCTTGGTAGAATTCGCATAACCGCGATAGCAGTAGATTGTCTTATTAGCAGTAAAAGTGGGACTTTTGATGGCAAGTCTGTAGGTTGACGGCCGAGCGCGCAAGGCCTTTTACTCCTAATAAAACAATCCACTATTATCGCAGCTATGCGAACGCGAATATTTCAAGTCCCTTTAAAATATTTCAATTATTTTCAATTCGCTTCTCATCTCTCTTCCAAGTCGCTAAAGGACATTTCAAGTCTTTTCAACTAGCTTCCAGTCCCTTCAAAATATTTGAACCCTTCCCAGGTCGATTCAAGCCTCTTCAAGACATTTCAAAATTTTGCTTCAATCCCCTTTAAAACATTTCAAGTCACCTCAAGTCCATACAAACATCTCAAAATTTCCAATTTTTCAATTTGCTTCAAGTCTTTCAAATCGTTTCAAGACATTTCAAGTCGCTTTAAGGTATTTCAAGTCGCTTCCAGCCCCTTCAAGATATTATTTGAAATCTCCCCAGAACGCTCCAAGACTCTTCAAGTATTTTCCAGATATTTCAAGTCTTTTCAAGTCGCTTCCAATCCCTTCAAGATATATCAAATCTTCCTAGGTCGCTTCAAGACTTTTCAAGTCGCTTCAATCCCATCCAAAACATTTCAAATTTTCCCAGGTCACTTCAAGACTTTTCAAGTCGCTTCCAGTCCCTTCAAAATATTTGAAGTCTTCAAGACTCTTAAAGACATTTCATGTCGTTTCAATTCGTTCTAAATCTTTTCAAGTCGCTTAAGTCCTTTTAACATATTTCACGTCGCTTCAAGACATTTCAAGTCCTTTTAAATCGCTCCAAGTTTTCAAGTCGCTCCAAGAGCTTTCAAAATATTTCATATCCCCTCAAGTCCCTTCAAAATATTTCAAGTCTTTTCGATTCGCTTCAAGTCGTTTCAAGTTTCCCAAAGTCTCTTCATCTCTCTTCAAGTCGTTTCAAGACTCTTCACAAAGACATTTCAAGTCTTTTCAACTTGATTCAATTTCCTTCACAACATTTCAAGTTAGCTCAAATACTTTCAATCCCTTGAAGATATATCAAATCTTCCAAGATCGCTTTAAGATTCTTCAAGACATTTCAAGTCTTTTAAAGTCTCTTCAATTCCTTTCAAAACTTTTCAAGTCGCCCCAATCTATCTTTCATGCCGTTTCAATTAGCTCTAAATCTTTTCAAGTCGCTTCAAGTCCTTTTAACATAATTCATGTCGCTTCAACACATTTCAAATCCTTGTAAATCGCTTCAAGTCTCTTCCTTTCAAAATATTTCAAGTCTTTTCAATTCGCTTCAAGTCTTTCAAGTCCTTTACAGTCGTGTCAAGTTTCTCAAAGTCCCTTCATCTCACTTCAAGTCGTTTCAAGACTCTTCAAGACTTTTTAAGTTGCTTCAATTCCCTTCAAAGCATTTCAAGTCTCTTCAAAACATCTCAAGTTTTTTCAATTCGCTTCAAGTCTTTCAAATCATTTCAAGAAATTTCAAATCCTTTCAAGTCGCTTCAAGGTATTTCAAGTCTTTTCAAGTGGCTTCCAGTCCCAGGATGTTATTTTAAATCTTCCCAGATCGCTCCAAGACTCTTCAAGTATTTCTTCAAACATTTCAAGTCGCCTCAAGTCTCTTAGAAACATTTCATGTCGTTTCAAGTATTTCAAGGAGTTTCAAAATATTCCATGTTCCTTCATTTCGTTTCAACTTTCCTTAAGTTGATTCGGGACATTTTAAGTTTTTTTCAAGTCGCTTCAAAATTCTTTCAAGTGGTTTCAAGTTTCTTCAAGCCGCTTTATCTCTCTTCAAGTCGCTTTCAGTCCCTTCAAAATATTTTCAAGTCATTTCAAGTCTTCAATTGCTTTCAAAACATTCAAGTTGCCTCAAGTTCCTTCAAAACATTCCAAGTCTTTTCAAAGCCGATTCAAGTTTCTTCAATTCTCTTTAAGTTTCTTCAATTCACATCAATACATTTCAAGTCTTTTCGAAGTCGATTCAAGTTTCTTCAAGTCGCTTCAAGGCATTTAAAGTCTTTTCAGCTTCAGCGCTAAATCCCTAAAGGGATGAAATAATTTAAATTTTAAAAAATCAAAATTATATACGCTGCCGATTTGACAGACCTCTCGATTTTTTTACCAAAGCACACGATTGGTAAATCGAGCGGCAGACAAAACATTTTGTCTACGCAGGAAAAATGGTCAGTTGAGCGGCAGACAAAACACTTTGTCTGTCTAGGCAGAAAAATGGAAATTTGTCATTGCCTATTGACGTATACAATGTCATGTTTTTCTGACATTTGAAGAAAAATATTATTGTGTAGGATTAACCATATTTTATGGATTACGTGGTTTTTGCCCAGACCCCCCTTCACCCCACTTGAGATTGTGTGAGATTCGGCTCGACCCCCTCCCCCTCCTCCTAAACGCCTCACGTAATTGGTGGACGCCCCCTTATAAAACTAAATTTTTTCATGGCATTTACTTTAACAAATCAACGAATCCCCCAAAGCCGATCCTCTACATAGATACGTCACTTCTAATAGACCCCGGCGACAACAACACTGTTAAGACGTTGCCGTCTAATTGCGAAAACTGAATTATTTTCCTCCTGTCTTCACAAAACACAGCCAAGACACAATCAAACATCGCAATTACCGGAGTCCCTCCTCTTCTTTGTCTCGATGCGGATTTTCCCTGTTTCACATTATAATCCGACCTAATTTCCGGCGTTTGAGATGTCGTATCCGCAATTGGACACGACACGATTTTCGCAAATCAGCCCCGAAAACATATTGAGCTGCAGCTGCGAAAGGACAATGCACCAATCGTCACACACACAACAATTTCTGCTTTGGGATGGTCGGATGGCGTCAACCCATCCCAAACTAATTAATTTTCTTTATGCCAGCGGAGCGCTAACGAGACGTCTTGTACCCCGTTTGCGTTGGTGAACCGTTCGCAGGAAGACGTATGTATATTTAGCAATTCCGTACCTCCATTCCTGAGCTGTGTAAATAGTTCAGTATTATTTGAAGACTGAGATGAGTACAAATTGTCGAATTTGCATTTACAATTTCGCCGGCAGTGCGAAAAACGAGCGTTAACTGCGCGGAATTTCGGGCATAAACCCGCAAGACTCCTAATGAAATATTTCTTAATTACGTCCGAAAAAATAACCCGAGAAGAGCGAGAAGGAAGGTAATAGGTTTCCTACGTATGCGAAATCGCCGAGTCATCACCCCCGGCCGTGATTTAACCTATCTTCTGGAAATACGATCTTCCACAAAAAATGCTTAACTGATAACGGCTTCGAGGGGAAGAAGAATGAAAATTACTCAGCGCTGAGAAATGAGGCTCGCTAAACGGATGGGAAATAAATTTAAATCGAGAGAGATACGGAGAAAAATTGCTCAAGAGCTATGGGTGTTATTATCGGCTTCTCTGCTATTTTGATTTAATGGGAATCGCAGTGTGGACCTTTCGATGTTATTGGGCTTGGATTTATCGTCATCTAAATGGATAGAAGAAGTGAAATGAATAGTGAACGATAACCACTGTAATTTTCACTTTCATTTTCGCTTATTTTTTCATTACATTTCTGATCTATTTATTATCGTTTAACAAAACATCAACTAGAACAGTTCATCAAACAGATTTATAGTTATTTTCTTATCCGTTGCGTTCTTATACCGCTATGTGCCGAACGGGGGCTGACCGAGCCGATTATGGATCCGTAAATTAAGCACCCTCAAAGAGACGTACACACACTCCCAATAATAATAATAAAGCCGCTCTTCGCGTGTCAGGTTATTAAAACGTCCTGTTGCGGAGGCACGACGCTGATTTATTGCACCAAGTGGCGACGCCGCTGCAACAGAAATTTACGTGAAATGTTTCCCCAACACCGTGAAGAGCGCAGATACAGGTCGCGAAAAAACTTAAGTGAACTTGAGTGCCGTTGCGGAAATTGAAAAAGATATGATACTTTTATTAATGGCTTTTGCTTCAAGTGTGGAAATGTGTTGGTTGTAAATAGGAAAGTAACTTTGATTGTGGAACTTTTATACACGTATCTGGCGCAGATTGTGTTAATTTCAGAAAGTGGTGGATGCGCCGGGCTAATTTGAAATTATTAAATTAGGACGCTCTTCCTTAACCGAAAAATATATTTCAGCGACAATGTAAACCCAAAACGCCTGGCTTAACTATCGACTAACTAACGCTCGTTTATGCCCCAAATTCGATAGAATCTCTGCGCCCGAGGCTTGAAACTCCGCGCAAATAATAATTATCCGGAATGCGATTACAACATCTGTAGGGGTTCGACAAGGACTCGCAAATGTCATTAAACATATTAACTAATTAATTAGCGGAAGAGCACCAGCGAGGTGTTCCCGACCACACACGTAGGAATAAGGAGTCGAAACTTTGGTTCGGATGACATAAAATTTCACCGACTTCCCTCCAAGTCTATATTTTAAGAGTTTCGCGAACCCTCCGGGTCTAGGCGGTGGTTTGAACTTGTGATATTTTATAGTCGCATGCCCGGCTCATGTAAATTTCCCGAAGTGAAATATCCGAAATTTATGTGAAACTCCACCTCTCCCGATCACAAGAGACTCCATATGCAGTTTAAACTTTTGCGACCCCCGCCTAAAGAATTAAAGAGCGCGCCAAAAGCCCCGGAAAAAGCTTTTATGCAGATGAATTTAATAATCTGGAATGGGGACGCGCGAAAGTGCATCCACTCCCGGAGGGCGGACGCCACCGCGACGACTGTTCCAGACGATAAAGTCAATTAACGACACGTCGAAGGACCGGTCAACCCTCAAATCCTTCGATAAGACGTCAGCCCACATCGAAAAATTCCCGTCGGAAGACCGAAAACATATTGTCGAAGGGTTCGGATATTAAAATGCCACAGTATCAGAATTTGAATCTCAAATTGAAATTATTTGATGGGAGCTGCCATCCGGCGGAGAATTTTTTAATGATATATTAACAGCGACGCGGCGGGGTCAAAGTGATGAAAATGTTGTCAGAGGGTAGGTTCGATTTTTATTGCCTTCGGGCGGGTTCAAATTGTGCGTTGCGAAGCCAAATTGGTTTTTTAGGAAATCTTTTTTAGGCGAGTCGCATTTACCTACAATTATAATTATGTAATTCGTTTTGGCTTTTACAGTTATTCAGCATCATTGTGCACAAACTAAAATACCTGGCGGCCATTTATTGTTGTGATTCTTTGTTAAAAATACGTTGCTTATATCTTATTAACTACATTGGCACATCTGACCCTATCCTAAAAAAATATAGGAGATCTGTAAAGGTATCAACGGCATATTCAGTGGTGCCAATACACTTTACTTACTCAAGATTACATAGTCATCCGGTAGCGACGCTTAACTTGTGCACGCTATAAAAATAGATTATAGATATTCTCAATCAACGCCACAATTAATGGTAAGCTATAGAAACTAATTAAATAATGTATTTTTTTAAATACAAACTTGTATACGGCCTAGCGTAATAAACATCACTTTACCTAACACTGTATTTTATTATTCACTCAGCGGTAAGTGCGTGAAGGTCCCACCTCCCAAACATGTGAGTAATTCCATTTCTCCGTGGCAAAAAGAAACTCGAGTAAATGCAGAATTCTTTAACACATTCCACTAAGTGCTGGGATTCCGCCTGTGAATCACTACATCGCAGGTATGCGTGTGTGCTTCGCAAGCGCCCGGAATTACAGGGTGTTCATCAGGGGCACGGATAAAATATTAACCTCTTCGCCATAGAGCGACACCGCACTCCAACGAATTAATGCAGATTGCTATGAAAAGGGAAATAGATTACTTTAATGCAAATCAAACACGAGTGCATCCCCGAGCCGGCAATTGCGTAACTCGCTTTTAATATTTCACCCGACGGGGTGTTGCCGCCGAGTAAATAAACTAGACTTTTTCGTCCCGACACGTCGGTACGTGTGCGGAATGGGCGATCGGCCCCATAATCCCGTCCATTATCGGCGACACGGCGGCCGCAGCACAAAGAGCGTGCACGCTCAAAAATCGATGTCGGCCCGCCGCCCCCGACCGCCTCCGGCCGCCCCCAGAATTGCAGTGCATCCTTTCAATTCCGGGACGAGCCCGATCTTGGCGGTAGGTGCACACAATAGTTAATCCCGGAGATAAGTCGGCTCGGTACCGCCGAGCAAAATGAAGTGGGCTCTGGAGTGCGACAGTCGAGCATCGCGAGGCCGGCTATTGATCGAGCAGGCCGGTGGCCCGACTGGGGATGGCCGGACACGGGAGGCAAAAATAGAGTTTTTGGGTAGCAGACAATGAATGGGATTGTTGTAAACTCACTGGATGTCTTGATAACGATTTTTACACTTATTTTACAACTCGGGTCCTCCTTGAATTAACAGGAACCTGTCTTATGGATTTCTGGCTTCCTCCAATATTTTAACTAATAATATACCGGTATACACTTTTTTGTATTTACTACTTTTGCCTGGTTCGTAATGATCTCTCTTCTCTATTTCATGTTTAACCATTTGTTTACTTTTGTTTTTTAGTTCCCTTGGTTACCTTCTTTCTTTTGCTTTCTTTGGCTCCTCTCATCCCTATATTTTTTCAACTTTCTTTAAAATCACAAGGAACAAAATAATCTGAAAGATCTAGAGGATGATGACCAAAATGTTCAAAAAGATCGTGAAAATCACGATTTAAAGGACCAGAACAATCAAAATGATTTGAAGAAAAAGTTATTATTATTAAAGCGTTCAAAATGATCAAGAGGATCACCAGCATTAAAAGAATTAAACAGATTAAATGGTTTAAATGGGTTGGAAAGATCAACAGTGAAGTCCGAAAAGATAAAAAGGATACAAAATAAAATAAAAATTCCAAGGATACAAACCATAAAAAGACCAAAAAATTATTAGAGGACTAAAGAAATAAAAGAAACAGAAGGATAAAAAAAGACATTAGAGATCAAAAGGAGCAAAATTATCCAAAGGAGCGAACTAATCAAAAGATAAATAAAAATAACTTTCTCTTTCTAAGGAGAATACAAAAATACAAAATATGAGGAATAAAGTCCACAAAGCCCTAAAATCTAAGGGCATGCACAGAATATGAAAAATAGAAAAATCTTCAAAAGAGAATAAAAAGTACAAAATGAATTCATGGAATGATGCAAAGAATCATATACAGGTTGTTATGGAAGTCCTAGCACAGAATTTAACCACAAATAGAACTCGTCAAAATAAAACATTTTTTCTATTTACCACTTTGCTGAAATCCGCAATCAGAAATCAGTTGAGTGTTGCGCCGCTATGTATTGTTATGGCCTGTGCTCGATTCTTGTGCTCGTTGATTATGGATTCTCCAACTCCAGATTTCGGACGTCCCAGATGAAATCACGTTTTGGAAATTGAACCTGAAATTTTTAAGTACTAAATCTTATCGTTTATTGCACGTACAAAAATAAGGATTATCCCTGATGTAAGTTAGGGAGTTTATTATTACAGTGACTACATGTTTCCGTTTACACAGTTTTTATTTCGATCCGTTTATCGGGTAAAGCTTTTGTGCATTCCTGACAATCAATGAACGTGAATCCATAGGCGGGTATTGATTTTAGGTGTCAAACTACTCTTAATTTTAACTCCGTAAGGGAGCGTTTGAGAAAAAAAATGATAGATAATTTTTATTTTTTATTTTGACGAGTTCTACTTGTGGTTAAATTTTCTGCTAGGACTTCCATAACACCCTGTATAGTAGTAACAAGATTAAAAATGTCAAAAGTGTATAATCCTGTATTAAAACAAGAGATCTACAAAAACTCATATAACGGGAGTCCAAAGAATATGAGAATGCAAAGATCATTAAGATTTATAGGAAACCTAAATTCAGAGAATGCAGATTGACAAGTGTCCCAAGAATTGAGAGACTCAAAAATATTAATAGAATAAAGAAATCCAAAAAGCGAAGGAATGAAAGACTCAAAAGGGTATCACAAAAATTTAAAATAAAAAATATCAGAAAATTAACAAAATGAAAAGAATTACAAGATTACCAAAAAAGAACTAAAAAGGTGGGAAAGCAAGATTAAGAATCACAACCAAAAGATCAATAATACAAGAATCGTAAAGAGCAGCATAGTCATAACGATCTAGAGGATGATGACCAATATGTTGACAAGGATCATTACCAATGAAGACAATTAAAAGGAGCGAATGAATCAAATGTATCTCTAAGATCCAAAGTATGTAAAAATCTCAAATATCAAAAGCATAGAAAAGATCACAAGAATAAAAATACTCAAAATAATTACAAAGAAAAAAAAGTGATTTAAATTATCCCATCAGAATCAAAAGAACAAACAGATCAAAATGATGACAGTTGTTAAAAGAATAAAAAAAAAACATAAGGGCTAAACGGATTAGAATGTTATTATCAAAAAGATAAAAAGCATGAAAAAAATCCAAGGATCCAAAGTATTTATCAGATGATTAAAATACTCAAAAGAATCAACAAATTTAAAAAGATCCAAGTTTTTTAAAACGATTCATAAATATAAAAAAACAAAGAATTCAAAATTTTCAAAAAACCTTTGAATCGCAATAATTAAAGTGTCACAAACTATACATAAATTATTAAAAAATTATTATAAATTATTTAAAATTCCAAAAAAAAACGGCACGGCAGAATGTCTTATGAATCGAGCTATTTACACTATTCACTATTTACACTATTTTTTCTATTTTCACCATAGTTAGTATCTTTCTACTTTTCTTAGAAAGAGAGAAGACGAAACAGAAGGTACAATATGAAATTTAACGCTAAAAATTATTGGAATGGGTAGTAACAATCAAATAAAAATGAGATCAAAGAAGCAAACGAAAGTAGGAAAGGAAAGATAATGTAATAAAAACAGACATTTTTTGTAGTGTGATAATACAACAGGTAGGTTCATTAGGAGTAAAAGTGGGACTTTTCTGCAACTACAGACAAGCCACGAAAAGCCACTTTTCTCCGAATAAAACATGCTATTTTATATTATTAATTTATTTCATTAACTTCCGGATTATCTTCTGAAACGTCATACACAAGTTTTATTAAATTCCGTTTTCTTCAAAATAATGTAAACTTCAGCGCTAAAGCCGGTTTGACAGGCCTCTCGAATTTTTCAAAGCACACGATTGGTCAATAGAGCGGCGGACAAATACTTTGTATGCCTAGGCGGATGGAGGCGTATACAATGTCACGCTTTTCTGACGTTTGAAGAAAAAGTACATTTTGGCAGTTAAATCTAAACGAAACTTTTTCACCGACACCCAACTCCAGCATTCTCCGTCCCCGTTGCCCTCAAAGTTTCTCGGCGTCCTTCCTGTTTGCACAAGACATATCCCCGACAACTTGAGATTAGTTTCTTCGGTCGACAAGTGCACAAGAGCTGCGGCTTTTTCTCATTGCGTCGCAAAAAGAGAGCTTGAAAAATCCGGCCGCACCGGTGCTGTGGTCCTTTATGCAATACGTTCGGGCTCCTGACAGCAAATTGCTAGAATAAATCTTGGAGCTGAGGAAGAATATAGCCCATATATTTAGCAGTCGGCCAACAGATTGCGTCGGAGGCCCGACTCTCTCTTCCGGTTAATTCGATGGACGATTGAGATTTTTCAAATCGTAACTGTAATTTAATTTTAATTGTTGGCGAGAAGCTGAATCGTAGTTAAAACGTTAATGGGTGGGATCGATATTGAAATAGATGTAGTGACGGGTTGGACCGACCGGCGCAGCCACCGTTTTTACATAAAAAATTCAATATTCTTCTTGTGGAGTAGTAAAATCGTGGTTTAAAGCGCGGTGTTACCCTGGGGATGTGTACAATCGATCTCTACAAGCAAGGATCACCTCCCTGAGCGACACGATGTTCCATTTAGAATCATCTCCTTCGCTCGCCTCTATCGTTTTATCTGTTAAAGAGTCTCGGGTTTAAACAGCAGCGCGTTCTGAATCTAATAAGGCCATCTGCGCTCATTATCTAGTCCGGTGGAGATATTTGCTCTTCCGATGAGCTGAAAAGGGGCCATCGATGCGGCACTTTCCTTGTAATTTTCCTAAAGTGTTTAGATACGTCCATCAACAGCCCTCATAAATTTCCAACTTTAGAATTAATTGAAAATTCGGCAACAAAACCATGTTTAGTCTCAATTACGTACACACTCGATCATGTCGAAACCCTCGATTTTATCGTCGAAATTCTGTAAACCAGTGGCAGTCCAGATTAACATGTAGCCCTCGTCGCTAAAGGATGCAAATTTATTGTTTGTCAATGTTCGCAGATGTAGAATTTGATGAGCCAACAGTTGTGCCCGTTACAGCACATTTGGTAATTGTATAACAGTCGCAATTATCGTTTTACTGTTCGAATCAGCGCTCATAAAAATCCATCATATATATTTACGGCCGTAAATCACCTCTCGACTCGAAATTTGCAATTCGAAAGTCTGGCGGATAATGAAGTGGCGCAATTCGAAAAATTCCTTTATACAGCGTATACGCACAACATCCGATTAATTTCGCTGGAAAATAGAACAAAAAAAAAAAACGAGGTCGGAATGGGCGAAATCCCTGAATAACGAGTAGCCATTCCGCTCTGCACAAAGTAAACTTCATTCGACACCAAACATCGACAGAAAAATATGTCAGAGATGAAAATATTTTTCTTGTGTTTGAAACACCTGGCTGAAGACGCAGACACCCACGCGTTGCCTCAGTAACGAGGAGGCCGACAATTGACGAGCGACGAGGGGCGTTCAACCCTCTTTCGGTTACTTTTATTTAAATGGTGGCGGTGTTAGAGCGGTCGATAGATAAGAGAGACCTTTATGAGTTTACTTTCTTTAAAGTTGCGCAAATTATTATTACGTTTCGGAGTAAGTCGGGTAATAATCCTTGAGGCTCAAACCACCTCTTGCGACCTTATAATCTCTATCCACCGGTATATCATTATTAGTTGCAACAAAAAATCGTATTTCATCATAAAAGAGGAAAAAAAAGGGAAAAAGTCTTGTTGCTGTAAGAAGAGAAAAGTTTCTAATTTAATATTAAGGAAAGAGGAAGTAAAAAATTCTCCAGGCGCATCCGCCATTTTAGAATAGTTAAAGTTGTAATATTAAGTGATTTTTTTTTATTCTGTTAACTATTCATATTTGTTCGTTCCATCAGTGTATCTGTATATAAAACGTTCAGGAAGTGATGAATCTTTTGAGGAAGTCACTACTTATAGAAATTCGAATTCAACTCAGACAACGGCTTACGTAAAAAAGGACCAATAATGAAAGCCACCCCCAAAACGACGTTCCCGTAAATTAATTTGACGCTCCGCCGGCCCGAAGTGGCAAAAACAAAGACCCTAATCTTTTAATAGCATTAACAATCCGCTTCAGGACCGGCACAAAGCAGCTGAAGCCATTCATCGAAAGGCACTAATTTATAATTTACGAACGTCAAACAACAACTTATTTTGCATCTTAATTGTCGTCTCGACGGAATTGATTTACATATCGTGATGGATCCGCGATTAATTCCCAGTAGCCGGTCTGCCTAAAAAGTCCATTTCGTTACGTGATTTGAATAAAAATAAAAAGCGCTCCATAGATCTCATAAAATATTAATGGGATTTTGTTGTTCCAGGTAAGTCCCGCATAATGTCCCTGACGTCTCCGCTCCGACTTACCGGACAGGTGTGTTATGGGGCGATCATTGAGGAAAACAGTTTTTTTCTGAAGGGGTGGCGGTGATTAAAATCCAAGCTTAAATGAATTTGCTTCCGCCGAGAACATTGTTGATGGAGCCGTTAATACAGCGGGCTGGGAGTTATGTTGTAGAAAAAGAAGAGCGGTTTAAGATGGGTCGTCTAAGCCCGATATTGCAGCGATGTATACTCGGTGCTAAAACTGATAGTTGGTGTTTCTTTTTCAATTAACGCGAAACAATGTGCCACGAAATTTGCCATACTTACTGCAAGTTGTTACAGCAGCCTTTCCTAAAATGTTAAAATTTTCAAAAGCTTGCTTTGTCCTTAAGGGTTCTTCACATCTTGATTACGAAACGAAATGTCTACCGCCTGTGGCCTATCTACGCCAGGAGCAAAACCTCCACCAAAGGTATCTCAAAGGGACTGAACCACAGATAATAATTAGTTATCAGAATGTCTTGGAAATCCCAGTGGAATCAAACGTCTAAATATAATAGTATATGGCAGTAAACAGTGATTACCCAAATAAAATTTAATTTTAACGTGTTACACACAGTGATTCAGTTAAACAATTTCATTAAGATAATGGCAAATCGGGTAGGCTGTATCTGGGACGCAGCCGCATTGGAGTACAATATCCGAAATATCCGCAGATGATGCCCGTCACACCTTTCCTCCACCACCCCCATTACAATACCCGTAACTGCTGCCTGTCGCCACCGTGTGCTCCACGTTGAAGTCGATAGGATAGGAAATAGACCGATTTCGCTCTTCCTAATTTAGTCACATTCATTGAATGATGTTTTTCACACGTTGCCGTGCAACGCACACTCGAATTATACTTACAATATTAGTCTTTCAGTTGTCGTCCGCGCTGATTATCTCAGTTAATAAAGTAATCATATCTCGACAAAATTATCACTACGCCCACAGACATCCCATCTTTTCCGCAGCCGCGCCTCAAACCGAACCTGTCAATCGGAGACAGGGTTAAGATCCGCGAGAAAATGTGATTCCTGCTGTCGGCGCCATTACGGGCTACAGCCGATTCCATTAAGGCTCGCATCTCTAGAAATTGTTTTCGGATGTCTTGACACAGACGGAGCTAAATTATACCTGCCGGTGATACTGTGACAAATAAACTACGAGACATGAGCGATAGCGTCCCGGCGAACGCGTTTATATTTTATTTAATTGCTCCGGTAAAAATGCAAGGAACGGGACTGCATTGCGGCTGACGTAATGGATTTAAATATTTGATGAGTGCGGAGGATGGCTCTTGTCTTTTGATGAAGTTTCTGGATTCGAAGGAAGTGTTTCCGTGTATTTCTTTTGCCTTGTGTAGAATAAATAGGTAGTTGCATTATCGAGAACTTCGATAGATTGTTAAATGTAATCAAAAATCTTTCTATTGTCGTTTCTAATAGACGTCTTCAAATAGAACCTATCGTCTATGTAGGCATCGCGCATGCGTTCCTAGAAATTCTCAAAATTCCCGTAAATATATTTATTCGCGTCGAAGCCTATTTATTGCGGCTTATTGGAATACACCTGATGGAAGCGTCGCGTCGTTATTTTGTCGGAACGACTATTCGGAGGCGTTTATTGCAAGCTGCGCTGTCGTAAAATGAAATTTAAGAGTTGCAGTATTGCACTTCCGGTGGTCAGAAGAAGAAATACTGCTAATCAAAAATGTCGGATTTAAAACGTCCAGATTCGTGCAGGTGCTTGAAGCCGTCGTAAAAATTGAAGCGCGAACGGATTTTATGGCTTCCGGATGCTCTCGTCGCGATTTTTATCGCGGGACACTGGTTGCAGCGATAATTGTTTTCAGAGCTCGTGGTGCATAAAAGCTTGTTGTCTTGTTATCAGAATCTAGACAAACTAATAAAATTTATTCAATCAATGATCAATTTGGGTTTCGTAACTTCCACCAGTCGCACCTCGAGATATTTTCCGCGTAAATGAGTAAGTGAGTATGTCGAGTTTTACTTCAATTCGAGATTCCTGTCGTTACTAAGCCCCGGAGTGAGCGTCGCCGGCCAGCTAGCCGCCCCCAAACCCAGCTATTTCGTAACACATTCATCACACCTTTTATCCTAGCGGACAGTTCCTGTTGCAAATGTACATTCCGCGAGGCACATGTGCTCCCCGCGACAAAGCCAGCTTACTTATTTGATTAAAGTCTAAAGTTCCTACTGGATTTATCGAAGCTCGCAAACTCGTCAAAGCGTTCGGAGCTTAATTGCTTTCGGAATGCGAATGCTTGATCATTTTTAGCCCCCGAAACGACTGACTAGAGGTTAGACTGCGATCATCGCAACAGCCCCTAAAAAACTCCTCACAACTTCTCGAGCCATTAATCAGGAAACATTAACAGACCTCTTAATTAAAACGGAACTGGTACAATGCCGACGTAATCACGAAAAACATCCACAATTTTATCTATCCGCAACACCTGAAGCCGTCTCGCTGAAATATTACGTTAATTAAGGGATGATAAAGCCGATTTGGACCCGGAGCTGCGTCGTTGTAAACAAGAAATTATATGCGGCGTTGTCGAAAAGGTCGTCGACGAGACGGATTCGTTTTGTTTCAATGGATAATAACGCCGCTGCATCGACTTCGGAAATTAATTTCGCTAATTAGTGCAGAAAATGATTAATAAAATCCTGGCGGTGTTTGGCAAGCAGTTCGATCGGGCGTAACAAATTTTGAATAAATTATTCGACCTCACGAATTAAACAAAATTAAACTGCCGCTAATTAACCAATATTTGCGTTTGGACTCAACAAAATGTGTTAAAATATGTTGGAAATATAATATATAAACAGTGCCACTCGCACAATCAACAAAATTAGCATATTTTTGAAAAAATAAATATATGAACCAAATGAATCTCTACTAACAACTAACAGCCTTTGAATTATTACAATATAATGTAGCATCATAGTTCTCCACGCGCTCACCAGACGAGCGCCCTCGTTGCTGATTCCACCCCCACTCGGTACTCTCACTCATTGCACACACCCTCAACCCTTACACACTACCTAGACAACCAAAAAAGAAGACGTGCGCTGGCCTTTCAAGATCAGAACGAGAGCTCCTCTCAACTCTAGCTTCTGCGTCCTCTGGGTGAGGACCTCTGTACATATTTTGTGAATATAGTTTGTTACTTCGTCCAATTGTTTTGATCAGCGACCGAAACACCAGCCCTACAAAATAATATGAAAATATAAAAACTAAATTCTTTCATCTTTTGTGACTAGCTATTTTAGCCTATTTCTATTTCCATCCCTACGCAATTTTCTCTCAATATAATTTATTTTATTCGCATCTCGTCATTTCTTCGTCCTACTCAGCGAAATAGAACACAATAGAACTTATTAATTCAATTTGGAATTTCAAATTTTTTGCCGCCGCTCCAGCCGCCATAATTCAGAGCTTCCTTTGTCAGAATAATTTATCTCATGCAAAGCGAACAACTATTAATTACTGTTTAGCATTTGCGTAGAACTTTGACAATTTTAATCGCGCAAAGCTTTTAAGAACAGGAGGTGTCGTAACAAAGCAGCAGGTATTGCAACTTTCTGAAAGTAAATATATCAAATGGGCAAAGCTGTCATAAATTCCAACTTATCGCATCGAACGCGTGTTTACCGGGACCGAATTTCGTATTAATTATACCGGGTGTTCGCTCCGAGACATCCCGGATCATTATTTACCTTTACAGGGACGACAAAAACAAGATGGATAGAAGTGCGGCGTCCTGAAAAAATGATGACAAATTGTTCGTATTTAAACGCGGCCGAGGTACAATTCATGTTTGAGTTTCGATTCGGAGACGATTAATCAATCCGTTTTATTCAAACATCGCGGCGGCGGTTAATCAAACTTCCTCTTGACCGCGTATTCTACAAATGTGACCGATTTCCGGTCGAAAGAAATTGCATTTTCGTAGTTGCAGCACGTACTCGGGTCTCCGAGATATTCTAATTACATCAGCGACTTTTTCATCCAACTACGGATGCAAATTGAGTTACTCACCAGACTCGCTAAACGCGTCGACAATATTGTTATAAAATTCCGGGAAGTTGATCGCTTTGACGACGCTCCGGGGACGGAAAATTTCAGGAATGATGCACAGTTGCAGTTTAGAGCTTCCGGAAGATTTTCTTCAACTTACAGATGCCATAAAAAATTTAATTTTCCACTTTTTCAAATTTAAGAAACTGCATACACATTATTCCTTCTACTATTGCTTTGCTTTCCCTCGTGTCCCTCATTCCTGTCTCATCCAGCCATCCGACATTGTAGAAAAAAGCTAGGATGGTCCAGACGAGGTACACCTCAAATTGGGCCATATCTCCCCAGTATGGACTTTCTGGTCGAGGCGAGAGCCGCACATTCCCGTAGGATATGTTCGACAGTCTCGTCCTGCTCTAAACACCCCCTGCACATTGGCTCGTTTACCACCCCCATCTTTTACTTAGCCTACAATGTCCGGTCCAGATTCCCACCAAAGGACGGAGTCTGTCCCTTGACAAATGTAGACAATAATACATAAAATATGATATGATAAAAATCTTGCTTCGTCTGCAGCCTGTCGTCGTTTCCCATCTAGCACAGTGTCAGAATGGGTCAGTATTGATCAGGTTTGAGAGATAGCGGTTGGCCGGTAGGATGGGCGGTTTGGTACCATCCGGTGTTCCCATCGCGCCCAGTCGAGTCAGGTATTGATTTATTCAATTAACTGTGTTTGACCGTCCAACCCACGACGTTTAGATAAGGACATTCTAGGTCAACGTTAGTGCTGCCTTCTTTTTCTCTCCCTTTTCTTGTTTTAGGACCAACAAGGGGCTCACCCCTGAGAGGTCGGGAATCTGTAAGCATTCGTGAGTTTTGTTAATAGTATCAATCCATTGTCATTTACCAATGACACTTGGTTCTTCGTTTAAGCTTCAATTAATACATCATTAATTGTATTGTGATTAATTAACTGGCATACTGTTTTGATTTCGCAATCACGTTGGGTCTTCCTGATGAATGTTGAGGGAATGGTATCGTCTTCTATTTCCATTGCAGTAGCAGTGAAATTACCGCTCGAGCCAGTAAATCAAGCTGTGAAACACATACTTGTTACTTTTAAAGAAGAAAATGAAAATGTATTGTACTCGTATAAACCATATTATATCTGCAATGCAATCCAATCAAATTAAACTCAATCCGAACAGCATCAAAGTTTGTATGAGATATCGGATATTACGTATCGGTTGTTTATCAGGAAAGCACAAGATTATAAAGAAAACGTCAAGTTATGTTTTATTGGAAAACTTTTACAGCACTGATTTTAGTCAAAAATCTTTATAAATTTGTCCTACCAGGAATTTTTCCGAGAAACAAGCTAGAAATAGATACCAAGGGAAAATAAAAGTGCAGTAAAAGCAGACAAACAACAACGACTCGCTAAGATACGTTCAACATGTTGGTCTTAGCGCATGCGGCGAGATGTAATAACAGATATGATGTCTGCAAACCAAACAATAAATATTCTGCTGTTTACTCGGACAGATTTGACATTGCCGTTATTCTCGCTATATTGGTTGTTGCAATCTTTTTTAGTAGTGATCCCGTATTACAAAACCGACAAAACTTTAAAAAGACTTGTCTGAAAACCCGACTATTGTACTATTTATATTACATCGACCAGTTTCTGTCATGGATTACTTTTTGGACCCGTTCCCTCTCAAATTGCTTCGCAACAGCGACGTTGTTATAAACTCGACAACTTTACTGTTAAAAATAAAGTCGTCCAGACGGTTCGGAACAGGAACGCGACAACCCTTCCCTTTCTTAAAACCTTTTATTTGGCTCGAGCCTCCGCACTGCTGCATTTTTCCCGGACAAAGACTCTCGTTGTTATTATTGGTATTTGACGTTTCGTGAGTTCGCCGTCTCGCAAAGCTTTATCTGCCGGCAGACTTGACGTCAATTCACATTAGGGAGTATTGACGCATACCCGACATACTGGAAGGTCTATTCAAATACTTTGGGGTCACATATTTTACAGTCGGGCTCCGGCCTCTCTCTCTAATGAGATCCAGCAAACCTGAAACATCCAGCGAACAATCACAACTAAACGTCAAAGTAGCACAAGACATCAAAAGAAGGCCAACTTGCATGGCGAATTCGAGATCTCGAGGCCTTTGTGACGGTTTCTAGCAGAGCAATTTTTGTACCGAGAGGTGGGCGGCTGTGTACAGGGCCGGATTTTCATCTAAGAGGAGCAAATAATTTTGTCACAAAACTCAAATCCGTAAAAATACCCGGATGCTCCAACGAGCTAATTAAATTTTACCCACCAGAACGATCTAGCTGTGCATAATTGCGATCGTATTGAAAGTAACATCTGGGACACTTAGGTTAATTAGCTCCATGTGTGCCTCCCGGTAGGTACAAGCTGTCGGCTGCACGTAACGATAAGGAGTTCCAAGGTTATTGGCAATTAATTCGGCATTGAAGGCGATCGGACCGCCCCTTTCGTAAATATGGGCTGTGTGTGGATTACCGTGATCGGAGGACAATCAGTTGTTTAACGATAGAGAATCGATGGGGTCGTTCTTTACAACCATGAATTAGTGTTGATAAATAAACACCAAGCAACATCTCCGTCGATAAACACTGCCACCTTCACTTTAACAATTTCATAATTCAGACCAACAACTCACAGCAGCAATAACAGCAAATCGTCGTGACGTCGCGACTGCTGTTTTTTTAATCGCGTGTGGTTCCCGAGGTACACCCGAGACCTCCCAGTGGCCGCAGCGGTGCATCTGTGTCGACCGTAAAAAGAGCAAACAGCGTCGTTCCAAACGGATCCCAGACGTCCGGAGACTCCGGGCTGGAAATATGAGGATAAATCCAGCTCTTCATTTGTAAGCAGTGCTTTGCATCCATTGCGACGCTAATGGAAGCTTAATTCCCGCCGGTCTTAGAATGGCGACGTTTCAATCCATCGACAAATTGAATATCTTCGCTGTTTGGTTTATTTGCGTTTTAAATATCAATCCGTTCCGGAGGGAGTTTCGGTTGTCGGAATGGAAGTCTCATTTGGTTTATTCGGATTTAAGAGCTCCATTTTGAAATCAAAAATAATGGTAAACAATTCGAAAGTTCGGATTAATCGTTCAACCATAATATAGCGACGTGTTATTATCATCGGGTCGTTAGGCAATATACAACCCCATTAAAAAATTAAATTGACTCTCTAGATATCCGTTTTAGACCTGGATTTGAAGTGATCCCATTAAGACTAACAGGACCGTTCCTCACTAAGAGGGTCGCCTCTCGAGCCAACCTTCTGCGATTATTGGCATTCTGCGAGACTTCCAGTTTACAATAAATAAACTCCCGAAAGGAGCATTGGCTTTCCTTTTTAAATTCCCACGAGCGGTCGTGACTACGACTTCCTCTTTTTCCCTCATTTCTTAACAAACGATCCCAATGAACGATCGTGCCGAGTATTTCGTTCAGAAAGTTTGGATCGAAATGCGATTTCCGAACATCCTCGCTGTTTGTTTCAATTTTTCGACCCCGTCCCGAATTGATTTTATAGAGTAGAAAGTCGGTTAGAGAGCGCATTCGGTTTAGGCAAAGTTCCAAGTGGAGAGAATCGAAACCGGTCGCGAGTTCCGCAACTGTTGTGGTTCTGCAACCTCGTAATTGGAATTTTTGACGTCGACGATGGGTTTTTACCACGACCGAGGGAAATCGGGCGCCGTTTGCACTATTTACTGTGGCGTCCCACTGGAAACGGACAGAGCCGTAGTTGCGGTTTTGCGGCCCAAAACAGTGGCTCGGGTTGTTCTACATTTCTATAAAAGTCAGTAGACAAAAAAATAAAATGCATAAGAAATAGCTGACGCTATATCGCAAATGGTCGGTAATTTCTGAGATTATCTTCTGTTATCCAAACTTGCTAATATGATGACTGCAAAGAAATGACTAAGAGAGCAACTTCCGAGTTGTCTGTTGAGAGCCAAATAAGTAACAACCAACAAGCGCTCAAGACGACATTGTGCTCTACAATTTAATTATTCCAACAGCTGCCACCTCGGAACCGCTTCCATTACGGATAATTATTTACAAGACGACGCCATCACACAGCAACGATTGATATCTGCACGAGCGCATTTTTGGCCAACCGATTTGCCTCGACCAAAGTGTTCGACAAGCTTAAACAAATCGTCCAAATATAGAGGGTCTGCGGAACCGAAATTGCTGAAACGTGCACGTAAAGCCTTCAAACCGAGAGAGGAGTAAACACCGGCAGAGATCATTCTGTTTTAGTTCTGCACTCTCCGCAGGTCTCTGCAAATAGCGGAGGAATTATGCGAGTTCGTGTGTAACTTGCTAATTTCGGTCTTTATACCCTTGAAATACTTTTATTAGGTTAGGCGGGAGGAGGAGCGGCACTCCCCCGAAATCCCGGAATTACATAAAGTAAATTAGTGAAGTTAGAGTCGATTTCGATAGCAACTTAGTAACTGTTTACCGCATGTAACGGGGGGCGCTGGCTGAAACTCAATTAGCAAATGGTATTACGTATGCCGTGCCTAATGCTCTGTCACATATGAATATTGAAGATGGGACAAAATTATTCCGGATTGTGGTCGGGGATGCGATTTGTTGTCGAGAGGACAGCAGCTCTCGGCGGCGAACAGGGACGGATTCGGGGGATTCGGGATTAACACTCGATAGTTGTGGTTGGCTGGTTTTTATTTATAGCCGAAACCTCATGACAACCCTGTTTAATTGATATTAATGGGTTTGAATTCTTTGGTGTTTTTACCACTTTTTATGCATGTTCCATACACATTTTTTTCTACGCACGAATTCAATTGTTTGGACATTATACCATAATTGCTGTCACTTGTCATATCTTGTCTCGGACGCGCCCCAATTCCGGAGACCTCTCCAACCCCAATCTCCCTTAAGCCTCGCTCCCATATTAAGGTGCCAACTTGAAAAGGACCCGTTTACGCAGCGACTCTTTTAATTCCACGCTGTTTACACAATTCCGCCCCGAGTGTCGCAAGATAACGCATGTCTGCGATCACGAAATGGCTCGATTTGCCTCTTCCGGGCCCGGAACGTCTTTGATCTCGTTACGACCGCGCAAAAGTCCCAAATTGGATTGCGAGAGGGAATTTGCTTAAAATAAGACCGCGAAATTGGCGTGAGTACGCCCTCCCTCCTTAAGCCGATTTTTTAGCTCCGACCAGAAAGACTGAAGGACGATCTTCACATCGGTCGATACCTCGACCCTGATCTAAATATAAGCGAGGAGCGTAAAGTGTGCCATCGTACCGATACTAGCAAAAGAAGTGCCGAAAGAATGGAAGTGGAGAGGACGGCTCTTCTGGCGACGTATTGTTATTCTGTCGACGAGCGGAGCTGTGAGGAGATCATCCTCGCTGAAGAGGTTGTGATAAACGAGGCGATAGCGGCGGCCACCTTCACACTCGATCAAATGTCGCACGGAAATGCTTTTTTCTTAGTTTTCCATCACCATGCCTTTTTCGCAATTTATTAAATTTTAATTAAAAGGGGAAATTAATCTGGTCCTATTTACAGACCTGTTGAGTCAGTAAACATTTTTAAGCACACAATAATCATATACATTTAGTAGAGATTCCTATACAGTAATAACAGAAATCACAAACCAATCCCACCTGAAAAAGTTTGACAGTGATGCACAGCTAAGCTCCATCTGTATGAATAGTTGAACGCTTTTCCAATCCGCAAAACCGCAACCACTGCAGCATTCCAAAGTTTTTTCGCACGTACGCTCATACCTGACGTGCTTTCAACTTTTAATTCAGTCCTGAATTAATTCCTTTCACGTCGGAGAAAGAGTTAACATTGGACGGCTTTTTTTCAGCTCCTCGAACGAATTTATTTGTTAAATTAGTTTGGTTGCGATCTCGGTGGCTCAATTTCTAATGTATCAAGTTTCATTTTTTCTCATTTTTGTTATATTCAAAGGTGAGATCTTCAGTTTATTAGTCTCTCTCAGGATCTCGTGTTTTCAAATAATCCAGTTTCTCAATTTTACAGTCTCTTGATTTGTCAGTCTCAGTCATCCACATTCCCTGAATTCCAGTTTCTCAGATTCCCATTTTCGATATCCTGCTTTTGGTGACTTCAGTTTCACAGGTTCTTTTTTTTAAATCTTTAAATAGTCTTAGTAAGGTAACAGTTTTCAGACATTGTCTGGTTCTCAAATTTGTCGATTCAAATTGTTTCAGTTTCTCAACGTCTTAATTTTTTATTTTGTTTTATTGTTTCCTTTTGCAATTCCCAATTGAAATTTCTTAATTTCTCAGTTTCTGGATATCCCGGTTTTCACAATTTTTAGTTGGATCTGCGGGATACTATATTCTGACGATTTTACTTTCACAAAGTGATGGTTATGACGATTTTTGCTAGTAATTAGTTAAAAAGACGGATGTTTACCAAAAAGTTTCAAAGCAATAGGGAAAATATATCTCATGTTTTCTACCATGATTTCTAACACTTTTCTATTTTTAGATTTAGTATATTTAGATATTTCAAAATTTTAATGTTCCAGGACTTTAAGTCAAATTAAACATTCTTAGATGACTTCAAAGAATCTTGCAGACTTTCTGAGGAAAATATTTTAAGAAATCTTAAAAAGTTCTGAAAAATTGTGAGAAAACCTTAAGAACCCTACAGGAACTGAGAAAACCTGAGATATCATTAATAACGGGAAGAGCACTGAAAAGTTTGAAGGTCCTGAATGAATCTTAAAGAATGATAAATGTAGAAGGATCCCGCGATTCCCAAAAAGTTTTCAAACTTAAAAGTGGTCAAAAAGGACGCTAAGAAAACATGAGAAATTGTACAAAATTCTGTAAATTACCAAGCGTTTTTAATTTTAACAATCTGATATTCTCAATATTCAGTTTTTCAGATTCCCAATTTTCTATATTTCTGGCTGTCTTATGTCTCAGTGTCTAACGATTTCTGTAATGAACTCCCAGCAGGAACCCAAATAAAGATCCGAAGAGTTAGGGGGGAGCTTCATCCTCTTCTTTCCAAAAAACCGCCCCCGAAACTTTTCTGCATTTTTCTCGTAAACGGTAACTCCGAGGACCTACTTACCCAACGCTTATAAATGAGTATAGTTTTCAGCGCGAAGGCAATCCCCGTTTATTGAGGTGATTATCTCGAAAACCATTAGTGGGAGTAAAAAATGTATAAAAACAAGCTTGTGGAGCAGTTTTTTTTTTCTGCACAAGGTCCATATTGAATAAAATATTTGCAACAAATTGTTATTGGTCAAAAAAAAATTGCATGCATTTTCTTTTTTGAGCCTCAATTAACTAGAACTAGAAACTTAATAAATATGCATTAATTATCAATATTATCATATCATTGAAGAGGTTCCTGGTGCTTTCATTGAAAGAACTCGTCCCTAGTCGTCAAACATCAGTAACGGCGGGAGGAGAGAAGTGTAAGAGGGGTAAGGCCCATCTGTCCCATAATCCAAGCCAATTAGAGGTTCTCAGTGTTCCAGTGTTCCAGTGTGTAACATTTTTTGTTTCTCAGATTCTTAGACTCTTGAGTTTCTGAAATTCTCAATTTCACAGATTCTTAGTTTTGCAAGATTTCGGTTTATCAATGTCCAAAAAAACTTGATAAACAATAAAACCAGTCCTAATAACGTAAACTGCAACTGAACATTCGTGCCAAGAGGGCTGCCGTAACATTTGTACACACGACAAACAATTTCCCTCTGTATAGATTATAGATTATCCACAGGTGCTACAGGTCGCGTCGCTGGATTCCCATAAAGTTCGCATAATAGTCCGGTTACGAGCTCATTAGTGCAGATGCGGTCCACCGCCGCCATTGTGTCTAATCATGCGGTGACAGTGAGAACTACCCCGTTAGGACGGTATCGGTTCGATTTTCCGCCGCCCCCGTCGTCCCCAGTCGATAAACAGCGTGATTATCGTCGCCCTGTGGGTGGTCATCCGACCGCCGATAACGAACACACCGAACAATAATCATCGCAATTGTTTACGAATCGAATTGTCAGCGTGATTTCCGTTTCCTCGCAGGGCAGTGGCGTGCGACCTTTGCTATTGTGTCTGATCGGTTTTGTAAAGCATTCCTGTCTTTCGGGGGTGATTTTTATTTTCATCATGCGATATGTTGAAGCCTTTACGCATTGTCAAAATCAACGCAGACGATGCTTTTAATGATTCCAAGTTGCAACTTCTTCTCTTTTACCAAAATAGCTAGCAGTTGTAAAGCTTTTACAGTTTTTTTTTGTCAATGGTACAGTAAAATTACAGCCGTGATTATGAAAACAACGGCAATTAACTGACCCACCCCCCTTGTCCGACTCGCAGCACTATCCCTCTCGAGCCACCACCCATTGAGCCCCGGGCTGTCTGATTAAGCGATGCTCTCAAGCCGATGGCCTAGTTTACATGATACACCCATTCCCAGTTTATAGCCGAATGGTCGTCGATAGATTGGATCGGATGAGAAGTGCACAAGATAGACGAAACAGTTACGAAAAGAACATACGAAACAGGTCGGCGACGCCAAAAAGAAAGAAAGTGTCGCCAGTTTCGACAATTAGGAGCCGATCTTCAGCTGCAACTCCGCGGTTACTAATAGTTTTCAGTTTTGTGGAAGTTACGGCACGGCATTCTATACACCATCGCCTCTTTGTCCTTGAGGTGGAAAAGTCTGCCTTTAAAAACAATCCTAAGCCCTGCTCATTTCAAGAACCTACGCCGGAATTCCAATAAACACTCCCCACTAACTCGGAACATTACTTGTAATTCCACGGCAATTAATCTAATGGGATGGCCGAACCGCATTAACAGCCAGAGCAATAACAACACGCAACTAATTGATTCGACTCTATGCAAAATTCGCTTTGCTGGAAAAGTGGCGGCCATCACGCAACGTCCGGTTAATAATTCAGCGACGTTCCGGCCCGTCCGACGGAATTAATAAAACATCAAAACGAAACCGCATGCAATTTCCGTCGATTTTGAAACAGGATCTTTGACGAGTTCCTCGTCCGTGGAAGAGTAAGTTTTTAATCCCGGGAAAGTAGGCTTTGTACAAACTTCATGTTGCCCGGCGCATCCACCATTTCTCACCAATTTATTCAGGGACCACTCTTATCGGACGGACCTAATGAAATCGGGACAAGCCGTGTGTGTATAACAATGCGGAACGGGTTTGCTCCTGGATTGCTTTTCCACCTATTAATAGCTTCCAGACGAAACGCTCGGCTCCCCTTCAAACGACATCCTTTATGTGTATGTCATTTCCACGGCAATATCGTATTTGGGATAAAAGACTCGAGGAAATTCTTTAGCGACGCTTCTTCTGAACGGGATGTCGAAGTGAAATACTCTTTTCTGGACGAGGGCGAAGAGCAAACACCGCGGTCAAATGAGTCATGTTGAGCCAAAATCAATAAAACTTTTAATAGAATCTGTATTAATTATTTAAAATAATTCTTAGAAATTGATTCTGTTATAGTAATTCAAGATAGGTTTACGCACGTCCTGTCGCAGCCGTGTAGACCTCGCAAGTGCCGCAAATCGCGTAATTTCCCAGTGCCGCACAAAAAGCCGGAGTTTGTCCGGAATTAATCCGGCATGTCGGTTCCTCGACACGGAGACATGTAACGCCGGTATAAAATTAGATCATAATCTCGGTAATCTAATGGAGCTTTGGCTCGGGCCCATTTTGACACAAGGCTCTTTTAAAACGTCGTTTCAAATTTATTCGAATCGAATTATGTGTGCACCGGACGGCACCTCAATCTAATAAAGCCGCGATACATGTCACCAATTTGATTCCTCCCGAGAAAATCATCTCTATTGTTTGCGGAAAAATACGTTTCGAAAGAATAATTAATACGCTCGCAACGCAAGACGGAAAACATTGAGCTCTGAGTGCGCAGGGAAGAAATGAAAATGAGTTATATTAAAGCGGGGAGCTTTCGGAAAATAACAAGATTCGCAAAATAATAAAAAATCTCCCAGGAGGATCCGATTTTAATAAAAGCTCGCGTCGTTGCAATAAATAAAAAATCACCCGAATCAATTCTTCGACGATGCAACGGCCCCTGGATTACAATAGGGAAGCCGTTTAACGATAGATCGGCTTATTGAAGAACGGAGAATTGGAAGGACGTGAACTAGTCTTCTTTGAGCGGACTGGGTTTTGTCGTGTCAAAAATTCATCAAGAAGTGTTTTGAAATGAAATAAGTAACACAGATAATAAATTTTAAGTTCTAAATTAAATTTATGAACTGTAGAGATATTTAGAGTTAAACGCATTAAGAGATCTGCTGTCCACAGGTACTTTTGGATACAACTTTTAAATCGAATAAAATAAGGAAGAAACAAGTCGAAAGGAATCAAAGGAATGAAAAATTCGAGTAGGCTGTATGGAGGACGCAACTGCAAAGAGGGACTTGAAAAATCTTTAGTTAACTGGGATTGTTAACAAATTCCAGGTTAAAATGTTAGTCTTGCACTCAGAGGCTGGGTGTATCTTGGGTTCCCCTGTTGATCTGGTCATAGTTACATTTCTCGTCATACTGCTCGAGCCAGCAGACCAAGTTTCCAAACCAGCTCTCGAATTGACAAACGTACTGACAAGTTAGTAATGCCTCTTTGACCCACGTGAGAATGTTAAAATAGACCTACTTCCGACATCGATCCTATCTATGTACATATGACACATGTGTAATGAGTTTCTCGATTCTATCATCCACACAACGATACTAAAATTAGCGGTGTAGATGGTCCGCTTGCAAAGATATGACTAGTAACTAGTAACATTTGATTACATTTGATTTTCGACTCCTAGATTTCAAAATGAGAATTCAAAGCCAGAAAAAAAACTTCAGAATATTCAAGGAACCACGAACAGTCTTTTGGAATCAACAGCAATAAAAAAAAATCGGCAAAACTGAATGAATCGTTAGTAATGCGCAAAAAGCAGTAGGAAGAATTAGAAAAATGCAAAGAATGCAATAATAAAGGAGAAACCAGTAGAAATTTGGAGGATTAAAGGGATTCAGGATAAGTAAAAATGAAATGAAATACCAATGAAAATCACCAGAAGCCCCAAGTAATCTGAAAGGAATCTGAAAGATACAAAAAAAAATTGAGGAGATCAGTAAAACTGATTGTAATGATTCAGAAAAAATTAAAAGGAATGGGAACGAAAAAAATTAGAAATGGACAAATCGGTAATTTCTCTGCCCAATGTAGGTTGTAATCTTTTTTCCAGTTACTTAACCTTACTCTCTTGATTTGACACATTTGTAATTAAACTGGTAACACGCGTGCTACAAGTACAGTTTCGCCAAAAGTTTTTTAAAATTTTGACACTGACAATGCGGAAGTCATAAAAATGGATAGTAACTTGGACGACTCGTGGTATTACATTATGATTATATCGAAAAAATCATGGGACTAATTAGGAAAGTTTGACGCGACTTGAAAGTGCCATACCACCTTTTAGACTTATTTCATAGTTTTTCTACGATCGCCCATGAAGTTGATTTTCTGGAAAATAAACCCATATATTTCTTACTTAACTCACTTAAAATGGTGCAAAAATGATTTGTTTTCGCACAATCGTGAAAGAATATTTTATTTTCATTTGTCGTCACTCTTCATTTTTTGGCTGTTTTTAACAATAATTGTAAATAAGGTTTGAAGATTCGTCTAACAAAAAAAATCACTTTACTTAACGTTTAATATTGTAAAATAAAATTACAAAACATAAACAGAATACATATTTCTTTTTTCAGGTATGTCAACATCGAAAATAAAATACCTTCAGATGATATTTGAGTGAGCGTAAATATAATTGTAAAATATAACTCCTAATATTTTCGTCTGCAGTTTTCGTTTTCTGATTGACTCCCTCCATAGGACAAACAAAAACGCCAGACATACCTTATTCGGCAATCATTAAAGATGTAAAACATAAATTCTGATGGGGCCCATCCATCAGTTGCTGACGTGAAGAAAGGGCTTATGGTGAATTAAAACGTGATCATATTAGGTCAAAAATAGGATATCTGATTAGACTGGCTTATCAGCGCTTCTTGGCCAAATTATGCATTCGTTGTACTTTGACGTGCGTTAAAAACCGACTACTGAAATGTGTAAAATATACTCGCATATTACCAAGATTAGATAGTTTTGGTTTTTTGATTGGCTCTACTAGTTACTGACGTCAAAAGCGGACATTTAAAATTAATTGCCAAGAAGCATTGACCTCGTTCGAAAATTCGTTCCATTGATTTTTTTCATGTCAAAGAACTGACTTATTGATGATAGAGAATATTTTAATACGCCAGGAGTAGTTACGAGTTCTAACATTCCACAAGTAACTAAATATTATAAAAACCCACTTCTTATCACTCCATTCCGCTCCTGTCATCCCTCTAAAACGAGCTAGAACCGGCTCAGCGTCACCAGATTCGAAATTAACCCCGACTTACCTAACCGCGAGGTAATAAAAAACCCCAACGATGCCGGTCGTTTCCAGGCCAAGCTAATATTTCATCAGCTCATTGCCGTCGAACGCAAGCGAGCTCGCGGATCGAAACATCCCCAACATCTCCAGTTGTTCACGCACACGAAGAGAAAATTCCTCCCATCCGGGGGCATAACTCAAAAGCACAGTGGACGACTATCTCCGCAATTGCCACATATTTGTCCCGCACATAATGCCTTCCCGGTCTGTCCTCCCTTATCTCTGCGCCTTCGTCGGGACGGAAGGAATAAAAACATGGCCACCATTTCGCTGGGGGTGGATTTTTTTCTGTCGTCCTAGTCATGAACCGATAATAAATTGAACAATCAATATGGAGATGTGGGGGCGATTGGATCATTTTTCACCTGGGGGAAGTGGATGCATCAATTCCCGACGTTAAACGCACAACAATAAAACTATAAATAAGGGGAAGGATGGAGATGTTCGAGCGAGTCGAAGAGTCGGTACGCCGTAGACGGGGATTTACAGTAAAATTAACGATGCAGTTGGGAGTTTGTAAAATCTGTACCTTTTATGAGTATTTTGGTGGTGTGATGAATACGAATCTTTCAGCAGCAAGTTTAGATACCAAAAGAAATTTATTCGTTTTCGCAAATGACAGCCAGCACAAAGACAAATAAAGGTAGAAAAGTGAACCAGCAGCTCCCAAAAAAAAAACCGGAGCTTAGCCCCGAAGCTGTTGTTCCAACTTACACCGTCCGGATTAAAATCTAAATTAATATTTGCTCAAACATGACGCAAATTTCAATCCCAACAACCTCTCCCGAAAAGAACACAGAGCGGGGAAAAAAAATCTCCGCCCAGCCGACACATACATAATTTGTTAATCCGAAACGCAACACCCCCGCAGGGGCTGCGAGCACGCGATGAATTTCCAGTAATAAAACAAAATTACCCCGGCTGAGGCCTTTTAAACAGACATAAATCACGGGCGTTTTAAGATGGCGGCACGAGATTTAGTCAGGTAATAACTGCCTCAACTCCGGATTTCTATACAATTAAGACGTTTTATTGCAAACAATAAGCCAATTAACTGAAGGTCGTAAATCTAATAACACCCTCCGAATTTTTCGAGCGACTTCCATTAAACGGCAGCTTCGGATTCTTCACTTCATTAGCGCCGGGAGGCTCGTGTGTGCTCCAGGTTGGAAAGTTCAATGGTACCAGTAGTCGGTAATCTGGCCATTTGCAATTTCGCTTCATAAACTGGCGAAGTCGGTAATCCCCCATAAACCTACCTTTTCGTCAAATGTCAATAAACCTCATCAATAAAACATAGACCCTCCGTCGAACGTCTCATTTGTAAAGAAAGCGCGTCGACGTAACACTTCTGGATCCGAACACATTCATGGGAGCCCCATAACGACGTTAGATGGCGCACAAGCCTGCCTGTCACGATTAATGTCGCCCCTCCGCAGTATATAGAAAGCGACGAGTTGTAATCATGTCCCCGGATCCTTTACCTCAATCATCGTCGCTTCTTTTGTGTCTTTCCTCGTTAGAAACGAGCCGAAAACGCTTCCCAAAAATAATAAGCGACAAAGCGAAAGTGTATTGTGTCTGGCGAAAGGTCGAAAGGGGTGTCTTCTTAATAACTCTCGTTTAGACATCGTAATTAGGGAAATGGGATTGTGGCGCAAATAAAACGGGGGAACCACTCGGAGATCGTTAGCGGGAATGGCCCGCAGGTGGCGGCACTTTGAAACACACACCGAGGTTGCTGAAACTGATACTTCAAGTTGGATTATATGGTGCGCTATTTTCCGTACTAACGGTTTGTTTTTCTTGATTTGGTCGTTAGTGATTTCAGTTTTGTAATTATTATATAGATTCGCTGTCATCCGTCGACCAACTCGGCTAAATATAACCATTTTCGAGTTATGAACATTTTAAAAAAATCTTTCAAATTACAAAATCGCCTCAGCCCTGAATCCAATGGTGTCACTGCCACCCCGATATCTCTAACGATTTGAAGTTTTGGCACTTGCGCAACTTCGTGAACACCTGAAAACATTTTCGCTCATATTATCACCTAGCTTAGTGGCACCAGGGTGTTCGTTTTCAAATTCGCTTTAATTTCAGTAGGTAATTTAGTACGTAATGTGCGCCGTAATACTTAAATTGAAGATGCTAGTTTAGTCGAATAGTTTAGGAGTAGGAGAAAATTTAAGAAAAATGTAATATTTTTGAGCGTAAAAACTAGTGTGCTTGCTGGACCACACACCAGAAGAGAAAAGTTCTTATGCGATATACATAATATAAAATTTAATATGTTTCGTATTGTATGTATTCGTATGTATTCGATTTCATAAATAACTCAACATTTTGGATTGAAAAAAACAACATTTGTATTAGTAAAGCTGACAAGGGTAATTGTTTGGTAATACTTAACAAACAAGATTACTTAAACAAAGTAGAGAATTTCTCAAAATCTGGTGACTTTACAAAACTCAAAAAAGATCCTACTTCAAAATTTGTTTCCAACCTTAAATCTACGCTCAAAGACCTTTCAGAAACTGTTAAATATTTTGACCCACAAGCTTTCACACTAATACCCATGAATCCTTGCATACCTAGACTATACGGTCTACCTAAAATACATAAAACTCAACCTTTTCCCATTAGACCTGTAGTTTCCTTTGTCAATTCACCGGTATCAATACTTTCAAAATGGCTTAATACAATTCTTAGACAACATTTAGATTTTAATAACAAATTTGCAATAAAAAACTCAATAGATCTTTGCTCCAAAATTAGAAATTTCCAAATTCCATCAGACACTAGACTTGTTTCAATTGACGTAGTTAATTTATTCCCCAGCATCCCACCCAAATCTTGCTTATTAATTTTAAAAAACCTACTATTTAATTCTAATATGCCAACTATACATGCACTAAATTTACATTCACTTTGTGAGACTGTCCTAGATCAAAATTTCTTTCAATTTAATAATCATTTTTATTCACAAGACTCAGGCTTAGCAATGGGCTCTAATTTGTCACCTCTTTTAGCAGAAATATTCATGAATAACTTAGAAGATCAGTTTTTAATTTCTTCACCTTTTAAAGATCATTTTCTCTTTTGGTACAGATATGTAGATGACATAATTGTTTTATTCAAAGGATCTGATTCTGAACTTGATAACGCACTCAGCAACTTAAATTCTTTAAACCAATCCATTAAATTCACCGTTGAAATTGAAATCAATTCCCAAATCCCCTTTTTAGACTTGTTAATCACTAGAAATAATAATACTTTTAAATTTGACATTTATAGAAAACCTAGTATCACAGATTGCGTAATACCTTTTGACTCTTGTCACCCTGTTTCCCATAAATTTGCAGCTTTTCATTCCTTTTTCCACCGATTATTTTCTATACCACTATCAGATTCATCTTTTCAAACAGAACTTAATAACATTAAACAAATCGCTTCAAATAATGAATATTCTTTAAAAACTATAAATAAATTATACTATAGATACTATAACAAATTCAAATACACACACTACTTGGTTAAAAATCCTTCAGAAACAATTTCCTTTTCAAATTCATTAACATACTTTGGCGTCGTCTCAGAGAAATGTTCTAAAATACTTAAGAAAAACGGTTTTAAAGTTTCATTTAAAACAGATAACAACTTATCCAGATTTTTTTATTAAAAATAAAGATCCATTAGATTACAAAACATCATCAGGTATACAAATTAAACTGCTCTTCTTGTGAGTCATTCTACATAGGTCAGACAGGTCGCAAAATATCAGACCGTATTAAAGAACATTTCAGGCACATCTGTAACAACACAGATCTTGATCCTCCACCATCAACACCTTCTTCTTTCGCCAATCATATATTAATAACCAAACATAGTTTTTCACCATCAAATTCCAAATTGATTCATAAATGCAATAAAGGCCGGAAATTAGATTTTCTTGAGACTTTGGAAATAAGGAAAGCCTTGAAACTGGAAAACAGATCTTGTTTAAATGAACAGAATAACTTCAATAATCCCATTATTAATTCACTATTTTAATTTTTCACCACTCAAACAAACTTATCAGATTCTCTTTGATCCATTTTTGATTTTTACATTTTATAAAATGTTGTTTTTACGAAATCTTTTAAAAATCATGTAACCCTTTGAAAACGTCAAATTTAATTCAAAATTACGTCAACGTCATAATTTTTTATATTCTTTAAGGTAAGAACCCCTCTTGTAATTCATCAAATGTATCATTAATCTCTTGTTAAATTAGGGCTGATGATGGCAAAAGTGTTCTGCCGAAACATGTTCCATTAGTAATTTTACAGTTATTAAAGTTTGTGGAGTTCGACTTAGATATATTTAAATTTTAATTTTGGATTGACTTTCATTACGAGGTTTTTATATATTAGCAATTTTAAAAAGTTAATAACAAAATCTCGTTAGAAGAAGTTATAAATAAAAAATAATATTTACGATTCTATGCAGCAGCAGTTTTCGGCTGCTTCTTCGGTAATTCACTGACTGTTTCTTTTTTTGTGTCTCTATGTCTACTTGTTTTTTTTTTCTGCTGTTATTTCTTTTTCACGATTATAGTTGTCTTTGATTCTCTACTCATAATATGTCGTCTATTGAATTTTGTCTCTGCTGTAGCTCACTTTCTAACCTATTTTCCATCAATAGACTCTATAAATATATGATATAAATTAATTTACTACTCGTTACCATCACTACTCATTGTAAAATTCTTAAAATAAAAGTTTTTAAAGAAATTAAAGTATTTTTTTGTTGATCGCATTTTAAGTCATCTTTTTAATATCTGAATCCATGAACATTAACAGCATCTTAAAACACGTTTCCCATATCTGCGTGTTTTAAAATTTTTAAAACACGATTTGAATCAGTAACAACTTTTAAAACGATTAAGACATCATGTTATTTATTAATCATACATATTATGAAAGTGAAATTCACATTTATGAAAGTATTGGTCACTGTCATGACTGCTGGATGATAACGCGGTCCTCGCAGAGAACTCGGTAACATTGGCAGAAATAGAAGAGGCATTGCTTGTGGTGTTGTTGTAGATGTAGTTTCCCCAAACACCTTCCTGGCAATTTTGATGCGCTCTTCTACGGAATCTTCAAAGTACAATGCTACGTACAAATCAAATAAATTGAATACAAATGATGAAATTTCAATGGGAAATTGCAAACTTACCTTACATCTAAATAGACAAGAATTACCTCTTCTATTACCGAAAAGATTTTTGTATTTTCTCTCCAATGACTAAAACTTTCATAAACCTTGTCGTAAGCAGCTTTAAATTTCACAGGCAACAAATTTTCCCGCAATAATTTGCTTTTTTCTAAAAATTGTCGGAACCTCATTCGACTTTTCCATTTTCGTTTGTAATAAACAACATTTCTATGGCAACTCATACGTAGGTGATCAACAAAAAAAAAATGAATAATATTCTTGCGAGAACGCTTAAAGTTCTCGGTTGTAAAATGCAACTCGACTGCGTCTCGTTGCATAACAACAACCTCAAACTTTAAGCTTGTGTTCTCGCACTTATATTATTAATAACTATTAAGCCCGGTGGCGGAGCGTTACAATTTGAAACTCCAAAAGGTTATGTATTCGTGATTTTTTGAAAACGATCCACCCTAAATATCTAGAAAACAAAAACGTTATAAACAAAATGCCGAAACCGGTCAATTTTGGTTGTGAGGGGGACACTTAATTAGTGTAGTTTTAGACCTGCAGGTGCAACCCCTTGGCCGGGGCAGCAGCCCTTTCAAAAATCTTAAATGGAACAGGGGGTTAAAAAGTTTATTTTTTGAAAGGTCTCTTTAACCTCTTTTTGACTATTAATCGCGTCAATAAATACATAAAACAGGCAATCTTCGGAAGTCCTCAGAAACAGCTTCGATTTTAATGATTTTTTTTTGTGAATGTTTGTTTTTATATATTATTCAAAATCAGAAACCTTTTGAAGTGGGGAAATAATTATTTATATTGTTTAAACACTATTTATTATATTTATATAAAAAAAATAGTTTTTCAATACTTATTCCACAAATAATATACGAAAGTAAATTATAAAATTATTATGAATTGTGAATTATTTATTTTAGAGATTTATAAATAAAATAATTAAAAATTGTTCATCAATTCTTGTAGGAAGGAAAAATTTGACAATTTTCCTCAATTTCCATGGGAGTCCCTGATCAGATCCTGACTTTTTGACAATGGAACCACCTCAAGAGTATACCCTTTCAAATAAAAGAAGAATTTTGAAAATCGGCCCACAATTGACGAAGAAATCGGTGAACATACATCATGAAGTTGGTTAATAAAAGGGAGCGAAAATTTTAGTATTTTTCTCGATTTCCATGGGATTCCCTTTTCAGATTCTAATTTTTTTAATAATGGAACCACCTTAAGAATATACCCTTTCAAATAAAAGAAGAATTTTGAAAATCGGCCCACAATTGACGAATAAATCGGTGAACATACATGAAGTCGGTTAATAAAAATGGGCGAAAATTTTAGTAATTTTCTCGATTTCCATGGGATTCCCTGGTCAGATTGTGATTTTTTGACAATGGAACCACCTTAAGAGTATACCCTTTCAAATAAAAGAAGAATTTTAAAAATCGGTCCACAATTGACGAAGAAATCGGTGAACATAAATGAAATATAAATATATAAATGTTCTGAGGTAACAAGCATAAAAAAAATACAACCGAATTGATAACTACCTCCTTTTTTGAAATTTGTTAAAAAAAACGCAAAACTATTTTTTTTAGATAAATATCATACATATTGTTTAAATAATATTAATAGATATGTCCCCGCTCCAAAAGGTTTCTGATTATAAATAATATAAAAAAAGCAAATATTTAAAAAAAAATCATCAAAATCGGAGCTGTTTCTGAGGACTTCCGAGAAAAAGACTTCATTGACGCGACTATATGTAGAAGGTTTTTATTTCTACGATTAGTTTTCGAGAAAACCGCTTGTTTTGTAGCACAGCCCACGTTCATGTTTTTCCTGAACAACAGTGTTGTTAAGCGCCTATTGTTAGTAAAATCAACGCTTGGGAATGTCAACTATCAAAGACATATTGAGATGTTCTGATCCAACAAATGTTTGAACCACTGTTTAGATTTTAACGTCAAGTAATCAGTTAAACTTCAATTAATAAGTAAAGAAACACACCTTCAATGATGAAAAAAAAAACTTCAAAAATAAAAGCCCTATCTTTTAAAATTTGAATTTTACAAGAGATGCTCGAAATGAGCACAGTTTTATCCCAAGCAATAGTAGATCCGATTTTCAAATTCAAATTCTAACTTTTTGAAATGTTTCTTGCGGAATTCGCCTGAATTCATCAACAGTTCGTTGTCTGACTTCAAATGCCCCAGAGAAAAAAAATCTAAACTTGTCAAGTGTGGTGGCTGGCCACTCAATTGCATTACGTCTGCCAATCCAATGGTTCGGCAATAGCTTGTTAAGCCAATTGCGAACGTTTACGACATAATATGGTGGAGCTCCATCTTGTTAAAATTTCGTTTATGAATATGTTTAGCACATTTCTTTTGGGAGCCGTAAATAAAAATAATTTCAACTTTTTCAGTAACTGAGTTGACCATTTACTTTAATTTCCAGATTTACTTTAAAACTGAATAATTGTCAATGTCAATGAATAAGAAACAACAGTTTTTATTTCAGAAAATACTTGATATTTTAGAAAAAGATTAACCTTTTTAACTTGCAAATTTTGTCACAAAATTAGTTTTAGTTCTTAAAAACTAATCGTAGAAATAAAAAACTACTACATAGTCAAAAAGAGGTTAAATGGACCTTTCAAAAAATAAACTTTTTAACCCCCTGTTCCATTTAAGATTTTTGAGGGGGCTGCTGCCTCGGCCAAGGGGGTGCACCTGCAGGTCTAAAACTATACTAATTAAGTGTCCCCCTCACAAACAAAATTGACCGGTTTCAGCATTTTGTTCTCTACATATTTAGGGTGGATCGTTTTCAAAAAATCACCCTGTATGTAACGTTAGAAGTTTGGCAGAAAATAAAATAAACAAGCGTCAAGTATCCAAGATCCGAGCGGCGCCGCCTTGGATTCGCGTAGAGAGTGCCACAAATTTCGTAACGCATTCGCCCGTTTACGGCCCACGTATAGAATCCTAACCTTCGCAATGCCATGAAAATTGACGCGAGGAGACCACGTGTGCCCTCGGTTACCCCCTAAATAGAGTCGTTTTCGAGTTATGGACTTCTTTGAAAAATCTCAAAACAGTGAGTCACATTAAGCCCAAGATGCAGCCATCCATCTGCGGTCCAACTGTATGACCATTAGAAATTTGGTAGAACGGATGGGACTATTAAAGAGCCTTAACGACAGTCATCTCATGTGATTTATTCGCAATGTTGTCTTGGCGACGTTTTGCAAACACCATCATTAGCGGTCGCGGCTTAATATCGGCGTAATACGTCTTTCGCTTTGATTTATGACAGTCTGAACGGGAATTCCCGGGTGGTTTCCTCTTTCTGCGTCTCGAACAAAAGTAGATGATGTGCGACGGCTGATCATCTATATTTCAGATGCCGCCGTTCCCTCGTGAATTTCTTTTTCCTCCGAAAGAGATTGTATATGTATTCGGATTGCGGCATGCTGCCTTGGAATCATTAACGGCACCGCATTTGATTATGGGCCGGTTTACGGTTGTCCATAAGTTCATTACGGGCTTTGATGTCTACATTGCTAATTGGCCTTAATGGCGCGGAGCAACATGTGGTGGATTTTATTTACGGACTTAACCGAATTGCCCTCGCTATTGATTTATAGACAATGCAGGCGGTGTTGGTGCTGCCAGTAGTCTTAAATTAGAACTGGCCCGGGGTGTGGGACACAATCATGAGAATAAGGCCGAATCCATCAAATCGGCGACAAAGAAATTCCTTCCTCGTCCATTACTCTCATTTAAAACTATAAACTCGGCGTTTTTCGCATGCAAAATACGATCGGTCGCCTTATACGTGCCCGAAGAAAATTGTTTCGTGAATTTTCCCGTGCAATTTCCTCGTTCCACGTGAAATGCAATGAAAAGTTGTTACGTTTTTATTTAGCCCGCACACGTTCCGGATTTTGAGCACGTGCACGATATTTAAATGACTAAAGATTTGTTCGGACTTCAATTAAATTCGCGTAGATGTAGGCGCATCGGCGTTCGGAGCGTTTCATAAATAACCTGGGGTTGCAGTGGTCGTTTTTGTTAATGTTTTTTTTTTAGATAAATAAAAAAAAATGCGTGGAAGTATAAACTTTTTTGGTGCCCGAAATTCGAAATAATTTGCTTTCTATTGGCAGTGGTGAGGGTGTAAAACCAAGGTGTCACTCGAAAAAATCTGTTCCATGCCCACAAAATGATTACAGATGACGATTCATGTACCCATGAGATTACTATGTACGTGAATTTGGTATTGGGAGTGATGCAACAAGACTCTCCTAATTCTTCAACCCCGTTTCCAAGAAATCAAAAGAAGTGTTTTTTCCTTTTTCGACGAAACCTGCCGAGATTGCGTGCAGACTGTCGACGTCGTCATCGAAGCGAAAACTCTTCTCGCTGCAGGACAGGCTGCGTCAGGTAACCAGCTGTCTGTCGGAAGCTGCAGCCGGGGTTGCTTGGCAACGTGCCCCCGGGCACCCTCTGCTTTCGCGCCCCGTTTATCACTTGTACTTATTTAAATATAAATATCGGAGGAGGAGGCGACGGCGGCAGATAACAGGGGCCACGGTGATCCGCAACGACACAAACACTCGAGACAATCGCTCGCCGCTACACGGAACAAATTTAGGGAATCGCGGAGGCCCCAGAACCCGGATCGATTCCGGGACGATCGGTCTCAGTAATGCATCATATTATAGGAAACATCATTAATACTTATTAAGTTATAAAAACAATCTCCTTCCATGTAGAAGAATAATTAACAAACCGCTTGCCGACGCCCCGGAGGCTAATAGACAAGAGTTTACACTCGAACCGCTCGACTGGCTGATTTGTTGCCGACGAACGCCATATTTTACGGGCGACCAACCAATCGGGTTTACGTCCTGTCTTGATCAGCGTTCTGAGGAAGTTGGTACTTAATCTTCATATTGTGATGAAATAAGGCAGAGATTTATCTGGAGTAAAATCTTTACCGGAAAGGAAACTTGTTACTTAAGCAACTACTTGGGGGAAGACAGTTAACGAAGGATATGTTTTTTGAATAGATAGATCCAAAAGACGCAATAATAATTTATTTACGATGCTACCTGCAATCGCTCCAACCAACCTCCTCAAGCATCTTTCCGTTTTATGACACCCAAGCCTCCTTAAAACCAGAATCGTGTTGCTCCATCGATCTCCGAGCAATTGCCCGTCATTTCATCCTCCCAAGTCTGCCCAAAGCACGTCCCGAATTCTTGGAACAACTTCGCAACTATTCCCAGAATGTTAATTTCGAATTTTATAGTCATCGCCGGGCAGATGGCGGCCGCAAACAAACAGAAACAACCTCCGAAAAAAATCTGTATCACTGGAAGACACAGACCTCAAAGTGAACCCGCGAGTCCGCAGTTCACCTTTTTATGGTAAGCTAAAAACCCGATTACGTTCGGTGTCCTAATTGCGGCTTTGGGGATGTTTCCGTCGACGAGATTGACGCGATTCGGCCGGCGCATCCACCATATTTCTGGCACTAAATTAGACGAGATCTGAATCTCGGAGGAGATAAGTCCCATAAAGTGCAGCCATCTGTGGCAAGGTGCAACTAACGGTCAGACTGCAATTTGAGCGTCCGTTTTAGATGCGAATACAGTCGAGGAGAATCAACGTTCCGTTTCGTTAGTCGAGTGTGGAAGCTGTAAAGCGATCAGAGAGCTCAGTCGGAAATCTAGGACGGACGTAAAAATATTGAAACAAGCTGTTAGGGGGGTCGTAAAGCTGTGGGGATGTTTTGCTTTTGGGTAATCTAATACAGTGTAGGAATTGGACTGTTTATTGCGAACACATTGTAACGATGAACATTGAGTCTTTATCCGGGTCCTTGTGTCGGCAGGAGCGCCGAAACTTTGACACTTATTTATCCTTAAAGAGCAGGTTATATTAAATTTGCATATACCATTTTTTTGTTTTGGCAAGTAAATGTTGCACCTTTCCAAATTGATTGAAGTAGATTAATAAGGCGAAAAAAGCTAAACCTCGGAATGAAAGCGGGAAAGTTGAAAATTTGCACACATCTTTATTTTGACGCTATAAAGTAAATAAAATCCTCCTAAAATGTCGTGTCCCTTACTCAAGATATCAAATGTTACACGCAATATTGTATATACAGGGTAAAATCGAAATGTATGTTAAAAAAGATCTGGTAACACCTTGCGATGAGTACGCTTGGTTTGCGTTTTCCACTCCGCCCCTGTATCGAGATAAAATTGTCTTTAAATGTGTGCACGCCTATGGAAACCCGGTGCAATGAAAACAAGGATTTTTTTTTGCGACATATCTTTAGTTCATAAATAATAGACAAAAACTATGTCATCCTCTTTTTGGAAAATCACCTCAGTTACCTGACCTCAGTTCCAAGACCGTGTGTGCTTCTTTTTCCCGAAAAATGTACAAAACACTTGACTGATAGGATGTGGTGTGAAGTGTCGCTTTCGCTGAATATATTTTGTATTTTATGTTATCACTGAAACAATGCTACCCACATTGGGTGCTATGTGATTTGCAGCAGTAGTACATTGTTTCTTTTAAGTAATTTGCTTGTATCTAACACGAACTGCATTGAGCTACAAATGTATTGGCGACTCGTTCGATTAGGTTCTTGTTATTTTTGGGATGTCGATATCATTTAGGCTGTGCCAACCCCACGTGCTTCACAATCAGCTAAAATGAGGGACGTTATTTTGAGCATTTATAATAATGTTATTGAGGCAGTTAAGTCAAGTTCAATGTCAAGTGCCAATTTAAACTTTATCACACATGTTGTACTGGATTTTACGATGCACCAGTTAAAAATTTTGCATATATATTTCAATTTCACCCCGTATATGTTTTATTTTTATTTTATCGTCTAGTATTCAGTTCAATATGTATTGGATTCAATGAGTGACATGTTGTTGTTTTTTGTAGATAATTCTGCTCTTTACACTTGATTTTATTAACATTACACTCTACATTTATTCCCGTGAATTCACAATTTTCGAACAATTTTTCTGAGGCATTAGCCTAGAAAGACACACTGGCACCCTTTCCCATCTGCGTCTGGTAACGCCTCCAAATAAAGTACACACCGGACAGAAGCCCATAATAAACCTCGTCGTTCCACATATAATAATCTCCTTGTGCTGTCACTCAACCCGAAACGAACGAGGTATATTCCGGTCTGCATATTATATTTTCCAATTCGTATTAAGCCCCGATTTCCGGCTCAACTCGGTCACGCATACGCGAGCCCCAAAAGGTCTTAGTTTGCAGGCTGCATCCCTCCGGGACGAAACTTTGGACGCGTTTGCAGAATTGTTTCTCTTACAAAATACAATAATGATGGAGATAAAGAAGAACATAAAACTTTAACAAGTATTCGAGATCGATTCACTGAACTGAATTATTATATTAGGTTGTTGGCGGGTTCTGTCACAGTTTTATATCGCTAATCGATACAGGTCCGGAATTTAGATCGGCTTTGCTGAGAAATTACTTTTTCGGGTGATTTGTGGCCGATGCGACGTCTTTTAGAGCACCCGTCTTTATCTCCTGTTTGTTTTGCTCCAATTAAAAGTTCGGTCAAAAATTTAATCGCTGTCGGATTTTTACGCCTCGCAGAACTGAATAGTTCGTAGTTGAGATGCGGTCTTAGCGTCTACCCTGCCGTATTCCATATTTAATTTAAACATAGCTTTGTGGTGTTGTCAACGTCTCTAGAATGTAGTGTTAATTAACTTTTATAAAGTTCAGCAATCTGATTTGTTCAAGTTTCCAGTTTCCAGGACGTGCCCTCATTCTCATTTTAATGACCAAGCACGCGGATCATGCATGCGGCGAGGATCTGATCTTGTAAAGCAGATTTTGTAAAATAATACAATCAAATCATAACACCTATAAATAATTTATCAAGCCTTGAAGAGATATCGTATTCCAGTGGATTACAGTATACTGTAAAAACGTTACGTCTCTGGGAATTAGATTTAGTGTCTGAAATATTCATTTCACCACATATGAACTGTAGTGCATTGGCGCCAATAGGTGTCATGGGTCGTTCGCCCAACATAATTCAAAAATACACAAACTTTAAGGCGGATAAAAGCGCATCTATGTGCGGCATTGGTTAGTCTAATAGTTTAAAGATGATTTAAAAAATATATTAGAGACACCATCAGCAGCTGCTGCTTACAGAACTAATGCGGTTTTGACTTCTAAAGGACGTGATTCTCTTCAACATATTTTTGTGCTGCCCCATCGTCTGTGCAGGTTCCAGCCTTAGAAACTTCTCACAAAACCTTTTTAGCGTTTATGGTTTCGTAGTAATCCTAGAACATCAGACCTGAAATTGCAAAACAAATCTCCCGTCTCCATCTTAGCTCGATGATTTGGTCCGAGTATTTTCCAGGTGAGCTTTCTGGTCGGCTACCCCGTCCTCGTCGAGGGCATTTGAGCATTAAGCGGTTTAGTACATAAACGATACGATTCAATATTTTATAATTCCAGACGAGTCCCGACCCAACTGCGTTTCTCACACGGAGATTCATTACAACTTTTTAATTAAATAAAAATTTCCCTGCGCGCACGTGATCTCCTCGACAACTCCAAATATCGCGGCCCGGCTAATTACCTGTGCAATCGCATCCAGCCCTAACGACCGTTTCATCGTTTTACTCCCGGATTTTATTAACTCGTCTAAAAACTCGGGAGTTATTAAACAACGGGGTGATCAATATTGATTGTACTACTTATGCAGAAGTTCCCAAGTTGGCGGAGTTCCGGACTGGTATTAATAAGATTCGGCGAGAACTTGGACTCGAGATCGCATTTATAAAGTCTTAGATCCGACACGGGATTGCCCTGGAGCTTAACGCGCCGCAGGAACCCTTATAAATATGTACGGCAGGGTGTATTTCGTCGGTGTCAAATCGAAAGCTCCCACCAGATGGCGTGGGACGGAAGCTTTTTTGCACATAAACAAGACACTTGCTGCTACACGTTCGGAGCGTAAATAAAATTCTGAATGTTGGTTTGAACAAGAGGTGCTCTTTTCCCTAAACCTGAACCACTACCATCAACTCCCTGAACTATGCAACCCCTCTCTTGTTGCGGCGGTTGCACGCCGCCGCAACATTCTAAATTTGAAAAGGATCACCTGGTTGAGGTGAGCCGTTTTACAAAGTTTTATTAATTGTTCGGAATTAACTTGAAATTAAGTTGTAAACTTTGGCGGCGAATTCCTCCGGGCTTGCGGATGTTTTAGTCGCATACACCGGCGAGAGGCTTGATAAAATTCTAGCGCCCCTGTGTCGAAGTGGAAGTTGCCGGATCGTGCCGAGTGGAATTTTAATTCGAGCAAGCTAAGGGTTGTGTATTAAGCGAAACAAACTATGTGGGTTTTTGCCCGCGATTACTCCCGATGCGGTCGGAGGGGTGACTTCAATTTCGGTTTAGTGTTTGAGGGGAACTTCTGGATCGAGCTTTCCGTTGACCGCACCAGCTCAGAGCTCCCAATTTGAAATGTTTGTTTCATCAATTTCAACATTTCAGTTTCATTCTTTTATCCCCATCGGCTAGTATTCTATTCTCTTTCTCTTTCATAATTAAGAAGATAACTGCGGAAATATTGATCACTTTTTACTGTTGATGTTGTAACTTAACGTTAGCAGAAGAGCAAAGTTGTTTTATTATGTTTTCAGGAGAAACAATAGGGAGAACTTCAGGTTAGACAAATTCGTTTGTAAAATTAATTTAATGAGAACAGTGTATTGTGTGCATGTCAAGCAACTTCTACGTCTTTTGTGAGTTCTGGTGTACTGTTGGGATTCATCCATTTGAATGCATTTGAAAATAACATATAAATCTGCTATTTATTTTCTAACTGTAATGTAGGATAAATTAACGAAATTAGGACGTAAACAACTTAAATAAGAACTAGGACCTGTAGTTTTGAAAAACAGAACAGTTATATGATTAAGATATATTTCATTGGAAACTTAAGGTATACAAAACCTAAAAAGAGGAGAATCCGAACAGAGAGAAATTAAGTAGATTGAGATACGCCGTTCTGAAAAGATGGAAAACTTTCTCGTTTTCACAGCTCTTAAATTTCTCAGTTCCTCAGTTTTTGGGTTTGTCAGGTTCTTGGTATCTGTTTCTCAGTTTCTCGGTTCGTTAGTACCCAACTCAGCAATTTTTCAAGTTCTCAGTTACTTAGATTCTCAATTTCCCAGCTCCAACTCCCTAGTTCCGAAAGTTTTTCAGCTTCTCAGGTTCTTAAGTACTCCGTGGTTTCCGCAAGCGTGTCAAGAAATTGTCGCACGCCACTCTTCTGTTTTTCAGCTAAATCGGTATTTTTTGAAGTGAAACTTCTTATATATGCATCGCGACCCGACACGAAAGTGCAATATATAAGTGGGGGATATTGTACCTCTTCTCTCCGCGGGCAGGTGCGTCATATATAGCCACTACTAACTACTGTTTGCGTAGGTAGATTCAGAATGTAAATGACAAATGGATTAAGTTAACGGGTGTTGAGTGCATGGATGGTGTACCAATGGGATCCTGGTAAGTGATGTTATACATAGTTTTCAATAAAAAGTTTCACTTCTGTCGCGCGTGGACTCCACACGCAATTTTCTCTGTTTCTTCTCACATATTTTGCTTTTCCTTTTAATTGCTTTCGGTTATTTTGACTAGTTCCAACATTTTCAATAGCCATTTTCAACTATCTTAATATTTTAGGCACTTTAGTTGCCGTTTGTATTTTTTTATTTTCTCAAATGTATAGATCGTTTTGTAACTTCAGATTATAGAAGGAAAAAAAAATAAAAACTAGTAAAAACGTATTATTTTACAATTTAGATATCCAGAACTGATTTCCACATATATCTTAACCATCCCTACACAACACGCAGAAGTTGCCGCCGTGGGCATTGTTGAGTCCGAAAAGCGACTAAACCAACAGCACTTTGTCTGGATCCCGTTTTAGCTGTTGTCTGCAGCAATTGCGAGTGTCGTAATAAAATTATGGCTTGTCCAGTTGACCTGGCTCTTTATGAAGCAGCAATGTGGGACTCTTTACGCTGATTTAAGTGAGTTCTTGTCCATTAGGCCCAAACCGGCCTTTGAACCGAGCTCCGTAATGGCCGAGATTTTCCGCGAAAAGCTTCTTTTCATGTGTACGGCTGGAAAAATCGGAGTTCGCTGAAAGGGGATGAAGTCTGTCTTTGGTTAATTGATGGCGTGGAGACTTTGCAGAAAGTAAAAAGTTGGCAGAAACCAAACATTTTTGTTTCTATTCGTCAGTATCTGATTCGGCGTAAGTAGAGTTCTCCTTCTTCCACTGGTTGTCTTGTTGTTCACGTTTGTTGTTTTTCTTTTTTTCAACATTTTCTATCTTCAGCTTTGTTACAGATGAACTTGTGAAAGATACTAGGAAGAATAAGACAAGCGACGCCAGTAAAATTAAAGGTATGTATTTCCAAGCTTAATTCTAAATAGAACATTGGTCATTTTCGACCGTTTGTGACTCCATCCCGGAACGAAGGTGTTGAGGGACCCAAACTAGTTCAGGTGAAAGGTCGCCGGACGTCCGTCCAAACAGGATATTTAAATACATAATACAACTCCACGATAGTTGAATGATATTCAGAGCCATATTTCGGCCACAACTCAGTTCCCAAAGCCATGCATATGAAACCCCATCAAACTTCATCCCCTTTAATTGAAACCCAAAAACGGCAGCGAGCACAAAAAGCCAATCTCTGTCTTTATATTTGCTCATTGCTCTTCTTGCTCTCTCGCCGGAGTCGACCCTTGTTATTTTGTATTGCATTATTTGTGTCTGTTTATGTTGGGAGCTCAATGGCACTAATTGACGTTATCTCTTCTATAATTGCTTCTTCAGTTCGCGTCCGTCCCTCGATGAGCCAGAATCGGCTCCATGTAGGAGCCCGAGCTCTAATTAGCAGGCCGCTTTTTTGCTTCAAAATTTTAGATCAATGACTGTGTACGATTCAATTTCAGTTCCAGTAATTCCAAACTAATTGTTGCTTGTCATAAACACGAAGTGGAGAGTCAATCAGATTGGTTGCGGAGAGGAGGAAGGGAAATGTCGATATTAAACTAAAATTCAAATTATGGTGGTGTGTTTCTGCCACCAGTAGGTCAAACTATTCTGGCCTCCCAGATATCTGCTTGCACTTTTCAATTCTCTATTCAACAAGAGTAAAAAAGTGATACCTTGCACAACTTTTTTTTTTAAATTACGTTTTACATAATAACAATAAATTTGGGAAGCAAACAACGAAAAATGAAAAACCATTTAATAAAATACAACGCAAGTGCACATATAAAAATTATATTTTTTGCACTAAAACTTGTAATTTTTTCAAAAAAAAAGTTATGCAATGTATCACTTTTTTACTCTTGTTAAATAGAGAATTGAAAAGTGTATCTAAAACCCAAAAAAAAGTTTGGAGTGGCAATTTAAAAAAATTGACGACTGGGTCACTGTCTTCACTATCTCCTTCTTTTCTATTACAATTCTTTTGTCTCACCTTTTTCCTTCCATATTAACATTGCTGTTTATACAGTAATATCTGTTGGCAAACTAAAAGAGCTTCGCATTAAAAATTCCCCGTTGCCGCAGTGAGGCAACCGAAAAATTGGTTTCAACAAAATCCAATTAACTTCCCAAATGCAACACTAATAAGTGAGTGCTGTTCCATTTTTGCGATCACTATTTCATAAACCCCCAGCTCCACTTTACAGGAAATCTATTTATCAGACCGCCAGCAAATTCCGCATTTTAAATCTTTAATGTGGCGCCCAGGGTCAACAACACCCAAAAAAATGCTTTAGCCCGAAAAATATTTGTATGGGTCCAATCAAAAGAGCCAAATATTATTCCGGAAGGAATTAAATGAAAACATAAGTCGCTCTTGGAAAACAAATTGACTTCGTGTTGATTTTGTTCCTCCGACGTCGGCTCCGGATAAAAATAACCTTATTCTACATCTGAACAAACGGCGGTTGTTTCTTCTTTGTCTTGTGGTAATTTCTTTATCGTGGTGATTTTTATCAAAATTAAAGAGAAGAGTTTTGTCGTTGTTGCGCAGAGATAAGACAATAACAGTGTTATTCTCGATTCAGGACTTTTACACAACGAAAACATTGAAATAAAGTAATATCAGAGGAAGTAAATTAATGAATATAGTGTGATGACCCAAATGGAATTGCCGCCAGATTTTGAACATGAAATTTAGTTTAAATTTGGCCAAATCGGCAATGCCTAGAAAAAAAATAATGAAATGAGGACATAAATGTTCGAAAAACCGCTTCTCGTTGTTCCATGGAATTATTTATTAAATAAATAATGTCAAATTTAACTCGGTTAACTTGACTGCTCATAAGGAATTCTAATAAACTATGCCAAGCGGCTTTTCATTCATAGCCAGCTTTGACTAATTTAGTTTTCGATCTCTCTGTACTAAAATATATTAAAATAATAATTCTGTGATGTGCTTTGGAATCTAGAGATAATTCTCTAATCGCGATACTACATATTTGAGTTGACAATAATGCAATTTACATCAAAACTGGTAAGCCTGTGACAGATATATTTGAGTTTATATCAATCAAACTAAGCTTAATATTAATAATTGACGTTACGCCCACCTAAAGACAAGAAATAACACTGGTCAACAGTGCATTTGTTGCCCTCGATCTGAACATGGTTCTAGGATATGTCTGTGCTCACAATTATCGAACCATTAATAGTTTTTCAGAATCGGCTCTACTTTTCTAAATAGTCGCCATATTTATATTCTTCAATAATTTGGTCGGAAACTACAAACCATTCATCATATTACATACAGTGAAACTATTCGTATCTAAGTTATCTATACAGGGTGTCCCAACTAAAATTTGTACCCCCCAACAATTCCAATTTCGAAAGACTCAGAAGAAAACGCTCGAACAGGTCAATTTTGTTATCAAGGGGGACGAAATTGTACCAAACTTTCATGTCTTAGATCTCACCCCTTTAGCCAGGGGAGCCACCCCCTTAAAAAATTTAAATAGCATGGGGGGTCGTGTAATACATCATTTTAAAGCTTATTCAATTCTCTATCCAGACCTGCATTTATTGTTTTTTTTTCTACAAAAAAAAACATTAAATCGATATTTTCCAAATCTACATACAATACTCAACTAAAATTTGAACCTCCCAACCATTTTAATTTCGAAACACTTAGAAGAAAACACTCGAACAGGTCAATTTTGTTATCAAGGGGGCCAAATTGTACCAAACTTTGAAGTCTTAGATCTGAGGAGGACGAAGGAATTTTATTCCATACTGTGTACTGTGTATATTAATACATGAAGAGAAACTCTTGTACCCTTTTTAAACCTTATTGCGCGCACGGAGGAGTGAGATTTGGCATAGTTAAAGTTTATATGGAAAAGGAGAGCAGAAAGTTAAAATCTATATAATATAATATGTGTTAAAAATACATTAAATAATAGTCTGTGGTCAAACAGTCGCACAGAGCACCAAATGAGTTTCGAGCTGTGAATTTTGTGTGTTCCTTTTTCATAGGTATTCCAGAGAATTAGGGCAAACAACACACGTTAATGACGTATTTCTACTCGCTCGCAGCTGACGTAATAGCACGAAAATTCAAAAAAAATTATATGCAATGAATATAGATGTGTACTATATTTTAAAAGAGAGCCTCAATAACGTTCAAACTTAAAAAAAAAAATTATTAATTACGGTCGAATTTCGGCCAATGAGCGACCACTAGTTATAATATAATTTCCATCGTACCGAGTCTTGTTTCTAACGGTTTCATGTAAAATTTTCCGTGTTACACACAAAAAGTGTATTTTTGTTGACCAGTGTTATTCGTGCATATTTATGACAAAAATTTAAATTTATTTTTCAATATCTGTAAGTAACTTCGCAGTAGTCTTACAATAGACAAGCTTATCGTCATCATTTCAGACAGTCTTTGTTTCGACAGACATATGTCTTTGCCTATATTGTACGTTTCGCGCCGTGTATACTTAATATTCTCTCTTCTTTTGATTTTTCTTCTTTATTCCTTTTTTTACCACCGTTATTATTCACCTGCCGCTTTTCCTTTCTTCTTTTCATAACAATGTCATGACAGCGCACACGTATCGAAATATACTACTTTCTAATTTGCTGTTGTAACAAAGCTATTAACGCATTCATTTTGAGTGCATTAATAAGCCATTAACGCACCCAGAAATTTTTTTGAAGTAAAACTTCTTTACGGACGCTTGACTTGAGGAGTAAACTGGTGAATGCGTGACGAGAGCGTTACGAAAAGTGTGATCGGGCGAAGCGAACGATTTTACAATAATTAATTCATAGTTTTTTTTTTGCCTTAACGGGATTCCAACCCGAGTCCTATGTGTGTCAGTTTTGTATGCAATTGCGCCACTTATCTTAATCGCTACACATGATTGCCGACTTTTCGCTGACGACAAACTGAAACATGCATTATCCAATACTGCAGACGGTATTAATTCCGGATTCTCTAGCAATGGCGAACTATTTTACTTCAGTCGTTTGGTCTAAAGCACACTCGTATTTTTTCTATTGGTAACACACACTGAACGCAATGTCGATTTTGAGGTTATAAGTGATGTCAAATATACGTCAGGTAACAGAAAAATTAAAATTTAACAAAATTCCCTAAATTACCAAAATAGATTTTATTTGTAAAAAAAAAATTAAATTAATATAAAAATTAGAAAAAATAACATGAAAAACTCGTTTTGTAAAACTTAAGAGCACTCATTCTTTACAGGCACCTACTCCTGCCTACTACCAATCTAATATTAACGAGATTTTATTTGTAAATTTTTGTTGAGCTGTGTAATCTATACTTTTATTAATCTATCACCAACCGAAATATTTTTTATACAGGATCCTCATAAATGAAGTATTAACGTACCTTAATATGGTGTAACAATCGTTTATAAAGACCCTGTAGATCAGTCTGTACAAGATACGAGCTGTCAATGTCGAAGGGTATCAATTGGGTATCTAGTAGGTGGTGGTGTTGGCCATATCACCTGACATCACATTAATAATATTTGCCCACTAGCTTTTTGTCAAAAAAATCAACATAAATCGGGAAAATGCTTAAATATACGCATGATGCTGTAATTATCCGTTTTCATTTAAAAAATTAGGGATAGTTTAGATCTAGAATGAAAAATGAAATAGGGGAACCTACCTCACTGGCAATCATGGTGACTCACTAAGAAATCCTGAAGAAAAGTAACCTCCACAAACACAGTTTTAAACACTACAACAAATAATATTCACTTTTAACACAAATAAAATTTAAAAACTAACAACAAATTGCGCACACATTTGACATTACCTCATTTTGTTTGAAGTTGGTTCTGATACCACCAACCGAAAGTGGGCAAGACGTTGAAATCCCTGCTCTGATTTGCTAAAGCAAAGGAAACAAAACTTTTAATATTGCTCCAGAAGCGGACGTGTTGTTACTTTAGAAATTATTTTTCTGTGTAATAATTGTCTGATTGTGTAGTTCATAGACAGGGAAGGAAAAAGTTTTTGTTGGGTTGGTGCAACTGTCTCTTCAATATTCTAACCTCAATATGAATAATTATTTTTTATACAATATTATTTAATGGTCAGTTTTGCTACCAAAAAGTTTCAACATGGAACTAGAATAAGGAATATAAATGTTTATGTATTTTAATTCCTGGCCTTACACTTTCTTCCATTAAAGTAAAAAGGTTGTATTACTGGTTGCCTTCATACGTACCAGTACTACTAATAAAGAAATTAAATTATAATACATAGTTCATAAAAATAGCGTATTTTAACTAACATTGTAGAAAATATTCATAATAGAGTTGCACCGAAAACGGAGGCAATTATTTTTCAATTTAAAGCTAATAACTGAACTAAAATTGCCAATAACTATTCGCGGCTACACTAGTTTAATTTTATTTTCAATTCAGAATGCGATAAATTTGTTGTAGCGCTGACATTAAGGTAAAACATAATTAACCAAACTGATTAACCGCCTGACAAATGTTGAAATAGCTCTCATTACTGCCAGTGGTTGTATTCACTGCATTTCCTTTAATTTTAGATTAAAGTAGAAAGAAACATTACACCCTATCCGAAAAACTTTTTGCCGCGCCGTCCAACTTCAACTGCATTTTGAGTGACATTCGACGCCCCCGCTGCCCCATCGCCGCTCCCGAATGAATGTGTTCGGCAACGGTTTGTTGGATTTACTACTGTTAGTCGCCAACTTTCCCAACTGCACATCGATTCGGCGTGCTTTTTTCCCGTTTTATCCGAAGCAATCCGATAAATCAAGCAGCTTTCTAATGCCGCCCCCAAAAAATTGTTTCTATTCAGTGACGGCCATAAATCCATTGCAAGAAGTTTATCGGTGCAGTTTATGTTGACTGATGTATCTTCTTGTCGAGGTTTTACCGGAACGGCAATATAACATTCCCGGGATTTATGGGCTTTAAATTTGATGCCTCACCTTGGAGTTTTTGTTCGGGGAAAGGAGTGTCCTCCGGGGGACATTATCGGTGCAGGGCGTTGATTATAAAATCGTATATAGTACAAATGAGACGCGTTGTTGCTATCATAATTTTTAGAGCATTTGTGGGCACTTCCACTCTGTTAATTTCATTTAAATTTCGCGGCGACCTTGTTGACTCTTATTGGTCCATTCTAAAACTGCAAATTCAGTGGTGCCATGGACGCGTTTGAAAGTGTTTAGAAAAATCTTTTCATAATTGGGGAAAATTCATTTCCACGGTCGTTTCTTGTGTACTACTATTTTCCTGTGTGCTTTATAAGACTTTGAGACTAAATTGTGTGTGTTTGTGATGGCTGTCTTTGGGGGGCTCTTCGCCGCTGGAGTAACCAAACAATAAGGTAGTCAAAACGCATCGTTATGCAGCAGGGGGTGATTTTTGGGATCGAAACTGTGAGGGGTGTAATCACTGAGGGTTCTAATGGGGTACGAACATATGAACGTGATAAAATCACAATTAACCTTGTAGGGAAGAAAATCATGTGATGTGTGACGTCACGACTGAAGGGGTCTTGATTATTATCGACTTTTCGGGCACATTTTAGCTCTACAAAAACCACGAGGAATTAGGTATATATGGATAATTAATTGGTTCTAAATTTAAATGTATTTAATTTGAGGGTTGTAATTCAAAAATTAGGTTTTCCGAATTTACCCCAAGGGGTCACTAAATGGTAGGTTTTTTTCTGGTTGAGTGCTGTTGTTCCCTGTAAAACTAAAATTCCTCGCCACATTTTCGGCCGTGGCCCGCAGGTCGGATGGTGTACACGTTATATTTTTTTGATCAGTCATTTTTCTCCAGTTTTTTTTTAATTGTCGCTTTGAAATGAAAACTGACATTTATGAATTGCCATTATAATTTATGTTTTGTTTGCATAGCCCACTTGGTTACTATAAACTTTCAACAAACAAAAATTACAAACAACATTTTTGTAAAAATTGAGGAATGTGAATAAAATAGTAGACAATTCACGTCTCGGTTAAATAACAATTCGGTCGGCTGTAATCAAGCACTTCCTTACTCGGTATGTAATATACTATTACATTACTGGAGTATGCGGTTATGTTTGTTTGATTTAAATATAGATGACAACAAGATGACATGAAACCCATGACAACCGAATCACAGCCAACTCAATGATGTTATAAATTGGCAACACAAATTTTTAATCTTGATCACACTGTATGTGACCACATTTAATTTCGAACAATAATTATGTACAGATTTTCATGCAAGTCTCAAACACAAAAAGATTTTTTTCTACAAACGCTACTAAAAATTCGTTAACAAGACAATTTTGGTGATTATTATTATATTATTATTATATTTTCTTAACTGATGAGAGTTTTGTAGGCAACACAAAATCTCTTTAATAGTTGACAATTCAACAAAACAGATTCAAACTCCGAACTCAGATTTTATTAACTACAATTAGATACAAATTATTTCGGTATCCTATTTGGAAAAATTGAATGTACAGATGTAACAATTGGTAATAGTTAGCCCATGTGACGAAATATCGTTGACCTGCAAGTTAGAACTTTTGGAGGTAGGGTGATTATTTGAAGTAGTAGGGACTAAATTATTACTGTTGTTAGACTGCCCATCAAAACTCCCGGAAGCAATAGGGGAATAATCGGGAATAATTCGAGAAGCAATTATTTTTTGTTTTCAAGGGAGTCTTCCAGATATCCTTCGGCAACGGTTGAACTTTTCCATCCACCATGTCGCATAATTGTTGTTAAATTTGCCCTGCATCTGCTAATAAGCTAGCGGACGTCCGACGGAAAGAATGGCCAGTATAAAGTTCACTATTCGGCAATTTCAGAAATTCTGCTATATGTGCAGGCATCTTCCCAAAGCTATGTCTACTGGTTGTACGGTGCACTTATTCTCTGTATACCTTATAAAAAGTCGTTCGTGGTTGACGTGATTTGGACGCAATGCCAGGTACTTTCGATATAAGTTGATATATGCTTCAGTAATGAAGCGTTCTTGAGACTCTCGTTTTACTGTCTGGAATGTTTACCACTAGTGTATTTCCTAAATCTTCAATATTGTTTAATGTCAAGTGACAAATAATCTCACTAATAAATTTGTCAGTATTTTCCCGCCTGAAAATTTTGGATTTTTTTTGGACGGTATCCTTCTCCTTTGCGCTTTAAGAATGCAATCAGTTTATAAAATTTACTGAAATCGTGATTGCTGTTGACATTTAACATTGACTTGATCATTGAAATATGTGCCCAAAGTGTAGAAGATTTTGATATTTTCGAATGTTCCTCAAAGTACGCTAATAAAACACTTTCGTTGTATTTTCCTATAACATTCTTCTGGACGCACCAATTTTGAAAACGCTTAAACTTTAATTCGTACTGTTGCTTATTGGATTTAGTCGGTAACAAATCTAGTGTTGCTCTACTCGCAGCTTCATCTATTTCTATTGGAATTTCTTCACTCATCTTACAAGAATCTAATATTTTTACAGCTAACAACCAACTGTCAAACAATGAACGAACTTGATTTTGGATTGTTTTGTAAATGTCACAGACTGCCTGATTTTAAAATGTGATCAATAGTGGCGTTTGTAGAAAAAATGTTGTATGATATACGTGTTAAAAGTGATTTTATTGTGCTCGTGGGGTTGCTCCACTCGCTGCGGTTGTTCCGCAATCTTCCCAACTCGCAAAATTTTACTTTTAACACATATCATAAACTACTATTATTTTTAGAAATCTACAACATTTACGTTATTCAATGACTTACCAGTGATACACGGTTCTTATCATTTTTTTATGCATTTCCATACCTTAATTCGTCATTCCAATGATGAAAATGGGTCGTCTAATGTTAAAATGCTAATGACGCCAAGCCAAAACAAGTTAGGGAGAACAGTGTCATTTTTCATACTTTTTTATTACGCTTCCACAAGCTTCTAAAACTGTTGATGAAGGAGAAACACTGCTTTTTTTCTTCAGAAATAGGTATTATGACGCCAACTAAGTTTAATTTACAACTCACTTACACAACGGCCTGAAACAATAATGTCTGCATTATAACGCTGAACTTTATGATTATTGTCGAATAAACAAAAACCCCCGATCCTTAAGAAGAAACCGTCATAATCTTCCACCGAACAGTTTCTGCAACGTGTTCCCACCAATTTACATATCAACGATCAGCTTGCACAAGATTAAATTTTTCCAACGGTTGCTCAGCAGGAATCCGCATGTACTTCTATTGACTCGCCTTCATCCAATATTAACAAGAATCTTCGATGCAGAATCCGTAGCGGTTTACGGCCCGTGAAAATATCGATATACATAGGGGTGCTTTAACCCCGATCTATTTTAGCTCGCGCAACGTTTATGCTCATCCAAATGAGATTGTGCACATGAACTTCGACCAAAAACCATTGGCTTGTTTACAGGAGTTACTCGAGATTCAGTTTGCGACTTGTTTAGGGCTTGCAGGAGTTGCATTAACGAGATTCGGGGGAGTTGAAGTTGACGAAGAAGCGGTGGTGCTAATTACGGGGGGTTTTGCAGATTTTAGGGTGTGAGGATTGAAAGGGAGAGTTGATTCTTTGGTTCGCAATTTTCAGGTTTCAAATGATAGATTTTCTTAGAAACCCGGTTTAAGAAATCTCGAAAACCAAGTACAATAATTGTATCATTAGGCAACCCAACATACACCGTTGTTACGTCTACGTCTGGTTAATTAGTAGAAAAATTACTACAAGAGTAATTACTGAGCCAGTCCCGCCACAGTACTGCTTTAAAACATCCTAAATTAACCCATTTCACCTACGGCCCTGCATTTATTATAAAATAATCATCCCCTACTTCAGATCCCCATTTCGGTCCTCTTAAAAGCAGAATTAATTCCAAACGACTCCACTTTCGGAACAGTTGGAAACTGAGCCCTTCCAGCTTCCAAGAAAGAGAGCAACCCTCGGGATAATCGCCACGAAATTAACTTTATACGATACGGAGGCAGTCGCAGAGTGTAACAAGAACGATTTTATGGAGAACCTCTTGGAGGAGGTGTGGAAATTAAGCTTTCGCGAATCTCGACATCGAAACGAACGTATTTTTTGAGTGCACATTGCTTTACCGCGTCCATAAAACAAGGACAATTAGGTTCCGACCGAAGAGAGCCGGCGCGAAAAGTTTTGGCTTGTCGGGAGATAAAAAGAGTACTAAAAAATAATGTCGAGGTCGTAAAGCGGTTAGTGCGACTTTATGCGACATACGTTGTGTTGGTTATTTCTACTTAGTCACGTATCGTTCGGAAAGTAGCTGTAAACAGGATAAAACTATCGATTCGGGCTGACAGTTTGTGTCAACTGTGCGTTATTACCGGTAATGCAATTTGTATTCGCCGTGGATTGGCGCAGCGGCGGCTCGGCTGCAATGGGAAGTTCTATTAAGGTCTGTGTCCGGGGCGGATGATCGTAAACAGAAAATATAATATTAGCGGGCATCCTCTACAGTGAGTTCCGAACTCAAGCTGGAGACCAAGGCTTGCTTTACGGTAGACGCTAGTTTCCACGTCACCATGAAAGTCCCCTACTTTCTGTCAGTCTCTACGCCACTGCTCAATCGGCTAAATTCAAAAGGTGCCGCGTTTAATTTCGACATTGATCAGGGCTTTTCAGTTATTGCGAATTACTACCAAATAATTTCGGTCGATGCGCCGCCACTGCATAAACACAGATCCCCCCCCCGCTTTTATCATAAACACCACATCGACCGCCTTTTATTATTCGTGTTCGTACAAATTCCCGCGCCGTTAATTCCCACGAAATTGAATTTTTTTGCTCTGGCAGTTGTCGCTTTCGTGTTTTACGTCCTTTTACCTACATAAACTTCAATATCGCGCGTCGACAACTCGCTTCGCCTCAAAAACGCTTAAACGTAACAAATGGCCGTTTAAATTATTTAAAAACGGCGGCGATACAACGAAAACTCCGTCTAAACAGCCATCAGTTCGCCGCGAACTTTTATTGTTGCGTTTTTCATTTTTCGAAATAATAATGTCGGCAATAATGTCGTCCGACATTCGGAGCAATAAAACTCGGAACAATGCACTCAGGTATGATGATGGAGGCGACGCCCATCGCGGGTAACGATTTTTTTCTGCCTTGTTTGCCGATTGCGACTGTCGCTCTGGATTATCTCCGGCTGGATTAACAGCGGTTGTTGCATTGTTGAAGGAAAAATGTTGACTTTTTTCCGGGAACGTCAAACATCGATTGGTTTCGAAAACACAATCGGCGCATCCACCATTGTTACACAAATTAATTTTGAAACAGCAAAATAGTATATTATGGTCCCATGAGTTTTATAACAAGCATTTTGTCATACACTCGCCCTGTTCTAAAGAAGTAAGTAGTAAACTGTTTTACTTATAATGCATTAGTTATAAATGGTGGATGCGCCGGGCAAACACCTACAACATAACTGTGCCCTCAGGGACAATTAATAATAATTGAACCTAGAAAAACGAACCCACCTAACCTCAACGCTCCTGCGGGACCCCAACTCGATTCTATGCATTTTAACAACCGCCGATTGGGCGAAAAGACGCACCATAGAAAATTTTACTTAAGACAAACAGCACCCTCTGGACTGCCTCGCCTCCTTAAGTATATATGATAGAATCAGATTAATTTCAACAAGGGCAACGCCGGCCTTATCTCATCTAAGATGCTATTTTGGAGATTTTTTATGTTCCGGCCTGAGCAAATCCTTTAGATAATTTCGCAGCTCAACGAAGAAGTTATTTTTACAATATCCTGAGCGCTCACGTACTTATTTAGAGGTTGGTTGTCATTGTTGAAATTGAATCGGACAGCTTGAACGCAGCGGGAAATTCGTTGAAAAGCTGTGAGCAACATTAGTTTTAAAATAAAAATTGAGCTTGGAGAAACATCAAATTGAATCCGTTTCAACACATAAATACCTCATTTAATAAAATTAATAGCAACGAGTGGCCAACCGTGCATCCCGGTACCGATCATTCTGTTGAGCGTCGAAATCAAAAGAAAAAGCCTTATTTAACGGCGACGCTTCATTAATTTCCTTCAATTACAACGGGAAGACAGAAGAACTGCTATCAAACAGCATTCTTTTTGTTCCTTTGTGTTGGCAGGTCAAAGACAAAAGACGAGGAGTCTTCTCGCCCGACCAAACAATGCAGATGTATCACATCATTAGGACTAAACGAGGACCAGTCATGCCTGCATTTTTCCACCCTCGTTCACCTTCAAAATGCAAAGGGAATCGATGGAGCCGTCGATTTTGTTTACGAGGAAAGGGTCACGACGGGGCTGCGTCTTACGTGCAGAGGCGGTTCGTCGATCAATTTGGAAAATATCTAGTTGTTAGCAGTAAAATGAAAAGTTAGCTTGTTGCAAAGAGTTTTCAAAATGTTAAATGAATGGGGAGGAATCAAACGCCCCGCTCGAGATGGTTATTAAGAAAATCCAGTATTCTTTCTGACTGGTATTTCCCCGCCGCTGGAGCTTCACCCTTCCGGATGCATCCGGAGCAGCGGGCGTTGCCACAGCAACGATGACGTCACAGCGATGCAAACTCATTACAACCATGACGTCATCCAGCCCGGATTTCCATCCAAATCGAAAACACTTGTTCGGTTTTGTGACCCAAAAACCGCCTGGTCTTCCGTTTCGATTATCAATTAATTTGAAAAGTAACGTGGACGGTGATGTGGAAAAGCTGATTGGCTGGATTTAATCACATGATCAGCTAATCGCGTGATTAGGTTAGCGACGCTTCTGTAAGCTCGGTTTTGATGCTCCGAGGGCGTCAAATTGACTTTTTGACTTCTGCGTCGGTAAATTAACAAGCTTAAAATAAAACGGAGATGTCACACCGCATTTGTTGCAAAATGGCCATAAAAATGAGCGTCGTGCGACAAGAATGGGAATCGTCGATATATCGAAAAATTTACGACGCTTCGCTTCGGCGACTTTTGCATCACGTCACGTCTTCGGCATATGGACGAGTCGAATGATGAATGCACTAGTAGAAATGTAGAACATAAGGTCTTTTAAGTTTCTTGTCTTGGATAAATTTAACATCTAGTGACACAAGGGGTGGATTTACGACAAGTTTTGAATTTGGGTGTCATATTACACCATTACTTAATGTTTTCCATTAAAAAAATTGCAGTGAACTAACTTCCAAAATGTAATGATAAATTTACAAAATGCAAGATTGCAATCATAACTCATAAAATTTTCAAGACAATTAGAATAAGACCGGATAATATATGATTACATTTTCTAAAAATGATGAACTCTATATTACAAATGAATATTTATAGAATTAAGGTTAAGCATAGAAAATCGTAATGCACTTTTGACCCCATACTAGGGGCAAAAAGTTCATCATTATTGTGTTTCAACCAGGGGCTAACGTCCCTCTATTTTTAAAATATTTGTATGTTTTTATTTTAAGAATAAAACAATAATTGCTACTGCTATTCATTATTATTTATGATCTAATTATTATTATCTATAGTGTTATAGATCTATAGACATTCATCCTGCGAATGTGAGCCGAAACACTCGTCCTTTTTTTTTTCTTAACTGCCTTTACATTTTTTGGGTCTATCTTTTCTTTCAAGGGACTTTTTGCTCCAGTCATGTTTTTATATTTTGTCAATTCAAAACTAAAACAATAATCAAACTAATATAAAACAACCATTGTTAATTAATAACTAAAACATAAACATTAAAACGTACTTCGTTCGATTGCATTCACCGACTCAAAAAATAAGTATATATACCGGGTGTTCCAGAAATAACTACATTAATTTTAACCAGTAGTAGAACTCATCAGTGTCAACAATTTTGGCTGTAGTTATCGAGTTAAAATTAGTGGAAGTTTTGACGTTAATTTCGGTACACGACACTAAACTCCTGAACAGTGGTGATAACACAAGACAAAACACTTCGAAAAACACTCGTAATTGATTTAAACCTCTCGGCGTAAATAAACAAAAAACTGATCTATTAAACGTCTTTACTTCAACATCCAATGCTATTGAAAATTGTGGGCCCAAATAAATAACATACGGATTTTCGTCTGCCCATACGTATTATTCAAGTTGAAAAAACCTTCTCCGATGACTATGTATTATTAAATCCTCAGGCTGTAAAAATTAGACTTTCTGTACGTGATAGGGATTCAATTGTTGCTCTTTAAAAATTCTCCAAATTCGATTTGCTAACCTTTCGGAACTGGCGTTTTTTGCAAAACACAATGCACAACATTAATGGAAATTTGGCACACGAGAAAAAGCCGGCACGATAAAAACTTTAAAAGCGAAAGTCGAATTCGTCCGAGTTATATGGGACCCAATACGGATAAACTGATCATTATTTTGTGTTAATAACAGGTAACTGCACCGGATGTGCAAAAAATTTAGAAACTTGATAAGGACACTGTCTTTTCCGGACCAAAACAATTGATTTTATTATGCGGTTCGTGATATTGAAGGGTTCCAAAAATGCTGAAATAAAATTCGAAGATTTCGCAACAGTGGTAGATAAAAATTTTGTAGCCCTCGGCGAGTTCTGATACTGGTTGAAATTAATGTTATTAGTTACTTGTATATAAACGTGAACGAAAAATTTTATTTTTGAGGTTCAACACAAACAACGTACTGGTACGCAAAGTGAGCGATCCGCGGCCACTGGGGGCTACCCCCTAGTTCCCTTTGGATATAGCTCCCGAATTCCACAATTATACAAAGTAAAACTATGACGTCTTATATTAACAGGTCACTGTGGGACTTTGTGTCCCACGGACTTTAAGCCCCGGGCTACTCTACTTTTGAGAGCAGTGCCATTGTCAAGGGCCAATAAGACTTTAGATTAAACAAAAATTTAAGCCCATTTCGGATATTTTATGACGATTTTTGTCACTTTTTTGGATTGATGCATAAACCAAAATGTTTTTTGTAATGCTATAAATAAAATAAAATATGTCTTTATTACTGTTTTACGATGTTTACAAATAATAAGTATTTACAATTTTATTATTTTTACCGACTGTACGTTAAGCAATTATTTAATACACACATATTTTTATTTCGGTTTTACTTTAGGTTTCCCCTAAAGTCTTCCATTTCTCCCTGTCTCTCGCTGTTCGCATCCACTACGAACCAGCCACTTTTTAAAGGTCATCCTGTTGTCCATCTCCATTTCAAAGTCTTGCATGACCTTTTCTTTAAATTTAGTTGTGTTTTTTACTTCTTCTAATCTTATTTTATCTTTCCTCTCGACGCCAATTACACTTCTCTCTATTCCGTTTTGGCATACGTTTACTTTATTCATTATTCTGTCCATGCCCATGTTTGGCAACCATATGTTAAGCATGGTTAAATGCACATATTATTCACATAACTTCGCTGAGAGACCAATATCTTTTCCATGTGTTGGCCATCGTTCTTTCAATTTCTTTATGCATAGCATCTTTTGCGGCTATAAGCTGTGCTAGATATACGTACTCTTCTACATAATCTATTTGTAATACTATAGCGGTCCTAAGTCGATGTCTAATGATTCCATATCAATAATATCACAAACAATGAAAAAATCTATATATTTTTTGTTGAAACAACACATCCAGTGTTTTTTAATGTTTTTATAGAATTGTTTAACGACGCTGTTCGCGCTCATCATTCATTCATATGTATTATCCTTATCACAAATAATGTAAAATAAGGGTTCTCACAATGTTTTGTTTACCGTTTTGAAAGTTCTATAACGATGCTGTCCGCTCTTATTATAAGTTGATATCTGTCCATTTCATATTAAAAACCACAAAAATAATTAAAAATATGTGTTTTTTTAGCGAAAGCCCCCATACAAGCTCCGATTAATCCCTATCTCTTTTTCTCGCGGATTCCTTCGAACGATATGAAAATTTCGCTTTGATATTCCCAAGTCTTTGATCTCCGCGGATTTCGTTGCCGAACATGTGTCGGGTTTCCGAGGGAAATACCTTTGCCGGATTTTTAATATGTCACTCTTGTTTTCGTCGAAGAACAGGCAAGATTCGGGGGGTCGCTCCTTCGCACACGCCATTGATAATTAAGTGGTCCGTCGTTCTCACGGGTTTTTGTGATTGCTCGTTCTGCTTTTGCGTTGACGGCTCCCAAGGTGCTGCGTATTTATTGCCTGTCTTTTGGAGATGTCGGACTGATTATCTCGATGATAGCACCCGCAGCTGGGGATTCTGTTTACGCAATATGTTGTCGAGGTCGATAACGGGAAAGTGTTGGTTAGTTTCCAAGAGTCCCATTTGCTCATTTAGGCTTTCATAGAAAATAGCACTTCCTAGTTCCTTAAGAGAATGAATATCGTCTCAATATTAGGTCTCGTTTCATTTCTGGTTGATGACTTGTAAAACACTTTTAATTCGGTCGTCTCATCAAGACAAAACAGGACTCCGTCGCCAATTAGCACTCCCGCCCACCCTCACAAGCATTTCTTGTCGCCGCCTCCTCGGAAGACTTTTATTATTTTTTCCCCGAAATGAAAACAAAGTATTATCGTCTCCTCATTTTTACTCGTTATTGTCTTAACAGTCGCGAAAGCAGCTCCACTCTTAATTAATGTTTCACGTGTCGGCGAGATGTTTGCGCCGTCCTTCTTATTTATATTCTTCTTTTCTTCAAACTGGGAACGCATTTCGGATTTTAGAGTCTGTAAAGAGCTGCGCGCATTTCACACGTTTTTCCTTTTCCTTCCATTAGGCGAGTAATGCCTCGGCTTGTGTATATTTTAGAGTGTATTTCCTTATTTCTTCCGGCGGCACATTGATCTTGAGGACTCTCATTATGCGGCTGCCAGCTGCACGGCTCCGTTTCCTCCGAAAAATAATCGTATTTTTTTCCAGGCCGCTATTTTCAATTTTGCCTCCGACGGATTTTAAGGAAGCTGCCGGTGCTTCAAGCCGGAGAGCTTTTCTGAGGTGGTTATAGTGTGTAAAACTTAAAGGTTTCGACTCCTGAAAATGGTGGATGCGCCGGGATAGCCGCGCGACAAAATGTTCATGTGGCCATATAATTACAGTATAACTAAACAATACCGTACTAGCAACATTACCAAACAGGACCGAGCGGTTTCGGAAATTGTCGCTCCTGTGAACGCGGTCGAAATCGCTGACGGCGCGGAAGGATATGGTTTTTGCGGTCCAAACGACAACATCACAACGAATCACATCGAAATCCACTAATTGATCGGTCATCCGCCAATTGATTGCGATATTATCTCGTCTAATTAGCCGTCACGGGCGTCGTTAAAATTCATCGGACAATCTGCACTCAAATTGAATGCTCGACCGCTTAATAGATTCCAGCATTCCAAAAATTAATTGCGAATTTGTCTGGGGATTTGGACAAATTTGGTACTCGTTTCGGCAGTTGATTAGTCAGTAGTTATTAGCGAAAATTAAACACAACTATTCGGAAGTTTTGAAGCTCGGTAGCAAGCCCGGCATCTTCATAAAGCGACAAAAGCGCGGCCGAGGAATTTAATTTCGCATCGAAACACAAAGGTAACAAAAACACAGGAACTTAATGCACCCCTACTTATTAAAATATAATATTCACGATACCGGTACACGTCTTTCATTACATCCCCACATCTCCGCTCGTAAACATAATAAAGTCAAGTCTCGAGAGCTGATTACAAAGCACTAACCCCGGCGAATGTAAATTTTAATAAATCCCGATAAAACGTAACGGAAAGGTCCCCGCTCGAGCTTCACCTGAGTCGATTATGCACGAGAATGTATGTATAATAAAGCGAGATTCTTACTAGCTTAAGTTTAAAATTAAGCGATACTAAAATCGCTGGCGCAATTATCCTAATGGCGCTCGCGAACGCGAACAATCCGGAAAGTGGAAACAATCAGATACTCGTTTTCCCGCACCTGCACCACCAGGAATTGTCCGATCTTTAGTGAATTTGTCCAATTTGCGGCCGAAGAATTCGGAGGTCGGCTTAAGAGGGTGAACGTTGATGGAAATATAACCGGATCGTGATTGGCGGGGCGGGAAATGACGAATGATCGAACCCTTGAGGCGGTGGGTAAGGAGGAACACGATATGTTGTGCAAATTATAGATTGAGTGCTTTTTAGAGCTTAAACAAGTTTACTCCAAACGATTTAACAGGCCAGGGGTTTGAAGGTTTGTAGAAAATCTTCTTCCAAAGTGCTTTGCAATCTAAAACGAATAATTACTAATTTTCTCGACGGGTTCTGAAAACTGTGAACCAAATTCCTGACAGGCAATTGGAACAAAAAAATATTACCAAACACGTCAAAACAAAATTTATCGTCCTCAACATTATCAAATCAAATTTAAATGAAACAGCAACTAAACAGAGAGATGATCTCTTGAACAACAAAGGGCACAGCTCTAACGGTCTACCCTAAATCTACAGCGATTAGTTTGCCACCAAAGAATTCCCCGTTGCCTTTTTTAATGATGTTGCGAGGGGGCCACACGGGATTCGGTTCACACTGTGGGACCCATAATTGCCAAAAGGGAACAGACCTGAGTGTCTCCACTGGAGAATCAAATAACGTCTCCTCTACGGAGGAAGGCCTAGGACCTTCTCTGGGAGAAGCCTGAGCGCATCTGAATATAATCCTCGTCTAACGGACGTGTTTGCTATGAACTTGAAATGATTCTATATTATTGTGCCTAGTGTCACGTCTGACGTTTGTGCGTTGGCAGTATCATGGATTTCGTTGTTTGCGCAGCCTATTGAAGCGTATCGCAAAGGTGGAAATTACATCAACTAAGTCTATTTTGTCTTAACAAATGTAATTTTTTCCAGGAGGAAAGAAAATAATCAGTTAAAGAGAGAACAACGTAGGGACGATATAGCAAAAGGCAGTTGCTAAACTAAAAGAACGATATAAATGTGTGTGCCTGTAGTGTACACAAATTCTCTCCTCTATATAATTATTCTCATATTTTCGCCTTTCTCAATTTCAACATTTTCTACTTGCGTTATTGACTTCTCGTGAACGCGGAAATGTCTTTCTAATTTTTCTAAATTATTAAAAAAAATATCTAAATTGCTCCAAAAAAATGCAAAAAAATCGAAGGACTATTAAGTTATTTTTGTTGTCATACGCTCTACGTTCATCTTGGGAGATTTAAAAAATCTCTAACTTTTCAACGACGCCGTCCGGGCTAAATATAAGTATTTCTGAGGATTTTATCTCAAAAATTATGCAAATTAGTCATAATAGAAAAAATGTTTTGAGGTTGTTTTGGAGCGACCTATAATTAATTTTTGAACGTCTTAATAATTCTTTAACGACTCTGTCCGCGCTCATCATAAAAAACGTATACGTTTATCAGATCATTTTATTTAAGTTGGTATAGTATGTCTATATTATTATATCGCTTGGGTCCTCCCAAATATCCGAGTATCCGGAGAAACCACAACCCGAAACGACAAGTGTACTACTCAAGACAATAAAGAAACGACCTCGACGATTGTGTGGCGATGGCATAATATTTACGAAATGTGTATCGACCCCGCCATCCCGATATTTCACAAGGATTCGGGTCATTTGTTATCGGCCTGTTGAAAGATAATACAGATTACGTGCACCGACTATAGACACAATATTTAGGGAGTAATTCAATAGCCCTCCGATAAATTAATCCCGACAAAAAACATGTGCCGCACACTTTCTTTCGTCGCTCATCGATCCGGCTGCGCTCGAGCTTTAAATTTAAGCTCGTTCTCTTCTTTTTTCTTGCCGACTTCTTATTTAATTTAGACGATCTTCGCGACGTCCGAAGAACTATTCGTTTTGTTTATAACTTAGTTGGGAATTTGAATAGAGAGAAAAAGGGGGCAGTATCTCCTGGGGATAAATATACTCAGGAGAGTACATTTTGGTCGCGTATGGACTCGTCAGAAGGAGCAACTTTATTTATTTCTTTTGGTAATCTCGGTCCTCGAAGACGGTTCATGGGCCACTTGTCGGTGGAAGCTGTGTCTTATTACGTTTATCTGTTGTAGCGAATTGTAGCGTATAAAGAGATTTCCCTATTCGCATCGCCGAACTCGTTCTTCATATCATATCCTCGGGTTCGTTGACGCGCAAATGCTGACTTATACGTCGATGGCATAATAACGTAGGAACTCGGTATGTAGGGTGATTTTGAACATGCGTCAATCCAAGACGCACGTTTACAGTCGTTAAGAAAGAAGCAGCCTCGACTTTCTGATTTTTCGTTACGTGTGCGCGCCCGTAAAAACTCCCCTAATTAATTTATCCTTCCAGCCTCTCAAAATAAGAGTGGAAGCGCATAAAAGCGTAACGCATAAATTGACGGCTGCGAGGCCATCCGTTATGTTATCTCTGCAGGTAATTGGATTTCGGCTACGCCCCGCGAACGCCACTGGCTGATTGTCGAACGTACAGATTCCTGCCGCTGACAGGCTAAAACATTATCTGTCATGTCAGTCGGATCCGAACTGACACACGCACGCTTCCCGGAAAAAGAACGGCTTTAATACTCACCGATGAACGCTAATGTCCGATCTAGATTTTCATTTCCAGGCGTTCTCGACGAGAAGAGAAACTATGCCCTGAGTGGTGCTGACGTCACGAAATCAATTGCGCATTGGCCTCAATCAGGACGTCGCTTGTTTAACTCAATTAGACCTCTAATTGCGACGGGCTGGTGCTGCACTCTACGCCACTGGTGACTCGTGTGAGGAATACGGACGGGCTGTGAAGTTGGCTAAAACGAAAGATTTTGACATTTTTCAGGGTAGATTGTTTGGTAAGGGTGGCAAATTAGGACGGCTAGCAGCCAAACATACAGTGCTACCTTTTGATCACTAGGAACGTGCAGGAAGAAGAATAGCGAAATCAACATCAAGAAAAATCGTTGAGAATATAAAAAAAATATTGGAATCAAGAGGAATCAGAAAGAATCTGCATAAAATATGAGGAGTCGGAAGGAATCTCTACTGAGAAATAAGATGTGAGAATAAGAATAAGGAAAAACTAGTGTTACACTACTCCTGCAAGTCGTGATCTAGCGGTATTTTTCTCGTTCAAAACCGCGAACCGCGCGTGGTTAGTTTTAAGGTAGAATTAAAGTTCAATAAAAAAAGAGGAATCAAAAGTAATAACTTTTTATAAGAAGTCAAAAGAATCATTATTTATTAATTATTATTTTTTGTTCTTACCTGCAAATCAAAAATCAAAAACAGAAATCAGAGAACCAAATTGGAAGTTAATTCAAACAAATATTATCTTCGTTTCCTATTAGTTAATGTGAAATTTGAATGTATATAACCTTCATGTTGATTTTATAATAAACATCAATGCAAATAGAATGGTTTGGTTGCAAAAACTTCGGTGAGTTTTTGTTATCACAAAGTTTTATTTTAAAAATGTATGTATGAATGATTCATACAGCCACTAGGCCTTGAACGTCAAAATTCTCAATCTAGCTACACGTAAATTTTATTTTCCAGAGGCAACATGATGTAGGAATTATTTTTGAAGCCCCGATATAATGTTGTTTGTTAACACAAAACATCTGGGCAGCTTATTGTCATTTTCAGTAATTGTAATTACAGCCGCTGGTGAAGAACAATTATGTTATTTGTTAAAATCAATTGTAATTATTTTGTATTTTGCGCAAACACAGAGAAAACCACAGCGTGTTTAAATTGGAGGGCTTGACCCGCAATGAGGGTGCTTTACTGCTGGTCCCCTTTAGTACGTTAATTTATTTTTATTTCGAGAACAGAAAGCTGGACCGTTACAGTTAAAAAGGCTGTCCTTGTCTTTGCAGTCACAACGCTTTGTAGCAAATTCAGTTTTGCCTTTTTTGATGAGAGCACCATCAAGCGTTGTACCTTTTTGGAATCAACAGGCTCGGCGAGGTGTTGATTAGGGACATTGTTAGTCTCGTTGACTAATCTCGCAAAGAATCAAAGTAACGAGATAACTCAATTCAACCAAACGCTAACAGAGGAAAATTTTAGAAGATGATTGCTGGAATAACATATTTGCCCAAAGTAAAACATTGTTGATCTTGGATAACGAGTTTTGCTTTTGCAAATAAGTTAACAAACATTATTTCCGACTAGTGGGAGCTTGTGTGTGTCTTTATTATACTAATAAGGTCAAAATAAGACGTATAGCAAAGACCTGAAAGAGTTCACTTTATCTGCTCGCAAATATTTCACAACTTACAAGTTTTAAGACCTTTTGGTGGGAGATACGAGTCCTAGGCGTGTTTATGCAGACGTAATGATGCAGTTGTGGTCCTTTGTGGTGAGTGTGGAAGGTTGTAATTTTTACAGAGGGCTTCGGTGTAAAAAATAAATAAAAGCAGTTTTATGTTTTGTTCTACCGGTCTTGTGCTATTATTTTTTACTTTCAGTCGTTGCAGCTACTTTTTTGCTTTATCGTTCCTTATATTGAACTTCCACGTAACTATGTATTGTAATTTTTTGCGAAATTGGTTACATTAATCTTACATTGGTAACTCTGATGTTATGAGCCGATTGATATTATATTAAAACTGCTGGTATACACCCAGATGTACCCAACTGTTCATTACGGAAATAAAACTTTAAACTAAAACTAACCTAACTAACAACAAGAAACCAATATCGTCTTCAAATGGCAATGGCCAACCACCAGCGTGAGTAAAGTAATTGGCAATCGCTTTGATTTTAAGCTCGCGTTATTTTAAAAGGGCCATGGAAATTTTCCAAAGTTGGACCCATTGATGCCATCTAGTTTACATTGTGTAGTTACCCATCTCCCTCCATAAATATAATATTTTCCGCACGGATGTCACTCTAGCCCAACCTAAAAGGAGGATCTACATCTAGCAAGGTGTAAACGGGGAGGGGTGCCAATCTATTTCTTTATTAGTATTATTACTGATTTAAATGTTTTTGTTTCTACTATTATTGTGATCAACTACTTTCTTGCCGGTCCATCTTTTAGAAAAATCACAATCGATTTTAAACAAATAACGAACAAGGAGTTGTAAAATAAACAGCGACATCTAATTGGACTTGGTCGCAACAGCCGATTAACCATTTTTTGAATCAGTGATTTCCTTAGCCGTCCGTCCTCTTCAGCAATTTCGTTCCGAGTGTCGTCCAAATTGAAGGCAGTTGGTCCAATATTGGCCCTCGTCGTTTCGCTCTTCTGCGTTTTCGATTCGAGATCCGCCGAAACCTCATCATGTGGAAAATACTTTAAATTTACATCAGTGCTCTCGTAACGCGCTACGGGAATAAGGTATCCATAACGGAATTGTTTTATATTTTACACGACGATAAAAATTTAAATTCTTACCCATCCAATCTATCCGTCTCCGTTTGAGCGGCCGTGATTATCAGAATGATACGTCTCAGAGATGGGAAAGGGGATGGAATTTGGGCTCTGGAATGAATTAAAAATTTGTGAAGTTCTGGGCTGACAGTGGGAAGGTTTTTAAATAGTGGCTTCTGACAGCCAGTGTAGCCTTAATTGTGAGTGTCGAATAATAATAGACGAAGAAGTCGCAACTTCCATCTGAAACTATGTACAAACACGCCATTCGCGTGTCGCCCTGATTGTCGGAAACATTTAGATACGCAAATCACCGATATTTTACTACCGTCATTCCAGCGAATCGTAAACTCTCGAAATCGATACGTTTCTTTCAGCCAGAAATAAATCTTGGCCCGTCAACCGATAAATCCCGCATTTTGCGTGGTCCTGTCTTTCTTCTCGATATGGAAATAATTTAATTGCGCCAGTGCGTATATCTTCCGGAATATACTTGTCACAAGGAGCAGCGGTTAAGATTTTATTAAGACCGGGATAACTCAGGGGATCTGCCGTGTAGGTAATGCACGTTAATCTTCGGGAGAGACTGGGGCTTTGCAGACGCTTTATGTAATGTGTGTTTCATGACCCTTCAGTGAGCAAACGAGATGCACGAGATAGTTGTCGACGTGCGTTTTGGTTTGACAATTATGCAGAGTGTGGTGTGGATGTTTCTATTTTGGTGTGTGAGTGCAACTGTTTAATTTGTTGTCTCATGAGTTACTACTGCAAGAGTTGCTTGCGCCTGCTCGGCTACGAGGACCTCCCTGACCTGGATACCCTCCACTGTAAGGAGAGCCACCTGGGGCTTTTTGCCGAGATGGAGACTTTGAAATCACTTACGGAGAACCATTGCGTGCAGGTCTTCCTACGAAGGGTTGCCGACTTCGTTGTCTATGTGGTGTCGCTATTAGATCGAGGAACTGGGGAAGAACGCCAGAAGTGTGACAGTTCTTGAAACACGTATGTTGATTAGAATCTGGATATTGGACCGTTCTCTTCATCTGACGAACAAACGTGAATCCCATTTGAGAAGCGATGAGAGCTTTAGTATTTCAATGTGTATTTGCGATACTACATTTAAAACAACGTTTTGCATTTGCGCCTTCACTCTGTCCCAACAAAAACATAATTAACTTTTTCCTTCCTATGCAGCACTCCAATTTACGACACAAACCCGAACGCTGCGGAAAGCTTTGATCCACTCTGCACACACCAGATCAACTTAGAGCCTATTATCCCAAGCCTGTGATATAAACCGAGTAACAGCACATAAACATATTGCGACGAAGCTGCTTTAATAAATTCGCGTTGGTCAGTACTCGTAAAGCGTGGATTTTTCTGCAAGATCTATATCCGTACTCTGATTAATGACTTATATGTGGATGGTGGAAAATATGATTGTGTCCTCGGGCAATTAATTAAATCCTTTCGTTACACGAACATGTCGTTATAACGGGCTCTTACGCAATTTGCTATGTGAATCTGAATGTCTAGTTTTGGACATGATCAGATTTCATTTTGTTTCAACTGATTATTGAATAACCAACCAGCAGTATCAGATATAGAGAGACACATTCGAATCAAAACCCACAACGTCCGCGATACATGATTACCGCCGCGTGCAGCAAGTATGGTTTTCCTTTGTTGTCAGATATACTCGCTCTTTTGTACGACAGAACACGCTAATTGAATACATCCCTTGATTAATGAACACTCGGCAGGTTTCCTCTCCTCTTGACCGCTCCCCACGCCGCCTAGTTTCGTCCATGTGCCTGACGTTCCTCTTCTTCTCCCTCCACGTAATATCACTCAATAAGCGGATTTTTTGTGTTTGTCGACCGACGAAAGGAAACTAATTAATTTCGGACAACACACAAAAAGAGAGAACAAACGCTGTCGATTTTAATTAATAAAATCTCTCGGAGCCGATTGATCCTTTAATTAATGTCGTATTAAAATGGAAGTTGTCTCTAGAACTTATCTTCCGTCGGGGACTAGGGTGTTCTGTCGTTCATCAAGCGAAGTGGCTGTCAGCGCAACTTTCACGAGCTCGGGACGTCTACACTGCTGACCTAAAAAACCGGCGCTACTCTGTTAACTTGACCGAACCGTGTTTGAACAATATGTTTCTATTCCATGTCGTTCCTAGGTTTCTTGCCTTATTTTTGCTATTTTTTAAATGTACTCCCACCCTACACTCATTTCATCGCCGATCGGTAGGCAGAAACCAAATCAGATGTTCCTTTTTAAAACCAAAGGGCACCATGTTACTGATAACCTCGCGCATTGATAACTATGTCGTTGCCCATTAATAATAATTAAGGCCTCATTTCGCATTGTAATAATAATCGTAGTGCAATTTGTGAATTGTAATAAATAATAATAAATAACCAGTAAATCGAAATTTGCAACTGTAAATAATCCAAATGGAAAACACTTTAAAGTACAGGGAAGGTAGTAGTGTAGTCACTTAATTGACTTTGCCCTATCTGACCTGATTCTACCTTTAAACTAATCACGCGCGGTCCCGCGATCTTGAACGCGAAAAATACCGTGATATCGCGACTGGCGGGAGCAGGACTACAAAATAAAGAGTCTCGACTCTTTTGGAGCCTGCTCACATTTTCTCTCTGCCAGAATTTATGCAAGGTACTCCAGCGGAAAGCATTATGCAGCTAAACTATACTTCCTTAATTAAACCATTCTCACTACACTACACTTTAAATTTAAATAATTTAAAATTATGAAAATCCGGCTATTTTTTTTTCTATTTCATTTTTTTGAAATATTTACAAAAACTAGAATTTTCCTGTTGCACCTATTTCAACCAAGACTTAAATACAACGAGACTTAAAGAACAACGGATTGTTATATTCTGTGACGCTTATTACTACGGTCGGGTTGCCTCAAGCGCCAGTTTTTACGTGGTATGCTCCACGGGACCGCGGGTAGCTACAACGGAGTACGGTACGCCAGGGGTCAGCTGTCTAGTTTGGCGGAAAAAAATTTAGCAGAAAACTAGTCTGGATACTACTAGCCCGTGGCAGTTGGCTGGGTCGCGAGCAGAGTGCCCCCACAGTCAGACAACCGGAAGATGCCGTAATTAAACACCGGCAAACGATAGATAGAAACTAGAAAAGATGAAGGACATCAGAGTAGAAAACCAAATGCAGCGAGAGACAAAGATCGACAAATACTGAACAAGAAATGGCTTGCATGGAATACAGCATGCAAATATGGGCAAGGAACAAAAAAGAATAGGCAAAATTCATAAATGTAAAAGAGTAAATATTAACACCCGACACCATAGGATAGAAATAATAATGAATAAACAAGTTAATAAGTACAAGGGAACAAATAGTGCTACGAAGGTAACAGAAAAACAAATTGGCACCAAAAAGAATAGATTAACGATTAAGAATCTTGAATCAAAGTGTTATCGAACCTGCTTCACATCGCTGATTGTTGTTTGTACGACAGTAATTTATTGTTGTAGTTTATTAGTTTAAGAAATGTAGCTTAGGTAGACCATGCTCATTTCTGCATGAGCATGCATAAATTTATGCAGATAGAAAGACTGGTTCGTAAATGGAGCCGTAAATTCATCGCCAGTCGACGACTCCTGTCCCACTTCCGCCAATCGCAGCTTGCTACATTTCTGCGTTCAGTATCGTGGCACGAGCGTGATTAGCTTTAAGATGGGATTAAGCTAATTAGGTAATGTTTTGCAGATTTTAAGATTAATGTAAAAAAACAAGGGAGGAAAGAATAGGCTGGATTTTCCCACCATGACTCTCCCCCGCTTTGGGCATCGGCCAGACGAAGGTCTTTTTGGCTTCGAGGTCCTGATACTGGTGAATTGATTCTGGATAATAAAAAGACTTTGAGACCAGCAGTGTCTTCCGTCCCACCACCTGGTGAGCGCCGCCGCCTTCAATCTCAGCCTTTTCGTAACAGAATAAAGTGAATTGGCACTAATGAATAAATGGCACACCTCGCCGTTGACACTTTAATTGATCGATTGACGTTTTGTGCCAATGTAAGATAAATCGGTTGTCCCCGTCGATGACAGTAATTTCAAGTCGTGCCAAAATATCGTTGGATGTCAGCACCTCGCGCCCTACTGGAAACTGTAATAGTGTTACAGAATGAAAAATTTGGGGGGCGTAACAGAATAAAAAAACAATCTCAAAACTAAAAGTGTGATTTTGTTTTTTCAAAACCAGATATTATTTAGAATAATAATGCAAATCTTACCTCATCTTTATTAAACATTTTTTGTCGCTAGTTTTATTTATTTATTTTTGCTGTCATCTGATGAACGGCAGTCTAAAAGGAAAAGAGCTCCCAGAAGGAATATAGAACACTGGTTTTACGTTCTTTACGTTTATTTACGTTATTTTGACACTTTTGGCAACGGTTGACAGTTATCCGAGTTTTATGCCTCCTTGTTACAGTTTCCATTAAGCCGCGATCCAAGTCCCTCTGGTGGCCATTTTACCTCTATTGGTACGACTTCATCGGCGCGTACAACGGATAAATCAAATTTGTATTACCAAATTCTCAAAAACAAGAACACTGCAAAGAAAAATGCAAGAATTAATAAATGGATTAATTCAGAACAAAAGAAGATTGGATGAATATAAAGCTAAAAGAAGAAATAATTGCCTGAAAATTCTCCTACGTTTTTAGAGTGTTATTAAAATAGAATCTATCTCTGTGTTTTTTTTTCGCAAGCCGCTACTCGAAAAAATCACCCGTCATCCTCATCATCATTCACCCACTCACTCTTATGTTTTGTTCAACGAACTATAACTATCGTAGTCAAAACCCGCCTGTCGATGCGATGTTTCATTCGAGCGGGCTCCGATTTATTGAAATATGTTTCTATTTTGTCCGCCTTTTGTCCCCTTTGACGTGTCCGTGTCACACGGTTTGATAAACTGTTAATAAATTACAACTGCTTGTCCGGCGCATCCACCATTTTGCGGCCAAAATTCGTAATTTGTTGCAAAGCCCTTTATTATTTCCTGAAGCTCCTTCACTGAATTTATTCTCCTACTAAAGAGCAGCATTGTGCCCGCGACCTAATCTCTTGGAGCGCGAAGAGTGTCGGCTTCATTATTTCAGAAATTAAACTTTGAAGCGTCCCTCGAGGCCGTCTTTTATGCAATAACTTGATCGTGTTGCAAACTCGCAGGTCCCCGATTCCGATCGGTAATTACATTCACAAAGACACGCCGGTATTGTTTGGCAGAATCGAAGCTCGGTGAGGTGAGTTGTTGTTCGGATTCGCCGTATTAATATTAGCAAGTCGAGCTTGGCCTACAAGTTTCGACTAGTTTGTCGGCGTTCCCGTTGACACAATACGAAACGACGTCGGCCTAATGAAAACGACCGTGCTTTGCAAGCGCGATGAAATTAATAAGAGCAGATCTAATTAGGGCGGGCTTTTCCACACACGTGTCGGGGGAAAAAGGCGGCCCTGGAGCGTGAGGACGTGTTAACCGTTAGGGGAAAAGACAGGTGAACACGGTACGAGTATAATTATGTATTAAATTGAGAAGTCTGTTGGTAAGAATGTATTCAAGGAGATCAATAATCACATCACTGTTAATTGATTATTAGTCTAATAACGCGAAATCGTGACTGGCGGGAACAGAACTATAAAGAGTCTCGACCGGCGCCAATTTTATTGTTCCTCTTTCGGAGCCAGCTCACGATCTGCCACAATTTATGCAAGGTTATCTATCAGAGTGAGACGTTTTATAAACAAATGATTTTCTTTAATGACAATTTTGTAGGTCATTTGGGACAACTTTATAAGCAGAAATAGAGACATTATGTTGAAGAACCTGAACTGAACTAAATATTTGCAGTTTTCTACTCAATAAGGTGAAATTCAATATACCTTCACTCCCACTTTTATATGTTCTTTGCTTGAGGAAAAATCAGACGTACAGATGTTGCCAGGAAAGCAAATATAGAGATTCTAAAAAAACACCTAAATAAAGCTTTCAGAAAATTGAGTCAGAAACAGGAATACACTATTTCACTATGCAAACGCTCTTTTATAAATAGTTTGTAATATTCATAACTGCCAAAAGTACCCTTAATAAATTCAATCATTAACTTGTAATCGACGTAATAGACGAGTCTGCAATTTAATGCGTAAAACGAGCCCGAACCCTGCACGCTCGACGATATTATTAGACCTCGCTGATAAAAGGGCACCAGATATAAATGTATGCTTCCACGAAAAAGACAGAGCGTAAAAAGCAGAACTCAATTACGTTTTCCAAGAAAGCGTGTTGTCGAAACTTCCGTATCATATTTTCCAATTACAAATAATTTTATCTTCCCAAATTGTGCCGACTTTTCTCCGAACAAAAATATTCTTTTATTGCTTTTATTCCGCGTTGCGAGCGAAGAGCGCAATATGCAACAATAGACAATTACTCTGTTTTAGATAAACACCAGAAAATTAACTGTGCTGCTCTAATCAAAAATGCAACCGCTCAAATTCGTTATGTATGCATTGCTTCTCTTTGCTGAAAGGTGTATACAGGGTGACTGTTAATATACGCATTGATCTTTAATGTAATACACAAGCACTGAGTCTCTTTACTCTAATTCTAAGTACCAGGAAAGCCAACTTGCACAAACTTCTCCAAAATGTTTTATTTACAATCCGTTTTGCGTGAACCTCTCAGGGAGCAACACAGCCTTTAGGGTATTACGTTTAATAGTTTCCGTTAAACTGATCAATAACGTAAGCAGTTTACGCCACATAATCTTTCTCCAACAGGTTGTAAGTGTTTAAGAAGGCTTTCGAGGAGAGCCAAAGGGAATTCACAATAGAAAATTTTATTAATATTCATCATGTGATCGTTACGAATTCTTCAATTACGGCTGTTTTAGGCTTCTTTATTAATTTGTTGTAATTTCCACGAAGTATGAGTAATAAAGACAGTATTTCTTTCCAAAATTAGGATCAAACTCTCAGCACCTCAAGCTTTGTGCAACAGAATTTTTATCGCGCCATATAGCCTCCGGATCACGTTCGGTTCTATTGTGAAAACTGCCAAACTCCGGGAGCTTCCTCGGATTAATTAAATTTCATCGTTCTTCGTTTGGGAGGCGTCTGACTACAACGCGTTCGATTTTGCATAATCATAAATACAGGCGTCGACGTCAGCTTGTCGTTGTACGCGTACGTGAAGGCACTTTGGAAAAAAATTGACGTGAAATCTACTGTTAACACGGTGGTTTGCATATTATTGGCACAAGGGGTGCTTCGCGTGATGGCAACAGGAAGTCATTTTATCGGGTTCTGGAGGAGATTGTTAAGAGATGAATTGGGGTCTTTGTGGCTGTGATGGAAGTTTTAGCAGGAGCATAATGACGATGTGTTTCTGAAAATATACCGCCGAAAGAAAGCTCGTATGTTAAGGCATCTAGTTGGACTCCTGTGGTTTGCAGCAGTGATTACTACATAGTATACCTGTCTAATTCATTTTAATACACATAGCTTCAAAATTCTTGGACCCCTAACTTTTTTAGAATAATTACATACAGATTGAGGTTTTTTGTGATGGTGGAAAACAGTCAATACTGTTATCGTCTACTGGTGGCACCAGTAAAATGGCCGACCATCCAGTATTTGATTTTGATAGGGCAAGAGACTGTATGTCAAAAAGACCAAGTGGTGGATGTCCAAAAATTGTGTATGGTATAACCGAAGCAGAGCTGTAAGAACACAGTTTAGAAGATTTAAGTTAAGCTGATTTCTGGACCTACAATTCGATGGCGGATTGTTGTAGTCAATTTTAGATTTAGAACACGTTTAATAGAGGACTTAATAGGGAACATATAGCCACCCGTTTAACGTTAGCACGAGAGCACATACATTGCCAAAAGGTGTAGGAAGAAGCAAATGTGCAAAGACTGGATAGGCCAGCAAGCTCGCCTGATATATATGAATTCAACCGAGTACGTGTATGGTGAATATGGTTAGTAAAGAAATATTAAGAATTCAAGACCCACCCATAACCATTCGGTAGCTGATTATATAGCGGCTGAAGAATGGGAGAACCTCCAAAAGAAAAAGTTGACAGTTCTCAACTTTGGTGTCTTCAGTTATTCAAGTTCCTAATATTTCTAAAATCTGTGGTGCTCCAAAATCTCAAATCTCAAGCTTGGTATCTCAAATTGTGGTTCATAAGTTACTCAACTTCCCAAGTTTCCTAAAGTCTCACCTTGCTCTCTCTCAAGCTTTCAAGATTTTTAAATTGTCCAAACTCGCAAGTGCTAGAAGTTTTCCGAGATTTCAGGTTCTTAAAATTTCAAGTTCTTCCAGGTCTTAATTTGGTTTCTCAGGTTGTCAGGTTCTTAAGTTGCTCGTGGTTTCAAGTTTGCTGAAATCTCAGGTTTTCCAAAATCTTAGGTCCTCCAGATATAATAAGGTTCGCTTAGTTCCCAGGTTTTCCAAAATATCAAGTTATCCAGTTTTCAAATTTACCTTCTCGAGTTGGCCGGTTCTTATGTTACTCACGGTCTCAAGTTTGCTAAACGCTCATGCTATTTCTGTATTTCTGCGATGTTTTTCAACGTGGGTGTCTCAAGGTCTCAAAAATGTGAAGAAATCTATAATTAGTTCAAATATTGTACTAGAAAGGAAATTGAGAGGAAACTGAAAAAACACTAAAATGGGAATAAATTGCCAAAAGATTCGAGTTCCCTGGATGGGGCCCCTCTATTAGAATTTAGAACGTGTAACAGTTACATTTCCCGCGGACTTGAATTGGTGAAATCCAATGCTAAAACAACGATCGAGTAAGTCTCATTAAATCTTTAAGACGTAACCACCCAAAATACACTCTTGTACTTAAGGTTGCGTGTTTTTGTTTATGCGAAAATAAGTCTCTTCTAGTTTATCTGATAAAGGACATTTCCTAATTAGTTACATCTTCTACTCAATTTCCCGGTGTGAAGAGGGGCATAGGTCTTCACATCTGCTTGCGGAACTTTACATCAGACAACTCCATCCGGTTGTCTATTTAAACAAATCAAATCGCCTGTGGAAGAGAATTTGTAATAATCATAGTTTAGAGCCAACCATACCTGTCAATTCAATTTTTGTTTAATTAGCTTAATAAGGAACCTAACAATTTGAGATCTTGGAAAATATGAGGTTGAGAAATCTTGAGAGGTCGCGGAACCTGAGATTTTGAACAACCCGGGAACTAAGTGAGACTTTAGGGTACCTCTGAGAACTTCAGGAACCTCAGAATTTGGAGACTTTGAAATAGTGGAAAAATTGATATCTTAGAGAATTTGGACAATTTGAAATATTGGCAAAATTGTGATTTTAAGGAATATGAGAACTTGACTAATCAAGGAAACTAAACTCGAAAGCTGCGGCATTACCATTGGGGATTTTTACATCGTGAGAATTTGAGGAACTTGAGATCTTAGGAAACCTGAAAACTTGAGGAACTTCAGAATTTTAGAATTTGAAAGTGTGTGTTTGTAGTTTGCAATGTCCGGTTCTTTGAATCACCATTATTTCGCCTTATAACACTTCAGCACTGTCGTCCGTAAATGCAAAGTAACTAACGAGTGTTGCATTAAAAGAAGCGCAACTCGCACGACGTAATCCCGGCTTAACGTCCACGACTGCCTTATTTGCAATTAAAAATGAACGGAGCTTTGTATTTATTGCGTTCTCGACATAAAAGCCAGGTTAAGCGAGCTGCCTTCGTGAAATTGAAACATGTAGGCTTCGTGTAAGTAGACAATTTACAAGCAGCGGGAATTTACAATTCGGGTAATTGGCCTTGCTTAGCACCGGCACACAGCCGCAACTTCTCAATCGAAGCGGTCATTACTTCCCGTAGTGGATCGCTCATGCGGAAGCTCCTTTATTAACTCCAGAAAAAGCTCCCGAAAAACGCTCCCGTTATTAAGTTTCCCGGAGCAATTTGAGGGTGCGGAGATAAAAGTGTTGAATCGTAACAGATTGGGCCGAAAAAATGTACGTCCTAGAAGCCCCTTCTATAAACTGAATTCGGGGGTTCGGCTCCATCGATCCGATCGTTTCATTATGCGTCGCTAATAAGTTTGGCACTTCGAGGTGAAACGCTTGAAATTCATAACGACCTTCGATGGCGCTGATAAGCGGAGAGTAAATCGACCGGAAAGATCGACTTGTTTTTAACACTGTAGCGGCTAAATGGGCGGAAGTCGGAAGAGGGTTGGATCCGGTTGATATGACGGATAGAGCGAAGACACCGATTTCTGAGCGCTGACGACACTTAAACGGGTTTTGCTGCTTTCAAGGAAGTCCAACGGACTGTAAGGGGGAATCAGCTTACTTACTTAATCCTGGTCTCTTTCTACCTATTGGAGTGGTGGAAATGAGTTGTGTCAAAACAGAAACACGAGAAGCGGTTCTTGTCAAGTTCAAACAACAGCAGTTTGCGTAAGGACATATGCGCTTCACCGTCTCTTCTTTCGAGCGCTGATTTAATTACCGCAAGCTGTTGAAGGACACCAGAAGGACTTATCAGAGCTCCTAAAATTTCCTACACGAGACAGCGGGAATGTTCATCCAGAAGATCAGGACTGTGGGAACAACGTCCTGTAGACTGCGTGTCCAGGAAATAAGCCTGTAGGGTCGCCTCTACGTGAAGATATGGACCTGGGGGTCGTCTAAACGATAGGACCTAGGGGTCGTCTACTCTATAGGACCTAGGGGTCGTCCCTTTTCAGAAGGGAAACGCCTCTATATAACGGAATGGATGCTCCTCCGAGCAGATGGGGTTGGATTTGAATTGCCTATTCAAGTTGTCAAGTTTGGGCGGAAGTTGGTGGAATTTCATACGCATGCGCTTTACGTTTGTTGTTATATACCGACATAACCTCACTTTCTCTCACATTGTTGACACGAGGAATATTTATCTAGAGAGCTAGAGGAAACTGAAAAGGTAAATTAGGAAGTTGGAAGTTTCAACCTAGAAAACCTTAGACGGATTATAGGCAGCCGTCTACCAAAATTTGTCGAGTTAACGCGTGACAGTCTTGAAGACTCTAAAACTTCAAGCACGTAAAATTATGGACTTAACAAACGGGATTCCTAACTAGTCCAAAGAGTGTCTCAAGTTTTAAAAAATTCAGTTCCTCCACTTTGCTTGCTTATTTCTGAGGTTTTCTAAAACCTCAAGTTAATTCAGTTTTTCAAGTTGTTTTCAAGATCTCAAATTGTCCAAACTCTCAAGTTCCTTCAGTTCTGAGGTTTTTAGATTCCAAATTTACAAATTTGTGATTTCTGAACAGAAGTTTCTATTTCGACGATTCAAAATTTCCATATTAAGAATTCCAATTGTTCAAAATTTGCAATTTTTCATACTTCAGGAATGAAATATGTTTCATTATTCAGGAATTCAAAATTTTATCAATAATTGAAATGTTGAGAAACTTTAAATTTTGGTTTTGATTGAGTCACACTGACGTCTAATTTTTTAACTTTTCTCTATTATGTACCAGTGCGCTAATGCCCATTCAAGCTACTATGTTAAAAACTTTATCATGGTAAACAACCCATTTCTGGTTCCGGAAACTTTTCGAAAAAAAATTTGCTTCCCTTAGAAAAGGGTGCTTTTTCTAGGAAAATTGTTTTCGCTCAAATCGATCGGCTATTTATCTTTATTTTTATATTTAATCTAGTTAATCAAAAATAATCTGCAAAAGGTTTCTATGACAACTTTTAGGGGCTATGCCGTAAATGTACCATTTTACGGACTTAGATGAGTGCCTAAAATTCTAATTTTGGGGAGCGTGTACAAAAAAAGTGTTTTTATCAATGGGTTTTGACTTTAAGATTGCAGGAATTCAAAATTTCAGCGCCAAAAATTGAAATTTCTCTCACAATTTATCTATAATAATTAGAAAAAATTGAATAATGAAGTTTCTGAATTTGAAATTTTGAACCGCGGAAAGGCTCAATTTGTAAATTTTGAATTTAAATTGTAAATGGTTGTTGGAGTCTAGAATTCGCAAACTTGCTAATTTTGAGTCGTTCTATTGAATTCCTGAATTAAGAATTTACAAATTGTGAATCGTATCCGCGTCGTATAACTGAATTACGGAATAATCATAATTTCAGTACATACCAACATAAACAATTAACTGACCAAAATCGTCATTTTTCTAGCGAACTACAAATCCCATTAATACGTTTTAGTCAATTTTCCAGCACCCGGAATTATTCAGCTGATACATCAAATATTTATAACTGCTCGAACATGCATTATCGGTGTTGAAAATATCGAGCGCGAATGCAGAACCCTCGCTACCTGTCGTTTTTATTTTTAATTTTTCATGCGTATTCAGCATCCGAATTGGAAAATCTGTGGAAAATTTTCACGTTTCAACAGGTTTTCGACGTGCTGTCAATAATGTGTGCACCGGTAACGATGACCTTTGACGCTGCCTGCCTGGGGAATAAGCGATCGAAACAGTCGTCGGAGCGGCAAACAAAAGTGCGAACACAATTTGACTAGTACGAGTAATTCGCGTGATGGGTTTGTGCCATTATAATTCATGGGATTATGCGACGTCGGTTGCACAAGGAATGAGCACAGTAGATCAGTATGTCCGCCGATCAGTTTGAACAAGGAAAATTCCTAATTTAAGTTACACCCATATCGAGGTGACCGGCAAAAACCGAAACCCGCAAGATGCTGGCTGCGGGTTTTCCCCAAAGAAAAATGGTCGGCCGCACTCGTGTCGAGATTAGTTCCGTTTGTTTCGGAGGCATTTCGGCCCTAACGAATATTAATCGTGTCGGAGTTTTTACGGCGGTGGAAATCGAACAATCAATTCGATGTGGTGAGGGTTATTGGAGCCCGAACTGCGAGTTGTTTTCAGTAATTAAGTCTCGTTCAGATGCCTGTGAAGTATAGATATGATCCGGGAATAACATATGGCGCAGGCGCTCTGTCGGTGTACTATACGGTGGTTACAAGTACAAAAATGGTGGATGCGCCACGTTGTTATATTTTCCGTCAATATTTATATTTTTACTATAATAATAACCGAATGAAAGCTAGCAAAATTCGAGTTGTGCAGTTGGCACTGTACCCGGAGCGACCGTGACGAATGACCGATTCTCATTCGAACATAAAGAACGAACATCCAGTGGATTCGTTCAGTTGAACTTTACCGGAAACAGCTGGATGCATAGGCTACAGCGCAACGCTTTTATCTTTGCATGAATTTGGACTGAAAGTTGGATAATTTTTCGACTAATAAATGGACTAAAAGGTTTGGCTGCCACCATATAGATTCTATTATACTTCTAATAGTGCTTTTGATACATGCGCTAGTGTCTGGAGCACCGAGTGTATTGAGTCATTTTTGAGATTGTATGTCATTTCCGTCTCTAACAAAAGTCGATAAATAATGTTTCTTTTGTTTCAGGTATGAGACTCCTAGTTGCATGATACCTACTATGTTTTGGATCCAGTAATGGTTGGATCCATACAATTTTGGTAATTATTACTTTGTAATAACGAACAAATAATGTAATATTATATAATGCAACAGATTTAATGAAAAGCACTTTATTAGGCTCATGTAGAACGTAGCGAAAAATGGGTTTAATAACGAGCGTCTAGACAAGTTCATAGAACGCGTTATATGTTATAGTTCTTCTACAAATCCATATTCGACTTTTCGACCGAAATACCAGCCAATTATGCTCATTAGCGAACCTTCAAACGTTGAACACTCAACATCGAACAAACACATCCTGATTGTTTTAATAGCGGCTTGATTTGATTAGGCCAACAAAAACTACCGTTTCAGCACGGTTTATGGCTCTGGCTTTTCGCCCTTCCGCTCCCGAAAAGCAAACACACACACACACAATATTTCCCCGGAAATGACCAGTCGATTCCTCGTGATTGTTCCTAGTTGTAAGCCCTAACATAATGCGTTCGTTATCAGATATGCAAATTGGACGCTGTAGGGCACTTCACTTTGCTGTGTAGACCCATCAGGAGGCGTTAAGTTCCTGATAGTGTACTCTTGTCGGAAAACATTATAGGGTGAGTGCAATTAAAAATATATGAGATTTCTTATAGTTTTTGCAGTCAAATTTGTATCCGCATAGATTTCGTTTATTCTTTTATCGGTCGAACTCCCACCGAGCCAATTAAGCCGTGGTTTGATTGCGATCGGTGTACGTAAGTTGGTAATTAATCTTGTTCGCAGAAATCCCAAATTAGATTAGTCTAGTAATGAGCAGGTTCTTGTTGCAAGGTAAACAGACTTTGCGCCGATTAATTACGATAACTTTGGACCGTACGCCCCGGAGAACTTCCACACATCATGTGGATTCGGGAATTGGGAAGACGGAGTGCTTCGCAAAAGAGGCATTGTTTGGTGGGTTTGACTGTCAAAGCAATGCCAGTTGATTGGTGTTAGTACTGTTAGATTGTAACTGCGAAGCTGAAAAGTCCGGTCCTGGTCCCGACAAGAACCGCTGAAGAGATAAGCAGGAGTGTTAAACCGTCTCGAAAAACTTTCGAAACTCGCAGATATCCCTCCGAAAGTTTGCTGCGAGAAGGAAAAAGCCGATTTTCCTTAAAAAGTTTGATGTCAAACTCGGATTTAATTATAATTCGGCCGGATTCTTAAATTGCCTTCATTATCGTTTTCCTAGTGTAGTGGAAGTGGGCAAAGATTTGTGAGGCCCTTTTGGACATTGAAATAAATTTAAATTTAAATAGTCAGATTATGGAATAACTATGTATCGAAATAACAAAATAATGGAATTAGAAACAGTCCGAAATGATAGAATAAATGCTATAGTAAATTATGAAGTGGCGGAATAAATAATTATGGAATTCGTATTACGCGAGGTTTCATAACCTTTGCTGTCACCGGATTTCTATAATCTTTTAAGTGTAATTAGGTGTTAATGTAGAGTAGTGGTAGTTTTTTTTATTAAGAAATGTAGGTTTTTTAGAAATTGGGGCCATAAATGGCGCGCCGGCGATACGAACTTTTAGGGTCCTAGTTCCTCGAGCCGCGGTTTTTTCAGCGGTACATTTCGCATTAGAACATCGTGGACCGCAAGTGATTAGTATTAAGGTAAAATTAAGTACTTGTAATTAAGATTCTTGTTAGAGAAAACCAGCTCTGGAATTAAAACTTACAACCCTTCTTAGCCAGTGACGTCAGAGAGTGGATTCTTAGATTTACCAATCATATCAAGATTAGAAATGACAGATTGGGGCAGTTCAGTCCATAACGGTAACGCAGAGAATCTTGCCAGTTGGGGTCCTACAGCTGGTGAATAGTGAAGAATAAAAAATGTCGAGAACCAGTCAGTTCTCCAGGTCAACAGGAAGCCCTCGCTGGCCCCATCCCCTCAAAAAATTCTCCGCTGTCACCAAGACGACAGCCTCCCATCTCTCTACCTGGTGCCTCCGTTGGTACAATGGCCCCGCCTAGAACGACGCAGCATCGCTGGAGTTAGCCGCTCCCGAACAGGGCCCTTTTATATCAGAACAAAATTATTTATGAAATTATAACATACAAGTAAGGAATTGGAAGTACATTTTGAAATTATGAAATAATAAGATGACAATTATTAATTAACGTAGATAACGTCCATGCTTTTCGAAATTTGATTAAAGAGCAAATATATTTGAATGATCAATATTAAGTTGTCCGTATTACTTATATTTCATCATATAATTAGATGACAATAAATAAATGGCGAAATAATGATTTTTTTCGAATTTGGTTTCATAATTTGCAAATTATAACACCAAAAACAGAATCATAATGATCTAAATTATAATTCTGTTTTTGGTAACTTTTCTTGTCTTAATGTTGCGTGTAACTTTGCAACTGTACTGCAATGTGAACCAGATGTGAACGAAAATAAACCAAAGAGAAGTAAATGAGTTTCGTTCCATAATTAGATGTAAACATTGGTAAAAACAAGAATTGAAAAAATGGTAATCAAACGTGAGGTACAGCTTGTGTCTGCATAATCAAAAGTTTCCAAATCTAACCTCCAAATCAGAAACGTCATTTAACAGAAATACCAATTATACTGAAATACCACTCGTCCCAAAGTCATCAATTTAGCACAAATTTTCAGTTTTTCTTAATTAAATAAAGCCAAATTCGAAAAAATAGTATATTACACGCGTTTCACAAGCCGAAATTGTATCACTCGTGCCTTTGCCCCAAACTACTCGTGCTACAATCAACCGTCTTGTGAAACTTGTATAATAATATACTATTTAAGTAAAGTGTTATGAAATTATAAAATGGAATAATGAAATGCATTATGAAACTGTGAAACTACAAAATAACGAAATGCGTTTAGTAACACATACAAAATTTTACGTATATCTTATCCATGAGAAATCTATACCGTCGGTTCTCGGACTCGTAGGTTAGTTGAAGTTTCTCGTACGAGTTTCCTGTATTTATAGTAGTCTCGTACGGTTGGTCTCTTTTGTGTTTCTCCTCCAGTGGATAACGTTACACATCAAAATAGCTCTATTGGAGACGTCCTTAACGTCGTTAGTCCGTTTTCTACTTGTTTGATGCGACACAGCACTAAAAATGGCCGAAGGTAGCTCTCGTAATATATGTCCGAGTCTCGCTCAGACTGGAAGGGTCGTGCGTAGATAACTAATATTTTTGCTGGAAGTTTGCTTGGGGATTAAACAGGGATTAAAATATCATTGTCATATTTACAGTTCGGCGAAGTTGAGGCGAATTAGCGTGTTACACATGGGGACCTTTAGAAACCTAAGCCTAACGACGGTCCTGGGAGTGTAATGATACAGGCATTAGAGCGGGATTAATGCAGGGAGTTATTTCTTCGCCAGGTGTGTTTAGAAACTTGTGAAATAAACAATGCGTTTTTTATTTTGTACATGGACAATCAGTGATTCACAGGAGCAATACGCTGACAGTGTCGTGTCGTTTTAAAATTAACTGCACTGTGCTACGAACTCTCGGTATTGCAAACAAAATTTTATTTGTGTATAGATCGTGCATAATCCAGCTTCGAAACAATTTTTTTAGCCAAAACCGTTAAATCAGGGCAGTGTTGACTGCCCAGATTTTAAATTTCATCCACAATAGACCATAATTAAATCGCCGATGCATGATACCCGTTATCGCTCTGTTGCAGAAACGCACCGATGTCATTCCATCGCGCCATCAGCGACCTTTGTTGCCAAACTAATCGTTTTTCGGCGGGGTCGCATTAATTTTTGTCTTCGACTAAGTAATTTATACAGATTTCGCGGACAAATTATACATCTCGCAAAGAGAACTTTCCAAAAAGTTTACAGTTCGTGATAACGCGTTAAACGGTGATGAATGCGGGCCGTGCTTAACAAGTCCTAAAGTTTTCGTGTTTTTACCACTTTCTCATTCTCCTTTAATATCTGCAAATGTAGGACATAAATTCTGCATACTTTATGGACGCCGTAGCCGAGATTGTGACGCTCGTTATATCTGCGTTCCTTCCGAGACGAAGATGATACACTTTTGCGATTTATATATTTTGTAAAAGACGCTTCCAGAATACGCTTTGAGTTATGTGTATGTTCGAAAACAAGGCGGTTGCCGGCTCGTTTTGTATCGGAGCTTTGATAAGAGTTTTCGGGGGTGTTAATCGGGCTTTATTCGAGTCGACGCGGGTTTAGTGATGTAGTTTCTAATTGTAAGCCGCACAGGTAATCGTCTTATTATATTAACATAATACATTCGCGATAATTGATCGCGTTATTGCGCCCGGAGTATCAATTGCGGGAATTAATATTTCATGCTGATTGAGGTAAACACGATCGTTTATATCCGTTTTTAGTATCAAGTAAATATCGTGTCGTGGGGGCGTTACCAGGAAAATTTCAAAAAATGACCAAAATGGTAATTTTATGTGTAGTTTAGCGCCACTTGTTTTGTTACCCTCAAAACAAGAAAATGGGCAAACACACCCTGACCTTATCGGAACTTCTGAGATTGGATATCAAATGCAACTATTGAAACTAAATCAGTTATATTACAGCTTTGTCAGTTTTAACAATGCTCATAACGACTTAAAACTTAAAAGAAATAAATAGTTGATAATTTAATTAATAATAATTATAACCAACAACTAGACTACACAGTAGAAGCAAATGAAGTATTGCCTGAGAGATTTATTGGAGTTTACTCTTTAAGAATGGATGTTTAAAGCTCGGTACGATAAATTGGTGGGTAGTAAACTCGATCGTTAACAAAACCTGTTAACAAAAAGCGTTATGTTTTTATTAACCCTCTACACTGTGCCATGTATTGTTGGTTGCCGGCGTTTTTTGTTATTGTCGTTGCCGTTTCTTACAATAAAGTCAATAAAGGTATCAAATATTTTAAGAAACCAGTTCAATTGATGAAAGAAAATCACGTATCTTCAGATGTTCACGTATCGGATTTTAGTTACCACAAACCTATTGTCACAGTATATAATAATGACGATAGTATGATATATTTTTATGTAACATGATTTATGTATTGATTTATTTGATCGAATCAATATGAATAAATATGAATAAAAGTATATAATACATGCTTTCAGTATTATGAGAGAAGCGTTTATTTACCCCCTTTGCTTATTGTTTTTTATTTTCAGCTAACCAATTGACAAACTACAGGAAAGAAAGGTGGACCTAGACCAATCAAAATCCCTCCTGAATCATTCCTCATATTTCCTAATAGTAGCCTATTATCCGGTTTCAGAACTTTACCAGAAATTCCCCGAACTAAAAGGACCTGAGCCCCACACACTTCGAGAGCAGCAAGCGGAAGATTTTTGAAAAAGATCCGTCAGATTTTTGACAGTGCTCGTAAAGGTGGCGCCACCTCTGGGTCGTTTTCTGAATCGTTTCATGAGCAGCAGAACTTACAAAGAAACAACAGAAAATAGAAAGAATCAAAAATGAACAGTGGGAATAAAAATAAATAAAGTTTAAAATATAAAATCTATTTGAGATGATGTGTAATCAAGAACAATTAAAAAAATATAGAAAGTCAGGAAGAATGAAGAATGAGGAATCACAATGAATCAGGAAATTGGAATCAGGAGAACTAGGAAATGAGCAATAATAAGCGGGAAATGAATTAACAGTTATTTCCATATACTAGCAAGATTCACAAAGAATCAAACGGAATTACAAGGAATCAGAAATCAATAGTTACCAATCAAGAGTAATAATGAGAAATGAAAACTCCTAAGAAAGGAGAAAAAATATATAAATTTTAATTTAAAAAAAGGAGATATCAACAGAAATCAGGTGAGATTAAGAATCAAAAATAAACAGCATGTGTGGAGAGAATTAGTGAATTGGAATAGGAATACTTCAAAAACAAGCAAAAAATTGTAAAGGAATAAAAATAAAACAAAAGAAATCAAAAATCAGCTAAAATTTGTGTGGACAGGAAGAACGGTGGAAACGAAATAGTTAAAGCCAGTCTTTAAACCCTATATAGAGCAAAGGAGCCAACGGATTAGTTAAAAACAGTCCATGTACCAGAGAACAAAAGAAGGAACGAAATAGTCAAAGACAGCCCTAAACCTGAGGACATCGACGTTATCATGCAGAATAAGAATTCTTTTTAAAACTTTGTAGATTATGAGGAGATATTTGTGTTTCATGAGGACATTGTCACAGAAATAAAACCCACATAATTGAACAGTCAAATAAATAGTAATTTACACCAAGGTTGAAAAGAAATTTTTCTTATCCGAGCGATTTTATTGCCCAAGATACGAAGCATCGCGGGCAATAATAATACGAGGCTAAGAAAAGGCTTCTCAACCGTGGTTTATATACTATTTTTTTCACTACTAGCATGTCATTTCTATTTTTTGTTCGCAAGAAATTCCACCTCCTCAGTTCTACATTGTTCAGCTGTCAGCTATCATTAATAATGACACCAAATGTCAAGTCAACACCGCAGTAACCATGCTGATGTCAATTGTTTTTATTATCTACTAGTAGGAGAGATAAATCCATTATTGGTAAAGTAAAGAAAATCAATTTCTGAAGTATCAAACACATTTTTAAACAATTATTTAGGCTGCAACTCTAACAATAACCCACACTGATCGTAAATTCGATACACAATCCACAATACATTTACATACACATGAGTGACTATGTATTTTGGGTTGGATTTTTTAAATCGCGACTCTCATTCAGTCCCCGCCCTACATTCTTCCCCGAGTTTGAATAGTATCGGCACCCCACCCCGTGGTCCCGTTCGAAAAATTTTAATTAACAGGCGAACGACGAATTGTGGAGGAGTAAACCCAATAAAAACGTCTCGGAATTATCTGGGAATAATATTGGCATTACCCTGGTCCCGTACAATAATCACCATCGAAATGAAAGAGAGCTGTTAATAATCGCGCTCCATCCACGAGCATATTTCCAACCTCCAAATACGCTTTCCGACTCAACCCCTCCCGCTCCCGACGCCAACCTCGATTCATCCGCCCGGGGACTGACTGATTGCTTTCCCCGATTTGATCCACAACATATCTGCTGGATAAATAGAAACCTTTTACCTCGGATTCTTCGATACAAACTGCGCCACGCAACAACCCTCTTAGTTATACAACGAGTTTCAATCCTGGAAATATTTATTAGTGTTTTCATCGCACGTCCGCCTGGAAATTTCGATAAAAAATACATTCGGAGGGAGGAATTGAATCGGAGGTCTTTGTCTAAATTGTATTAATGGGGGAAAACCAAATTCGAGCTTCATTCATTCATCGACTTAAGTTACGTGCCCCGCATAGCCGCATAAAGAATTTGGTCCAAACACGCATTTTTATGATGACTTGTTATCGTTTTTGAGAGAAAATATTTCAAACGCCCGTTCCACCCATCTAATTAGCCCAGCATCCGCGGAACTCGGATAATTAACCTGGAAATATTTATAGCGGGGCGAGGCAATTTATTGGAGTCAGATTTTCGCAAGTTTCCAACCGAATGTCTGACGTATACGCAAAGTTTCCTTTTCAATCAAGCAAGTGTAAATAAATTTTATCGAAAATTCCAGCTTGGCGAGAAAATTCGGGACGTCGTTCTATCGATTAGAGTGTGTTTCCTGCATACATTAGGGCCCGGACCACTTAAGAGGGTGTTTGAATATTTAAACTGCCGCCTTCGCGATTATCGCTTATTGATTCGGCGGCGGTAATTTCGACGATTTCACGAGCGCTTCAGCGAGTTTTGTAATTTTTTTAATGGTTTTTTAATGCCCGAGTGTTGAAGCTCCAAGTGGCCAAGGAACAATATAACAGTTTAGCAAACTTGAAGAAAAAATCGTGAGTTGGCAGTAGAACATTGGGTTACGCAATTAAGGAATTATGGAACGGCGATTTTTTTTAGACGACTGCATATAGAAGTAAACATATCTACGAAGCAACCTACTTGTCGAAAGTTTACATTATCACAACAGTTACAATGTGAAATATATTGCAACGTTTCCGGTTCTACATCATAACAGTTTCCATATCAGTCACCTGGCAACAGTCATAAGAACTTAAAGTCGGATAGTGCTTTGATTTTTTCATGGATTTTTGTAAATCAGGCTTTTAACACGTTTGAATACGGCATCACGAAGCAGCTTTTGAGATTGCGTATCAAACGAAAGCTGATTGTCTGTAATTTACGATATCAGTAATAAAAGTAGTAAATTTTGATGGTAAAAAATGACAAAATTGCAAAATTTACCAAAAATTGTGATATAAACCTCATGACGTCTGTCGGAGGGTGTAAACTATTATCTATATATATATATAAAAGAAAGTCGTGTTAGTTACACTATTTATAACTCAAGAACGGCTGAACAAATTTGGCTGAAAATTGGTGGGGAGGTAGCTTAGAACCAGGAGAAGGACATAGGATACTTTACATGGAAATGGGGGCCCAGGGGGGCCCTTGGATTTATTACTCGAGAACGGCTAGACTAATTTTCATGGTTTTTGGTTTGTTGGATTTGTCGCCGCCCCAAATAGCAGAATAACTATTAAAACATGGACAAGGGGGCTTATGTGCCCCCCTTGGTTTTATAACTCAAGAAAGGCTGGACGGATTTTTATGATTTTTGTTTTGTTGGATTTGGCTCTGCCCCGAATAGGAGAATAACTATTAAAACATGGACATGGGGGGCCCCTTAGGTTTATTACTCGAGAACGGCTGGACCAATTTTCATGGTTTTTGATTTGTTGGATTTGTCTCCGCCCCGAATAGCAGAATAAATCTTAAAACTGGGACAGGGCGCCTCAGGGCCCCCCTTGGGTTTATAAGTCAAGAACGGCTGGACCGATTTTTAATTTTTTTTTTTGGTGTATTTGGTTGGTATGAGATTAGGTCGTGAAGTACATTTTACATAGACATAAGGGCCCAGTGGGTCCCCTTGAGCCGTACCGATTTTTATGATTTTTTTTGTATATTTGGTAGGTATGAGAATAGGTGGTAAAGTATTATTCACATGAACATGGGGGCCAAGGGGCCCTCTTGGATTTATTACTCAAGGACAGCTGGACCGTTTTTTATGATCTATTGGATTTGTCTCCGCTCCGAATAGCAGAATAACTATTAAAACATCGGAAAAATTACCAGGGCGGGAAGCTTAATACAGGGCAACGACAATAACGAAAGCCCCCCTGGTACAGGGCAACAATAACAAATAACGCCGGCAACGCAAATTTGTCGTACCGGGCTTTAAAAATGATAATCGATTTTTGAGGAGTAAACTCCAAAGTTTCACTTCAGTTGCGCGTGGACTCCACACAAATTTTTTTGATGATATCTCGAGAACGGATTGAGTGACTTTTTTCGGGAGCGAATAACTATTAAAACATCGGAAAAATTAACGAAAAAAATTTTCTCATACATTTTGTATGGAAACCGTATATAACGCTATCTTTAAAACAAAAATGCTTTAATAAAAAAAAAAACTGAATTTGATTCAGCTAATAAGTTGTTTATTGATTCTGAGGCGGTACAAAGTTCGCCGGGTCAGCTAGTTAAATATTATTACTGAATTTACTTTATTTTAAGTATAGTATATAACGGTATTAGGCCGATATATGGCATACAGGCGATGATAATGTTAAATAAATATCCGAGCCAGTTATACGTGTCCCAGAAATAAGTACATTAATTTGGACTTTTTTAATTAACTTTTAATTTCATTTAATAAACTTTTTAATTAACTTTTTCCTTTACAATTTTTTCGAAATCACATTTTGAAATGAGAATTTTACAACCCCCAAAAATAACGATACGCTTATGGATTTCTGAGAAAATGATAATGACCGTGAATTCTGTTGTTTTTCTGGGAGGAAGGAAATATTGACACTTATACTTTTTGTGAACTTTTTTTGTCGCTGTGTCCGAAGTAAAAATGATAAACGTACCTATAGTTACCTGCTATTAATTAGTTTAATATCGGACTTTACCACAGGTTGTAGTTAACTGTTCCGTGGTTATACAACTGTGGAGACAGTATCGATAATATGTAATAACAAACAAGTATCACGAAAATAACATAACGTATTTAGGTTCGCAGTCGGCTGAAAATATTAGTGTTCATAACTTGTTCGCATGATAAAATAGGTCTCACTATTGACAATAGTTACTAAAGCTCCTAATTGTAAATTATAGAATAAATTAAAGAGCTAACAACATAACTAAAAACTAAGCAGATTAAATAAATTAGTCAAAACTGGCCGTGCACGAGGAGCCGCTTATAATGGTAACGAGTGAGCAACAAAATTCGTGATCGTAGGAGCCTCTGAATCCAAAATTTTGAGTCGATTCTTGATCGATACGATTGTGTAAAAAGTCATCGAGTAACGTGAATTGACGATTAATGTAAACAGTAAAGTAAAAGAACCGATATACGTTTAGCCAACTGCGATCACGAATTTTCTTGCTCACTCGTTAGAATTATCGAACGATCAAGATAATTTGTAATCGAGTCATCCATGAATTCGAATCCTTGTGTCTTTCGCGATTGATATGCTTAATTGTGGCATCTAAAGTTACGTCATTCAAGATGTTTAGAAAATAATTTTGAGGTTTCAAAAAATTTAGGAAATAAATTTTTAAACAGATGCGAAAAAAATGTAGCCTCCACAACCTATTTTTTTATTGTTAATTGCAATTTTTTACCAGATCTTGTGTATAAATTAAATTCCAGTTCGGTGTAACCTGAACGATTGCCAGCAAATGTCAAATGAATTTGAAGAATTAATTTAATACCTCAAAGATCAGTATCTTGCCGCTTGCGTTGTTGATGTTGGTTGTTGTGTTATTTCTGTCTAGTGAAACAGTCTCTCTACACTATAAAATCAGTTCTTTTAAGAACTCCATTTGTTCACTGCTTACAAATGACATTTAATTAAATTTATTAAAGATAATCCTCCTTCAGGTAACCTAACTGCACTTCCATATTAACAAGTGATTTCATTTTGGAAACTTTTATTAACGAACTTTATGATGACGAATTGGCACTTGGCTATTTTCAACAAGATGGGGCTACAGCACATTCAGCAAGGACCACAATAGCTATGTTACGAGAGTTCTTTGATAACAGACTTATTAGTCGGAACACAGAAAATATCTGGTTTCCGAGACCGGCGGAATTTTTTTTGTCGCCTTATTTAAAAAATTCCATTTACCGAACGCCTCTTCATAATTTACAAGAATTAAGGCTGAGAATCACCAAAAAATTAATGAAATAAATAATAATCCAGATATGTTACGAAATGTTATTCAAGGTGATAGACGAAGGGCTCATTAAATTTGTCCTTAGACCAAAATGGAAAACATTTTCAGCATTTATTATAATAGTTGAATGAAATAAATTTATTTTTGACAATATAAATCCTGTTTGAGAATTTCAACCATTTTATCTTTCAATTGACACATTATTTGACATTTATAAGTGCAGTTTAAGTGCACAACATACGTTTTCGGATTCATGGATGACTCGATTACAAATTATCTTGATCGCCCGATACCTACTTGTGGAATGTCAAGACGTTGCTAAATTTGACATTTCAGAAATTGTTTTACAACTGTTTTTCGTCCATGGTCAACTTTGGCCAATTTAGTTTTCGATATCTCTGTAAACAAAAAAAAGTAAAACCGACAAATAACCGACTTATGGAATATCTGAATTGTGGACATACAAAATTTCTAAATTACTAAATTATGGAATAACATATTATACAGAAGTACGGAATGATGGAATTATACAATCAAGAACATCTTCTCCACTATTATAAAATTGCAATGAAGTCGTATCTGTCTGTTTGGCTGTTCGCTCGAGCATCACAAAGAAAACTACTGAACGGATTACAAACTTACGATGAGCCTGCCTCAACCTAGAACCTGATAATTCGCGATAAACCTGAATCAACCTAGAACCCGAAAAACTGAGATAAAAATACAACCTAGAATTCCAAAACTTGGGATAACCTCGAATCGACCTACGACCCGAAAATTTGAAATTAAACTGAATAAATTTTGAACCCGAAAACGGGCGATGCACCTGAATCCGCCTAGAACCTGGAGAACCTAACGTGTGTTTAACAAAAATCGACAACGAAGTAAGCGTTGGAATCGTCAAGTCATGTTTGCATTTAGATCACACGTAGGTTTTTAATCCATGGTCCACTTGACGTCGTTTTTTGTTGAACGCACGATATAATAATAGTATATACGGTATTATGGAAGTCCTAGCAGAAAATTTTACCACAAGTAGAACTCGTCAAAATAAACATTTTTTCTAAACACTGCTGAAATCCGCAATTTTTTTGAACATTTCTCTAACCCCTTTATTCACCCTCCGCCTATGAGTTCATGAACTTGAACGAATGAGGAAGATCGATGTAAACACCTTCTAACTTTTTTGGGACAAAAATTTGTCGTTTCGAGTCAATCTTCAGTCGAGTATCGCGCTACTACGCGTTGTGCCTGTGCTAATAAGAATTTGTTCATTAAGCGTTAGGTAATACAAACGAGGCTCGCCGCTTCTCTGTCAGGTGCTTTTGTGAGAACAGTGCAACGTTTGTGATTATGGCAAATTTTCTTTTCCAACTCCAGATTTCGCACGTCCCAGATGTAATCGCGAAATCAAATCTGAAATTTTGGATGCTATTGAGGACGAGCCAAACGTGAGTATTCGAAGATGTGTTTTAAGTATGTCGGTGTGTCAACTTTTATTGTTTACCGCACGTTAGACGAAAAAGGACTGCATCCCTATGTAAATGAGAGAGTTTATTATTAGTAACCTACTTCAACGGGTGCATATTATGGTAGGTTAGTACCTTGTTTCCATTTAAACAAACTATTCTTAATTTTAACAAGGTTTATTGTAAAGTTTATTAAGTAAACAACTGGGTAAAAAATATATGCAACCCACGACTCGGTTACTAGGTAAAGTAAGTTTTTTGCTAGCTGGTAAAATAAAATAAAAAGTTAAATGCGGGCGAAATAAGGATATAGAAATTTAACAAAATAGTCAGATAGCAAACTAACAAAATGTGGAAATAACAAATTAACGAAACAAAAATATAGAGATATGTTTATCAAAATAATCAAATAAAAATTAACATAATATGTATTATTTTTCTAAATATTTAGTAACTGCAATAAAATATAAAACTAGACTTCCCTTCTCTTACCCTTCACATCCCCGCCGTAATTTACCACAGATTTCAGTTTCCCCAAACATAAACCACTCCAGCGCTAATCACTTTGTCTCGTAATTCATAAAAAGGAACTCTATTCCAGCAAAAGAGTATCGCGTTGCCGCTACAACACAATGCTACATGACCATTAGTGTGTCCAGTGCTTTTGTCCGCTCTGTAATTGTTGGATATCAAATGCATTGCCGTGCATTATCGGTTATAGACACACAATGGCATTCTTTCCATGACGGAAAATAGAATTAATGGGGAAAAAGGTGGCCCGTTTTTGCCGTAAATCAATACAGTTTTATAGCAGGTACGTTAAAGTCTGGCTGGCTGCAATTAAAAATTATTAATGACTGATTAGAGCTTTCGTGGCGAGGTTTAATCAGTTTGGGGTGTCTCTTGGGTAATCATGTGAAAAAAATAGATTGTATTTGTGTATAAAATATGGGGTTTATTACATATTATATTCGGATTTTGACAAGAACGGCGCGATAGCATGCATATGAAATGTGTCGGTGTAATTAATCGTCGTGTTGGAATCCAGGATTGGTAATTCGTTTTATGGTGTGTTATGCCTTGCAATAGCGGCGGATCGACAATTAAAATTTTTCTATTTTCCTTCAGTCGGATGACTTAGTGCTTTGAATGAAAAGGAGCAAATATCCATTTCGGTCAACAATAACAGATCGAATATTTAAGTGCTCTCCGACGAAAAGTAATTATTCTCGTCGGAAAGGAAGACGGCAATGTATTCTTCAGGAATCGGAGCAAATAATGATGGATGATCATTGAGGGTCCTTATGACCATTCCGGAAAATCGCGGGTTTGCAGTGGTCTTGTCGCGTCTAATTGATGAATCGGCGGAAAGTAAACAGATCATTCGATTTCAGCCGACAATAAATTCCGAAGATCGGGACGGCTGCTGATCCTCCACTTTTAATTAGTTGGTGTGACTGTTTCCGATTACAAATCGAACTACAAAACAAACACAAGACGCAGCCTCTAGGCGAAATAAAGACGACCCAGCCATGCGAGCGAATTTCCATACGAATTGTCGTCCTGGAGCTGGAATCGAAGCATGAATACGGCAGCTTTGTTGCCAAGTTCAAAATGAACCACAGGTGCATAGCTTTCCACAAAAAGCATTCATCAGTCTTGTTTCTCGACCGAAGGCGTCTTCATTTAATACTAATCTGTGGAAAAGAAAAATTCCGTTTTGTGTCTGTGAAAGAACGAGAAGTTTTAATATCTCCAAGCGCAGCAACAAGAAAGAATTTACCACATTTACAAAGCAAGGGGAAACGAAAAATATTTGTGGGCCTGTCTCCAAGTTTGTCAATTATTTTGATTTATTGTAGGCTGCTGAAGCTGAAATTGGTTGTGCTGATAGATGTATATGGGAAGCAACAGTCTAGGCTAAAGGACACCGGTCCAGTGCCTCCCTATACGAAGACTTTAGACGATAGAAAACTTATCGTACACTTTTTTGTTATTTTATTGATGTTAAGTAATCGTTATCTACCAAAATGCAAAAAAGTCGAAATCGACTTTTCGCAATTCCTCACGTGTCCCTCGCAAAGGTAGCAAGGTTGTTTAGACGGGGAGTAGTATTGCAGAGGCGAGCGATAATTTCCTCTGGGGAAATCGCAATTCCGGGCCAACGTCTGTTGATAATTTTCCGTGATATATGGTGAATGCGTCACCTATTTTCCGTAGTTCGTAACTCGTTACGACTTCCGATAATCACTGTTTTTCCCAGTTGCGGGGGAAACTTTTCGACGTCTGGACTCCCCAAATTTTCATTTGAGTTCGATTATTTGAGGTTTTAATCACGTACGGGCTACTTCGGCTTCTGGAACTTTACCCTTGTTTATTTTCTTCGTTTCAAAAATACTCACCCTGTGTTGAAAGTAAAGAATCAAGCGTAAATTGGCAGATGATTTATGATGGCTTCTGTATCACGTGATGTGTGGAGAACTGTGTGACAATATTGGTCCAAGTGTAACTTCAGGGGTGTCCATTTTAATTTTTCTGTACTTACCTGGTGGTACTCTTCCAAAATTAACTAACACCCTGAAGCAAAGGTTTGAAAATATAGAGAAATTAAAAACCTGTCCATTTTAAGACGTTGAGAACTTAAGGATTCAGGGACCCAAAAACCCAAAACGTGAAAGATTTAAAACCTTAGTTTCTAAAATTCTGAGAAACGAAAGCCTGGTTCATTACAATTCTGAAATTTGAGTTTCTTGATAATTTAATAACCTAAAAGGATGAGAACCTGAAAACCTACAGAACAAAAAAGCAGAAAATAACAAAAAGAAAACCGAAATAGCAAAATAATTATTTCTACACGAGGGAATAAGAAATAAACATGAAAATAAACACATAAGAAACGAAATTATTAATGATAATAGCGCCTCCCGGACCCGAAAACACCTGCACCAGAGTACGGCAGCAAAATCTTTACCTTACCTTTCTCATTACTAGTCGAGATGCCCAAAACGACAATCCTAGCACTGGTTTTCTGCGGTTTCCCAGTTCTGTAACACGAATATGAGGATCAAGTTCAAAGCCGCAGCCGTGTGTGGGCACACAAACCAATCCCAGATTCTGGACTCTTCTGCTGAAGAAGAGGCCTTTAACAGCGGGCATGTTTGTAATTCTAACAACCTCTTGAATTATATAGAGTCAATCCAATACAACCTTGTGATTGTAAACTGCCGGAAATAAATCTTCTTGTCTGCAAATTACAATCTTAAAATAATTGTCTATTTATTCTTCTCCTGTAATCACTGAAGTCAATTACTACACGCATTCCATTCCACTATCGCAAGGACGACTGGTGACTGGAATTTTAATTCTGGTATCCCAGCAAGGGTAAACTTACGCGCACAATATTGTAGTAATCTTGTAACATTTCTAAACTTCATTCATCTCATCACCCCACCATACTATTGGTCATTTCAGTTCTTTGTAAATTTTATAATATATGACTTTAGGCAATGAGATTATGAAATCTCAACACCTATAAAATTGAAAGACTAATAACTTAAAAATATCTGAAAATTTGAAATCTGTCAAGCTGAAAATATGAAGTTATTCATGGTCCACTTTACAATAACGTCATTGTGTGACCATTACGTTCATAAGGGACATAATGGAGTTTATGCCCCCACTATTTAACCATATAAACACAAAAAGATTTATTTATAGAGAAGGCGGTAGAACCAAACGTGTATAAACAAGATTATACACAGAGTGTTTGTCAGGTTGCCCTCATCTTAACCGTAAACTATTTTAAACGTTCTTGCGGGAAATAGACGAATTGGTCAAGCTCAGTCAAATCAGAATGAGACTGGGGATCCTACCAGCTACAGCTAATGAAGAAACTGATATCTAGTGTAATATGAATCTAAAGAAAACGTCCTCACCATTACATTAGAATGGAGTATTTACGACCTCAAGAATAATTTGCGAATTGCTGACAAATCATCATAACGGTCACCGATACCTTCTTTACCATCATTCACTTATTTGGCGAAAAACATGCTCAATTTATCAGCACCGAGTTACCTGTGATTCTGAATGATGTTTCATTGACCATGTTCTATGGGGACATTAAAATTAAGAATAGTTTGACCCTTAAAACCAATATCCGCCTATGGACTATGAATCGAAATAAAAACTGTTTGAATGGAAACATGTACTAACCTACCATAATATGCATGGTATTGAAGTAGGTTCGAATGTAATAACAAACTCTCTAACTTACATCAGGGATAATCCTTGTTGGTGTAAACGATAAATGCTGACACACCGACACTTCGAATACAGTTCGAAGCACATCTTCGAATTTCAGGATGAATTTCATCTGGGACGTCCGAAATCTAGAGTTGGAGAAGAACATTTGACATAATTAACGTTGCACTGTGTTCTCACAAAAGGACCTCACGTTGGAATTTCGGGATTTGAAAACACTAACACTAACATTACCCCGTACAACGATAGAAAAAAAACTTGCAATGAATAAATTCTTAGTATTTGCTTAAGAATCTAAACTAAGATTTACTATCAACAAAATTTTTTTTGTCCCAATTGTTTACCTCGTTGGACCAAAACTTGGTGATGCGTTCAAGTTCATGTATTCATAGGCGGAGGGTGAAATAAGGGGTCAGAAGAATGTTCAAAAAAATTGCGGATTTCAGCAAAGTGGCAAATATTTAGAAAAAAAATGCTTATTTTGAGTGCTTAAATTTTCTGCTAGGACTCCCATAACACCCTGTATAAGCAGAACTTAAACAGGCGGCGCTTTTAATTCAGGTTCCAAATGATCGCAATTCCCTCCAAAGAAGATTGCTCATAAAGGCCCGTTTGTATTTGCAAAAAAAAAAAAATTTGGCATTTTCTACTCTTGGTTCTGATCTGGGGAGAGCTCTCGTGTACAAGGAGATGATGCTCAGGACTTTGGACTATCAGCAGAGCGAATATTAGATTTTGAAAACCATAATGGATTCTGAATCAGTACACCATTTCAGGTTTACGAATAAATTTCTAGCTTTTGGTGAAATGAGTCATTCAAAGGATTGCGATTGTAGGAGTGAATAAACACAAAAACGATAATTTGACTGAAAGAGGTAGCCTTTTATTGAAAGAACCTTTTTTTGTGCTAAAATGTCCATTAATGATTTAGAGATTAAAATAGTATATTATATTATAAGTGATAGAAATGCATCATTATTAGCGAGTGAGAATGTTGACCCACGAGTGCGCTTGCGCACGAGTGGCGCACTTCTCACGAGCTTTATAATGACATTTCGATCACGTGTGATATACGACGTTTTATCTTACAGGTGCATTGTATAAAAATCCAAGAAATATTTATTCAAGTAAACATCCGCCTGTAACATTAGCATGGTTCTAATATCAGTTTCCGTAGTAACCTGTGATTGTTATAGTTATGAAATAAACAGTGTCGTTGTTTTTCACAATTTTCACTAAAGTAATAAAAATTGACTTTCTACGGAAACATATTCAACTAAACGTGGAAGCCGCTGTTTCCAGCTTGCTCCCGGTAAGGTGGAGACACATGTACGAGAAAAAGTATGATCTGTTCGTGAAGTGGAAGGCAGAGAATTACATTACATCGCATGTATAAATTTGTAACATATTGTAATTATACAAAAATATCAACAACGTTATAACGCCAACGAAGTCTGCCGTTTGGGATGTTTAGCTCAGCACGAACCCCCCACCCACGCTTACGCATTCCGGTGCGTTCGCCGGGAGACCTTCGATGTGGCTGGAGCAGGCAGCCTATCTATCTACTACCTATTTGGCTTAGCACCGACTTCAGACAGATCATTGGGTAGTACATGTAATAATACATGTATTCAATTATTTTTCACTTTTTGAAGTCGGTTCTCTTTTTTTTAAAGCAAATTTTTTTACAATTTTAAGTGATAAGTTAGTGACACCTAGTAAAGACGCTTCTCCAATATTGAGGTCCTCAATAAAGTTGACGAAGAAATCGGTATGAACATAATTATATACATAAAATGAAGAAAAAATATGGGGATTTTTCTCGATTTCCATGGGATTCCCTGATCAGATTCTGATTTTTTGACAATGGAACCACGTCAAGAGTATACCCTTTCAAATAAAACAAGAATTTTGTAAATCGCTCCACAACTGACAAAGAAATCGGTGAACATACATGATAAGTCGGTTAAAAAAAGGGAGCGAGAATTTGAGGATTTTTCTCGATTTCCATGGGATTCCATGATCAGATCCTGATTTTTTAACAATGTAACCACCTTTAGAGTATACTCTTTCAAATAAAAGAAGAATTTTGTAAATGGGTCCACAATTGACGAAGAAATCGGTGAACATACATGAAGTCGGTTAATAAAAGGGAGCGAAAATTTGACGATTTTTCTCGATTTCCATGGGATTCCCTGATCAGATCCTGATTTTTTAACAATGTAACCATCTTTAGAGTATACCCTTTCAAATAAAAGAAGAATTTTGTAAATCGGTCCACAATTGACGAAGAAATCGGTGAACATACATGAAGTCGGTTAATTAAAGGGAGCGAAAATTTGAGGATTTTTCTCGATTTCCATGAGATCCCCTCATCAGATCCTGAAATGGTGACAATGGGACCAATCTGTAAGTATACTCTTTCAAATAAAAGAAGAATTTTACAAATCGGTTTATAAATGACGGAGTTCTGCGGTAACAAACATTAAAAAAAAAAAAAAACACAACCGAATTGATAACCTCCTCCTTTTTTGAAGTCGGTTAAAAATAGAGATTACGCGACATTTTCGCTAAACATGGAGGGATTTTTTTGCAGATACGGCTTTTTGTTAAGCACGGCAGAATAGTTTACTTAAAATTGCTTAAGCAACGGTAAATTATGTATTTGAATGACAACACACTTTTTTTTTGCCAATTAATTTCCGCGGTTTGTATATGTATTGTAACAATGTTTTGCAACTTTTTGCCTTTAAAGCCATTAATTTGTTATTTATTCAGTTCCTTCCGAATCGTGAGGATGTAAACCCCAAAAATGCATTAAAGATTGTCTAAATTAAATATTTCAGTGATAAATAATATCGTTAACAGAGGAGTGATTTCTGTAATTTTCTATATTATTAGAGTAAGTTTGTTTGAAATTAATAAATTGCTTGTAAGGGAACTTTTTAAGATTACTAATTCGATTTTGGAGAGTTTTTCGAAAACGCAAATACACTTCCAGGCGCTGTTTGCATCTTCAGTAAACAAATCGTCCTCGCCTCCATCTTCCAGTTTCGCCCAAGATCATCTCTCCCCAAACCCAAATTTACACAAGCATAAATCTTGACAACGGTGCCAGAGCAGCTACTTAGAGACGAATCCCTGTCCCAAACACGGCTACAATTTTATAACGTCGTCTCGCAGATATATCAAAGCTGTTTTTCTCTGATTTATGGAAGTTATGTTGAACGTATGTTCGCTTACTCGTTGTAAAGTCCGGGATTCTTAGCGCTTCGACAGCGACGAAGCACGAGCAGGGTGATTTGTGCCCCAGAAGCTAATGCCGCGGCGGTTTACGAGCGAAGAATGCTCCGGTTGTTAAACAAATAGAGATGCACTTGAGCGTTCCCGTTTTCAGATGTGTAATTCGGATCTGAAGACTTTCCGCCCTTCAGGTTGCGACATTTCTGCGTATTGTTTGAGAGCAACAGTTGAACGTTTTATTACATTTTTATCATCGTCTCTTTATTAAACTCCGCGACACAAAGGACTAATTTCCATTTTCGCGCCGTGATGGAAGTGCTCGAACAAAATTGCCGACACAATAATACATTATTAGGAATCGAAAGTGCCTTTTCTCCTTTTTATTAATATTTTAAAACTGGGACGCATCAAAGGACGAAGGGCGGATAATCCAATTAGCTTCAAGATCATGCAAATTACATTTTTACATTCTTTTGTACGTCCCCCCGGGATGGCTAATTCGTTCTCGTACATCCTGTCGTTTAGATTTTCAAATTACTGCTATTTTTAGCAACAAAATGTCGCCCGGAAGTCGTACGACGAACTTTGCTTGAAAAATAACTTCATCCTCCCTCGGTATCTGACGTTTCTATCTCGACCCGAGCCAGCCTGCTCTTCGTCAGTTATTGATAACAGATAAAGGAGAGGAAGCCATTGTTACTTCCGTCTAAATGTTTGCAACCAGTAAAATGGGCGGACAAATATTTGATTTATGAGTTTACGAGTTTTTCAATTTGAAATTGTTATGGCAAACATTATATAATGTTGACGGGATGAATAAAAGCACAGATTTGATTTTCATCGATCTTGCTGAATTTGGCCGATATTTGCAGGTCCGTTTCACATCTATATTCGAGATAATTAATACTGAACGATTAGCTCATAATTTTTATTGGTGTGTTTGGTAAAGTGTGGCATTATTGGCCTCTAACTACTTTTGATGTAAAAATAGCATACTTCCGAAGCTGATCACTTCTTTCCCGACAGCGCATACACTGTCAGAGAGGTCAGTCTGCAAAAATAGTTCTACATACATTAAAAAAACTTAATTGAGGATGATGTGAATGAAATTGGGAACGTTTCCAAGAAACCGGATTATCAGGCAAAGCTTTGAAGTCGAGCTTTCATGTTGATAAATAAGTGGCGGGAATTATTGGAATAATTATTATTGTTATTATAGGGTCGTTATTATTGCGAATTATTTTGTTTAATTGCATTTAGAGTTCACTATTCACGCTGAAATGAGCATAAATTGGCTGAAATCAGTGTAAAACGGGCGGATGGACAATAAAGTAGGCTGGAAAAAATTGGATATATGCAGTATCTGTTCATAATTTTCTTTTTGGCGGCCTAATATCCAGAATATAGCAGCTTAGATGATAGTATTTGCTAGGTTCTTAAGTTCCCAAGTTTTGAGTTTCGCAAGATCTCATTCTCAAATTTTCAGTTTCTTTGATTCTGTTTCCAGGTTGGTAATTTCTCAGGGTCTCAGATTTTCAGGCTGACGATTTTCCAGGTTCTTAGACTTTTAATTAGTGTGCTTCTATAGGTTGTTAGATGCTCATGTTATCACAAGTTTTGGGGTTCTCAGGTTGCCTCAGTCTCTCAAATTTTGAGTTTTTCAGATTTTCAGTGTTAGTTTTCAAATTCACAATTTTCACGTTCCTAAGCTTTTACTTTCGCAAATATCTTCATTTATTATTTTTCTTGATTACATAGTGATGCAACAACATTTTTTCGGTAGTTTCTAGAGTCAAACCGCCTCCCCCTCCCCGATCGATATTCACCCCGTTGGCCTCTTCCAGCATCTGTCTATACAGGCTTTGCTTGCTCCCGCGAAATGTTTAATAACTCTTTATAAGAAAGTTTACTTCCACTCCATTAACGTTCGCTGATATTGATGGGATCTGATGGAAATCAGACTTTATACCCGAGATATTAAAATCGGCGAAATGGATTCGCTGGACGAGCGAAGCGATAGAGAGAGAAAAAAGGGTCCGGAATGTAATATTCACATATGCTGATTTATACATAAGGTCTATCTACGGTGGACCAAAAATAGGACCATAAATCAGACATCGGCACGGGAGGAGCGAAAACAACGCCTTTTTACCGGATGAAAGGAAATTTTTTTCCGGTTTCACAGTTTCGCACGACATGTTGTACAACCATTTTTTGCTAGCTTCAGATACAAAAACATAATTTCTACACATTATGTGTAACACGTTTATGTCACAAGACAGCGCCAGAGCGTACAGTAATCAGAATAATAATTACAGCTACAACTTCAAAAGAGAAATTTACATTAAAAAGATCTAATGAAATTAGCCTCGCCAGGTTATAATTGGGGCCGTATATTTTAAAATCTCTTCGTAAAAATAAGCCGATAGCAATCTGTCAAGTGTGTGAATCGCGATCGTTGTTTGTCAAGTCTTAATTATAAACTTTTAATGGTGCCCATTCAAAAATCCTAAATTTATGAACTCCGGAGAGCCTCCTCGAAGCGGAATCAAGATCGAGGCTCAAAGCGAACCGTTAACCGTCGGTAATTTCCACCTTTATCTCTGAATAATGTAAATTATTCCATTCTTCAAAGACTTATTTTAAATTAAGATGACTGCAGAGCGCCTGTATGAATATTAATTTATTAAAATATAACATCCGAGTGAGGTCTTCCTAATGATTTTCATTGTGAGATGCTAATTCGCGTTGCAGCAATTTAAATAATTTTCGGGCGCGGCATCGGCGCTGACGTCTTCGGATGGTGTCGAAAATAAATTTTGCCTTTGTATTTAGAGACCGTCGAGGTCGTAATGTAGAGTTAAAAGAGGTGTTTTCCTTTCAAAACTGGAAATTTGAAATTTCTGTTATCAGAAAATGTTGACCGTAGTAACATTATTCTTTTTTCCAGGTAAACAACGTTCCAGACGAAGACCTCAGTGCGGTAAACTCTACTTTCTGGTTAAGTAGTATTTCTCGTTCAGCTAAGAGTTTGATTTTATTGGATCATGTGCTACAATTTTTTCAAGAATTTAAAAACGAATCTACAAAGCATTCGGCGCATCCACCATTTCTAATTTAATTTCTAATTTGTCTCTTGTTATTTTTGTGTGTATATCAATATTTCTTATAAAGCTAACGTCTTGGGATAATTGACGCCACTTATTGTTCACTTTGTAGAGAACAAAGTGGGTTAAATTGATTTGTTTTTGTCTGTGGCATTAATTTTTTCTTTGTGAAGCTTCAAAGTAGCATTTCAGATGATTTTCCCAAATTGTAAAGAATATCTAGCATTCTTGAAAAATCAAAACTTGAGATGTGTGTAACGAGAAAAACCCATCCTAGAATCCAGAAAGTGCAACAACACTGTCTCTTCGATGGAAATAATTTTAATAAATAGAATTACAAAACGGGAAAAGTACTTGCCTTTCTCCGCGTGTTTCGTATTTCTTTTTAAAACGTGAAAGATTAAAGTACTTGTGTTTCTCATTTCTTTTACGTCTTTAAACCGTTTCAAATTAGAACCTTCAGGATCCGGCAAGAAGTTGGCAAAGTTTCCATAATCCGTTCAACGAGGACTGTTGAGACGAAATGCACTTTTTACCAAACGTCATTAGAGCTGACGGGAGCACTCGTAAATGGGAGACTTCCTCGACGCGTTATTGTAGACGAGCATAAAGGTATAAAATTCCAGACTATTTGACGGGGGGCTTAAGGTGCGGCTACACTTCTCGGGACTGTTTTAGTGTATTTATACTTAGGAACCCCCACTAGACACAGTTGCTTAACAGACTATTAGTGTAACTGCTGTTGTTGTAAATCCGGCGACCGCAATTAACACCCCCCACAAAAAACCAAAACTGGAACGACAATAAATAACACCACTGCATATGCCGGTACAAGACACCCCCCCCTTTCGCCCGCCAACCTTTCGACACACACACTCCCGTTTTCATTATTCTAAGTGGCGCTAAATTAAATCCAACAAGCTGCATTTCATTTTAATTATAGCGAAGTTCGCCCCGACGTTATAGAAACACACAAACACACATACGGCTTTCGAAATTAATTTTCTTTGTTGGCAGCGTTCCACCACTTAAGATGCCGTTAAGTCGCCGAGGCGGTTCAGCCCTAGAGGCGCACGCAGAATTAATCAAAGGGCGAAAAAGTCTTAATCCCGGCAATTCCGAGACCGCTCCATTTCGGCTGAATATTTAAATGATACAGGCACTGAATGACAACGTTCATGCTCGCTCATAATTTGGAGGGATTAAGACGTAAACCGCCGTTACGACGCGCTAAGAATTAATTGAAGAGGTCTGTGGAGGAGGGATTATCGAGTGGGGGCTGGATAAATGGTGGTCGGTGAAAGGGTGGACGAAATTGAGATTTTTTATGTCAGTGTCTATATTCGTGCTGATCAATGTTGCCAATAATAATTTTGACATTCCGTTAACCTCGCTGTCAGTTTCCGTCGAAATCAACAATCGTCAAAACAATTTTGCGAAAACTTGTTTTTTCAGGATTATTTGAGATTTTTCAGTACATTTAAGGATATTTAATAAATTTGCTAGAAGGCCCTTAGGATTACTTCTGGATCATTCAAAATGTTTTAGGATGCTATCTAGTTGTCGACCGTTCTTCAGATTGTTTTAGGATTATTTGTGTTTCTTGATTTTCATAATTTCAGGAGCATTCAAAATTTAAAAAAAAAATGTATGGTTCTCCAGTGTTCTTCATGATCCTTCGGGATTGTTCCTTGAGAATGGTTGGGAGAATTAGAATAATTTATAATTTTTCAGAAATTTGATGCTCAGACTGTTGTGCGAAAAGCTTTTTTCCAAAACCTTCATGAAGACGAACTTCTACATGGGTACTTTCAGCATGATCGAGTCACTCAATTTCCGCCTCGAAGTCCGGAAATGACAATTCTAGATTATGTCATTTTCCCGTATTTCAAAATAACCCCCACAATCTTGAAGAACTGCAAAAGGCAATTTAATTAATTCATGCAACGGTATAAACTTTCAAATGTTGAAAATATCAATCGGGGAGTATACAGCTGCATTGAAGCTGAGGGAGAACACTTTGAACATTTGCTGTAATTCTCCATAAACCTACATTCTTTGTTAGTGTGTTATTTTCTTTAAATTAAAACAGTTTAACATTGGAAACATAAACGTCTCAATATAACCATAACCTCAAATTTTACTCTTGTCTAATTTATAATTAAATGATCTCATGGTACCAGATACATACTGATTTCTTTCCGAGTTGTACAGATTTTTTTTTGCTAATTTCTCATTATTCTTTTTTCTCTGTTCTCTTAACTATAAATGTGAAGATATTCAGAAAAATAAATACACTTGTTTCTATTGTTCTTAATTGAATAAGGACTCTTTACTGTCGCTACAAAAAGAAATCCTTCCACGTCACCTCCAAACGACAGTTCAAAAATTAATAACGCTTTCGCATTGTTAATTAAAAAATTGATTTGTGGCTTCGCAGTAACGAAAATATGCTAAACAAACACAATGGCCGACCGGAGGCGGCAACTAGGCATGAATACAAATACGAATTTTTGTCGGTGATGGACTCGGATTTAATGGGACGAGCGAATTGGCACACACGTCAAACAGTTTCCAAGCTTTCCATAATCGATCAAACCGGGAATCCCTCAAACGAAATGCTGCAATTTTTACGGGACATCATTAAAGCTGACGGCTGCAGTCGCCATTTGCCAAAATTAAGATGTGTAAGACAGATGGGGACACAGTCTCGTTTGTGAACATTACGAGTTTAGATTATAGGTATAGTAGCCTCAAGCTTAAATTGTCACGGGGTTGGGAGGGGAAATTATGCAGGGCCAACTTATTTATGAACGTCCTAAACTGGTTCTGAAATAAACATTCTACTCTTGATCGACTTTTCGGCGAAGATGTAAAGGAATGGTGACAGGACCGTATTGCCAAAAATGTAAATTGAGTTGATCACTTCCCTCAGTACGTGTAACAAATTCATATTTTACTGTTCAACTTTAGAATACATTAAAAGTGCAAGCCTTAGAAAACATATTCTGGACCAAATAAATAAAAACAAATACCTCACTTTAGCTAGTAATAATTCATAACAAAATATTAAATACGTGACTGAAGAACGGCGTGTGCCGCCGTACAGAAACCCCGTCTTGCAATCGAGTCGACCAGTTGCAACAAGACAATCAAAACCGGTTAGAGTCCATATGATATCGGTTACGACTTACTTGTTCCGCAATGTCTCGATTCCGATAAAAAATTCGATAAAAAATTCGTGACAATCTAAGGTTGAGGCTACTTTACTGGAGACATTTTTCTATTTAGTAGCAAACAACAAAAAAAAAGTTTGACAACTAAGAAGTTATACTGTATACAGGATCTTAATAAATGATTCATACATCGAGTAGGCTGTAAAGTCAAAATTCTTGTCTTTTTCGAATTATAAACACACAATCAAAGCGATTTGTCTCAATAACCAAACACACATGGATCAGTTTAGGTCCTTGAACACCCCCATTCCACAAATTTCTGCAAAGCCCCCCAAAGCCGTTGCCGAAACCATAAAGAACTTAGGTTCATGACCGCCTTCTTCAACCTGCCACCACTAACAAATTTACCGCATTCTCGCACCGATTCGGTTTAGAATTCCTACGCTTTACCGTGTTTTCCATCTTGGCAAAGCGTTTGGATTCTGAATCGAAGAAGTGCGCCAGCAGCAGTCGTCCAAGTCGCAGGTAAATTTTAATTAAACACACGTCACGTCTTTCGCATAATAAGGGCGCGTGACGAAGACTCCTCAGCACCGCACGATTTCCTGCTAAATGACGGTTACCATTAAGGTGGATGCAGACCGCAGGCCCGACGAATTGCCGAGGGAAATTTTACTACAATTGAAACTTGAGTGCGGATTAATGTTAGGTTCGGGTCGTGCGTAGGAAGAAAGTTTTTGGGGTTTAGGGGGGAGTTGTGGCGTGCGTGGAGGATTTGTTGTGTAAAATTTCGGAAAAGAATGTTGTAATGGACAATTTTAGTAACACTAATACTGATTTAAGTTTGATATATTTTTAGGACCGCAAGTGTGTTCCAGACCCAATCAAATATCCGCAGCTGCTGACTGTCGCACGTATGCTTTAGACCCATTAAAATACCTGCAGCTGTGCGTCGGTGCCACATGTGACGCGGTCGCGTGTGTGCTCCAGACCTAATAAAATACCCGCGGATGCGCTATATGACCAAGTGTGTCGTATAGAATATTATGTGATTCAAGACAGAAGAAAAGATGAAGAACAACCACCGATTACTTGCATTAGAATTTAATTATTATTTTGTTTAGTAGCCTGTCGAACCTCTCCCGTTTATCGAAATTACATCATCCGAATCACAGCCGTCACTCGAATCCCACGACTCTTTGGCCCCAATTTGTTTTCAACGAGCCATTATTTATTTGTAAACGCACATACATCACTCGACCAACAATTATGATTATCTGGAACAAGCGACGTCAAGCTGCCACGGCAGACATCATGCAGTTGATAAAATTCCGCATAAACATTCGTTATATTTATTGTTGAAATAGTGAGTGCGCTCGACTAATGATGATTATCCGTCACATGTAAAATAAATTCCACTCGAAACCAATTCGTTTGTTCGTCGGTTGTTGTGAGTGAAAATTTTAATATTGCAACAAGGCCCGCCGCACTTTAATTTAGTTCTCCTCTTACGCGAAACGGAATTTATAATTAGTTGGAGGGTGGGAAAGCGCGACGCCACATATTGAGCAGTTAATTACAATACCGAAAGTTTCGATGGTTTGGGACTTTTCGAACGAACGAAAGGGGTGTTGAGAGAATGCAGTTTCTGCGGTACACAGTGTGCAGTTCGATTGAGTTGCAGTCGCTCGTTGTGCAGCCAATTCGGGGGGGACGGGAGCGAAGAGGGGCGTATTGTTGTGCTGGATCCGACATGATTGTTAAAAGCTGAAACTTGACTATACGTTTTGTGATATTCTGGTTTAGATGTTGCTTTGAGAACTTACGTTGTAACGGTGTGTCATTGTTGACAAAGAGGTGATGAATACGTTTTAACTTGTAACGAGGTTTTGGGGATTTGAAAAAATATTCCGGCGCATCCACCATTCTTACACATGATAACTCGGCTACTTCCAGAATGACAAACAGCTTCCGAACGGTTAAGCGAGACTGTTTCAATATCTCCCATATCGACCCCCGTTATCTACCATCCCTTGTTTTCTCCGTTTGCCTTCTGCGTATTCTTTCCGAAATCGAATCATGAACCCCGGCGGTTGCACACCTGTCCCTCCAGGATGCGCTCCATCATTGCAGAAGTTCCTCTTTGAATACCAAACGTGCTGGTGCTCAGGTTTGCCGACTGGAAGGAATAATGGGATTGTGTACGTCTTAGCGTGTTATGAATCACCTACTCGAGCCTCGACAGGTACATTAGATTTCTATACGGAAGCGTTTCTGTTACTCGCGTCAGTGCTCATTTCAGATTGCCATTAAGTGCATCACATCTCACCGTGCAATTTCCAACGAGCTGGAGCTATATTTCCTCCGCCTCTTCGAGTTTGACTTCTCTCGCGTGCGCCACAATCCGATAAGCCTTCCAAAAAGCTCTTAAGTGACCGCTGTTATGCTCGTCTAATTTATTTCCGAACGAAAATTGAATTTCGAAGATGAAGTGTGTGTTCGAACATTGCGATGAGAGCATCTAGTTCCTGTGTTGGTTCCTACCATTAAGTTGTGCACGTTGAAGTGTCGACTGTGTTGAGGACTACATCATTGCCATCTTGAGGCATTTTTCTTAAGATGGCTCTCCTTTAGATGCAGCAAACATCAGAAGACTTTTAACATCGCCAAGAACAAGAATCAAACCCGAGATGTCATCAATTACTTGCAACAAAGCCTCCGAATCTCATCCAGTCTTTAAGAATCGTCCTCAGATATTGCGGGAGAACTCTTATTGTAATAATGGTAGATGGCGGCCTTCCAATATTCCCGCTGAGATGCAAAAAACACCGAAAGAAACCGGTAAAGAATATCAATTTAACGAGGTTTTTATTACCATACCTACTTATGTAACAAAAGTTCAGGGAGCCAAATCTAGAATGTACATAAATATTTTTCAAAGGATGTAATTCACGTCAATTTGGCGTCTCGACGAGCTGAAAACTTCATACGACAACATGTAGGTACGTATAGCGTTAATGATCTTGTTTATTGAGACTGCGATTGGTGCTATTTATAGGCCAACGATCAAAATAGTTGTTATTAACTTAATGTGTTGTCGAGCTGAAAACTCGCGCCAATTTAAACGTGAAATTGCGCTGATTATGCGTTGGGGACGTTCCAATTGAGGGATCAAGACACAATTTGGTTTTAAAGAGGTTTTTTGGTTGTATTGCTTGCATGTGGAAATTGCCTGGTCGTAATATAACAAGATAAACATCGTTTAATTAAATGCTGTAAACTCGACAGCAATTGGGAACTATAAAATGCAAAGTAGTAAATAGAATTAAAAGTTTTGCAATATAGGTGTCTAACGATCTCCTTGCCTAAATTATAATTCCCGGGAGTCCTGAAATGAGTTAAAGGACAGAATTAAAATTAACTAGATTTAGAAATACCATTCATATCAATTAACCGATGATATTGGTGCTTCAATTCTCCAGTTACGATAATGTCAAATTTCGGGAAAATAATCCATAAGAAGTGTATAATAAAATAATCCGATTGAATTGAATTGCGACGCTATTAATTATTATCTAAATACCAGGCAGTAAAGACCAATTTTATGTTTCATTTCACATGGAATTGAGTCTTACTGATTGGTCTTTCGTGAAGAAGTCAGAAAATTATTGTCGTTTTTAATCCACTAGGGATTTGTATATAAAATATTAAAATTTATTTTTTTGCTGTGTTATAATGGGTCAGGAACACATTTGCGACCGCGACGCACATGGTGCCACCAAGCGACAGCGATGCCCCGACTACTGTTGTCTAATAAATATTTTGGAATATATTCGGTCTAGTCAGCCAGGGAATAGAGGTAAACCAAACATTAAAAATGTAGGAGATTGAACACCTAGAAATTTGAAAGTCTGCACTTCAAAAAATTGTAGTGTGAGAACTTTAAAACCTAGCCGAGAATCTGAAAACCTGGAAGCCTTAAAATGTAAAACCTCAAAATCTGAGAGATTGACAACCTGAAACTTGTAAATCTCAGAATTTGAGAAACTGATAATAAGGAAACCTGACGATGCTAAATTTAAGAATCTGCAAGCCTGAGATATTGATATTGACTAATAGTCTGGGTGTGAAAACTTGAAATTCTGAGAAACTGGAAACCCAATAGCCTTAGATATTTTAAGCTTGAAAAAAGGGAACACACAACCTGAAAATCTGAAAAACTAAAAACTGAGAAATCTGGAAGACAGATGACACGAAAATGAGAAAATAAGAATCTAAAAAATTAATATATGAGCGATAAAGAATTCCGAATGGTCCTGAAAACTGCCAACTAAACTGAAGATTGGTAAAGTGTCCTGAAGAATCCTAATAATCTGTGTAGGACCTGGATGTTTTATATATAGATATAGATATATATCAAAATTTAATTTTTGAAAAATCTCAAATATGCAGTGTTGGAATAGTTTGTAATATCTCCGCATCCACCATTTTTAAATCTAAATGTGTCGTATAATTAAATGTTATCTCAGATGATATTAAATCATATTTTGTGATTTCAAAACAGTTGCAGCCAATAATATTCGCACAAATAATAATAAATTGAACTTGAAACTTAAATTTAGGTTTATTTCGTCGTCTGCGTTGATTTTAACGGTCAGTAAAGTGTCAAGTTTTGTGCCACACAACATTCGTCGGCCTCCAGTGAACCGCCTGCGTGGTGTTTAAACAATAGCGTTGAATAAAAGATTAGAGAGCGGTCGGGTTCAGCGAAGAACCAACAAGGAATTGCCATTGTCGGCGGCAGGTGTAAGTATCCGGCTTAGTCCAGATCAAAAGAATCAGCATAAGCCGCCGCCAATACCTGCAAGTTGGAAGTTAGTGTTGTGGATTTGGCTCGCGAGAAGCCGAGGATCAACCTACATCCGACCACCTTTATAGAAATTATAATTTTGTCTTGGGACAAAAGTTCTGGAGTTCTTCGGGCGACTTGCAACGAGGTGGCTGCTTTGTTGAGAAAAAAAGTACATAGTTGGTGTTCACACCTTGGAGTAAGTTTGTTGGGTGAGAGCACTAATTTAAATTCGTTGTTTAAATAGGGTCAAAAGATTGGAGTTGTCGTTAATAAAGTTATTATAAATCGTAGTTTACTTAATGACGAAAGAGGACCGAACAGTGGTTTCACACTAGCGTCAAACGCGAATCACTTCCTGGTTACTCTAACAAAACAAAAACAGAACAAGCATCCAGTTAATTCTTTATCGTTGCGGAACAAAGCGCTGAATTTTGCACGTTCGAGATTCAAGAGCGGATTACGCCCAAATTGCATTTTTACCGTGCAAGGCGATGCATATTCGCTGTCGTAATGAGAATTTACAACTGACGCAAGTTTTCCCGTGTCTGTACGACGGCCACAAAGACAAATGGCCGAGATTCTGGTTCGGGGGTGTTTAATGATAATAATGATGAAACATTAAGCGGTCTGGCAAGGAAAACTGCTACTACATTTGTTTCACTGATGATGATGGATCTGGGAGCTCACTAAGGAGTATTTTTATTTATGAACTTGGAGGAATTAAAACGAAGGAAGCTGGGTGACAATTGTCGGCAACCCAAAATACACGGCGTCAGAGCGGGTTTTAGCCGCCCCCACAAACAAGGAAAAATTCAATTCCACCATTTACTTATCGATAAACTCCCCTTCTCTTTATAAAGTTTGAGTAATGTTATTCAAACTACTGTACATTCGAACTGGCAATTTAATTTGCCCAAGCGGGAACAGAACCGGCGTCTTATGGATTATTATTTACGACATTTTATAAAGTACGTTTTATAAAATAACCAAAAACACAGGTACGCTTGTATTGTAGTTGCAGCTCGGGATTTTAATATGGCATTGCCGCAACATTTTATAAACTATCCGATTTGTTGGACTTGAAAACATATGAGCCAGATTGAGTAAACACAGCTCGAGGTTTGAAGTGTGCAGGGTTTTTTGACGACACTCATGTTCATTTATATTTTCATGTTTCGGAGTTTAATGGCAAAATACAAAATTTGTTATATAAATTATTCAGAGTTGTTATCATAATTTGGGGTAATGGGCAATAACTTTCATTTAGGAAAATACTGTTAAATTTGTTGAGCTTCGTTAGTAAAACAACAGAATGTTTTTGTTACGTTTGCGGAGTTACAACAGGTTTTTTATTTTGTGTATTATTTTATCGCACGCTTTAAAGTTTAGGTTGTTATATCCAAGAGGGTTTAAATGAACAAATATATGTATCAAAATGTTGGTTGGTTATCTCCGGTTTAGTGTGTTTAGTAGTACTTATCTGTTACTAACTACTTCTAACTTGTACTAACAACGCTACAGAGATATTGAGCGATTTACAGAAGCATTTATTGAAACTGAAGTCGTTTTGATGTCTGAAGTCCTATAGAATAGATGTAAACAATACTTAATATTAATAATAATTAATCACTGGTTTTATGCAAACTTTAGTTGGTTATAGTAGAGATACATGACTAGCAAATATCAGCATCTTTGACAGAACAATACAAGCGTATGTACTACACTGTAATCTTGCTGACCTTTATTGAAGTTTAAAATCTGTAAATTTCCGTTAAAACACGTGTTCGGAAATTCATGTTATCCAAATTTATCACTGGAAGGATGGCTCTTTACTAAACACAGCAGTTGACTTTTCTGATTAAAAGAAAAAAGACACACGTGACCTGATCTAGCAAGAGAAAATTTATGAAAAACTTTTGTAAATGTTAATTAGGTACCAAGCTATATATATTTACCCCCTATCACTATATTTTTTATCGTTAATTATTCTTTTCTTTATTAGACGTGATACCGGTGATTCTGACAAACTGTCATTCTTGCGTTTTTCATCACTTTGACACAGCGTTGAAGTTTTTTTCTGATTTCTGAATTTCTGATTTAGGAATGATTAAGAGGATTTGGGATAATGGGGGATTGTCAATAAAGCACAAGGAATAAAGAATAACAAGAATCGAGGATAACGTCTGTGTTTGAATGTGCCAAAGTTACGACTGTATTGAATAACGATTTTTAAAAGCAAAAGTGCCTGCGGAGAACACTGTAACATAGTCGTGCGTGTATGCAATAAAATTTCAAATTTGGCCATCCAACGTCTAAAGCGGTAACGATTTATCACAGCTACCCCACAAATATTCCGAAATGATCCATCAACTTCCTGATACGTTGTCGAGACTATCGTTGCTCAAATAATGCCCGACCCATTTATAATACTCGAGACTGTTTACGCAGCATGTTACTCCGACACAGTTTTCCTTCTAACAAGAAGAAGAGCGCAGTTTCAGCAACGCCAACACTTTAAGGTTATAGGAGGCAGGAGACGTGACTATCGGAAAAAACGATGCATCGCTCACGTATTTCATTACAGGACCAGGAATCCGAGAAACTGGAGCTTTTCAGCAAACTCATTTAATTCCATAACGGCCTCCGAAGTGATTTTTTTAGGGATTTGGGGCGCATTTGGACAACGGGGGTTTTCTTGAGTGGAATGCGATCGATATTTTCCTCTGGAATAGATTTATTGACATCAGAGGTGGGAAAAATGAAGAATGCACCAAGAGAAATAATAAAACATACAATAATAACTCTTCATTCACCCCTCAATGTCAGAACTTGTTCCACAACTCCCGGCTATTCCACCAAACCGCGTAGGTGTAAGGCAAAAATGAAAGACGCTCCCACAATAGACGTATAACAATGGAGAAATTGGAGTGCACAACATCATTTATTTTCTTGCTAACTCCCTCAAGAAGTGTTCAAACGTCCGGCTGTCATTTTTTTAATTTCGGTGATGGACTCTATTGCACGTCGCACTGCGACGGAAATTCCTATTATAAAATTATTTTCAAATTTATGCTGAACCCGACTCGTTTGAATGCAAATTTCGGCCGTTTCCGTGTTTATGCGGCTTGCGTAAGCAGAAATAGAGATTAGAATGGATTTTTATTTCGGAGTGCAAGGGTGCCTGGGGAGATCCCCGAATGAGGTTAATAAAATTTATAATAAAAGTTGGTGCGTTCCGTTTTCGAGGGGTTTTGCAATATTATTTGCGTTTTATAAATCACTTCAGCAACAACACCTTAAATAGCTAAAGCAAATGGATAATGATGAGTGAACAATTTTAGTGGGTCTGGAGTACACGTGCTACTGTGTAATGATTATTTTTAAATTTATGAAAAGATTTGAAACTTGACATTTTAGAATCTTGAACGCTTTAATTTTCCTAAGCTGACAAACAGTTTATAAAACTTTCAAAACTTGGATATCGTGTCTTAAAACTACGGGATCCTGAAGTAAAATATTGTGATGATAAAACGGTCTCTTAAGAGACCAACAATTAAAGTATCGATAGAGATCTGTTTGTACTTTTGTGGTTTTATTCATTCAAAAGCCATATAAACCATTCAACGAACATTTAATGATAGCCGTTACGACACGTGTGTCTTAATAGCCGTTAAATGAGAGTTTCATACACTATTTTTCTACGACCAATCACAATAAAAAATATAAACAAGAAGAATGTTCTTAAATCCAAGTGGAGTAAATTTAAATTAAAATTTACAAATTTCCACAAACTTTAATAACTGTAAATTTACTAATGGAACATGTTTCGGCAGAACACTTCTGCCATCATCAGCCCTAATTTAACAAGAGTCCGGAAATTAGATTTTCTTGAGACTTTGGAAATAAGGAAAGCCTTGAAACTGGAAAACAGATCTTGTTTAAATGAATAGAATAACTTCAATAATCCCATTATTAATTCACTATTTTAATTTTTCACTCAAACAAACTTACCAGATTCTCTTTGATCCATTTTTAATTTTTACATTTTATAAAATGTTGTTTTTACGAAATCTTTTAAAAATCATGTAACCCTTTGAAAACGTCAAATTTAATTCAAAATTACGTCTATGTCATAATTTTTTATATTCTTTAAGGTTAAGAACCCCTCTTGTAATTCATCAATTGTATCATTAATCTCTTGTTAAATTAGGGCTGATGATGGCAGAAGTGTTCTGCCGAAACATGTTCCATTAGTAATTTTACAGTTATTAAAGTTTGTGGAGTTCGACTTAGATATATTTAAATTTTAATAAAAAATATGAGTACTTTATTTTGAAAACCTATTAACCATAATTATTGTACTAAAAACTAATGTTTAAGTAAGTATAAAAATTCAAAGATTTACAAAAAAATGAAACTATTGCTTTCCTGCAATCTTGCTATCCAAACCATAGACCGTTTCTGGTACGTTTCTGATGCGACCGAGGAGATGGCGCACATTTTGAATAGTAGTTGGGCTTGTACGTACGGTAATGGAACTTGTATCACAATGTATCCCGGCGCATACACCATTTTTACTTTTCCAGCGTGTCATCTGACAACCAAAATCGAAGCCAACTGTTCAATTAGATGACACTAATAACGTCAATCATTAGCAATTATAACGTTGCTATAATTGCCACCAAAATCAGTGAAACGGTTGCAAAATCGGATCAAAATCTCCCGAAGCGCTCTAGTAGTGTTAAACAGGTGCTTTGGGACTTTGTTTATCTCCCCGACCCGATTCCTGGTGTCGGTAACATGTTGCGTTTCATGAAAACGATGAGTAGTTTTTAAATATTTCCGGCTCAAGCAAATCTTAAAATTTTCCACCTCAAAGCTCCCCTCTTGTCCGAAATGAGATGAACTCGTAAGAAAGCGGGGCCAATTCCGGCAAAGCTCGGATAATGGGGATCGGGACGATGTCTTTATCTAGCGGGGCATCGCTGATGGAACATTGCATACGTGACCGGATTACAGTTATTACGTTTTAACTCTGACGCAGGGCCACCTTACTTTGCTTTTGTAAACGTTCCGTACAAACTCAAACGTGATTGATTTGATTGTCGAGTGGCGCAGTCGGTGGGATAACTCGAAACGAGCGCAATCCCAAATGACTCTCGGAGCAGGTGTTTAGCCATTTTTGTCCGTTAAAAACAAATCTGCTTGTAATATTCTTTTTACGATGCCTCAACTTTATTCGTCTAATGCTCCCATCTGTATACAGCATTTTCAACTTTGGCCAAGTCTTTATTTCTGCTCAACCTTGGCACGCCCCCTTTAGAAATTGAATGAAATTTTCTTTTTGGACTTTATTATTGCAGTCGGCGGAGCGAGTGTGTATTCTGTATTTTAAAACGGGGCCGCGACGAGTTTCAACTTCTTTAGTTCTAAACTTTGTTACAACAAATGCAAATTCGAGTCTAGAAACTTTAAATTAAAACGTGGACGTGATGTATATCAAGCAGGGGAGCAACTACGAGGGTGCATCACGAAATAAAGAAGCCGCATTGTCGTTCCTGTAAAAATTCAAATTAAGGCCAGTCGAAATTAAGGAATTCTCCGTCTAAGAAAATAAACAAATTCGAGCGCGCACCTCAAAGTAGGATCGATATGGGAATTATATTGAAATTCCGGACATTCCCCAGTCAATTTGAAGCATTGTTTTACCATTAGCGGAGTGCTCCAACAATGCGAACTTACGTGCCTTTCTTATTACCGGCTAATTTAGGAGCCATTGTTATCATAAAATGCACAATTTGGGCGCTTTGTCTTGAGAAAAAATTTAGGATGAAATAATTTTCACAAGACTCTCGTGTTGGCGGAAGACTCCATACGTTACGTTTACTTATTGATGTAAAATAAGAGATTTATGAAGCAAATGTATTCAGCATCACACGGCGCAAATACATCTCGAATCCCGGCACCATTACGTTTTTGCGCTAAATCCACAAAGCACCGTACCGAGAATCAATACACTTTACATATTTCATTTATTTGTTTGTTCGGCGGGATTTCATCCGCGGAGTCGTTCCCGGGCTTTATACTCCACGCTCGCTTCTTTTCAAGAGTACGACTGCAATCGCATGTTTTGTTGCTCTTTCGCAGCACACATCGATGCATTGTCTAATGCACTTTGCTTATCTTTTGCAGAGGTCGATTATACCTTGGATGAGTCGTTTTGGATGGAGGAAAACCCGACCGGTGAGTACAGTAACACTAGAAAACTCGTTAAAGCATTTTGGTTTGCTTTTATACAAAGGGTCTGCAGAGATTGTTTTGTATGTAACATGAGTTATGTGACATAACGATGGAATAGATGCCTTGGTATACTTGATGAACACAAGCTATGTATGTGGTATATGAAGAAAATACCAAAAACGAATAAAATGACCGTACTATATATTTTGAGGAACTCGTATCAAGAACAGTTGCAAAGTACGAAAGCAGAAAGAGAAGGCTATAGAGTAGCAAAGAGAGCTACAAAACAATTGCAATTAAAATAGATTTGATTCCTGTAGTGGAAGAATAAGAATACAACAAATTGAATTAAAGAAAACTGTCCCGGCGCATCCACCATTCTTTTGATACAACGACAAAATAATTATTGTAAAATAATAATTATCTATTATTACAATGACACGATCATATCGTGGTAGTTACATGGGATTTATTAAATGATTCACACATTATGTTAATGCTAATGGAAAACTAATTTTACATGTAATTAAATGGAGAACTTTGATGTACAAAGACCACTGGATTTACGAATCATTTTTGAAGAATGTATAATTAATGATTTTTTAACTTCACATAGTTATAACTATATTTAGTTTAAAAAAAAATTATGTCATCTGGACCTTCTCAATTTTCCCAATTTTTTTACATCTTTCAGCTTTCCCAACTTTTCCAATTTGTCAGGTCTCAAAGTTTTCTCAATTTCTCAGAGTATCGCCAACTCTTCCAGCTTTTTCGTTTTTTCCAATTCATAGGTTACTCAGCTTTTATCTCAAATTAAGTTCTTCTCAACTCATCTTTGATAGTTTTTCAAATTTTCCCAATTTTTTAGGTGGTTAATATTGTTCTCAGCTTTGTTAAATTTCACGATTTTCCGCGTTCCTCATTTTAGGTAACTTTTCCAATTTTACAAGTCTTTAGATGAGGTTCTCAGCTTTTCCTTCTCAGATTTGATAGGTTTCCCAGGTATATAACCTGTTCAGCGTTACCAGCTTTTTAAAGTTTTTCAATTCCCCAAATTTTAACGCTCGTGACGATAACATTCACTTACGGAATCAAATCATTCCATAAATGATTAATACATCCCGTAGGCTTTGCACGTACTACATACATGTAAATTTTGTTTTCCAGAAGCAACATGATGTAAGAGACACTTAAAATAAGACTAATATTTAAACTAATTAAAGGATATTCAAAAGCTAAAAAGAAACAAGAAATAACTCGGTTTTTATCACTGAACAAATTAATGTGAAACCTAGACCCCTTTTTAGAAATAAAATAAAATAAATGATTTAATTAGTTAATCTAGAGCAAAACCAGAGGGAAATAAAACAAATCAAAAAATTTAAAAGAATTACCACAATATAAATTAGAATAAAGTAAAAGGAGCTTGGTATGATATCTTATTTGATTATCAATTTATTTTGTCCAACAGTTGCATATTTTAGGCGTTTTTTACCTTTTGTGTGACTAGAATCAAATTTCAATCACTAGTGACTAATACTAATTATACACAAAGGTTGAGAAGCCATTTTTCTTAACCAAGCTATCTTAAATAAAAGTGCGAGGCTAAGAAAAGGCTTCTCAACCGTGATTTATATACTATTTTTTTACTACTAGCACATTTGTAACTTTTCTTCAAATGATAATCATGATAATGCCAAAAGTCGGACGAATTTGAGGTTATCTATTTTTTGAGACTGACATTTCTCAGTCAGAGACCGGATTTTTATGCAAAATTACACAATGCATTTTGTAATAGTTTAACACTTCGTTTTTTATTTTTGCAGTAATTAATGCCAAATATTTACAACTGGTGCAATTTGTAAAAATCGAAGGGCACTGTTGTTAAGTTAGTAATAATACACGATATGCATTTTGCATTAATCTCTTCAATTATTAACTACTAGTCAATAATGAAATGATTATTAACTAATAGGAAAGAAAAACAATTTGACACATCTTCTACAAACTGTATAATCGTACATTCTACAGCTAGTAGTGGAAAATTTTTTTTTTTAGCACATTGAACATTTAATTTTTTATATGTTTGCAACGGTACCGCACACATCTGTAAATTTAATATTGTTGTGTTGAGAAGAGAAGTGATATTTTTACGCATGCTACGCTGACGCAGATAGGACTGGTGTTGATTTACATATACGACGCGAGTGGCGCTACATTTTCGTTTTGTGTCGGTGCTCGGCACTAGGTTTGTCAATTCTACCAGGAGTTTACTGCCTCGAGCGGTGATTCAGTGGAGATGCACGACGAGATCATGATCGACCAGCAGGAGCCAGATAGTTTCGAAATTTTAACGTTTATGATAAATGCTTGATGTCTTTATTTCTTTTGCATAATTATGCATTGTTTGTTTTTTCGTTCGCTCCTCACATCTGTTAATATTTTATTTCGAGTTAGCATGTCCGACCCTTCATCCTCCACTTCACACGTCGAACCCAGGCCAACAAACACAAGCAGCACTTCGTGCAACCCAAATGTAGCTAGAACCGAAGAAACACTTCACCCGTTCCACCTGCAACCCCACGCAACCCCTTCTCGGCCTCTTTGATCTCGAGTGAAGTTGTAGAGCGAGCATGCAGGCAGCTGCAGACATGTACGAAACCGCACCACCCGATTTGCTTACCCCTCTAATGGTTTTATAAACGCTGCGGCGTCGAGGGCTGATTCTCCCTCCAGTCGTCTTGTCGCACTCGTGTAATTTAAATTGAGTTAGAAAGCTCGGACAATAAACTAGTGGGACTCCAATTAACATGAAAATGGAATAAAATAATGGCGGGCGTAAATTATTTCGCGACTCGACGCGGGCCTTGACTATGAAATTAATCCGGGAACACGTTTATTGTATAAACAGGTGAAACACATTTAATCCAGCTCGAATGATCCGGTTCTTCTTGCTGGGCGGAATTTTACGGTCCTGTAATATTTATGGGGCGGGTTTGAAGTATTACTGCACTATAATTTTTTAGAGGCGATTTGTATGCGGGCACCGAAGCTACCTACAATAATGTTGAATCCAATAACCGAATTGCCTCGTCGGGGGCTCGTCCCGGAATTTTTGTGAAAATTAGCCGAGGTGGTCCGGGCAGAGAGATCCTAGATTCTCAAATTTTCAAGGACTCAATTCTCACGTTTTCAATTTCTGTGTTTTAAATTTCAATACTTCAGTTCTGAATTTTTCAGTTTTCGGCTTTCAGACTTTCAGTGGTCACGTTTGACTCTCAACTGTAATTTAGATCTGTGTCATTTTCTTTTTTCTTTGTCCTTCTCACTTCTGGACTAAAATAGCAAATCATCACTTCGGCGACCTCATCGGACCTAATCCCCTCAAAATTAGGCAATTCGCAGCCGGGGTGCGATCCGCAATGTTCGATATGTGCGCTACAAACTGCATCAAGACGTTTTAGCGAGACGGAATTGCTTGGTAATCTTTCTGGAATGAGTTTTATCGCCAGCGGAACACAACCCGAGCAAATATGGAACGATTTTGTTTGGAGTTGGCATTTCCAGATTAGTTTTAATTGAGAAAAAGTGTGTCTCTGTTTAATTTAATTTTAATAACAGTCGTGAGTGATGCCTGAATTTATAGTATGTGCATCTGCGTTTATAAATTGAGCTTTTGGATCGCTGCATTTACCCGAACGACGAATCATAATCGTAAAAACGGCTTACAATGTATAATTTAAGGTGTTTCTTCATTGAAACAATTTACCTAGGTGTTCTAAAAATGGCGTAAAGGAGTAATGGTTGAATTGTAGCGTTAAGCTTTTATTCCCAAGTAATTTGTATTTTAGCAGCTGCAGAAATTAATTTAATTAATTTCACTTTCAAGAATCAGATTAACTTTAATTATGTGTGTGCTACAAATTTTTACCTGGGTCTTAGATAGTTTTTAAGAATCAAACATACATGTAACCAGCTTTCGCATCTTGCCACATTAACATTAATTGGTCGGCAATAAAGGCATCTATAATCCAACAAAAGTAGGTTCTCGAAAAACCATCTAGACGATCGTTCGACAAACTTTGAGTCAATATAATCAAAGTCTTGTAACGCACGAAATATTAACAACTTCCCAACAAAGTTTCGTCATTCTTTAACGAATTTTAATATGTTGTTAAGACGCCGAAAATTCAATAGGATCTTGTTTGGATAAAACGCTTTGAATGGAAACAAGATTCTGCCCCATTCTGTTTATGCGTCGGAGCTGGAGTCGCTCTTCTGCAAATAGGATGAAACGTCTTTTAAAATCCGTTTTATAGTTGAAACGTTCGGTTCGATGCAACGAGCTCGTTTTTGTTTTGCGTCAGTTTATTATGTTGCTAATGATAGAGCGGGATGTTGCACTGCGTTGTTTGTATTTTATCCGAGTTTACAGGGAAATAAAATGAAAGTTCGACTATGAAAAAGCGTTTCAGATGGCTTCAACAAACCCCACACGATTTTCCCCGAAATAATCATAAATGTTTTTTTAACGAGCACCATTTTATGAATAGAAATAAATATTGGTCACGCTGATTGGTTGGAACATGAATGGTAAATGAGGATAAGCTAGGGATATCATTAAAAACTTGACTTTCTAATTTGTAAGAGCGAATTTCCAATAAATGCATGTTCATAAAATGTTATTTCAAACTCAAACTTTATTAAACTTTTGTATCTAAATTTATTATTGCGATTTAAATTGTAATAGATTGTTGAAAAGGCATTGTTGATGCGTAGAACCGACTGAACACTTCTTGATTTACGCCATGATACTGTAGCGGACGTGGACCCGAGATAACTCATCGCTGTAGCGGCGTCATCAATTACTCGAGTGTGCTGGATTTATACTACAACGTACTCGAGTATGACATCATCTTTTGGAATATCCGGTACAGATCGGGAGCGCGATGGAACTATCTGGAGGCGCATAGACGCATTTAGGCGCCGGTATATTTATTAGTGGACGTTCCAGCGAAAACCAGTTTTAGTCGTATGATCGAGTCTAGTGAGTCAGTCGTATCATCGAAGATCAGTGGGTCGAGTCGGACAGTTGCTTTTATCTATCCGGAGTGCCGCGTGATGTCTAAATAATGTAAATAGTGTAATATTAGAAGTATCAATAATTTGTCCATAGTGCTCAAATAAATAAATAATCGGACCCAGAAACGCTACAATACTACGATTTAAAAGATAGGATATTGCGCATTTGTCACGGTGAAATTATGTCTTCAATTAACACCACTCATGGATAATATTTTTGTGAGTGTATAATTGTGTTGTATTAAACAAATCCACTATTAAAATGTATATTAACTTTAAAATGCCTTTAATGCCTGCCTTAATCTCCTCTACTTAAGTTGTTTAGCCTACCACTGACTTAGATCCTGTTGAAGGGTTTTACGTCTTCACTGTGAAGAGTGAAAAACCCTAGAAGGTTCCTGCATACCTATTTGTGGCCCAGTAGATCTTACTAATTGGGAAAGTGCGCTACCCCGAAAAATGCCCTTACTTCCTCCAGTCCGGTATCTGCAGCACCGCAGAACCTCCCTCGGGCCATAAATAAGCCCAGGTGTCGAATTATAAAGGATCTGCACATTATCCCGAGCACACTTTATAAATTCGGAAGATTACACGGATTTATGCACGCAACCACGAAATAAATTACTGTTTGTTAACCCGTAAACTGCCGTGCATAATTCACGTATAAAATCACCTTATCAGCACAATCGCCCCGGACTTTCGATCGGCCGTTAAAGCCACAATACGTCGCCAATAAAACCCGTGAAATTTTTCGGCCGCAGGCCCCGATTTTATCGGCACTATTTGCGTCGAGAAAAATGGACCGGAAACCGTCGTAAACCAGCGCTGGCTCTCCGAGATTAATTAAACGTGCACTATCCGCACAACTCTTAAAAATTAGCATGCAATGAAAAAAGGGGCTGCGCTGCGAGCCGTGTAATTTAATAGCGCCGCGAATATGTCAGACAAGGTGTTGCGGGATGACGGGGTAAAGCCGAGAGGGCCTCAGGGAGCGTCGACGGTAATGAAACCGCGGACACAAAACGGCTCCGCTATTAGTTCAACTTATCTCGGGACCGACAAAAAGTTTGTGCTTTTTGAACGCGACGCTGATAATGGCAGGGAATGGGGGCGGCGGCGACATGTGCCCAATTTATGGTGCGTGAGGGTGAGATGCGTGGCGTAAAAAATTAGGGCGTGTGTAGAACACGGTGTGATTTTGCACACCTCTTCAGATCTTCTTTGTACTACTTCTTGACGCTGGTAGGTTTCTTCAATTCTCCTGATTATCTCTCCTTATTATTCTTATTATAATTCCTTTTTATTCTTTATTTCTTATTTATCTCAAATTATTATTATTCGTCACTTTTAATTAAGACATTCGGTTCAACATTTTATCTTTAACAACTTTAAAATTTCTCATTCCTAACTTTTATATTATCTCTTCAGATTTTCATAATTTGATTTTTGACTTTGAACCTTCCTTCAACTTCGACTTTTACTATTAATTTAAATTCCAATTGTTCCCAGCTTCTATTGTATTGTTCTTTATTATACCAGATTCTTTATTCTTATTTTTCACCAATATCTCTCCCTGAACATTATTTTTTACTCTTTATTATTAGATACTCATTCACATTATTTCTTATTTTAATAACTTAAATTATTATGAAAACTGTTTTTCGATTTTACATTGCAAATTTTATTTTCTGAATACTGATAACACCTGAATTTCAGATGATAACCTGATAATATAAAAACCTAGGAGCCATCCTGAAGACCTAGAAACTGAAACCTGAAAGTCTGAGACCCTAAGCACCTGAAATATAAAATAATTTTATTTTCAGTAGGGAGTCAACCATCTATACCAGTTACAATTCCTTCTATAAATCCGTCACCTGTATACAGAGTGAACATAAAGTTCCGCACAAAATTCATAATTTAGTTATGTAATGTTATTGCGAAAAACGCTCGAACTGGTCGATTTTTGTTATCAAATTGCCATTTTTTGACATAAAAATTTTAATGATGACGTCATCTGTTTTTGAACTATGACACCGTCATCAATTTTTTTAAATGGCAACCTCCAACTTTCTTTGGGTTTTAGATGCACTTTTCAATTCTCTATTCAACAAAAGTAAGAAAGTGATACCTTGCATAACTTTTTTTTTTAATTACAAATTTTACTTAAAAACATGAAATTCCTTGAAAAAGTACTATTTCACTACGAATTCGTGGTGAAATGGCGCAGATTAATCCCGAAGTGTTCGAAGCGTTAAAACACGTCTGGGAATGTGTCAAATAGTTGGCGGGTGGCAATTTGAGAACTTGCATCAAGTTTTATTAAATGGTTTTTCATTTTTCGTTGTTTGCTTTCTAAATTTATTGTTATTTTTGAATTCTTTTCAAGAAATATTTTTTTTATTTTTGATGTAAAACATATTTTTTTCAAAAAAAAAGTTATGCAAAGTGGCCATTTTTTACGCTTGTTGAATAGAGAATTGAAAAGTGTATTTAAAACCCAAAAAAATTTGGGAGTTGCCATTTAAAAAAATTGATGACGGTATCATTCATAGTTCAAAAACAGATGACGTCATCAAAAAAAAATTATGTCAAAATATGGCAATTTAAAAACAAAAATCGACCTGTTCGAGCGTTTTTCGCAAAAACATTACATAACTAAATTATGAATTTTGTGGGGAACTTTATGTTCACTCTGTATATCCCCGCCGCCCCAGACCCACCATCAGGTTGGCGACATTCCACACGAGCTTAAGCACTTCTATAAATATCGAGTTTTTCCGTCAGATTAAATCCGGGCGCGGCAATAAAATCTCAATGAGGCGACCTCCTCGCCGGATTTATTTTTCTAACGTTCAAGTTAGACGAACATAACGTAAATATCAGCGACGGCGATATATTAAGGAAGCGCTCTCGAAGAAATTTCCAGCTGAGATGCCGCGGAACTATAAACGAGCAGCCGGCAAAAATCTTGATTGAAAATATCAATGTTTACCTTCCATCGGAAAAGAAATCTCCGCTTCATTCAGTAATTGTATCTAGTCGTTCCTAATTGTCCCGTGACCTACATTTGGGTTAACACAAAGACGTAATGGGAGCCGACGTTGTCGCCTTAGGTGCGTTAATGAACAACAACGATGAGGGTTAGTCGGGGGGTGCCCGGCCTCCCCTACGTTCTCTGGGTCGTTTGGGGCTAATGTAGCACATTGGTTTAACGATTATCCCTCGTCATTGGGATGTTGGGATGTTGTTGTTGTCGACGCCGAATTGGGACAAAAAATGTTGTATTTCCGCACTGCTGTCCAAAAATTGCTCTTTCTTATATGTCGTAATTTCGGCCGGGAGCGTCAAAATGAACATTTTTTTACAAGTCGAAGCTCCCACGATACTCCGAAAAAATCTCTGCCGTTTTTCACGTCCGATTAATTTGCGCCCGACTAGCGCGGCACCTATCTGGGAATTATCCGAACGAAAAACCGCATCTTCCGACCGAATGGGATCATAAATCCGGCGAGATGCATTCGCTCGAATCTTATCAGTAATAACTCGTGGGTCGGTTGTGTGCTCTCCGACTGTATCAGCCTAGTCAGATGGGAATTCGCATGGCCAAAGGATTCTGTCACGTTGATTAAGTTGGTGCAGATGCGGGACGCTCCGGGAGCCAAGACGTCCTAATCTGCATGTAGGGTTTGAAGAAGAGGGTGCTCAGTGTTTGTAATGTGAGATGTTTAAGTGGCTCCTCGTTTACTCTGGTACATCCAGATTTTTTCATGCCCAACAACCTGCAAATTGAAAAGTCAGAACACGTGACAAAATGAGAACTGCAAACCTGAAAATCTGAATGTTACAACATGTAACTTGAACCGATAAGATAGAAACTGAGAACGTGAAAAAAAAAAATACTGAGACCATCAAAACTGCAAGGCATAAAATTTGCGAGCCTAAATGCCTGAGATTCTAAAAGCCTCGAAGTGTGAATTTTCAACAATCTGAAAACTTTCCAACCTAAAAAACTTGAAATTGTTAGAGACATTAACTGAAATTGAAGGCCAAAAAATTGAAGGGGAGCTGAAAGCTTGAGCAACTGAGGAGATTCTAAGAATCTAATGAGCAGGAAATTGCGAAAACAGAAAATTTGCAAAACTGAGAAACTCACCTGTGAGGACTACACCTTTGGATTTCATTTGAGAATTTGAGAAACCAAAGGCCTGACAAACTGAAAATCTCATACACTGACAAACTGATAAGACACAAAGCCTGGGAAAACAATATTATAGAATGTTAGAAGATTATGAATTAAAGTGTTAATCATTGCTTTCTTTTTTCAAGCACGACAAGGTGCCATTTTAAGCCCGACTCTATTCAACCTAACCTAAGTAGCGGATGCTAATTGCCTCTAACACAATCGTTCCGTGACGGGGCCTCGCGTGACGACAATCGAAGGCGTCGTAACGAGCACCGGTAACAACACAAAGACCAACAAAACGAAGAAAACCCATGCGATGGCATCGGAACGAATCACGGCGTTTATAAACAACAAATCCCGTCTATTGTGCGCGGCTTTGTGCGATTTGAATCCGTGAATGTTACGTTTTGTAGCGAGCAGAACGGACAGACAATGCGATGCTGCTCGCACAAAGAATCCGTAATGCGAGTATCGAAAATCGGTGTCGGCGGTAATTGCGCCTTCCTTTGATGTTGATTTTTCCTCTCACAAGACTCCTCCTAATTACGGTAGCCTTGATTGAAGTAATGGCAAATAATCCGTGTTATTGGCGGAATTCTGCGCCGGTTGGCGGTTCGGCTGGTAAACAGTTGCGGTCGGGGAGTGAGTAATGAAAGCTGGAGAAAATCTGCTTCCGATGGATATTTGATTGTTTCGGGAAGCACACAATGAGGTACGACACTACATGATTATGTTACGGATCTATTTATACAGGATGGTTTTGATTATGTGTCATTCCTTTAACCCACGTAATCTATAGAGCCATTTAATTCAATCGTTCGAAGTATAACAAGTATTGAATCTGAAATTGTTTTTCTGGGGCATATTAAAATAAGACCGATTCCACCACAAAAATCAGAAAGACACTTTTGCCGCTTTTTATTACTAAAGTAAATATTGTTGTTACACAGTGTAGAATTCTCATTTCAAAAGTACCTACAAAATAAACCTCCCGAGCTCCATTTTACGACCGTCGTGAAACACTGACTTTTCAAAACAAAATTAAATAAAAGAAAACTTTGTCCCCTAATTCGTGCTTCACTTGTTTTAATTCCGGCTATGGCTAAACGACGGGCGGCCTTAAGGCTACTCTCCGAATAACCGCTGTTTTATTCACAAGTGGCGAAATTCCGTCACGCCTCCGCGAAATTTTTTAATTAAATTTCGAGTTCTTGCAACTGCCGTTTCTCGACCCAATTAAATTTACGTCTATCCTGTTTTATTTTCGTCCTACAGGTGTCCGACAAAGTGGCTACAATGTTGATTTCCCAGCCGACAGCCGGTAAAAATATTATATTGGATGTGTGCTTGTTTGCGGAAAATTTCAGCAGTGCGTTAATTTTAATTTATTAATGGAATTGTTACTTGTTTGTTAGTAACGAAATAAAGTAATATGACATATTCGTAGAGCCCATTTTTGTACAAAATCATTCAAACCTTAAATTATGCGAGTGCTGGCGGCTACGGCTGCTGCAGCAATTAATGTTCATCTGAAATGATTTTCTAGCAAGGTTAAGTTATGAGTGTGTTGTGCCGACTTGCATCCGATGGTAAATTTCCAGAATTTATGTTATTTCGCCCGCCTTCCTGTTTCGCACCGCCTCTGACAATGAAAAATGTTCGGTAGCAATTTCTTTCAGGTCGTTATTTGCGAAATAATGAAAGGAGTAACGTAAATGTTTTTCTGGAGTCCACAATTTTCTCGTCGTGTATCCGGCACGACGGTCCAGGAACTGCATCAAGCGGTCGTTCACCTATTTTTATTAAACCGCCCCCCGCCTGGAGCTCAGGTAATTTCGTGGCCACAGTCGGCCGAATTAAATATTTGGCGAAGGCCCGGTCCTGATTGATGACGTCACGTCTCCGACAAACAACGGGAATCCAAAAGGCCAGTACGTGCCTGTCCTCGGGATTAGGGCCACTCGGCGCGGTCATCCCTCGCATTACTCACGTCGTCTGGAGCCGGACCTGATAACACAGCCAACTTTTAACAAGACACCTTCGACTTTGTAAAGTTGTTTTTTTAATGATTTAGTCGTCGGTTAAGTTTAACCGTTCAGAGTCGGTTCCGGATAATTGGATTTCGGAAATAAGTTGCACGAAGTGCAAGGAGTTCTCTTTTTGAGGGCGGGTGACGTCACACGCGACATGTGCTTTATGTTGTAACGTTTCTATAATGGAAGTTGTTGATAACAGCGAGTGCCGAGCCTTGGAGCGAATAGGAGCCGTTTAAAGTAATCGTTGGCTGTTACAACTCGTAATATCCTAGGAAAATAGTTCGATAGGTTTTCAGTCTGAGCTTGTCGGGATTGGAGGTCGTAGATTGATTACTAAGTAAAGAGAAATATGCTTTGAGTGCAGACACAGTTTTCAACTTCAAGAAGGTAAATTTGTAGACAGTATATCAAATACACGAAAGTGTACAGATATTGTAAGAACTGTCGGTTAAAATTTAGTATGATTATGACTCTGATGATGACAACGTAGTTGTCGAAACGCATTGATCGTAACGAAACAATTTTTAGAAAAAATAAGATTACAATAAACAGAAATTTTAGTCTCTTGAAATGATTCTCGAAATAACTCTAGTGACGTTGCCTTCCGAATGTCGAACTAACAATTTACACTACGGCCGTTGTGGATTCTTGTACTATTCGTGTCGGACGACACACGAGATTTAGAAAAACTTATGCGGAAAAACCCCTGTTCTCTCAAACATAAAACAGCAGGCAAAAATATCAAACTGATGTTTGTCGAAAATCGAAACAATGTTCACTGGAGAACAAAAAAGTAAAACTAAGAACAAGAAATTTTCGTCTCTCGAAGTGATTCTTACTGCAGCAGTCCCGATTACGTGTAATGTGAGGATAATGCAGCCAAGTCATAACTAGATCCGTGTATTTGAACATTCCTCCGAGACATAATCGCCAGAAAGTGCTTTCGCGGCTCGTAAATCGTCCAATCTCGTGCATTCCCTCTCATGTGCGATTATTAACGCTGCATGACTAATTAGGCAGAGGCCGCAAGTGCATTAGCGCGAATGCTAATTAATATACCTGGCGCGGGTCCACGGACCGATTTGAAGCTGAACTGCTTGATTGGAACGGGAATGGGGAAAAAAACGACGAGTCAGTTTACATCTTTGTTTTGTAAGTAATCAATACAGGGTGACTTTGAACAAATGTCATTCTTTGAAACCCTAAATAGTTCATGAAAAATAGACCCGAACTGGAAAAACTTACATTAACAGAAGTCTCTTAGTTTTCGAAATATAAATTGTTAAAAATTGTGAAAAAAAATATAATTCACAAAATTGTTTATTACAAAATTTACTATCACATGAGCGCGAGCGAGGTTAGGTTTCGTAAGGTTAAGTTTCCAGGTCTCTTGTACCAAACGATATAACTTTTTCCAACATTTCAGATTTATCAAGTTGTCAGTTATGGTTGTCAAGTTCTAAGGTTCCGTAAGTTCTCAGGGTTTAACTTGAGTAAGTTGAATTTAAGAAACATGAGGACTTGTAGAATTTGACAGACTTCCCAATTTTTTCTTAATTCTTCCTCAGGTTACTCAACTTGTTAGATCGCTTCAATTCTCAAGGTTTTCCGAGTTTCTCAGGTTTTTCAAGTTCCTATCTCTTCATGGCTTCAGATTTCCTAAATTCTCAAATTCTTCGTTCGCAGGCTTCTAGATTTTAGGATCCTCAAGGTCCTCAAGTTCTTAGGTTCCTCATGTTCCTCATTCGCTCAGCTTCTTCCAGTTCTCTAGGTTCTTGATCGTTAGGTTCGTTAAATTCCAATTACTCTGATTTTCAAGTAAGATTTCTTAGGTTCCGGGATCAGATTTTCCAAAATTTCAGGTTCATCAAGTTATCAGGTTTCAGTCCACAAATTACATTTCCCAAGTTCTAAGGTTCCATAAGGTTTCAGAAGAGCTACCAACTCAAGTAGTGTGGGAGTTCAATAAAAAAAAGGCGGTTGGAGGAAAACCTCGGTTTCAGACGCGATCCGTAATGTTGGAGAACCTGCCAATCAAGATTTCAAGAAATTTCAAAGCTGATGTAAGAAATATGTAAATAAAATACTGATAAAATCAACATTAACACTAATAGACTTATTTTATTAAACACTATTCTATTGGCATGATGCAACTGCAGCTCCTATACCATTAGCATAATGTTTTAAATAATCCCTGACCTTTACAGCAAGGTTAGAAACATTACGTGTTCCTAATCTCTTCTGCAGTGTTGTAAGATTTTCAAGGGCATTGTGTTGTGGTAGCTTTGGGGTCTGCATTGATGGTCCTATGGAAGATTCTAAAACCGGCCACCAAAATCCCAAATGTGTTTTCTATTGTTCTGCGAGCTCTACTCAATCGATAAATCGCTATGTCCATTATTCTTTTGTCCATTTGGTGACTTGACATATTATGGTGGAGATAAAAAGCACCAAATGGTAGAACATGTTTCCCGCACTATCATACATAATTATCGTGGATACCCCCAAACGAAACCCATATGACAAACTGGGGTAAGAATCTCCAGTGGCAAGAAACCGAAGAGTCACTGCTAACCGGCATCCTGTAGATACACTTTCACGGCGAGATGTTTTTGTAATCTAGGACCCACAAGTGAGAATAATTTGTCGATCGACTGGACAGTCATTCTTGTGAAATTGAAAAAAAATTCGGTGGATCCAAGGCGCATTTCTTGCAATAAATTGTGAAAAAAGCCTCGTTCTTTGCGCTTCTGCAAATAAGGTTGCACCCAGTAACGTCTACGGCGGGATGTTCGTGATTCGAAGATGAAGAACTCCCAACTGCGGCCTTTTTTCGAAAATGAAGAACTCCCAACCGTGTTGCTGACGACTTTCTCGTAGACGGTAGGACCCATATTTCCACACGAAGTAAACAAAAACTATACTGTAAGTGGATAAAAAGAAAAAGCCGTTTGGGTAATTTTTACCTTTTTAATTTCTACTTATCAACTCGAATGAATGATCAAGTATCGACTCAAAATTTTGGATTCAGAGGCTCCTACGATCACGAACACTAATGGGCGTGTCAGTCTATGGCTTCGAAAAGAGTAGTAATCTAGATTCTTCTTATTGTCTGTATCTATGAGCTTTATGGACTTTCTAGATTCCCATGTTTCTTTGCATTCTCTAGGTGGCTGTATTTGAAGTTTTTTATTTTTATATTACATATAATATTGTTACGTAAAACTAAAATAATGTACACTTTTTGCATAGATGCACGTAATTTGTTGTGGTAAAAGTGTTGATTTCAGCCATCGTATTTAAAGTAGCGTTGTAGTACCAAGAACAGAAGATCTAATTCTCCCTTCTAATCTTGCAGAGGACGTGGAGCGCCTCCTACGAGAATACGTACAGAACCAAGTGATGGTCAGAAGCATCGGCGCCCACTACTACCAGATCACATACCCCGTGCAGTTGCGGCAACACAGGAAGATGGGCATCTCCACCAGGGAGATAGGCTCGTCTAAGGTACGCTATGAGCGGAGTACGGTATGTCACAGCACTTTTTCATCTCATTTTAACTCCGAGAGTCCCGGGCCGGAATTTGCGAACGCAACTTCCGACCCGTCCTCTGTCCAATTACACGACGAACACCTCATTAATTGTTCATCATCCATCCATCCATCCATCCACCATTTCTGTCACGAGCAATTTGTCGCCGAACGGCTTTAAACGCCAAATTTAATAAATCTCCGAAAACGAACGGGGACTTTCTCGGATTGTACGTCCTGAATATTTATTCAGAGATCAAAGGGGAATTTGGGCGGTGGCGCGTCTTTGAGGAAAAGGCGAGCGTCGGGTGGATGTGCGCAATTCATGGTGCGGATTTTTAGATGTACGTACGTTACTCGGAATGGTTATTTCATGCATGTTTGCGCTCTTCCGCGTGCGTCAAGAGGTTCAATTGAATCGTTTGGGCGGCGAAATTGGGGGAAATTGGAATCTGTCGGTTGGGACGCACTATTTAATAAGAATTTTTATTGGAAAACCGCCGCAAATCCAGGTGCGTCAGAATGAATGTCAAAGAATTTGTGTCACGTCTCGAGCAGCAATAATGAAATTTCTTTGTATTATATCAGACAAATGTCTAACTAACATTTCTCTGGAAAAAATACGGAGATCTAGAAAGGAAGGATGACAAAAGATAGGTCCCATTACTATGAGAATCATAATAGATTAAAAAAGAAAAATAAAAAAGTCTGAAACGAAACTAAAAACAACTAGTAATACTGGAAACCGGTTAGGAAATGAAAGAGAGGTCTAGATAGTCTCATAATGATGATGAGATGAGATCAGTCTCTAGATAACACTGACATGAAAAAGTAAAGGCAATAAAAATAGGGATGCGAAGAAACTATTTTATTGGATGAGGAAGCACAGAAGCATTCAAATAGTCCAAAGAGAGATAGTATAGAATTAATGAGTTTAAGTGACTCTGAAGATGCCGGAACCTGCTATTTTTATGGAAAAATTACGTATAGTTTTCGGAGGTGATCAAAGCCGAGCCGGATATTGAGCAACAGCGTTTCCATGTCGTCAACATCGAAGCACAAGCTCTGCAAAAAAGATCCAATCTAATTTGTCGAAGGTCTGCGCCAGACTTGTCGTTTCGGTTAAGAGAGCGTGGTGTTTTTAATTTCGTTCAAGTTAATTAACGTTGTGTTTTAGGCAACAAAGAAAACGCTAATGAAGCGTCGTGTACCTTGCCCCTAATGAAATTACTCGAGCATAATACGAACTCAATGGCAGTCAATTATTCGTAGCGTTGCCGCCAATGCAGAGGTCAGATTGAATTACTCGTCGGTGATTTGATTCAAGGGAGTCAACGGTGTTCTTTTGCGCCGGGATTATCATCTATTGGATATTGAGCATTCGTTAATTTCCACAGTGGGAATGGTAATTGGCGCAGACATCCCGCCACCGCCGACACGACGGTTACGTTACGCTCGCATGAGCTCCAATCCTTTCCTGACACATGCTCCTGCGGTCAGCACCGCAACTTCTCTCCAAACTCCACCATTTATATTTGTATCACGCTTTCGCTTCCGCCATCCATAAACCCGATGAAATTTTAAAGTCGAATTAACGCCACGCTTCACATTAATTAAAAATCCCGACCGTCATTGTGTTAGCGTCCAAATTAGAGCACTAATTAATTTCCACCGCAATGCAAATACTGATTACTCGATACATCGAAAATCACAAATTCCGGTTAATCGGCGAAAAATTTCCAGGAATGGTCTTGACAGTGTTCGGTCGACAGAATTCAATAAGCAAGTTTTCCACAACTACTATCAATAGTTGATTAATATTAAATTGTAGCGCTCATAAGCTGCTCGGTCGGGTTGAAAGCTCGGCACTCAAGTTTCGGTCTATTGAACACTTAATTATTAAACTAAACTCGGAGGCAACTAACGTGCCGGTCATATTAGTACGGGGAGACGTCTGAATCCGAGTGCAGTGTAGCCAACTTGCCAGGGCGATATTATCGGGCACTTGCCCTCGGAAAACTCGTTAGCTCGCCAGGCATTATGACGGACCCTAATTGGACGGCCAGGGCGTCGAAATCTGGTCCGGAATGCGTAAACAGGACGAGAATTATTTATTGTCTGGTAGAATTTTTACAACTTTTTCTTTATTTGCGCATCCACCATTTTTGTTCATTGTTGACTTATACTACTGTCAACATTCATGTTGTTTCAATTGTCAAAACATAAAAATTTCGCTGTCGCAGTATTTTCTACTCTAGGTGGTACTTTTTGTTGTGTTGTGTTTTGATTCGTTTGATTTTGTGTTATTATTTCTCAGCTTCTCAGTTACCCATTTTCTGCAGTTATTAGTTTCTGAATATTTTAGGATTGTCGCTTCCTCAATTTTTGATTTCTCACAGTCCGATTTCATGTTCTGGGTCGTAATTTGCGATTAAGTGCAATGGATTAGGCAGTAAGGCTCAATTTCATGTTTGATTTCACATGAAATTGAGCCTTACTGACTGGTTTTTAGTTACGACGTTTCCATAGCAACCGGCACTTGCGACCAGTCGCAAATCAATATGAAATCGGGCTGTCAGTCAATAGGTTCTCAATAACATACTTTTTTTAAAATTCAGAATACTTATCATTTTGTTCATTTCACAAGCTTTAAATCTAAGTTGTTTGCATCTCAGGTTTTAAATTTTCAGAATTGTCAATTTGTAAAATTTTCTCAATTTTTAAATTTCGGAAAGCCTCAGTGTCATCATGGTCTTGCTGGCTGAGGTCTGGCGGGAGCGGACAGCCTATCTACTACCACTACCTATTTATTTGACTTGGCACCGACTTTAAACTGATCAGTAGGTGGCACAAGTAATAATACATGTACTCAGTTATTTTTCGCTTTTTGAGGATTTTACAATTTTAAGTGATGGGTAGACCTAGTAAGGACGTTTCTCGAAAAAAGAAACGACGGCTTGTTGAAAAGGAAGATGAAAAACGGAAACACTAAAAAAATAGAACCAGAAATACTGAAACAATGATGAATAATCTAAGGCAATTACACAATTTGAGGATTTCGCTCGATTCCTATGGGATCCCCTCATCACGTCCGGACTTGGTGACTAAGGGACTACTTCAGGAGTATACCCTTTCAAAATTTTCAAAATCTATCCACGGGAGGCGGAAATATTATCGAATTACAAAATATCGAATACAAAATGTCGAATACAATTTGTCGAAAAACAAAATATCGAAAGTACAAAATATCGAAAATACAAATTATCGAAAGTACAAAATGTCGCAGATAAAAATTTCACAAATTTGTTTTTCCGTGGATAATTGAAATTGGTACCTCGCGCTTTGCGCTCGACCCCTTTAAGAAACATACTCCAAGAGGGTCGTATTTCCCTGTACGTGAAACTCGAAATGTGGACAGTGCAGATTGAGTGAAAATTAGTTTTTTTTTGGGGACCATCAAAAATGGTGCTTCGCGCTTCGCGCTCGACCCCTTAAAGAAGCATACTACAAGAAGTTTATATTTCCTTGCATGTGAAACTCGAAATGTGGACAGGCCAGATTGAGTGAAAATTTGTTTTTCCGTGGATCATTGAAATTGTGTATTTCGATATTTTATTGTTCAATATTTTGTATTTTCGATGATTTGTTTTTCGATATCTCGTACTTTCGATATTTTGTATTTTCGACAAATTGTGTTCGATATTTTGTATTCGATAATATTTCCGCTTGCCTCTGTCCACAATTGACGAAGAAATCGGTGAACATACCATAAAAGGAAAAATTTGAAAATTTCCCTCGATTTTCTTGGGATTCCCTCATCAGATCCGGACTTGGTGGCAATGGGACTACATCAGGAGTATACCCTCCGAAAAAAAAAAATGGTCCACAATTGACGAAGAAATCGGTAAACATACATAAAAAAAAACAGCCGAACATAGAACCTCCTCCTTTTTTGAAGTCGGTAAAATAAAAACACAAATGGGAAGGCTATATAACTTTAGAGTTTAGAATTTTTTAATGTCATCTTCAAATTTTCACCTGGGACGTTTCAACGTTTTTTTATTATAAACAAGATGGACTGTAATCAGTCGACTGATATGTTTGAAGCTTATGTCCAGTGCAATAAAAATAGCTGCCAGGCTGCCCAGCTTTACATGAACCGCTTTCCGGACCGAGAAGTTCCAAACCCTCGTAAATTCGGAAAACTGGAACAACATTTACGACAGTATGGAGCATTTAAAAAGCCTAAACGAGAACAGCGTGAATTTTCTGAAACAGTTGAGTTGGATGTTCTTCCTCGAATTTCGACTAGGGAGAATGCTAAGAATATTGGCGCATCAAATCGAACAGTACAATTCTTAAGAAACACAAGTTTAAGTCATACATTCCTCAAAAAGTTCAAGACTTAAAGGACAATGATAGAGGTCGGAGGCAAGAATTTTGCCACTTTTATTTGAACATGCTACAACACAATCGCATTTTTTATCGAAACATTATTTGGACTGATGAATGTACTTTTACCAATAACGGCATTTTTAATAGGACATTCATAGTGTAACGTAATTAACGTTTTCCTATGTACAACCTTACTTGTCCACGATAACACGCCGACCGACTTGTTCACGATGCTTTCAGTACACTGTCCCGTTCCGTCGTTCGTTTCCTTCTTATACCCCTACTTGTGTTCTTGATTCCTTCTATTCCGGGAATAATGAGATTATCCTTACAGCGCGACCGAATATTCTTGATGAGAGATCATCCTCTTTGTGCGAGCGTCGTATAGTATGACATCAGCGCGACGGATCTTTCTCGGCGCTGATGAGAGCATCTTATGTGCACAATCACTCCCGGACGTTTTCATGGTCTGTGGACTGTTGTAGATCAATGACATCATCCGCTTCCGATGACGTCGCGCCGTCGTCGCAATAGATATTGGGGCCAAGTAAATCCTCGAGTTATCGTGCAGCCCAATTTTCAAAGAAGATCTGGTGTGTGGTGTGGTCTTTTGGGAGATCGACTAATTGGGCCAATTTTTATAAATGGCACCCTAAATCAAGATAAATATTATCGGTTACTGTCTGAAAACATTGAACATTTCTTAGAGGAATTGCCTCTTGTACAATTAAGACGACTTTTTTTCCAACGCAAGACGCAAGAAGAAATGTCAACTGGTTAAATGACAATTTCGGTGCCAGGTGGATAGGAACGGATGGTCCAGTTCGATGGCCTGCGCGTTCACCAGATCTTACACCAGTTATCTCACCAGAAAATGAACTTGACTCAAGGCAGAGAATTGTTGATGTTTGTCGGGAAATACATCCGAATTTGCTGTGGAATGCGACTTATGGAGTAACCAGGAGGTGTCGGCTGTGTCTTCAACACGAGACGGTCATTTTGAGCAATAAACTTAAGTCCTTTTTTGCATAGATTTGTTCTATATATTTGCTGTATTATCTGTTAATGTTATTTATTTTTTCCTATTAAATATTCCTGAAGATTACTGATGACCTCTGTATAAAAAACAATAACAAGGTAAAAAAATATAAAAACTACAGACGAAAGTGTCAACATTGACGGTTGAATGACATTTGTCAGGTTGCGTGCTTTTGTTTGTTTTCCTCACAGCCCTCTTTTTTTAATTGTGTACGAAATTAAGTCTTCAGTTACATCATTAGATTAAGAAATAAGGCCCTTCCAGGGGGTCTACCATTGAAACGATCGAGTGAGTATTATGGTATTGTTGGTTGTCTACATTACCGTACTTCGAACATTATTGTAAATAAACTAATAACTTTGTCTAAAGGGCCTAAACCCAGGCCTAAACCGTAAATGGTCTAAATTTAAACGTCTTTCAAGTAACAACGAAGTCTCCCACACTCATTTCACCGTTATTAAGCCGTAATAACACTCACAAAAGTGACGTCATTTTATTTACATTTCTCATCGTAAACAAACACAAACGTAAATTTCACTTAAAAATCGATGACTTCTCTCGAATGCTAATTTGTGAGTGACTATTTGACATTTCGCGTGAGTTGAAAAATTCAATATGTCAATACTCAAATAAAGTGTTGAGAGTGTTGTAAAACCTTAAACCTCTTATATTGAGTTAAAAAAGGAATAAATACTTAATTTAGTCTTTATTCCCCGCCTTGAAAGAGTGAGGTTATGTCTGTTTATTGTTTATGTAGTAGTGTGCATTGGAATAATTGTATTTTAACATTAGTTCGTTGTATAGTTTGTGCCCTTAAACAGCTAAAGACAAAATGGAGGATGACTTTGTTAAGTTCCTGTATAATTATAGAACACCTTAGAAAAGTTAGACAAAAGTAAGTAAACATACACTCTCTACTAAGTACTTAAATGATTGTTTTTTTTTTAAGATTTTTACAATGAGTATGGAGTACCCAGCATTGTAGGTCTAATTCTCCGCCACTTAATTTTTCATTCTTTAATTATTCATTATGATTGTGTATAATACATATAAGAAATAAAATGTTGATATTAAGTCTAAGTTATTGTAAAACAACCTTATAACGGTTAAATGAGTGTGGGAGACTTTGTTGTTACTTGAAAGACGTTTAAATTTAGACGATTTACGGTTTAGGCCTGGGTTTAGGCCCTTTAGACAAAGTTATTAGTTTATTCACAATAATGTTCGAAGTACGGTAATGTAGACAACCAACAATACCATAATACTCACTCGATCGTTTCAATGGTAGACCCCCAGATTAAATAAAAAAAATACAAGTGACCATCGTCAGATGTTGAATATAACATAAAAAAAATCGATAACAGTTTGATTTTGTAGTATTTCTCAAATTAGTATCGGACAAGAAATGAGGTAGTTTTGACTTGCGGCGTTTTTTAGGAAACAGCCTGTATAGGCTCTAATAAACATCTAGTTTGATCTTTTATATATTTTTCATTCCAGCGTTTTTGGAAATAATTTCTATTCGTCCGCGCTGAAGCGTCGTTACACAATATGGAAATATTAAATTAAAAATGCTAGATCCGCCACTTCAAGAGAACAAAAATATGGTATGAGCAAATTATATAAAATATATTTTTTCCTTTATCACTCTCATCGTTACGAATATAGTTCGACTCTACTAAAACTAAATCCAAATTACAATTCCTTCCACCGCATGCAAACCCGAAAATTTTTGATAAGCTTTCCCCGGCAGCCATCAGTCTCGGAATTCCATTAGACGTCCTCGAAGACAAAGAGGCTCCCAGCAGCACGCGCGCTGGTCGTCGCCGTCGTAATTTTCCCAGGGTATTGAATCGGAGGAAGTGAAGAGGGATTTGACGCTGCAGTTGATTTGGGGGTGTAATAATTCACAGTCAGTGAAGATGAAAGGGTGTCAGAGCAACGTTAGTCGGAAAACGGAAACCGAGGAGCCCATGAGAGCTTAATTCAGAATAACAAGTATATGGGTCCGACAGATCCGGCCGGATTAACGACTTGTGCCGGTGATCGATTAACTTATTAGCCTGAAATAATTCGGGCCGGTCAAGCGGCTCACTGAAATCTCGACGAGATCCGTTAATTGGCCGTTGGAGGGTTTATTAATTGCCCGAACATAGAGGCAGGTAAAGATTATTAAAAATTAAATTTTAAATATTATTGTTATCGAGAACACCCCCCGCATAGTAGAGCCCCATCCGTCTGGAACAGAGCTCGAGTCCAAGGCCGGATGTAAGTGCCATTCCTCATCCTCCCTGATTTATACACCTGCGCTTCGGAGTGCCGCCCCATTTTTAACCGATGAGCAGACAATGGAAGATTTTGATTTAGGTTGATACAATAAGTCACTTTCAATGTTCATCGGGGGTGGCGTGAACGGTATCGTCGTCTTCTGGTGTGTACACAATGAGGCGGTACAAAGGATGATGTGCACGTATTTCACCGAGAAAAACACGTACAGTTAAGTAGACAGTCTGACATTAACAAAGGCACCACGCCAACCGCCATTGTCTGGAGTTTCTCTTGTTTTTAGTTACAATCGCTATCTATCTGCCTGCACGAGCCGTATTGAGTTTCCACTCCTTTCTCTCGAACCATCTCTGGAATCTCTATCCAATTACCAATTACTTTCTGTGTGTGTTCGGAAGCGGCAAAAATGGTGGATGCGCCGGGAGACTTATTTTATTGGTCGAGGAACATGTTTTAAGTTTTGTTGAGGGCGTAAAGGCTGGTCTTAATTTTTGCTGCAACAATAAATTATTATTAAGTTAGCTTACAGTTTTTACTGAAGACAATTTAGCAATTTCTCAAACTGAATCTTTTATCCTCTCAATTTGTCACTGTTTTCAGTATTTCTTTATTTTTTATTTTTATTTTTTAGTTAGTTGAGTTACTTGACTTTTTTTAAATTTTTAGAAGTTGGTGCAACTGTTACAAAAAAAGCCGAAATAGTGTAGTCCTTTGTAGTGTTCTTGGTTTTGGATTGTGGGCAACACAAAAATTAAGTTAACAGAAAATCTGTCTTAAAAAAAAATAGAAAAAGTATTGTACATCGTTGTTTGATTATTATACAGATCAATGCTACACAAACGATTGCACAGGATAAAATTGAATTGAAATTAAAGGGCTAGATACGACGATGATTGAAAGAAACCAACAGAGGCAGAGAAAACATTAAAGCCAAATAGAAAATAATGTAGAATGAAAACATACGATAAGAACTGTTACATAACTTAATAACCCTTTGTACAAATTCGTTTGAACTTCCTGGGAATCGCAAAAATGTCCTCTGTTCCAGCCCTAGAGACTGGACGACGGTAAATATTTCAATGAGTCCCGAGTACGTAACACTATCAAAAGACAAGAGCGAAAGAAAATTCGAAGCATGTGTTGTTTTCGCGAATCCGGGCGCCTTTTCATCTTTGTCTCGAAACACGGTTATATTTATAAGGCACTTCTCTGCAAAAGGGTCATGTCTCTGTGTAAGCAGATTTCCTCACGAGAGGTGAATAAAAACGATCGCATCTTTCTCAAACAAGCGGGCAAGCCGCTTTTTCAACCGCGACAAAAGTGTCCTCGCGCCTCATAAAATATTATAATTAGTAAGTGGGTCTCGACGGCCGACTCATGAATTTTAAAATTCCTCTTCCTGTCATAACTCGTTTAGAAAGGAAGAAACTTGTCTCTTCGATTCGATAAATTTGGAGCAGATGGGTGTTGAAGAAAGTCCATCTTGAAAAAAATCAAAATGGCGTAAATTCTGGAGCGCCTCATTATTGCAAAACCAAATCAATAAGTCAGTGATCTGCACGAGCAGATCCGAAACTCGCAATTTCTCCAATTCGCATTACACACCTCGTTTTTGCCCGCATTCAAATTCCTCTCTCCCAATGGCGTCCTTTGATGTATCCTTCCCTCTGATTTCGGTTCTTGTTTTAATACGCACCGTGTTTGTGCGTCTTTCCTGTATGCACTTGATTCTGAATAAATTTGATTCATCTTTGCAGAGAGGCCAAGCCGAGGGAGGCGGATACCAGGGACGGGGTCGGCCAGCTAAAGTAAGTCACTCTTCAAATTCAGTTTGCATGCGCGAAACAGGGCCTGCATAAATACGGAATTGTGAGATCTCGAAGAAATTTACAATTCAATACGGGACTGTAATAATAATCTAGAGAAAAAAATACGAGAACAGGGAGACGGAGTAATGATCGCGAACGTCTCGGGGACGAGGTTGTTATTTCGACAATCGGATCCGGTGTGGGCGTAATATAAATAACGTCAATATCTTGGCGGGTTTATTTCTTGGATGAGGAAATAAGCAGATTTTCGGAATGTCAAAGATATCTGAGGGGTGGATGCGGACTTGTATTACTTTTTTTTCTCAACGAAATCCTAATAAATGTTATGAACACATACCTGGGTAATCAGCGCAGAAGTTTGATAGGAAATATGTGTCTAATTTTAGGAAAATAATAACACTGGATCGATTCTTTAACTTTGCCTCAGACACAACGCCCCCAAGCCTTCACAGAAAAAAAAAACTTAATTATTCGGTAATTATTCGATCGAATTTTTTATTTTTTTTCGGCCGTGTTTGTTCGGACATTAATTTCGCCCCTTTTACGGTTTCGATGCGAAATTTTCGGCTGTCAGAAATTAATCTAAATATTTTCGCAAGGTGCTCGTTAAGTTTTCCGGAATCTGGACAGTTAATTATGGAGGCTGTATTATAACTTGGGAACTCGGAGTATTTCAACATTAAGAAAAACTCAAATTAAAAAGTTGTGCAATCTGCGAAAAACTCTTTCTTGGAATAAAACTTGGCCGAGATGGTGTTTTTTCAGGTTAATTTTGTGTTTGCATAAATGGGGAGAATCTGACGTGGTCGCGGAAGCGGAAATAAAATTATAGGGTGTTTTGAAGAAAAATCTCTAATATGGTCATTAAATATTTCTTGGCATAACTCGAGCCTATTTGTAATTCTCTTTGTTTAGGCCTTGTTAAGACCTGTTTAAGTTCCTCAGCTTCCCTGTTTGCTTAAATTTCGTAACTATCTCAAGTGCTTTGGGATTCCTTTTGTTCACATTTAGTTGGGCTCAGATTCATTCCGGAATAAAGTTTCATTTTCTGAGCTTACCGATGTTTTTTGGAAGAAAATTGGTTCCAAAATTAAATATGCTTTATGGACCTCTTTTAGCCGCCCCTTCGATCAACGGCTACAGAATTCGGGGTCCATTACCATGGAATAAATTTCCCGCAACTTAAAACATAATTGGCCATTAGAGAATTTTACACCCAAACAAATTCCCCTAAACAAATACCGACGGTGTCTTTTTCTAACGGTTCCCGTGGAACAGACTAGTCGACACTCCCTTCCATTAACCCACCCGTTTTAAAGTAGAGTTTAATTTATAGCATCCACTCCCGAGTAACACACAAAACAATCCGAAACTGGCCGGCCGAGTTATAAAAATATCCAAACGTCCCAAACAATTCGAGACCGACCTAAGTGAAAAATGATAATGTCTTGTTCCGACTCCATCGACCATTAAAATAATGAAGAGTGAAATTCAGCACGAAATTTAATACTTTAATGTTATTGTGGAGTCCTTAGTGGCAATTCAGGCTTACCGTTGTGGATTTTTAAACGATTTAACAGCGGTAATACAAAACTGAAATTAAATTGCGTCGTTAGCACGAATCACTCTCTTTCTGATTTAGATGGGAATTTGAATTTTCCGTTTGGCGAAGTTGTGCGGGTACAAATTGGTGTCGGGTGGCCGATCCATATGCAAATCCAGCATGGACTAGAAGCACAATAGAGATGGTATTGAGGCATTAAAGTGCAAAGTGGTGTATTATCGGGCCAACTAAATGGACCTCCCCTTTGTTTATTTAGTCTCGTTCAGTATTTTTACACACTGCTAGATATTCGCATTCCAAAAAAACAATTTCTTAAAACACCCGACCTCGCCCGAACTACGGAATTCGAATCTCCCATTTAGTAGATTTGTGCGGATATAAATCGGTGTCGGCTGCCCTCTCCATATGCAAATCCCTCGTGGACCGGGCCATAATAGAGATAAGATTGAGATATTAAAGTGTAAAGTGGTGCATTATCGCGATAACGCGGACGTTCTCTTTTTGTCGGCGTTCCCGCGAGTATCGCCCGTCTCAATCTTAATCTATGAAAGCAGGAAACGTGTTTCGTTAATTATTTATTTAATCATGCCGAGACCCTTTTCACCAACGGATTTGTGTCGAAGCGTTGAGACTAAAGAGAATTTGGTTAGGGGGCAAACGGTGTAACTTAGGGCGAAGATAATTTTATGTTCAGCCAAAGGATCGAATTAAAAGCGGGAAGTGGTATAAAAAAAAATCATAACTGGAATGTGGTTTTTACACGGTTAAGAACCACTCATAAGAATACTGTTTTGTCGGCGTAATCTATATACAGGGTGTCACAGAAATAACTGTACATTAAGTTTAACCAGTAGTAGAACTCATCAGTGTTAACAATTTTTCCAAACTAGGTCATCAAGGCGCGCCTGCGCGCCGTGAGTTTGAAATTAAGGTAATCCCGAGTGAAGTACCCAAGTAATCTTGAAAGTTCTTACACAACTATATTCATACCTACGTAAATAAAAAATGGAGGAGCGTGTATCATCGTCAGAATAACTACAATTACTATATCCAATTTGATATTATTTGTTCTACCATTAGATCAAAAATTATCTTGGTTAAGGGATGTCACGGATTTTATAATAATTGTCGAAACTAATATCATCTAATGGGTGACGTTCTATGGCAGGCAACTTCAGAAACTGTGACAACTAAGCTAAGAGAACCGTTTTATATTTCATGACGACCCTTCACCAAGATAATTTTTGATCGCATGGTACTTTCCTTCCACTCCCTAGGTCAGTGGTTCCTAACCTTTTCAACCTCGTTACCTCTATGACCTACAAAGGAAACTGATTTACCCTCCTTTACAATGTTATACCAGAAAACAATTCTTTGCAATTACAACTAGTCTTTTTTCTTACAATGTTAGTGTTGTCACTACTTTATAAGTAATTACTAATGAAACTTTAATGCTATAATATATAATAATTTAATCTTCAAACTGACTATCATTAATGTAATAATTAAAAGGTGTAAATTTAGGAGTGTCCCTTTTTTACCATATTAAGTACTATCCTTATTACCCCCGCAGTGTAGTTCGAGGCCCTAAGTGGTCAGTGCCGATATGCTAAAAATAGTTTGTTTCTGATTTTTCTTTAGAAGGTTTTTGTTTGCTTTTTGAGGTTATCGTTATTTTTTTAGATACCTCCCAAACCAACTATAATTTATACTATGGTGCTACCGTACATGTAATAAATTTTAACTGTGCTAAAATTCCAATTAAATTAACACAAGGTGACAGAAAACGTGCATGTTGTTGACATATTAAAAAAAAATATATTCCTTGTAGACGTAATTTTTTTGCTACGTTATTATTTCTTTGATTTCTCAAATAAATTTTTAAACCTTTCCAAAAACAAACTCTTGAAAACCTAACATATAATTTTCCGTGAGTAAAGACAGTCAGTGGCTTCCTGATTTCAACTAAATAATGTAACGCCGATAATTAATTCAATTAATGTATATTAATATGTACATATAAATAACTACTCTTTAAATGAAAAAGAAAACATTACGCACAGTAAAACAGTCGAAATCAGATCAAGTCAGGAAAATAAAAATTAAATTAATTCTCATTCTTCTCCTCTTATAATATTATACCGCCGCGCCATGTTAATTCCAAATATATCGGCAACCAATAATACACAACTCAAACTCCTTCTCAAACTTTCTTTATTGGCTTATAAAATCTTACGCACCATGTGACCGTCGAGTTAAAATTAATGGAAGTTTGGTACACGCCACTGAACCTCTGAACGGTGATAATAACACAAGACAAAAAAACTTCGAAAAACACTGGGAATTAATGTAACCTTCTTCGATGACTATGTATTATTGAATCCTCAGGCTGTAAAAATTAGACTTTCTGTACGCGATAGGTATTCAATTGTTGTTCCAAATTCCAAATTCGATTGGGTAACCTTCGAGAACTGGCACCATCTTAATGGAAATTAGGCACACGAGAAAAAGCCGGCATCTTTTACGATAATAACTTTAAAAGCGAAAGTAAAATACAATAAATAACACGCCCGCTCGAGTTCGCCCGATAAAGTGTTTCTCAACAGGTAACTACACCCGAATGTGCAAAAAATTTAGAAACTTGATAAGGACGCTGTCTTTTCCGGACAAAAACAATTGATTGTCTGTAGGTCAAGTTAAAATAAACATCCATATGCGGTTCGTGAATTTGAAGGATTCCAAAAATGCTAAAATAAAATGAGATTTCGAAAAAGTGGTAGATAAAAATTTTGTTACTCTCGGCGAGTTCTGCTACTGGTTAAAATTAATGTAGTTATTTCTGGGACAGCCTGTATATAAATGCGAAATTGTTTTCTCACTGATCTACGCACAGCCCAGACCGTTGAGTCTTGAAATGTAAAATTTGGTAAGGACATAGTTTTTAGGGTGTATAGGCGCACTAGGAAAGGATTTTTGAAAATTCTATTTCTAAGGGGGTGACAATGGGCTAAATTTGTTTCCCTATACTTCACATAACTTGAAAACCAAAAATGGTAGATACGTGAAAATTCGTACCCGAACACGCTTTTGAAAATAACTCGACCCGTTTTTGACGATTTTCCGACAATTTATTCACAAACGGCGGAAAAGGGGGGAAAGGAGCAAACGGTTTTTCTAAAAATTTTCATAAAACCCAGCATGCTAAAAACGTGAAAATTGGGATTCAGAATCTGCTTTGAAAATAACTAGAGCCGTGTTTGACGATTTTGCAAAAATGTATTTACCGACCGAGAAAAAATTAGGGGTGGTTTTACCCAAAAATTCCTATAACTTGAAAACTGACAGTATTACTGTCGTGAAAATTGGGATCTAGATTCTCCTTTGAAAAAGACCGGACCCGTGTTTGACGATTTTCCAAAAAAAAATTACCAACTGCGAGAAAAGGGCAGTGATTTTTCTCAAAATTCTTATAACTTAAAGATCGACAATGTCATAGGCATGAGAATTGGCACTCGGACTCTGCTTTAAAAATAACTAGAAAAATATGACCCGTAATTGACAAAAAAATTACTGTTATTTTTTATTAAAAACTGCTTTAAGCGGTTGTACCAGTTCCAAATATAAGCGCCAGTAAAGCCGCGGGCAAAGCTGCAGGTAACTGCTAGTTTATAAAAATAATTATGAGAATTATGTTTACCTTCCTGTGTCAAATATCAAATTTGTTGGATCTACAAATCGGTTTCAGTCGCAAACATCGATAACAATAATAATCGTGCCACTTGTTAGATTACATATCAAATTTTGTTCAGTATTTATAGTTGTTGCTATACAGTGTGGCTAAAGAAAAATTAGAAACTTTGATGTCTGAAAAACAGTTTCATTTTTACGAATTTTAGAGACGTTGATCTCTTTGTTCTATTCCAACATTTTTATCCAATTTTGTACTGCTATCCCTTAATTCGACACACGAATAGAAAAAGTTTGTTTTAATATTTTCGTTAATAAATGCCGTATGGGCCACCCTACGTTAGGTTGAGTTGAGTGATCTGGGATTGTTGAAACGACCACGTGCTAAGACCTAAGTGGTTGTGTCTAATACCGGGTGACTATAATTGTATTAAAATTATTTAAAAATTTGCGTTGGTCATCAGGTCGCCAAGATTGTTTACATCGGATACATGTTCTTACATCGAATATATGTGGCATACTTAACTTAACTTAACATTATTACTGGATGACATGACGAGTTTTGCCACTGCCAACTGCTCATCAGTGTTGATAATACAATTAATTTGCTTTAATCAAATATAACGGTATAAGGCAGTAGGACATTTTTTAAGCTCAGAAAGGCCGAGTCGCCATAAAAAAAAGCTTCGACTGAGCTTAAAAATCGTTGGTGGTGTCTAATACCGGGTAACTATAATTATTTGAAAATTATTTTGTTGCGTTGGTCATAGATTTAACTTCTGTTTCACGATGTTGTTGAACGTGGAGCGTAGCCCACGGGTTTGGCTAGTTCTTTTTTAATGGTGCATTTCAATTAATCGGGGTTGACGAAAAAAAAGTCAGTTCTGGACCCAACACGCATGGGATTTACCCCACGTTTGGTGTGATAGTCTTCGGCCCAAAACGAGGTCCACACGTAAAAATGTTGGCAATCTGTTTAAGATTGTAGATGAAGAGACTTCGATCGAGTGACCTTAAAAGCATCTCCATTGAGTGGAGCTCGCTCACCCAACATATATCGTAAGTAACAGCGCGCTTTGCGTTTCCTTTCTCTAGAATCTGTAAATTACTGGGAGCTATGATGCATGGCTTCCTTTCCGCAACCATTGAAACTGTTCCAACCTCGTGTGACGAATTAAGTCGGGCGCATGAATAGAAAGCGGGAACGCCCGCCGAATAAGGTATTAGACGAAATCGACGCCGGATAATAATTTCTTTAATTAAATGCGAAGGATTTTATGTGCGTGTTACGGTTGAATTTTGATGGGAAATTAAATCGTTAATAAGACCGGAAGCAGTCGTTGTAATGATCCAATCAAAATACGAGCGCCTCGCCATCGATATTGTGGATTAATAGGCATGTGCAGGCGGGAGGGACCCTTGCATGTATAATGGGGCTCGGATGCGACCTGGACCCCACGAGAGACGCTGCCGGGTTTATCAAACGGAAGGCAGCGGGGTTTATTAATCGGAGAGGGTCAAACAAGGGAAGATAATTTGTTGCGTTAGGATCTCCAAATGTTATGGACTGAACAGTCGCTCGAAGAAGGATTCGATTGTAACAAGTGTTTCATGGTGGAGCAAGCACGTGGTGTTGTGTAGATTTCCGCGGCACGCGCTAGGGTATTTTTGCCCAATCATTTGTTCAACACATTCGACTCAAAGCACTGAAAGGTCTAACAAACTAGAAGATTAACTTCTCCTTAAACGAGCTTATTAAAACTAAAAACTCTAAAACCGTTCCGTTATTAAACTTCGGATTGGAGAATTCCCAGATACATCGTCCTTAACGAGCGCCGCTCGAAAAAAACTCAAATTTATGTCCATTGTCAGATTAAAATTAACGACTTCTCCGAAGAAAAACACAGGAGACGTTATCGTAGCATTCACGGCAATTAAGCAGACGAGATAAAAGTGGATCGTTGTCGTCGGATCTAATTCATTCACGCTTTAACACGTCGACTCGAACATGTCGCTATTACATCGGTTTCGGTACGTTCGCAAACTGTTAGACGTGACTGCCTGTCAATGGAGCATTACAACTTCACTAATTGGTAATCTGAAGAAGAGAAGGAGCAGTTATGTTCATAACAAATGCGTCGTACCGTGCCATTATCATGAGGGGCTGCCGGATTTTAATGAGGGCAGTGGCAGGCGGCGACAAGACGCAGAACAAGGTGTTTGCGATAATGCTGAAATTACATTAGTTCCGAGATGGAAGAAGCGATATTGCGATGAGAGCGCCGAGGAATAACGGTCTGAGACTATTGAACTTGATCTCAGTTTGTAGTTGGCTCAATTAGAAAAAGCTCTTAGTTTAGAATAATTAATATACAGGGTGATTTAAGCAGTTTGTCAACGTCTTCTAATGCCTTCGCGAAGCCCGAAGAAATCGGCAATTAAAACTTTGATTGGAAAACCGTCTTGAAAAGGATCCGGAAACAAATTAAAGCGATCGAATTTAACGTGCACAACTCTGTCGAAAAAGCAAACACTTGGGTAATCCATTCGAGCGAATTTAATCGTTCATGTGGGAAACCGCCGCGATTAATCTTCTCCCCGTCGAAAATTTACGACCACCATCAGAATGGTCGCCCTGAATAGTAATCATTACGTCGCGGCCATTGCTTATGAACGCTTGCGCTTTTTCCGACATCACTCCTCATTTTCGGCCGACAAATGAACATCGGCTTGGTGACGAGCGACGTTCGGCCGTTTGTCTTAACTCGACCTCGGGGACTTCGGGGCTGTTTACTGTGTCATATTCGATCACAACACAAAATTGTTCGCCCACCTCAAATATCTGAAAGAACGTGTACAACATTGTTTGTCCATCGAACAAAAGAAATAAACAAATATGCCAACTCGGACTTCTTCTAATCAACGAGGCGCATCATTAAGTAAAGAAGTTTGCAGAAGAATGTGCCCGGAATAAGTAAGCACAATATTGATCTTGTTGTGGATCGGAATTGAAATTCCTTCAGTTTTGTTGTTTCCTCGGGGAGCCATCACCGAGCCCACCCTCGTTCCATGTAAATGAGCTTAAGTAACAAAACTACTTGCATTACAGGCCGATATTTATGTGCGCGGATTGGATCGAGACTTTTTCCGTGTTATTTTCAGTTTAAAGTACCAATTTGCTGTTTATTACAGTTTGCCTCGATAATGAGGGAACTAAGTTCTTTCTACAGTTTTAAAAAAGTGCGGATAATGAGCAATTATTGCGCGGAAAGTTCCGTGCATTAATAAGCTTTAAGTAGGGCGTTATCGTCGGGTTGGTTTTATTTTGAAACCGGGAAAACAGAATGCGGTATCGATTTTGCATTGGGATTTGTTTCTCACTCAAATTAATTTGTAAATTTTCTAATTTTGCACATTTCACTGTAATATAGGAATACTAATTAATAGAAAAAATGTTGTATGCAACACGTGTAAAAAGTGCTATGGCACTTGACGGATTGTCCAACCCGGCCTTTGATATAATAGGACATTTTTTCACTTACACACTTACACTTGATATATTATTCAATTAATTCAACATACAGGGTGTTATGGAAGTCCTAGCAGAAAATTTAACCACAAGTAGAACTCGTCAAAATAAACATTTTTTTATCTATGTATCATTTTTTTCGCAAACGCTCCCTTACGGAGTTAAAATTAAGAATAGTTCAACCCTTAAAACCAACACCCGCCTATAGTCCCACTTTCATTGATTGTGAGGAATGCACAAAAACTTTACCCGATAAACGAATAGAAACAAAAACTGTTTAAATGGAAACATGTACTAACCTACCGTAATATGCATAATATTGGAGTAGGTTCGTATGTAATAATAAACTCTAACTAACATTAGGGATAATCCTTGTTGGTGTACGTGCGGTAAACAATAAATTGACACACCGACAGTTCGAGTACACTTCGAAGCACATCTTCGAATTTCAGTTTCAATTAACAAAACGCGATTACATCTGGGACGTCCGAGACACAGACAAGCGACGTACTTCACTTGCAGTACCTAACACTAACACCATAGAAACTGCACTATAGAAAAAAACATTTAATTTTTAATATTGAAACACGACGCGAAGCGGAGTGTTTTAATAAAACTGAGTGATGTAAAATACCTACCACACACATAATGTATACAACTTTTTAGCCGATGACGAAGTTTTCCACTCGGCGCCCCCATTTAACAAAAATTATCGTTGCACCGAAGTTACATTCACATTATTGACATAAAGATAGGTGGAGGATAGTGTGACGGACGCGGATTTTGCCCAAAAGGATACGGGAGTTGTAGGAATTCATAAATAGCATAAATAGGGCACAATTCCTAAAAATATGAGAGAGGTTATGTTTTTCGAGTGTTTTGTTGACTTACCTTAACTATTTCATTATCTTATTCTTGACGTGTTTTACTTTTAGTTCAATGACTTCACCCATTTTGCCATTTTATTGTATTTTATGAGAGTAATAATCGCAATAAATTAACATTTTTAGATTGAGTGACATTGTAAATTGACAAGGTAAATAGGCAACTGAGATGCTTACTATTTATACCACGAGATGGTGCGCCTTCGAGTGTCTTTAAATTGGTCATTATTATATCTTAGAAACTTATTCAAAGACTGTTAAGTGCGGTATCTTCTTTCAAAATATACGACCAATATTTATCATAAAGGATCTTTTTTTGCGCGTTTCTTAAAGAAGAAAATTTTGGACTATTTTACCGCTAAAGGCGGTAGGTGACAGCTTCAATGTGTAAAAAATGGGTTACCATGGCTGTCTAAAATGTGGTAGAACGTAGTTTACAACTGTCAAGGCTAAAAAAAACATTTTGGATTTCAGCATATTGGCGAGAAGAAAAAATGTTTATTTTGACGAGTTCTACTTGTGATAAAATTTTCTGCTAGGACTTCCATAACACCCTGTAGAATAAAGAATTCAAATCCCACATTTTAGTTCTTTTATCTTCCCAGGTTCTCCAGATTTTGATTATTTTTATTTTTCAGTTTATAACTTGGTTAAACTAGAACCTACGAAGGCGCAGAGACGACATATAACTTTTTTTTTTTCATTATTTCGACTTTAATCTCAAAATTTGGACTTTAATCTGGAAATTATGTGCGCGCACACCCATTAACACATTTCGAGTTTTATGTACAGGGAAATATGACCTTCTTGAAGTACGTTTCTTTTAGGAGCCGAGCGTCTGTAGCGCGAGGCACCAATTTCAATGATCCACGGAAAAGGAAATTTTTACAAGCGCCAACTTCACAACAGGCTATCCTGTATAATGAACATTTAAATAATTTTTTTCTCAAATTTCTTATTCATCCGCTCTTTTATTTCATTTTAAAGCTGAGTAAGAATTCTTATCGAAAATTTGACGTTTCGTTGGGGTAGTTGCGTCGCCTAACATTTGCATCAGAAACTAATAAAATAAACTCGATTTCTACCATCGTCCTACCCCTGTCCTAAGGGGGCTCCCTTGACCATAAACCACTTTAAGTCGAAATTTCGAGTTTAAAGTCGAAATTATGCGCGCGCACACATTAACAACGGCAACAAATTAAATCATTTATGTAGTATCTTATTAATTAATTGGTGTTGGTTGATACTTAAATAAAAAGTCACAGGTCTGAAAACATCGGTGCGTGTTTATTTCAGAGGTCTCTTTTACATCCAAGTCATTCCAGGACTGTCGTCCTCGTCCCTTATTTACAACGTCTTACTTTCTACCTGGGTTTCACCCCGCCCCGTCAGTCATTCACACCATTAACTTGCATAAGCGCACAAAAAAACCAAACCTTTCGTTCCCACGCAATCACCCCTTTTCTTAAACAACTACGATTTATAATGCTAGAAACTTACGTACTAAAAAATACAAAACTACAATAACAACAACAAAAAAACATAAAGTACGGCTTACAATTAGTTTTACAACCCTACATTTATTTCATGTCTCTTCCCTTTTCTGACTAACGTCTAGCCCCTGAACGGTCACTCAATCTGCCCTGTGCGCGCGCATCTCCATTTAGTCTTGGGATGTTTAAAATTAGTATTCAAATAAAATTGAGTTCATTTCATTATTTTATTGATACAAATGGTAACTTCAAGTGGCTTATGCCCTCTTGGAGCCTGTTTTGAAATTGCCGTTTGTAAAAATTTGATTATTGAAATTGGTGCTTCGCGCTACGCGCTCGACCCCTAAAAGAAACACTCCAGGAAAAAAAAACGTCAAATTTAATACTTTCAAAATAACGTCATAATTTTAAACATTCTTTAAGGTAAGAAGATGATGGGAGTAGTTTTCTCCCGAAACATGTTCCAATTGTAATTGTACGTTTATTAAAATTTGTGGAGTTCGACTTGAATATATTTAAATTTTAATACTCCAAGAAGGTCATATTTCCCTGTACGTGAAACTCGAAATGTGTTAATGGGTGGGCGCGCCCATAATTTCGAGATTAAAATCGAAATCCTCTCTGCGCCTTCGTTAGAACCAAAGACCCCAGAATAAAAGGAAGATTTTAAATAGCCCGACTGAAAATTTCTAATTTTAATACTAATTTTCTGATTTCTGAGCACGTAATAGTCTCAAACCGCAACAACCAACAATAACTGTATCATTTCTCTCAAAACATTCAAAAATAAAACAGCACTCTGCAAATACAGTTTCCCGCCGCTCTTCCTGGACAACAACGATATTTATGCGGCCATTAACATAAAAAGTTCCCGGCGTTTTTCGCCCGATCGGTTCGTTTATTTCGGCATGTGCGAGCAGTTTGCGTCAGAAAACACAAAGTTATTGGGAGGATCTCCCAAAAAAATTGCATCGACTAGATAAAGACATAAATTGCGGAGCTGCGATAATGTAGGAAGACTAGTCGATCGGCGTTTCGCTGCGTGCGATGCCGGGGGCCCTCGAGAGTGATGTTGACAGGTAACGTTAAATGCTCCAAGTGATAGTCGTCAATTACGTGATAGGATGAGTTTGATTGGCTTACTGAAGCGTGTCGGATAGTGCGGCAATTGCAAGAAGTGCGGGTTGATGCGGTTTGACGCGGATGCACTGGGGCGGAGAAGGTAGGAATGAGAGGAGGGTCACGTAGAAAAAATCTGTTGAGAGCGACTTAAGCCGCACTTTATTTATTGAGGCGCTTGACAATTGCAGCTCTCATAACTAACGTAGCCCAGAAAACGCCACACAGAATAAAGAACCCCAACAACCAAAACACAGAGATCAGATAGTCGTCGGAAAACACTTACACCCGTCCCCGAGTCGGATCGTTAAGGCCGCATAAAATATAGGACTTTTATTCATTAGAATCGCTAAATAAAACAATTACAGCGCACTCGTCCCGAGCTACGAATGTCGTTGAAAAGGAACGAAAACAATTAAAATATACACGCGAAAAACAATTCCGATCTATCCATATCCTTTTCTGTTCGGAATTTATGCGCGACTGTGTAATTGAGTTCTTTCGAGTTTTTCTTTCTCTAGACGCGAGACAATTCCATTATAAGTGAGAGTTTTGTGGTGGCTCGAAGGACCAACATTTAGTTACACTTCTAGAACATTACTCTTTTATATAACTATGTTTGTGACGACACAAGTCGATCTCGATCTAATCTTCCTAGTGAAATTAAATCGTCCAAATCTGATTTGCAAATTTCTACATTCTTCAATTCTCTCCGAGCACGATTTTCATCAAATTTGGATTAAAGAAAAAACGTAATTTGCAACATTATTATTGAGCAGAAGAATACTTTTGTTGTTTTGTGTCCTGCGGGGCGACACAACGCAACGTACTAGATTTCTTTATGATGAAAATAAGATCATTTTGTCAAAGATCTGTATTACAAACCTGTTTGGCGTGTTTTTTTTTTGAAAAATGGTGAATGCGCCGGGTTCATTTTCAAACGTGGAGGCATTATCTGAATTTTCCATTTTTAAGACTCTTCTACGTAATTTACAAATCTCATTGCTGTATAGAAATTTATTAAACTGGTGTTATCAATTAGTTAATCATTTCTGAATCCACTGTAAATTTCAAACAAATCAAACGCAGACTGGAAGTGACCTGTCAGACTCGTTTTTTTTCCAAAGATATTAATTCGCGCACGCTGCATTTTCCCATGTTCCCATTCGGCTGAAAAAACACTCCAGTCGTACACGATTTTGATTTAAGCATCGCGAGATACATATTCATGGAGTGAAAAAACTGAAAAATCGATAGAGTTGAATTAAGATCTCGCCTTAAAATCTCGACGTAATTAAAAAAGAGTTGAAACGAGATTGTGTGTTGACTAAATTAATAAAATAATTCGAGCAAACTTTTAATCAAAACGCGCGCCGAGATGGAGAGTTTGCTTTATGGAACCTGCAGGATTAAAAAAATTATAACTGTGCGTTATCATAAATCCTCGGAGTCCGTATCGCTGGCACTATCTGAAATAGAATTCGCTTCGCTATGCACATTTCGTGGGGCACAAATTTGTAGCAGTCGCTCGTAAACATGGACGTAATGTTTGAAGAGCGGAAAAAATGGCGGAATTGATATTAAACACGGAAGAGGAGTCGTAGAAGTACTCAGACAAGATACAGAATAAGGGTCTTGTTATAATTTATATGCTTTGTGGGAGAAAGCTATCCGCTTTAAGCGGGCGTGAAATAGGGAAAAGTGTTTAATTTACAGCCCGTGGGCAAAAAAGAATCGTTTCTCTCCATCCGTCATACCTTTGTTTATACTCGATTTGTAGCGTTTAGCCGGCGAGCACCTGCCCGTGAATTTACGGCCGCAGTTTTTGCGGAGAAGAACGCAGAAGTGGCTGGTAAGTGCACCATCAGCAGTCTGTCAACTTAATGGCGGCCGACTCGGGTCAACTGCTGTAGTTTTACTTATTTGTTTTTTCCGGTTTCGACGACTGACTTATGGCCTTTGTGCACGCCCAGGCTCTGCATACCTACTCTGGATGAAACAAGCACATCGAGTTAAAAGATGGGAGTGGGCACGGGTTCAAAATCCGGCTCAAAGGACCACACATGTACTTCAAACACTTTGCCCCGTTCGAAAACATTCCACTCCCAGATCGTCTTGTTCAAATTTTCTTCAAATTACTCCCGATGCAACGTGCCGCTGACGCTGCACAAAGCGACCATCATCCGTCGACGGAAATAAACAAAGTTCTTCGCCTCGAGCGCTCTATAATTCCAATTTTCGCAGAAATGAAACCGAGATTAAATTAAATTCGGTCAAAGTAATTGAGGGAGCACCGGTCGACTCTCAATGCGTCTCTTCCGCAAAATGCACGAATTCGTTTACAGAAGTTTTTAAATTCAACTCGATGAGAGTGCGTCTGTAATTAGGTCTGCGATGGTGTCAATAAAATATCTAATGAAATTTATATAGAAGTTAAAAGCTTGTTTAAGTCTGAAAGAAATTTCAACAAAATCTGTTTGAAGAGCTCGAAAGTATCTAAGGAAATCTAATAATTCTAGAGCAAATTGACTTAGATGGAAGAGCTTAAAAATTAATATTAAATTTCACAACTTGGAAGAGTTGAACTATAAATGCGCCAGAAGAATTATCTAGTTCGGACTTTGTTAGACCTTTGACAGTTCCCCAGATTCTAAGATTTTCATTTCCCACTGGCTCAGGATCTTACTTTACAAATTTCCCAAGTTCTGAAGTTTAGTATCTCAGTTTTTCAGTTTTCAATTATTTGTCAGGCTCCCAGTTTTGAATTTTTTTATTTTTCATTGTTTCAATTTCTCAGGTTCATAATAATTTTTTATTTTTGTAATTCGTCAAGTTCTGGACTATTAATTTCCAATTTCTCCAGTTCTGATTCTCAATTTCCCGTCTTTTGAATACTCTCAATAAAGTTCGGTTCCTAGATTCACAATTTTTTTAGTTTGTCATGGTTTCATTAAATCATCAGACTCGCAGTTTCGCAGATTATTCGTTTTGCAAGTTATAAATTTGTCGGTTGTTCAAATATTCAAATTCTTATTTTGTCAGGTTCTCAACCTTTCAGTTTCTCAATTCACAGGTTCTGACTTTCAGAATTTTGTGTTTTCTTACTTTCTGGTTTCTTTACAGGTTTTTTCACATAACAAATTTTTAATTCCTCAAATTCTCAGTATTTTAAACATATATTATATACAGGGTGATTCACGAAGTATAGTAGATATTTAAACCTGAAATTATATGACCCTTAAATGTAAAGTTGAAAAACTAATGGCAACCAGCGTAAACATTTCGGTCTTTTGATAAACCTTTTCCGACAGACAAAACCAAGAAAAACTTGTAAAAGCGTACGAAAAGAAGGGAAACTGACACAATCTGACGTAAGCATCCAATAAGTAATAATTGTTCTCATAGCTAACTCAATTTTATTGATTATTTTCATAAGAAAAAAAGCTGTGTTCAAGAGTTCATGGTTGGCATGCACGAAGGACGTTTTTGTCTTGGTGAAGTCGCTATAAAAATAGGACGCAATGTAGCTAGGATGTGCAGGCTGAATGGGCTGAAGAAATGCTATTAAAGCAGTGCAGCAGTGGACGTTCTTAAACTATCAAATTCTGCTAAGATTGACATCTCTGACAAATAGCACTGGGCGAACAGTTTAAAACAACACATTCGACCCATATCGATGGGCACGATTTATTGCAGAATCAATTCGTGTAGACTTGATATCTTACCGTCCTTGATATCGCCTTCTTCTAACTGATTTTCAACTAGCCACCAGACATCAATGGTGCGTTGAAAGACAAAATTGGTTGGAGAAATGGACTTTTGTTCTCCAATGAGTCCAAATTGTGTTTATGATGAACAGATGGTTGTATAAGGGTCAGAAGACAGAGGGGTGAAAGGCAATTGCACATGGAAGTCGAAGTAGTAAGTAGTGCCGCTTCTGGCCCAGTTTGATGACCCAGTCAGGACAAGTCTTGACTTGAGTTGACTTTAGCTTTGAGATTATAATGCCGATTCTGACCCAGTTTGATGACCCAGTTTTGACCTGAGTTGACCCAGACTTGAGCCTAGCTCAAGGTTTTATTAACTTTATTGTGGAAGTGATTCCATCTAGTTATACATTTTTTTAACATTATTACATTCTATAGCGATTTCTTTACATAAATTAGGAGAGTTCATTCTGTTATCTAAATCTATAATTTGACTTCTTTGCTACAATTATCTTATTAATTAATTATTTCCTTCATGTTTTTTTTAAGTGAGTACATTTCAGTTTCAGTTTGCCAGGTTCTTAATTTGTCAGATTTGTAGTTCCTCACACGTTTTTGATTTTACCAATTTCTGAAAAAACCTTTCAATCTTCAATTTTAAACTATTATGTTTTCTTATTTCAAATTTTCTGTTTCTCAGTTTTTCAATTATGTGCATAGATTTTCAGATTTTTTGACTCTCAATTTCTCAGTTTCTCGATGTTGTGAGATTGGCAGTTTCTCGATTTGCTAATTCGGATTTTCAGTTTTTCACTTTTTTGGTCTTCTCAGTTTAACCTCTCAATTGTGTACTTTCTGTTACCCACTTTTTTCAGTTTCGCAGGTTCCTAGTTTGTGACGTACCCAGTCTCTCTTTGGCAGATTAGGATTGAATTTTTTTTTATATTTATTGGATCACCAGGATGGCGCTGTTGTCGAGATACAGATTTATTTTGATATTCTTTCATAAACTTCAACTTCATTGCATCGTAGTAGTCTTGCATAGTAGCTTGACATTTCGATTTCGGATTGTCGAGTTCTGATATATTCCGTGTATTATTTTTCATTTGGTGGCATTCCATCTAACTTTCTAAATAAAACGTTTTATTTTCAACATCCATTTGTGCGATATCGATAATGATGCAATATTTATGAAGTGTCAAACGGTTCGTGAAATGTACACAACGTGTAAGTATGTATATTCCACAAATTAATCTAGGTGTAACCGCATCACTTGAGAACGGCTGGACTGATTTGGATATTATTTTATTCACATATTCGTAATAATCGAGATAAGGTTTTTACCGACAGAAAAATTGGAAAAGTTTACCGGAAAATTGGAAAATTCCGGAAAAACTGTTTTCCGGGCAACTTTTTTAATTTTTCTTTCCTTAAAAACCTTACCTAGACCATTACGAATATTCTAAAAAACAGATAGCCAAATCGGTCCAGCCGTTCTCAAGTGATGCGCTTACCAACGCGCATCATCAGCCCTTAAATAATATTTAAAATTATATTATTTATAATTTATTATAAAAAATTATTATAAAAAACTCTATTCAAATGTAAAATAAAAACCATAGGTTGTCATTAAAAAAAAATATTGATGACGTCATAACTGTCAAAAAAAAACTAATGAAAAAAATTAGTATACGTTTCTCACATGTAGCCCTATCACATGCTTTTTAAGTTTTATTTCTAGCGCTAATACTAAAGGAGTTACTGAATTTATTCCTTGCTTAATTTCCACACTGTATATTAAATTATATTTATAATTTTAAATATTCTTTAAGGGTTGATGATGGCAGTAGTGTTCTGCGGAAACATGTTCCCATTGTAATTTATTAAAGTTTGTGGAGTTCGACTTAAATATATTTAAATTTTAATTTAAACTTACTGCACTTGGATTCATCGACATTCTTCTGTTTTTTTTTTTAGTTTTGTTCGTTTAGGTCCTCGAAAAGTTTTTAGGAAAATAAAATTCTAGATAATAATAATTATAAAGGAAAGTCGGAAGATTCCGACAAACAGCAAAAATAATAATATTTGTATGCACTCTCGATCATAATTGGCCATAGGAACGACATTTTTGGTTGTTTTTTCTTTTATTCGTTATGCTCTCGGAATGGAAATTACTTAATTCCAGCCCAAAAGTATCTTATATAAATAAAAATCAATCGCCGCATGTATGAAAGATCATCACTTCAAAACGGCTCGACCGATTTGGCTGATTTTTTTTCGCTGTGTTTGTAATCGTCAGGACAAGGTTTGTATTAAAGCAAATTTTTGGAAAATCCTCCATAAAATTGGAAAATTTTTGAACAACTCAAAGTGCTTTTTTTTCTATGGGCTGTTTGTATGAACTCAACACCATAACTATTCATAACTCATAATTTCTATAATTCTTTGGATTCTTTCGATTTTTCTTCTAATTCCTATAATTTCGATTTTTTTTATTTCCCCGTTTTGATTCTATTGCTTTTTATTCTTTACATTCTTTACATTTATATATTTTTATATTTTATTTAATAAATATCAGTAATTACTTTTCAATTACTTCGAAAAAATTTTAACTTCTCTGTCGCTTTTAAGAATATCATTGAGGCTCAATTTTACATTGTCCCAGTTTCTTAATCTCTCCGTTTTTATATTATTTTTATTATGTAGGTATATTCATTTTTGGCTCCTTTGTTAGAGTTTATCACAGTATTTTGTTTTCTACTTGTTTTCACCGTTGAATTTTGGAGAATATTACACTTTTATTCACATCCTCTCCATTTGTGAATACTACTTGCATATAATTTCGACATACCCATTCATTAACAAAAACAGCAAAAAAGGCAAAGTTTAACATAAATTCCAGCTAAAAATAACCAAAGAAAAGGAACACAACGACCTCCATTTAGCTGTGCAATGTACCCCGAAGCTCTCGAAGCTGATGAAACTGCTGAGTCATTTACCGTTTTTATCCAATCAATTTCAGCTGGACGTACTATTTGTATAGGTCTAATTATCCTCCAGACGCTTCGTCTATCTTCCGTCCTCAGATCGAACGAGGTGCTCTGAAGGCTTCAGGAAATTTGAATCGAATTCTGCTATATCCACACGAGTTTGGGTTAAGAGGGTAGGCAGCTTGAGATGATCGTCTCGGCCTCGGTATAAATTGGTGTGTTCAAGTGTAACATTTTCTGACTGTTAAGTTCTGATGTATTTTAAACAAACAAACCATCTGAGAAAATAACCGGCGAGTCGTATAAGCCATATATGATTCTTTTATAGGTAGTAAAAACTTACGATCCTAATGAAGACGGTAAAATTATACTTTACGATTATGAAAACTGCTTTATTTGTGAAAGTTTGGACCGTAAAGTTTTATACATTATTCGAAAATAGTCTCACTCTACTAATTGCGGCAAAAATAAGAAATTCCTCAGCCACTGCGGCTCTTTAGTAATTATAATGCGGCGTACGGTATGAGGCGAAGCATGCAAAACATGTGGATGATTCTGGATCTCACCGCAGGCGGCAGCATTGCCACGAGCACCCGTTCCCCTGGTAACCACTTGCTCTTAATTGAAAACCAACCTGATGACGAATCAATAAAGAGAACCAGAGCACCACGCCCAGCTTGACGGCACGCTTTATCTTTTATCCCACGCTTTTTATTTCGTCTCTAACTACAGGTGTAGTCCACGCTTCAATTCGCACCGATTTTTATTCACTTAACTTTCTTTTCTTCTTTAAAATCGTAGCGAAATTTCTTTTATGTTTAGTCGTTCCACCGGAAATTGTGTGGCAAGTTGCGCGATATTGCCGTGCTGTTATGGCAATATATTGGAGCCGAAATAATCGACGGGGAAATATCCCGGCGCCTCCACCATTTTACAGCGTAATTAACATGTCTGCACTTTGCTCGTCTATGTTGTGTTTAATACAAAGTCTGCTGTTAATTTTCTCATGGAAGGTAGTGGGAATAATTTAATTGGAAAAGATGCAGGTCTCTCCGTATTTTTGTTGAATTAAATTTAAAAAAAAAATTGTACTAACTTTGCCAATTTATAATTCAAAACCAAAACTCCTGGCCGTTTTGCAGCACTCATAAAAACGACATCCGCGAAAAGAGCGTCCGGATATCCGAGAAAACAAGTTTGCTGCAACGCCGTCAAAAATTATCTCTGCTCTTGAGAGGAATGCAAAGTATTTCGTTGCGGATGCATCTAGGCCATTATGGAAATTGACGTTAGATCTGCTGCACGTGTTTGATAGCGTTGATGGCGATGGATGGATGTTTACTTGGATATGGATCGTTGTTTGCACTTTTTCTGATTTTTAATTGTTTTGTATAAGGAAATTAGACACAAAAAGTCATTTCTGTTCAGTCGAAACTGCATTAGCGCCATAATGAATAACGCTGAAAGGAGAACTAGCAAAGTTTGAGGAAGAACAACAACTTTAACATGCAGATTACACAACGGGGCCGCCTAAGTATGCACGGATTAAATTTTCATAAATAAATTATGAAAATTGAATGAAAATCTGCATAAATCACTAATAATAATTTGGAACAAAGTTTCCAGGTACCGCTGCTGTGAAAAACTACATTCATGCCAACCGTTTAATATCTTAAAATCGCAAATTAGTATTTATGGCGCAAAAACGTCACGACAAGGGTACCTCGGATGGAACATTGTCACGTATTTCTTATAACATCAATCTCGCCGCTCCGGCTCGAGGGAATTCTCATGACGAATGAAAATTTTAGCCACCTGTTGTGGTAATTAATACTCCGTGAGGCAACCAATTCCGTAAATGAATTCAAGCAAGCAATTCAATACCAGCTACTGGATTATGTCTTGCCGGACCGATCCGGATTACCAATGAGAATGGCGTGCCGAGAATAGACGAACGTTCGATTGTTTTCGACGTTCGGGTTCGGGGATTGATGGTAGAAGGTTTCGGGAACACTGCGTAAATAAAATGTTGTTTTGCAAATTAAAACAAAATAAAAAAATTGACATCATCGATTTCACCAAAGCACCTTTCTCCGCGCTTGAAGCCTTCAATACACCACTCCTAACCGCCAAATTAAATTTTCCCAACCAATCAACTAACACGAACACATGTTTACGAATCACCCCAAAGTCACGTACGCACATTACGCCGGCTCCCATTCCGCATCCGAAATGAAACGTGCGATTAAAATTATATTCTTCGTTTAATGAAGCCCCAAAGTGCACTTAATTAGGCGCCCGAACGACATTTCGCATAATTTATAAATCTCGTTGAATAATTTCGCAGCAATTCGAAAATGAAAATCATTGAATAAAACATCACCTGAGGGGGCCGCCGTTGAACATCTGTTGCCGCCGAAATAACAAAACAATTGCAATACAAGTGTAAGGGAGGTGTAGCTGCTGCTTCGGTGATTTTCATAACTCTGTGCGACGAGAGAATGGCCAAAAATAACAACGAAAAATCGGCGCGGAGTTCGGCAATTAGGGCCGTAATGAGTAAACGATTGTCGGATGCGGCTCTGTGTCTGTTTCAAGCGTTGCAATCGCAAAAGAAACAGAAGTATTATTTCGTGAATTAAGAGAGACAAAATATTTAATAATTATAATACCAGAAGAATGAGGAAGACCACACAAAGTAAACATTTACAAGAATTGAAAAAAGAAATGAAAAGAATTAATAAATTTAAAATTGGAAAAAGAATCAAGCTTTTATATCATATGCGATTGTATGATGTAACAAAATTATGGGTTTGCTTTCGTTTTTTAAAAATATGTTTTTACTATTAATTTTTTTCAACTTTTTAATTTTTGCCGTGGCCATATTGAACTTAGTGTGATGTCACTAACTTTATCGCTTTCTACTCTTCAATCTCTTCCATTTGATAGCCATATTAAGGGGGTTGAAGAGAAAATGTAGTCCGCCATTTTGGAGCCGCGGCCATATTGAATTTAGTGTGATGTCATTAACTTTATCGTTTTATACTCGTCAAGTCCTTTCATTTGACACCTATATTAAGGCGGTTGATAAGAAAATGTAATCCGCCATCTTTTAGCGGCGGCCATATTGAATTCGTTTTCTACTGTTCAAGCCTTTTCATTTAATACCCATATCAATGGGGTTGACTAAAAATACATGATCCGCCATCTTGTGGCGACGGCCATTTTGAAAGTATTACAATATTGTGGATTGTTTATTCTATTGTCACCGGAACTAAAACCGTATACAAAATGTCAGCTCGATCGGATGTCAAGAAGTGGTTCTAATTTAGCTTGCAAGATTTGACCCACACATACTAACATACTAAATACTAACAAGGCAAGTTAAATAAAAGCTTGTAAAATTTGTGAAAATGAGGAAAAAACCTAAACCAATAGATTCAAAAGAATCGATAAAAATTGAAAAATATAGATAAAAAAGGAATTAAAAAAAAAATAAGAAAAGGACGCACAATCCACAGAATACGAGAGAACTAAATCGAATAAAAGAATGGAGCCGTTCTGGAAATCAGAAGAATTAACAGAAAATTCCTTTATTGCTTTTTTTATCCGTTGTTCACATTCTTTATTACATCATTCATTTCTTTTTCTTGCTCCTTTACCTCTTATTGTTATTTCTCTTTTTGTCGCTGCTTCTTCTAATAATTTTTTCAATTCTTTCTCCTTTCATTTCTTTCTATTATTCTTTTGTAATCTTCCACTCCTTGTTCGTCCCATATTTTGACATCTTTTTCTTTCTCTTTGCTCTTGTCTCCTTGTCTTTGCTTCTTTTGTCCGACTCTATTCTTTCCCCTACTCTGAATTCTTCTACTTTTTCCATGCTTCTTCGTCTACTATACCCTCTCTCTTTCTCCCAATCCTTGGCTTCTCTTTCTCCGATGCTTCCGTTAAAGTACATTCTTCTTTGTTGTCTTTTAATCTTTCTTCTATCTTGCTTATTGTTGTTTTCATGTCTTTGCTATATAATTCTTCCTTTTCTCCCTTCTTTTGGTTTTTCTCTTTTATTCTTTTTTTTATCCCTATTATTATTCTCCCATCCGCTTTTCCTTTCTTCTTTCCTCTTTTCGCCCCCTGACATTCCCACTTGAATTCCTTTTGTTGCAGTTTTTCTTTTCTTTCAAAGCTTTGTTCTTCTATCCATGATTTTCCATGATTCTGTCTACTCCACTGTCAATTTTCTTATCTGCTTTTGACGATGTTGCTGTTCTTTTACTTATTTTACATATCTTTTCTTCTTCCTCTTCTTGTCTTCCTATTCCGCCCTCTCCTGTTCGTTTCCTTTTAATCTTTTCTTGCAGGAATGCAGCTAAACTTCTCTGGCTAAACGACCGGTTGATAAAAAAAATATTGACTCGTCTGCTCTTCCTATCATTCTTTTGTTGGTATCTCTCTTCTTCTTCTTTGCTGTTTTCTTGAATTTTTTCTGTCCTTTTTCTATATATTCACGTCATTTTTATCTGTACCACTTGTTGTTGCATCAGTTGGTAATACAGGAATCTAATAGGATTAAATAATAAAGACAGTCAAAAAATTACAAAAAACAGAAAGACAAAAAGGGCAAATCTGGAGAATAAAGAAAGACCTTCAGAATTACGAACTGTGGAACGGAGAAGTCTGGAACTAAGAAAACTAAAACTAGTATCTGTAAAACTAGGAACACAGAAAGAGAGGAATTAGGAGCCGATGAAGTAGGGAACTGACGAATTTGAAGCTAGGAAACTGAGCAACTGAAATACCAGAAATTGGAGTGCTAGAAATTAGAAACTGGAAAATGAGTTTTGAGTCAAACTTGAGGAAGTAACAGAAAGAGCACTGGCCCAATGTAATGATTGAACATACACGCCGGGTGGGGAAAGCAGTTTGATTACCTTGCAAAGAAGATCCGCCGAAATTATAAACGCACTCGTATAGACATTCGTAAAGGCAAATCTGAGAATGTTGGCACCCCAAATTACACTGACAGGCAAAATAAAAGATGACAAACGTATGTCTGCTAGAATATGATGTAATGTAATGATTGAGGTGAAGAAGAATTGGAAATCAAGTCAAAACTCTCTACGCAAAATATTTGTCAAAGTTTATAGCATAAAATAAAATAACATAAAAAAATGTCTTCGTATAAGCCAGGGTTTTTGCGTTCAGTGTGATTTGGACAAAATAACGTCTATCAAAGAACAAAGTGACATCGTTGATGTATCAAGAACCAAGTGGAAATTTCGAGGAGACATATTTATAAACTGTAGAACTGATGAGGTTGGGAAATGGGGTACTAAAAAAACTTCGCAACCATTTAAGAATATCTTTACAAGCGATCCGGAATGTAATATAACGCATCTTTTACTCACGAAACACCTGTTTTTTCGGCATACTCACCGAAGGAGCGAAAATAAGTAAACGCCTGGATCGTGTGGCAGATCTCGGAATCCCGTTTTTTAATTCATCTGGGAATAGGGAACTGCGAGCTCCGGCCAGGACACGCGATAAATATTTAAATAGAAAAAGTGGAATAGCTCCAGCCCGTTGAGGCCGACTCGTATCCCGCTTCAGAGATTAGTGCGTGACGAAGTTTATAAATACCGCCGAACGAAGAAGCAATCTATTCGATCGTGTTTCGATGGTCCAGACTCTGCCGGCGCATCCGCCATCGCGACCAGAAGTGCAGGTAATTGGCGTCGTCACTGGTACGGGTGATTAAAGCAATTGTGCGAAATTAAAGTCGTACGCAGCAGCATTGAGGACATAATGAAATTGTTGACGGAAAGAGCGGATAAATTGCCAGCGTTTTTCGCGCACTTCATTTTTAAATGGGAGCTGCTGGGACGAAATAAACTCTCAGACGCGCAGCTCGCACAAAGAACGAGCTTTGTAATTACGGAAACAATGCCCTTATTTATGACATATGTAAGGACTCTAAAGTCAAAAATCTCTGGCGATTTTGTAACGAAACTCCAGGGGTGCTACAAAGGACGTCATCGCTGTCAATATTTGTCGAACGGACAGGGATTATTTCGAGGAGCAGTCAAAGCCAGCTCGGAGTCGATAATCCGAAATTTCTAAGGCTGCGCTATAACAGATTTCATCCGAGATCTCCACGGCTTCGCAAAGTCATTAATGCCGGAGACGATAGAAAAGTTAAGAACAAAAAAAGGAGGAAGCCGTAATAAAGTTGCTAAATTAAATCTAGGAAAGCAATACCTTCTGTGTCTCTCATCCGATAAGGTATCAAAGGCCCGGAGATCTCTTCGCAAGCGAGTCGCCTCTCTACAAACTACTTTACAGACGTTTTTCCTAACTATTAGAAACTTCCAAATTTAGTTTGAATTCCCCGGTTCGTCACAAACGAAAATAAAAAGCGGCAACTTTCGACTTTCCGCGGTTAACAAGCGTAATATCTAAACATTCTCGGGATTTTCGCGGAAATCCTGTTACCGCTACTCTCTTAAACTCTCTTAAGAATCGCGTATAATAGCGCAAACAAGTTAGTGCGTGCGCCCATTTGCATATCAACTTAGCGTAATTGAGTTGGAGTGCGTGACGATCTGCGGGTTGGTGAGCCCCGGGGTCTTCGCAACTTCCTGCAGTTTGCCTGGGGTTGAATAACAAGAAATATTATGAAAATATACTCGTAAACTTCTAAAATGCTTAATACGTAAGATGAGTTTGAGTTGGTGACCTCTCCACATCGCAATCAAAAATCAAACGACATCAACGAAATTAAGAATCCAACACCTCTCATCCAAAACCTGCAACCTGACGCCCTAATCCTAACCGAGCTTACCCCCGAAAGGTCTTGGCAACAAGTAATGGAAATCTTAAAATCTCCGGCGTAAAAAGCGGCGCCACGTCTCTTTCGGTTTTTGCCACTTAGTCACCCCCGACCGATTTCTAATTAAAGCAGTTTTGGTGAATCTCGCGGAGCTAAAAACTTTCGACAAGTAGATAAAAGCGCGTCTCGTATTGGCGAGCCTTAAAGAAAGAACGAGTCGGGTCGCTCGGATTTGATAAATAGTCTAGAGGTTTGCCTATCGGGAAAATGTAGCTGTCAAAGCGCCGACAAATGAGTTAGCGAGTGACGAACGGAATCCTTATTATTCTTCACACAAACCGACCCGTTTTAAAACAATAATAATCGCGGTGGCATTGATTGATTTTTAGGATTCTGATGTCACTACGGCTCGGTTTGTCCACCCCCTGGAAACCTAACGGCCTTAACCTCCCCTGATTGAGGAATATAAAATTCATGGCTTGTTTGGAATGCAAATATGTTATTCTCATTCGGCCATGAATAAATATGAGTTTGTAACAATGAATGTGGTATCTGCCGTAAAAATAGCGTAATGTCCCTTCTAGTATCAATAAAAGTTTTATCAGACGTGGTGGGACTATTTCAATTTAAAACCGTCACGGACGTGGAAGTTCGCCTTTAAACCCGACACGACTAATCCAGCAATAATACCGAACAGCAATTTAGCTTTGTGCTTTTTTCCTTGCTCCTCTTACATAATAGATGGAGACGGCAGGGCTCGGCGCATAATGAAATTAATCCGATTTCCTCGTAACGCGAAACGAAACAATATTATTGTGCCGTTTTCACCTACGCGGCTCAAAAACTAAATTATTTCAAACGCGCAAAGAGAGAACTTTGGTTTTTAAGTGCTTTATACTTGGCTGTACGTTCACCCTTTTATTTCAGCTCGGGCATTATTTCAGGCCGGGAGCTGAAAGCGCACGATGCCGTAAAATCCAGTCGTACACACGAGGGACTCAATCTTCAGTAAATCCTGCATGCAATGAATGATCTTTCAACTGAAAAATTAAAAGTGCTGCTCGCCGGAAATACCTTGCCGAATATTGGAAATTCTGTCAACATTATAAATAGAGACTGGCCCGGCGCATCCACCATTTTGCTGATTTGCTATCTGCGCAAACTAATTACGGCACTTTGAAGCGTTTGGTTGACACAATGCGCTTTCCGGGATTTTTTGTTCGTCTATCTACCTACTTTCATATGCGTCGAATACAAATGTGACCCCGCACGAAAATCAATCTACAATTTATTTCCGACAGTTATTAAATTAGTAATTTCAAAGTTCCTCAAGAAGAATGTGAATAAACAAATGCCGAAATTAAATTAAGATTATCATCGTACTTTCCGTCTTAATCAGAACTTGTCTGGAATTTTAATAGCATCGCTTAACGAAGCCTGTACCCTTCTGTGCGTCAAAGCATTGAGGAAAAAGCGGCGAAATACACAGATCTAGAAGACACAAACCTAGAAACAGTGGATGCGCCTCTTCCCTCTCAAATTATTGTTTACAATGTTAGGTTTTCATATATAAAAAAACATGATTTGCAAACAGTGCAATTATTAACGATCAAATATTTTATGTTTTATGTATGTACATTGAAATTATTAATTGCCGGAATAATAATAATGGATGTGTCAAGTTTTATTGGCAGGTTTACACACAAATAAAACTAGTGAATAGCTCTATGCTTAATTTATTACAAAAAATATAATTCATATTTAATCTGGTTCACTAAAGAGGTGATTACAAAACATTTACAAACGGTCTTCCCCATTTATTGCTCAAATTTACGTTATCATTATACATATTGCGTGTTATGGTGTCCACAATGGCACAGCAACTTCAAATTAATATAATACTAACATTTAATACAATAACATGATGTATGAATCATTTATGAAAATCTGATAGTATAAGTGTAATATGCGTTAGAGCTCGAGTTATGTATTTACTTTTTCTACGATCACAATCTGTCAACACAGCAGAGTGTGCTGCTTGGTTTTCTCGGTTTCTTCATATACTTAAGGTTTTAAGGTTCTAGAAACACCATGTTGTAGGTCAAAGGGTATTCAGGTTCTCAGGTTTCCAAGTTCTCGAATTCAATTAGTTCCTCTATTTGTCAAACTTCTCAATGTTTTCTTAGTCCTCAAATTTCTCAGGGTACCCAACTCCTTAGATTGCTCCAAGTTACAAAATAGGTTACCCAACGTCGCAAGTTCTTTAGATAGATAGATTAGGTGTTGAGGGGTGTGAGGGAGTTTGATCCCCTGTCACCGCGGGCCCATTGTGTCACCCCCTCGTGTTCCTCATTACTGTCTCTCATCCAGCCATCCGACATTGTCGAAATAAGCTGGGATGGTTCCAGGCGAGGTACACCTCAAATTAGCCCAGCTGGGCCATGTCTCCCCCAGTATGGACTTTCTGGTCGAGGCGAGAACAGGACATTCTCGTAGGATATGTTCGACAGTCTCGTCCTCCTCTAAACACCCCCTGCACGTTGGGTCGTTTAACACCCCCATCACGTGGAGGTGTTTATTTAGCTTGCTTTGTCTGCAGCCTGTTGTCGTTTCCCATCTAACACAGTGTCTAGAATGGGTGTCAGTTTTGATCAGGTTTGAGTGGTAGCGGTTGGCTGGTCGGATGGGCGGTTCGGTACCGTCCGGTGTTCCCGTCGCGCCCTGTCCAGCCAGCTTGTCGGCCCTCTCATTCCCCTCATTTTCGTTATGTCCTCGAACCACCTGAGCTCAACGACATTGTTTAGTGCTATTCTCGACAGTGCCAGATGGCAGTCGTGTACCACTTGGGAGGTAATCCTGCCACTGGCCAGAACCCGCAGAGCTGCTCGACTGTCGCTGAAGATGCTCAGCGATTTTTCACTGATATTGCGTCCAGTGATTTCTGTGGCACCCCTTAGAATGGCCGCCATCTCCGTCTGGAAAATAGTGGCACATTACCCTAGGGTTGCGCTGAGATTGCAGATCATTTCGGGGATGTAAATTCCCGTTCCAGAGCCTGCTTTCGTTTTTGAGCCACCCGTGAAGATTGAAATGTCAAGCTTCGGATGTTCTCCTGTATCCGTATGCACTGCATAGGATTTGTCAAAAGCATATTGAGGGCAGATCCGGTCGGTGGAGTCCCTCAGCTTTCCAAAGGTTACCATCCCGCAGCCTGCGAGCGGAGGCAAGTGCCATGCGTCCGAGACGTGTCATCGTTGTTTTTTATGTGACTCTTTGCCCGTAGCTCCGTGGCTCAGCATCGGTGTGCTAGCTTTGTCTATTTTGCTCTCCAGGTGCTTTTTCCAAAACAGCTTATGATCCAACATAACGCCCAGGTACTTCACATCCTGCGAGAGTTTCAGCTTGAGGGCTTTAATGGAGGGCAGCCTTAGTTGTCCCATCTTCCTTCTATTCGTGAAGAGGACTAGCTCTGTCTTTTGTGGATTCACAGCCAGAGCTTCCTTCTTACACCATTCTTGTACCAGGCATAGTGCTGTCTGCATAAGGTCGCATAGTACATTTTCCTATCAGTAAGCAGTATGACCAGGTCATCTGCGTATCCGATAGTGTAGAATCCCGCCTCGTAGAGTGTGCATAGAAGGTCGTTTACTACTATGTCTCACAGCAATGGGGAGAGAACTCCCCCCCCCCCACGTACTGTTCCTGAATCCAGTCACGTACTGTTCCTAAAGGCCCCACAGACATTGTTCTTTTCCGACCGTTTTAACCGACGGGTAAGTCGGTTGGAACAAACAGACAATAAAACTGATCTCTATGGGCGAAAACCGTCGTGATTGACCGTCGTCCCAAAATATCAAATCGGTTTGATTTGTGTCCGGTTTCCTGCCATCCGGTCAGGTAAACACGATGTGTGTGGGCTAAAACCGTCGTGTTTTCTCAGAGGCGCCGACTCCCTTCGCCGCTACTCGTTACATACACTACATACGCTACATCAAAACAAACCATAATTATGCCATTCCCCTGGCTCCATTCTTAAATCCTCCAATAAATTAACATGACCAAGGGTGCTACGTTTTAACAGCCACTCTTTCGTCCATTTCGAACGCCTTTTTCGCTCTTTTTGCTTTCCAGACAAAGTCGCCGCCACTGCCAGCAAACACGTGCGTCGGTTAAAACGGTCGGAAAAGAACGATATCTGTGGGGCCCTTAAGACATCGCGGTTCTGAAGTGCTCGCACGACACTATCGAAGGTGGTCTTGTCAAAAGCCCCCTCGATGTCGATGAATACTCCTAAGGAGTATAGTTTGTGCTCCAGGGCTCCCTCAGTCCGCCCGACCACCTCGTGTAGAGCGGACTCGATCGATTTCCCCGGAACATATGCATGTTGGTTGGGGTGTAATGGTTTCGCCTTTAGCACCCCATCCCTTATTTGGTAGTCTCTCCAAGGTTTTTAACAAAAACGATGTGAGACTTATGGGACAGAAAGATTTCGCGAGAGAAAAATTTCCTCGCCCTGGTTTGGGTTAGGGTTACCTCCCTCCACATTTCCGGTTCGTATGCGAGTGCAATACATGCCCGAAAAATTATTACGAGGTTGTCCAGAATCTCCGACAGTCCCCACTGTAGCAGGGCCGGGAAGATTCTGTCCACGCCCAGTGACCTGACGGGTTTGAAAGTTCTTATAGCCCATTCTACGTTAGTGTGGTTCACAATCCGCGCAGCCTCAGCCCAGTCCTCCAGGGAGGGGGTTTTCGGCCAGCTTTGGATCGGATTCCCATCCGTTGTGACCACACAGCCCGGAAAATGTGTAGCCATCAGTACTCTGGCTGTTTCATCGGCAGAGTCCGTGTATGTGCCGACCTCTCTTTTCAAGCTACCTACTTGCTGTCCCGGATCCTTTGACAGGATTTTCATCAGCCGGGCAGCGGTGGTGGTACATTCGAGGTACCCACAGAATTTTCTCCATGATGACCTCTGCTTAGAACAAACGTCTTTTTTGTATTGCCGCTGGTATTCTTTAAATTTGTCCCAGTCGGCTACAGTTTTGGTCCTTTTGGCCTTATTGAATAGCTTGCGCAGATAGGCTCTTCCCTTTTGCAGTTCCTTACACTACCAGTTGTAAGTTGTAGTAACAAAGCACACAGCAACATAACTAGATGGCATGTATCAGAAGAGCCAACGTGTTGGGATCATAGGCAAATAAGATTCGAACTTGTATCACCACCATTGACGGTGGGAAAATTCCGGAATCCTAGAGAGACGGACTGGCAAGGATATGTTAAATCCCTCAGGGAATCTCTCGATAGGTCAGAAATTGCCATCAAGGATCCGGAAGGCCTTGATCTTGCGGTGGAGCAGATGAACGAGGCCATAAAGAGCGCCTATCAGGACAACTGTCCGGAACGAGTAAAGAAGCATAGAGTCTGGTGGAATAATCATCTAGAACGACTAAGAGTCCAGGTGAGAAGACTATTCAATAAAGCCAAGGTTAACCACGACTGGAATACATACAAAATAACACTGACGCAGTATAACAAAGAGATCCGAAAAGCCAAAAGGGACTCGTGGAGGAGGTTCTGTCAAGAGTTAGAAGAAACTCCTGCAGTCTCCAGAATCCACAAAGTTCTGGCTAAGGAGGGCGCTGCGAGCAGGGTAGGCTTCCTGAAGAAAGCTGATGGAACCTACACAGAGACGGCAGAAGAAAATCTAAGAGAACTAACCGAAGCCCACTTTCCGGGCTCATCGATTTTGTCAACTACGGAAGGACCTATCCAGTCTGAGGAGGAACCGAAAAGGCCTAAGAAAACAGACTGGAAACTTGCCACCGAAGTTGTAAAACCATACATAATCAGATGGGCTCTGGACAAATTTAAGCAATTCAAATCCCCAGGGGTGGACGGGATCTGTCCAGTACTACTTCAAAGGGGCAAGGACGTTTTAATCCCACATATGTGCAAAATCTACAGGGCTAGTATAGCCTGGGGTTATGTGCCCAAAGAGTGGCGAATGGTGAAAGTTGTATATTTACCAAAGGCAGGTAGATTAGTAGAGCATACACCAAAGTCATTCAGACCCATTAGCCTATCCTCTTTTCAACTGAAGACGTTGGGAAGACTTGTGGATAGGCACATAAGAGACAACGTACTTATCAGAAGGCCATTGAGCGAACGTCAGTACGCGTACCAGCCGGGAAAATCAACGGACTTGGCGCTGGACGACCTCAACAGGTTATTATCCAAATCATTGGAAGACAAGGAAATTGCTTTAGCCACTTTCCTGGATATAGAGGGAGCATTTAACAACGCCTCCACTGTGTCCATAGTGAATGCTCTTAAAGAAAGAGGAATTTCCGAACTAGTGTGTAGATGGATAAACGCCGAGCTAAGAGATAGGACAGTGGTGTCCCAGCTTGGCACGGCTACCATAGCGGCATAAACGGGGAGAGGCTGCCCGCAGGGAGGACTATTATCACCGCTATTATGGGCAGTCTTGGTTGACGACCTAATCTGCAAACTAGTCCAAGAGGGCTATCAATGCCTCGGATACGCAGACGACCTGGTATTGGTAGTCCGGGGAAAGTTTCCAGGGGTTATAACAGAGCGAACACAAAAGGCGCTTAATATGGTGGACAAGTGGTGCAAGGAGGAAGGGCTGTCGGTCAACCCCAATAAAACCACAGTTGTACCATTTACAAGAAAAAGGGCACTAGATACCCTAGGGCCACTAGAATTAGAGAATGTGCAGATTTCACTTGCCACGGAGGTAAAATATCTCGGAGTCATTTTTGACCAAAAGCTCACGTGGAACCAACAAATACAAAAAATTACGCATAAGGCTCGCATCGCCTTGGGGAGGTGCAGGCAGCTATGCGGAAAGTACTGGGGATTGAGTCCAAAACTGATTCTGTGGCTGTACACAAGGGTGGTGAAACCCATGTTAACCTATGGATCAGTGGTGTGGTGGACAAAGACGCTGCAAGTAGGGGGGATAAGGCTATTAAGCGGCGTGCAAAGGTTTGCATGTCTGAGCGCCACGGGAGCCATGAGAACCGCTCCTACAGCGGCATTAGAAGTCCTGATGGACCTGCCACCACTACACATCCACATTCAGGGAGAAGCTAAGGTCGTCATGTACAGACTAAACCAGGGGCAAAAACCCATCAGTCAGAGGCACGGTGGGGCACACCTAAAACTTTGGGAGGAGCAAGAGAGGGATACCGTTCTCGGGATGCCCAGTAATGCAATGACTCCACGTTTCAACTTCGAAAGAAATTTCAAAGTCATTATACCAGAAAGAGCAGACTGGGACAAAGGTCCCCCTGTCAAGGCTGAACTGGTTTGGTACACCGATGGCTCGAAGACCGAAAATGGGACTGGAGCCGGGATCTACGGGGAAAAATCTAAGGAGAAGATCTAGATATCCCTAGGTCAATTCGCAACGATTTTCCAAGCGGAGATAGTGGCAATTGACCATTGTGTGAAGGAGTTATCAAGGAATGCCGTGCAAGGCAAAACGATCGCCATATACTCTGACAGCCAAGCGGCATTAAAAGCAATCCATTCCTTCCAGATAAATTCACGGCTGGTATGGGATTGCATACGCTCTCTAAAAGAAGTGGGCAGTAGGAATAGATTATTCCTTGCCTGGGTACCTGGACACGCGGGTTTCAAGGGTAATGGAACGGCGGACGAGCTCGCTAGGGCAGGCTCGATAAGCCCCCTAATTGGCCCGGAACCCTTTTGTGGCATAAACAGAAGTACGGTCAGGACTACAATAAACAAGTAGATCCTAAGTCACGACCGTAGGACAGTGAAAATAATAGTTGGATTGCTCACAGGGCACTGCCGACTCAATAGGCATCTGAGCCAGCTAGTCTTGGCAGAAGAAGACCTGTGCAGATTTTGCCAGGAAGAAGAGGAAACAGCCCAACATGTGCTCTGTCACTGTGAGGGCCTGTGTAGGGTAAGGTTTCAAATACTCGGCGAGGAAAAACCAAAAAGACCAAACTTGACGACGTTCTCTGAAGACATGGAGGATCCACAATAGACCTCAATGGTCGCGGTGGAGACAGGCCCAGAAGACCGCCTCCCAAACTCAATCAATCTACACTACCATGTGGTATTGTGGCCTTGGCCCCAGCGGACAAGCTTGCTCATAAGACGTCCTCAGAGACCTAGTGAGGTCAGTGACTGCCCTCTCCAGTTCTCCGGCCGTCTTAAGATCATTAGAGATGTCGGGACGACCCCGGACATTTGACAGGTTTTCTAGAAATAGATCCCTGTCAGTTTGTTTTGGGTTCCAGTACGGCTTCGGTAACATCTCTTTTGCTTCTAACGAGTACGTTAGCCATCTGTGGTCTGACATGGACATGAAATCTCTTGTGTCGCGAGAGTGATGTCTATCACAGTCTGATACCTCGAGGTCACAAACGTAGGTTTGAGCTCGTAAGATATTCGATCAGTACTGTTCCTCTGCTGTTGCAATCACCGCTCCCTCATACGATGTGGCGTGAGTTGGCGTCGCATCCAGCAATGAGTTGTTTTCCTTCCCTTTGGCAATCCTCAACCAGGTCCGCCAGCTCCCTAGAAGGGGGTGGCTCCCTGGAGTCCCCGGGGAGGTATACTGAGGCAAAGACTACGTTTACTACGTTCCTTCCAATGTCTAGGTTGACCTGCACAGCCGTGACATCTCGGTTGCAGTAGCCCGTCAGTTGGAAGGCGTCTTGTTGACCTGAAACATATACACGAGTTCTGGGTCTTTCTTTGAGGGAACCCACGTAAGTGGTCCCGGACGATTTGTCGCCCATGCCACAAACTCGGTTGCCTACGCACCACGGTTCTTGTAGCAGGGCTATTGTTACCTGATTTGCTGTCAGGTGACGACTTAGGGTGACCGCCGCCTCCCGACAGCGGTGCAGGTTTGCTTGAATTAGTGTGAATCCCTTGCCCATTAGGTCGAATTCGCACTTTTATTGCGACGTAGTCGCCACACCACACACACTTACTTTCAAAATATTTTAAAAACAACTCTAGAGGTGGAGAAACAGTTTCAGTCGCTTTATAAAATAGTTTTTTGTTTTAAATATCGAGTAGCTTCTTTAACGAAAAAATTCAAGAAGAAGCTTACATTTTTAAGTGTCAAGTTCTTCTAAAGATGGCTCTAGATATTGAAATGTAGATTGGAAATATATTATGTTGAAATATCACATAAAATACTGCTCTATTTATGTTAATCAGTTATTTCGGACTCATTGTCAGTTACGATCAAAAATTCATAATTTAAAGACTATATTTTATGTGGAGAAGCAGTTTGAGTCGGTTTCTGAGAGTCGAGTCTTTCTAAAATCGGTGTTTTAAAAAATGACTAGATATCGAGGAACAGATTGGGTCAGTCCTTTTGCAAACAATCTTTTTGTGTGAATATGACTTTTAAGTTATGCCATGTTTTTTTGTTTCGTATTTTTTGGGCATTGCTATTATTCAAATTTATTGGAATTTTGTGTTTCTTTATTTCATTGAATCCTGTTAAATTGCTTCACATTTTTAGGATTTCTTTGAATATACCCTCCAACCTCCAACACTCTTTTCAAAATACTTTTCAACTATTCCCTTGCGACCATTGAAAGTTAAACAATTCCAAATCGCTAAAAACCCAATTAAAGAACAATAAAGACTGCAGCAACAAAAAACGCCTTGCTGCAATCCGACTGAATCCCAACACAAACTATTTTATTGCTCTTTAATTAAGTCCGGAAGACACAGCCCGTCGTTCCACCTGCGCCACCATTCAATACCAACTGGTAATCGTTTAATTCGTCGAAACCTAACGACTTTCTCTCGTTACATTCTTTGGGAATAATAAAATTTAGAACAGTCGAGTGCGCGCCCGCCTGAAATATTAACCCGAGAAAGTGTCCGACAACACGACAAAATAAAAATCCTTCTTCCATCAATAACAGTCGCCCGGCGTTGCCAAATACAAATTTAATATCTGGCTTACCTGAAGGTAAACTTGTTGCGTCCTGTTTGGGCAATCTCCTTTTTTGCATTATTCGCCAAACCGAATTAGCTTCGGCGTGTTTTTAAAAGGGCGGTTGGGGTGCAAAATTAACAAACAGCAAAACGCAAATAGAGCAGCGACGTCAAATGATGCAAATGCGGAATTACGAGTGAAGCAATTTTTCAATTTGTGTCAACATTGTTCTGGGCTCCCAAATAGCAAGAGACTGTAAAACTTTTTCACAACCAAATAGAAATAATATGTTTCTGCTTATGAATATCATTGTGCAACTGAAGCGAATGTGTTCCGCTCGACTAAATTGAAGTAAATCTTGCACACGAATTTCAAAAGTTATTCAAGATAACTAAAGCAGACCAAAAATAAACCCCGACGGTTAACACCGCTTGTTTGAAATAATTACAAAGAGTTAGCAAAGGCTTTTTCACATCTATTAGCATTTCAATGGGTTTCACAGAATTTAATTGTAATTCGTGCAGGATTTAATAGGACGTTATGCGATTTGATGGAATTTCACGGAGATCTCAAATTGCATTGTACCATGGATTTTATAATGTGATTATGTCCTCGGTTTATAATTAGCACCCCGTCGATAATTCCCGTCTCCCACTCCCGATCGCTTTGATTTACTTTTTTGTCCCCCAAATCCGATTACAGGAAAATTAAAACAAATCGATCGGATCTGCACCCTTACGGAGTTGCAACTCTTGTACTACAACTTGCAGACTGTTATTAATATTCTCGATTGTCTAATTATTCCTCATTATGCCGTCTCTGCTCGTTTCGGCGTGGATATGCAAACGCGAGCGTTATCTAGGAAGTTTACTTCCTTCCTTCCTTCAACACAGAGACGTCGTTAATTGATTGAGAAAAATACGAGTGCTTGAATTCGGAATTGGCTCTTGTAAAATGAGTGTGTTATTGTTTCAGGCCGGCAAGCACTTCCATCGCACCTCGCTTCTCATCAAAGCCTTCAGCCACAAGTTTCGTCTGGATCTTGAGCTTAACACGTAAGTTAAACAAATTGAAATTTACCTTTCGGGCGTGGAGGTGCGTCAGTTAATTGGAGGGGCGACAATCTTCAAGTCGGTTTATTTGCCATTTTACTTTCTAAAAATAATTCGAGTTGTGACTTGTAATGGAAAGCTACAATACTCTTGATCGAATTTCTGTGGAGGAGAGCTTTGTATTAATAGTGAATATAAATTGATACAAATATTTATGTTGATATAAAGAGTTGTCTTTTCCGCCATTAGCGGTAAAATAGTCTAATTTCATGTCAATATTCGACCTTAATTTGGTCAATTTTAATCCCAAAATATTTTTTTTACGAATTTATAAAATCGTAGGAGCCTCTGAATCCAAAATTTTGAGTCGATTCTTGATCGATAAGATAAAAATCTTTTCTTTTGCAAAAGTTCACTTGAGGGGAACAAGAGCTTCCATCAACTTATTAAGAGAATTTTTTGATAACCGAATTATTACCAGAATTTTAAAGCATTGCCCCAAAAACCAGGCAGCCATAATCACCCTATGACCCCGTTCTAACCTCAGATGTTCTACATAATCGGCGACTGCAAAGACATCACAGTCAAAGGTTTGGAAATTATAAAACGTTGCGACAAAGTCTATCTGGAGGCCTACACGTCGATCCTAACATGTGGAACCGAAGCGCTACTAAGTCCCAATATTTCAAATTCAGTTATTATAATGACTCTTGGAAAGCCAGGAGGACTTCTACGGCCGCAAACTCCAGCACCAGGGCAAGAGAGCGTAGGATTGACACGAGGGTGGTCCACAATATAAAGGTCAAGCAGCCCACATTAGAGAGTTTAACAAAGAAGTAGAAGGAGTACATGCCACTTATATTCATGTCTGTGAATTTGTTTCCTACATTAACCGCTACGACCAGCTCACGTGATGCCCGGCGGCGGCATACAGCAGCTTAGGCACCCATCCGAGGGTATTTTAATGGGTCTGGAGCACACATGCGACCGGAAGCTATCTGCACATATTATTTTGTTGTTTTGCACAGCGTAATGAATGGGTCTTATCCAAACCAACGTCCAGGAAAACGAGCGCAGTTATGAATCTTTTAAGTCACCTTCTTGGTTTAAAACAAGAAACTGTCGACGGGGGGTTAAATTATAGGCTTATCAGAGTAAGAGTTTTCTTTCAAAAGTTAGCTTTTCGTTGACAGCAAGAGACGAACTAAAAGAGAGAGTGTGGAATTGGCTGTTTTGTGAAAGAAACGATAATAATCAAAAGGCAGGATTGGTGGCCAGGAAGTGCATCCAAACTCCCACCCCCAGCCGGAAAGCCACAAAGACCCACCCCCATCGATTAATACCCACGTTTTCGCACCTGCCCTTGTCAAAAAGCGGCCCTTGTTTTCGCCTGCGGGTTTTCAATTTCAGTCACGTCGAATATGATATACAGCCATTGTCGGCGACGGCGTCGTTCGTTCCGTTCAAAGGAAGTGCAAAAGTGCGGAGTGTTTTCACGCGGGCGATATCGTGTTTTTTGAGGGTCTCTTTCGTGCTTTTATTAATAATTTCCAACAACAATAAATTTTCGCAGCTTTTGAAGTGCTCTGTCAGTGTCCAGTTTTTGAAGGAAAAGCGGCGTGAAAAATGACCTCTCTCGGCGTGAGTTATTTCGTTTTGCAACGCTAACGATTCCGGGGATGTATTGTGCGTTCGCCGGTTCAAAGAAACCCTAAAATATCAGCGGTTTCTATGTTGCAGAAGATAACTTTTACGAGCGCCTTGGAACCTTGAAACTATCGTAAAGAGGAGAATTATTGATGGTCCGAGACGGTAAATTTGTCCGAGGACGTAAGTTGACGATTTTTACTGGTTCGTTGTGGCTGTTCCACGACGTGCCCGGAAATTGTTTCTTTGCAAATGCTCGCGGAACGTCAATCGGGAAATTAGGTCTGCTATTGTTTTCGACGTATCTAGAAAGTTTCAATTTTCCCCACCTCCCCTACCAGTCCACAACATCATCGCTAAACGCCAATCTTTCACCGCCGAATGCAAAATGGGTATTTTAAGCACTCGCTCGTAAAAACTGCTCCGAATTAATTCGATAGTCGTAAAAGTTATTACGCGGCTATCAACATTTCGCCCTTTGTGTTATTGTAATCGATGGGGACCTCGTCGCTCTTTGTCCAATTATAAACTGCTCGGGAAATTACTCAAGTGCACAATTTGCCTGACCCGCAGTTCACTCAGAATTTTGTCTTTTGTTGGTGGTATTGATGTTGAAAATGTAAGAGATTAAATTGAACAGTTTTCCATTTTATGGAGCATTGTGTCAGATGTGCTGAAGCCGTCTTGTATAATATGAAAAATAAAAATTCCGAGTGATTCACAGGTAATTTAAAGTTGGGGGAATTGCCGTCTACCAAAAGACACATCAAATACTATAATTATGTAGTTCTATTTACAGGGGCGTTTGGGAAAACGGGTGGTCATTATCACGATAGGAAGATTAAGACTGCGATTCTGAAAATTTCAGAAACCTTACCTTGAATTAAATTGACTTAAGATACTCTGACCTGTTTTGACTTAATCCGACTCAACAGACTTTCCCTAATTGGTCCGAACACTACACAGTCGCGCGAAGTTTTTCGCGAAATGGGGAGCATTCTTTGAAATCTAATATCATAATTTTTTACTCTAAACACTGTATGAAATGTCAAATAAACACTCGCAGATTCCGAGAAATCTCTTCATTAATCCGGAATATCAAATAAAGTTTTCCTTATATTTATGGACTTCTCACGAGTCAATCCTTGATCTATACGCATCATTACGACGTCCCCTTTGTCTAAGTTCCATCAATAAATTCCCATACCGCATCGAAAATCACTGAGGGCGGAAAATGATAAAGAATATAGCGGGAAAGTTGGATTTAGGGCATCCAATAAGAGAGAAATTTGAGAAACAGTCCTTCGAGAAAATTTCCAAATCATCTTGCAGGACATTATTCACAACACCATCAGATACAATTTTTACAGTTCATTTGCAGAGCATAACTATTCGTGAGAAGCACTTGAAAGTATTATGTGTGTCATTATCGTGGACGGGAGCTCTATCCAAGCTCAGTATTTGATATTATAGACGAGGCTTTTTCAATGTACATATTTGTATCGATTCTACTTGCTACAAATGTAAAATAATGCTTCTGTTACTTATATAAATGTGGAATAGTATAGTCAGTCTTTCTGATTTGTTCCTCACGCAAAAGTTCCGAATCAACAGGGAGCGGTGGCAGCCCACGTGTATCTATTCTCACGCGATGTACCAACCGAACGGCTTATCCGATTTGAGAATTTTCTTTGCCAGTTTGTGCGTAACGAAATAAAGTAACTAGAAACATGATCAAAAGTGGTAAATAATAAACACTTTTTGAAAACTAAAAGTCAAAATAGCTCTTCTGAACTCGTGGCCTTATCCACTCGCATGTCCAACTAATCAAAAGTTTGAAAAGACAATAACTTACAGCAGAGGGCAAATCTGATGGGGGGGTTAAATCAAGTGTTGCATATTAATGTCGCGTTAAGCCACCACCTTACTTAAATTTATGCAAACTCGGTGGTAAGCGAGAGTTTTTTTTTTTTGCTCCAAATAAAGTTTTAAATGTTGAGGGAAGACAATTACGCCTTAGTGTTGTTTAATACTTTACATAGCAACATTGTGAGACAGATAATTTGAACATTAAATAAAAGTGCACCCAAAACAGTTCTCGGGGTAACACCAAAGTCAGCCGTGATATTGGAGATCTGACACAGTTTTACAAGCAGCGCGAACGAATTATTCTGCAATTTGTTTATTAGAATCTCAAGCGCGAGTGTCATCGCGCCCCGATTAAAGCTCCGAGATAATTAATTCTTGAAAGTCGTCCATCCGGGGTGCGGTATTCGTCGCAGCTGTGTCGTACACCGAGTTTTTCCGTTCCATTCCTGACGGTCTGTATAAGTGTTGCCCGAGGGTCGACAGGATAAAAAAGGATCACACAAACACAGTGCCGAGGTTAAGAAGGCTCTTCTGGACAGTGATTGATAGTTGGCTTTCCTTTCCGTTTCCCGTATAATATAGGGAAACCTCACGTACGAAACGTTTCTGCACTTTTCAATTTGCGTCGGGGAGTTTTCAGTTTTCCGGATAAATCTCACCTAGAGGCGAATCACGCCGCCAGATGGGACCCGAATTACTTATTTATTATTTTTTCTCTTACTCGCAGCAAAACGAATTCGAAACGTAAATAAAGTTGCTGGAACTTTGCGACCCGATCCGAAATCGGCTTATTCGCACCGAGGACTCATAAAAGAGTTTCTTGTGTAAGTCGAAGCAAAGGTAAAAACCGCAACATGAAAATATTGCGACGAGTTTATGGACTCGTATCCCGGCGCCTCCGCCATTTTAACAACTTCGAGATTCGAGAGAGTCGGCTCGTAAAATTGAAAAGTTCCATTGTTTAATTGCGGTCAGGAGCGACAACTGACGGCAGAAATAATTACGGTGGGAATGTTTTGTACTGTGGCAGGCTCACCGCAAAGATTTGTCGTGGTCAAGGCGCCTGCATGAAATATATGTGTGCGGCCTTGATGTAGTGCACGAATTTGGCGCCACGATTAATTACAGCAGGAATATGGCACACACAAAGGTGGATTTAAATCGCGCGGAAATCCTCCGTGACGTCCAATGTGTTAATTCCGCCTCTGAAGATATTAATCAATTCTTATGTGACTGAAACCGATCTGCAGTGTCCTTGTAACTAGTGGCCATTTATTTTGGCAAATTAGAGACACTTTAACGGCGTGAACTCATCTCGGAGACAAACAAATTAATCGAAACCCAATTTTTGACTCAATCCCGTCCCGGCTAACGAACCGTCTGGCTTTCCGCCTCTTTTTCGGACGACGCAAACAAATTAATCTGTTGCCATCGCAATTTATTAGAACCTATTTACCGTCTGCCAATTAATTTATCAACCCCGGAAGTTTGTCGGTTATTTCAAAAAAAAAAAAGCTCTCAACTCCGGTTCTCTAGTTTTATGCCCCATCGTCGACGATTAATTAGCCCGGGGATCATAAAAGTCCATTAGTCGTAATGTATGAAAATTATGGCGTTTTTGCCGCTCTTCCAGATCCGAACCCGTTAGAACGCTTAACGGCGTTATTTTTTGCCCGCGAAAATGTCACGCTCTCGGCTCGACTCGTTAACGCCGAACCGATCCCGTAAATAGCTCTTCCCGGTCTAAATTGTCTCTGTAATGCGGATAATGATGTTCATATCTATCTATTATGCCCAGGGGGTTTCATATCAATTAGTTGTCAATCAATGAGCGATGGCGAGCCATTTCAAGGGGAATCGGTTCGACGCGACGGCGGGCTGGAAGAATCCCCGGAGACCGGGGATAAAATGACGGTGAAAAAATCGGGTTTGTACCATGTGATTAGTGGTTATTTTTGCTTGTCTTTGAAAATCTGTTGTACTAAAATGTATCTCCTTTCCAGGCAACTCATCGCGCCCAACATCATGCAGAAGCACTTCTTAGCCAACGGAGCCGAGCAGGTCTCGAAGCAGGTCAGTCCACCAACATCCTTTTTCCTTCTGGAGCCGTTCATTCGGCGATAATCGGCCATTACGCGTCCCCTATATTGATATTTATCGCATCGTAACCACTTCTCGTATCGTCTTCTGCCAAATTACCCGTTGCAAATGTCAAAAAACGGGCGCTTAATTTCTTGTAATATTTTACCGGCGACATTTGAATCCTACAGCAGTTTTTATTACTCGTAAAATCGGTCCGTCTGCGCGCTTCCTTAACGAACCGCTCTCCCTCACCTTCAAATTCCACGCCGTCATATAAAATTTAATTAAATCGAATCACGACGAAGCGAACATTCTGTCACAATCTGAGAGACCGGCTCTCGTTAAGTTCGAATTGCATGCGTCTAATTTTCGAAGATCGGGCGAAAAAATCTTATAAGTGATCTTACCGAAACACTTCCAGGACGACCGGCGACTCTTAGCGTCCAATTAGAAATGCACTTTAATAGAGCATACAAGGTGATTCAACTAAAATGACGTTCGTGACAAACGTCGATCGGCAACCAAACATACAAGTCACATTCGTTCCTTGATCTATTTTGCAATGTTACAAATAAGAGATATCCATGCAGGTGTCTTTCAGCCGATGAAATTTTTGCCACCTATTCTTACGTCGAATACAATCAAAAATAGGCTTCAAGAACTGCTACCATTAATTGTTTGAGCACTAGTATTTTTATAAATTTATAATGCATTGATCCTTGCGGAACCCTTTTTTGTTTCCACAGTGCTTCGGTTGCTCATATTCCCAATTTCTCAGATATTTATTGTTTAAATTTATCGATTTGTCAGTTCTTTACTTTGTTAATTCTTCAGATCCTCAGTATTCGTCTTTCACAGTTTTTCATTTTCTCAAGATCTAAGTTCCTTTATTTTTTAGATTCTTTTACGGTTTTCAGTCCGTTAGTTTTTAGGTTCATGGATTCCTAGTTAGTTTCTCAGTTCCTTAGTTCCGTAATTTATTAATTACATAGTCACTAGTTTCTATCACTTCTTTAGTTTTTCAGTGACTCATTCCCAATTTTTCAGTTTTCTTTTTAAATAATTATTGGTTTCTCATACCTCCGGTTTCTCACTTCTGCAGCTACGGGATACTACAAAATTTACCAAAAATTCTGGAAAATGTAAATGTCATGCTCGGCCATCATATTCTAAATTTCACATTCTAGATTTCAAATTTATTTTGTAGATTGTTGCAGGTTTCAGATTCCAGATTTCACACTTTAAATTCCTGATTTTAGATCCTACATTCTAAATTTTAATTCTATATTGAGTATTGAAGTGTTTAAATTCAAAATTACAAATTCCACATTCCCGCTGCAAGTTTAAATTTTATATTTCATGTGTCTATTTACGGGCTTGATATATTAAAATCTAGGTTCCACATTCCACATTCCTGTGCAAATCAGAAATTTCACACTTCTGGTTTAAAATTTAATGGAGGGAGGATTTCAAACAATAATTTTTTTCCGAAAATCAATGTCGTTAAGGGCGTTCCCAAAAGCAACCAGACAATTTTTCATTGGTGGGCTGGATTCGCCGAAAAAGAACCTCCAGTTTCATATTCAATAAACCGACAAACAAATATAACGCAATGATATAGGAGCTTTATTGAAAACATTGTGCACATATATGTAACATAATTCGAATTGACAGCGAGATTTAAAATATCTGATAAAAAATTGCATTTGTGCAAAAATTATTCACACTTTAGATCTCCAATAACGCCTTTATTGATTTATCCTTTTTAACACTCGCCTGGTTATTTTCAAAACCACAACCAGACCGATTAAAAAACTTTCTGCAAATAATGTTTATCAATTTCGGAATTGAATGCAAATTTGCGATGCTTGGAATATTTTGGTTGATGGTAAAAAAAAACGGCCATTGTTGAGTAAACATTTGCGCTGGTCTTTAATACGGAATTGTCTGTTTTTGTGTATTCTACAAACGCATTCGTTTTCACAATTGCATTGCTGCTCCCGCATTTTCGGTTGCGGTAAATAGCCATCATTGAGGTAAAAATTTCGGCCTTGGCAAGCTCATTTTATTACTTTATTTGGTTATTGCGGAAAATTGAGCGATTACACGAAAGAAACAGTTCGTTATGGTTCATGTCAAGCAAAAATTAATTCTTTTGTGGGCAATGAAGGGGCTTAATTATTTCTTTTAAAAGTAAAGAAAAATGTTGTTGTGGTAATTAATTTTTTTACAGATGGCATATTTAAGTAACAATAACAAAATTTTCACTGCAAAGTATAAAGCGATTAGTTTCACTATTATTTTACAGACAACACTAAATTTATACTAAATTCAAATTTAAAGCTATATTTCGGTTTAGAGTAATAATAATTAATACAATAAAAGCATCGGAATTAAATGGATCTAGCCTGGGGAGTACCGCATACAGTGAATTTGCTGAATGCACGATAATTTTATTTGGCTAGAAATTATGGCAATTTATTTGGCAAACTGAATGCAGTGAATAGCGAATAAAAGGAATCAAATTTGAAAGCTAAGGAAAGTAAAAATTACCAAGACTGATCACTGTTATTTAATTAACCCCCAGTTCTGATGGAAATTAATTCGGCTGGAATCAATTTTCCCAAAATATATTTAATAATCCGAACAATTAATACGAGGCGGTGTAGATTTCCCTTTTATTAATAATGCTTCGGCACAATATTGAAGAGACAAGCTACGGAGAGTTGTTGCAGCACAAATTGTAATTAACTCCTTCAAAGCGTCGGTTTTCATTTAAATACTCCGAGTTGGGGGAGGAAAAATTAAAACTGGGATTGATTTGCAGAATGCGGATCTTTTAATTTTAGATTTTTTGCAGGATATATAAAAAGACATTGTAATATGTAAATTGATTGACATTGTTTACTAATGGGTATTTTTTGGTTCTGATTCATTAAGAGAAAATTTGTTGTGCGCAATATAAAAATTGGAATTTTATCTATCTATGTAGGTCATAAAAGAATCATGCCAATAATTGCAAAAACTATTTGTTGTGTAGTTAATAATAATTCCAATTATCCGATTTGAGAATTTCTGGTATCTTTTTGTGCGTACACAGTAACTACAAACATAATAAAAAAAAGTGATAAACACACCTAGTGACTTAATAACCAACCATCCATTGCAAAGTTATATGAAGGTGACAGTTCTACGCAAAAACGAAATGCGAGAATACAAAAAGCAATACAAAATTAAAAAACGAATTCTGATTGCAGATTTCCATTCAGGATTGAGAATTTAGATTCAAAATTCAAATTTCAATTTCAGATTATACATTTCTGGATCTATATTCATACCAGATTTGAAATTTCACATTACTAATTTCAGATTTCCAAATTGCGGGTGGTCGGATTTTTATTTTAGGTTTCAGAATACAGAATTTACATTGTATATTGCAGTTTTTAAATTTTAAGAGGAATCCCTACCCCGGTGCTGCGAGTTGATTGGAATTACTCTTATAATTTACCGTAAATATTAAGAAAAGTTCATGTTTTTGACACCAAATGAAAGAGAAATTTTTTTGAAATTTTACTTAAAAGATGCGCTAATAAATGGCGGAAATATATCAATATTACACATTTTGTTCATTTTTTTTTTTGGCATATCGAAAACTAAATTAGAAATTTTAACACTAGAGATGGGTACATATGGGTTGTTTCTATCATCTGGAAAAATCTTACATCGTTTCGTTAAGATATAGACATTATTTTAAGGCAAATTTGAAACCCTTACGAACATAATTTTAACGAATTTTCTACATTGTGAAATGCTGCTGCCTAGCGCCGAAAGACGGAGAACTCAAAACTCCTCCCATCGAACCTTTAAGGGACACTCCAGTACTCAAGTAGACGAAATTTGGGCCGAATCTCTCAACGCAACGGAAAAAGTGTAGCAATTTGAGAGAATACAATCGGTAGGTTTATACACGCTTAAATAATTGTAAAGGTGGCTATCATGAATCCTTTATACTTATAATTATATTTTTTAAGATTTCGAAAAGCAGACTTGCCTTTTTTCACGAAAACATCTACACTACAGAATAATTCCGAAACCTGCAATAAAGTAAGTTGTTCTGCATCATCTTATAGTTTGAAGATAGTAAATCCGACACAGCTCAGTAATAGTTATTTACATTTGTGTGCGGTAACTTACATTTTACAGGGCGAAATCAATTTGAAGCACGACGCGCCAGCGGAGTGCCTTAATGATTGAGCCATGTAAAATGCTTAACGCGCAAGATTTGTATTAGACTTTTTGGCCGACGACAAGTTTTAATTCAATGAAATTTGAAAAAAAATGCAATGTCATGTTGACAGTTCAATCATGAATCCCAATCCATCCCAAAACTTGTGTAAATGGCGTTTCAATAAGCATGCTTTCGTTGTACAAGCAGTTTCTTTTTTATAAACGGATTTTAAGAACAAAAATTTCTGTGAATTTTTACCGCACTGTGACCCGTAAAAACCATCACCTCCTAGTTACAGTTCAGTTGATTTTCATGTTTACGAGGTCAAAAAATTTTTTAAGAGACGGCAGTAATATTAAAGTGTGTAATTTAAAAAATTAAAACAAGAGATAGCAAGAATGTGAATAGTAATAAAAAAATGAAAAGATTTACAACACCGATATGTGCGAAGAGATGATTCATCTGTAATATGTACTAACATTTCAGTAACTTTAAATTTTCATTGATTTCTTCAATCTTCATAAACTATCACGTTATATACTTTAGAAAAAACAAGAATATTTTTTGTAAATAAGGACAAGAGAATTCCGAAAGACAAAAAATTACCAAAAAGATGGAAGAGCAGAAATTAAACAAGGTTATTGAAGCACATACCAAAGGACAAATAAGAGCAAGAAATATACAAGAGGAACAATCACAAATATGTATGGTCAAAATGCCAAAGAAGAAAATACTGAAGAGGATTTTTTTTTAATGGCAACCTATGTTTTTTATTTTACTTTTGAATAGAGTTTTTTATTCTGTCTTCAACGTTATCAAACACTTCATAGGTTAAATAACGAAAAAATGAATTAAAGCGGTGCTAAAATTAGTAAAATTTCAAAAAATTAACAGCTGTCTAATGTTATAGGAATTTAAGAAAAAAACATAGAGATGCCAATGCAATGTTGACAAGTTCTGAATTGGTACAAAATAATTGTGTCTGAACTGTGTGATAAGTATTCCAAATTACAGATTCCACTCTACAAAATTGATTTCAATTTTCAAATTACAGATTTCACATTTCGCATTTTAGGTTTGAGTTTTCAGACTTTACATATCAAAATCTATATTGCAAATTTCGACATTCTAATAATTTGAAGTTTTAGATTTCAAGTTTAAGAATACATCAGATTTTAGATTGCAGATTGCAGATCTGATAATCTGTAAGAACTGAAAATGACAGGAGTCGATACAACAAGTCTTAAATATGCATGAAAATTGTTTAAGCTGTATGTGCAAATTTGTAACGCAAATAATGCCTCGCAGAATAACACATTTGAGTCGTCGCACTCGCCACACAGAAGAATCGAGAAGACGGCTTTTGAATATGATTGAGGAAGAACAGGCTTCCGTACGAAAGAGGAACAGACGAAGCACCATCCAGATGCGGAACGCGGAACCAGCAGAAAGACGAGCAGCCAGGCTTGAGGATGCACGATTGTGAGCACAGCAGTCGCGGTTCTGCAGCAACAGATTTGGTTCGTTTTCAACTGAATGAACGCGAGAGGGTGAGGGTAGCTGAAACACGTACCCAAAGAACAGCAGATCTAAATCTGCAATACAATCGTCTTGCATTACGGTACAATCCCGCTGTTGATTATAGTTCAAGTCGTCATGTTGTCATTGGCCAGATGACCTACTGCCAGGCTCTAAAGTTCAATAATGAAACGAAAGGGATGTGTTGCGCTGGCGGAAAAATCAAATTGCTTCAACTTGAAGCACCACCACCTATCGAACATCAAGAAATGCAACTCTTGCTTTGGTGCGGAAATTGTGACTGCCGAAAGTTCTTCGCCGATTGCTTTGAAATTTTGACATAATGTTGCATGCGAATACCTGCGTGGTTTTATATACCTATAGGAACGGGAACGGGAGCGTGAACGGGAAAAAGTAATTCCTATATGAAAACGAATACTTCATGAGCGAAGCCATGACGGGCCAACTAGTATTATATACAATTATTTTATAATATAAATGATTCATTCATGACATTGTATTATGTACTTCGAATTGAAATCTTATGATTCCAGTCGCCAACAAATCAAATTGTTTTAATGGAATGTAGGAGGAGATATAACAACACCATTAATAACAACAAGCATAAATGTCACTCTTTAATTTTCGAAACTGCCAACACAATTTATTTGCAATCACGGTTCAAGAATGTATGGGGGCACCCCCGTAGTTCGCATATAGTACGACCCTGCATCGCTTTGACTAACATTCGCTCCAATAGCAAGACGTCTTTGGCCCGCGCATCTCCCAGCCAAGTAATCCCTGTAACTACCACACTTAGTGGCTAAAAGGGCACCAGGATTGTTGACCGCCGAGATGTAGAGCCAGTTGCTGCGATGATGGCTGCAAAACGCTGAGTTTTGGTGGTACCACCAGGCCGTCCCTGAACCAACTTACCATCTCCGAGAATCGGACATCCCGGCTGTAATGCTGCTCCACCGTTGGGGAAAAAGTCGACGGTACCGACGTGATCACGCGTGCCATACAAGTACCTGTCGGTATGGATTCCGATCACAATCTCGGCCATTCTAGGATTCAAACTTGTTTTAAGGAACTTCAAAGGACTCTCGAAGAAGGGTCCCGCCGGGTCTAACGCTGTGATTTTTGGAAGCTTCGTCGAGGTCATATTGAAAAAATAATCGCCAACGAGGCCAGCAATTTGTCCCCCCAAAGAGTGTCCAATCACGTGGACTTCACTTAGGTTTACCACCTTGATCAACGAGACTATGAACTCCGCCACATCTTTACCTATGGTCCAACCGTTAAAACCTATTTCTAATCACAACCACATGTTTGTTTACCAACTCCAGGAGATTTCACCACGGCCGGGAAGTACGGCAACGACGCCACGTAACTGTAATCCACCTGGATGACCACACAGTTCCTGTGAAGCAGCAACGCCTCGGTCAAATCGGCATACCAACCGATGGTGCGATTTTCGGACCATCCGTGTATCAAAATGTTCACCTCGATGCCGTGGGGGACGCTCACATCCGACCCTTGAGTAACCTGTGTGTAATTCGCAGCGTGTTTCGAGAAAAAATAAAACGTTGTATTGTTGGCGGAAATTCGCGCTGAAACCACAATTTCGGAAGAGTGTCTCTAAGTGTACAAATTACCTGTCAAGAAGACTAACAAACAGCACGTCTGCAATACCCCGCTCATGTTGCTCCGAACGAGAACGCGAATGGATTGGCGCAAGCGGCGCTGCTGCCTTATCAAGGGTATCCCTTACGAGTTGGTTTGAGAAAATTTGAATAACACGTCAATTGCATTTAAATAGATACGGGAGCTATTTATGATATTAATTTATCGTCAAGCGTATGTAAATAGCTTGTAATTAGCATTGTTAAATACTCAGCGCCTAATTTTAATCGTCGGCAATTATTATTTTAAGTTATCGGTGCTAATCCGTGTTTAATTTGATTTGTTCGAAAGTGGTGTGCGGCAACTGGAACATTACCCAACGTTGTTTCTGTATTTTTTACATCAATTGCGGTGAATGATTAGTTCCGCAATGTCGACATGCAACTGTAATTCGGCAGGAAAATTTTCGGCGTAATAGCATCTTTTTACCTTTCAATAGTTATAATACATAATTGTAGCAGAAACAACAATTCGGTTAGCGATGTCAAGAAATCTATAGCTACAATGAAACCCAAGATCCATGTTTTAATAGTTATTCTGCTATTCGGGGCGGAGACAAATCCAACAAATCAAAGATGATAAAAATCGGTCCTTCCCAAGGGCACCCCCTGGGCCTCCATATTCATGTGAAAAATAGTTTACCGCCTATTCTCATACCTGCCAAATATGTATACAAAAAAAAAATCATAAAAATTGGTCTAGCCGTTTCGGAGGAGTTCGACCACAAACACCGTGACACGAGATTTTTATATATCTACTAGATAATATTTTTCTAAAAAAAAAATATGCCTCAGAAATAGTACCGAATAATTTAATAATTACATTTTTAATTATTCACAATCCCTGTAAGTGCTACTCTAAATGGATTGCTTTTTGAATAATGTATCAAATCATAAAAATCCAAAATCGAATAATTTTTTTAAAGTGTGGTATATTTTAAACTCACAATGATATCAGCTTGACATATTTAACAATTGTTAAGGAGACTAACACTACTATTGAAACATACTGTATTTTAAAAAGTCCATTCTGATTTTGTGATGAGCCTAGTCTAGAAACAAAGGCAGAAGAACGGACCTACGTTGTGCTCTTTTTTTGACAACATTGGCGGGAAATTCAAATCAAACCTACCCAGACCCAGAACCAGGTTCTTTGAATGCAGGGAGCGCAGCGTTGGAGGCGGAGCGTAGATTAACAACACAAATTAGAGATTTATCAATGTATTTGCTTTGGAGGTCTTATGTTCGAACTTTTCATTAATAATTGACTGGTTCATTCATACAATAACAATTAATTTAAGTGAATACAATATTTGAATAATTCATGACAAACGTTAATTAGAGCTATTGCATCTGGCGAGAGAGTTCCAAAATTGCAAGTGTAGAAAAGTGAAGTTGTTACAACATCCCATACCATTTTAAACAACTCCATCATTAAAAGTTACAGTTAATCAAAGCATTGAGTGTTCCCTTTCTTTCGACAAATTCAATTTCATTAACAAACCGAAAACTACGATAAATGACCCCGTTTAAATTTTATTATGAATTCAAACACAGGTACACAGCCAAGTTACAGTTTGAACGCCTTTCCAGATTATCAATAAATTTGGTATTTGAGTTGAGCAATACTGGTATTCGGATGAGCAATTAAAGTACAAGAACTTTCCCACCTCGCTTCACATTCCCGTCACCGCCCGAGCTAAGAGCACGCAACCCGCTGCACGAGGGGGTTAGTGTGGAACTCGTCAGGCACATCAAGTTTTGAAAACAAACCAAAACGAACAAAGACACACATTTTTAAAGTGCACCCCTGCACACTTCTCGCTCCACACCCTTGTCACCACAATACTAGGAGCGCGCAACCCACTTAACGAGAGGGGTACAGTGCGGTGCCGTGTTTCACATCAAATGAAAAACAAACAACTACCCACATTGATTAATACACAGATAATAAAGATATTTAGAAATTTTTAATTTGAGTTTCGTCGTTAAAAAAAAAGAAGGAATTCAAACTATAACTCTTTGGACTACCGTTTAAATGAAATTTGGATCGCTTTGAATACAAAACAAAGAAAGCCAACTCGCCGCCATGTTTCCTTTATGCAAACAAAGAAAATGACCGTTACAAACATAGCGTCTCTTTAACCCCGCTCCCCTCCCTTTCACTCTCTCTCTCATTTGAATTTTTAAAGCAGTTATCCGGACCGTTATAATACCAAACTTTCTGAAACTGGGCAGGTGAATCCCCGGGAACTCCCCTTCGACTGATATACATATGGTAATTTCAAGTTTTACCTTTGTTTTGGGCCCAAATCAGGCACGAGACACTTTGCTACTATACGAACTATAAACAACTGACAAAGAAAACTAACTAAAATTGAAATAACCACTAACATAGATCAACACAAAACGAAATAACAATTATTAACAACAGTGCGTGTGAAACTTTGTTGATGCAACTTAAATAATTTGGGAACTCTCTCCTAACAGGTCTGAACTGAACAAAGACTAAAAAATAACTAGCACCCTTTGTCTGTCAACACCCTGGCGGTCCAACTTTTCTCGTGGAGGTTACTGTCGGCAACCCATTTAGCGTCCAAGTGTTGCAGGTCTTTCGAATTTATTTTTCGAAACCCAAATTTATATTACTGCTGCTCCACCTAAGGTGTTTTATATTTCCAAAACTCACAATAATATCATCACTTTGAAATTGTAAGCACTTGTTAAGAAGACTCTCATCTGTCATTCCTTTTTAAACCGAGTTTCTATTTAGAAAAATAGATTTTTATTAGTTTTCCATTTTTTTTTTTTTTTTTTGGAAACAAACATACATACATATATCAGTGTTCCACTCAAGGTGTATATTTCCACAACGCACAATTATATCACCTTAAAATGTTAAACACTAGTCAGGATCCTGAGTGTTCCTGAAGAGCCCGGAAATATGGTATCCTGAAGAATACCCTAAAGAATATGAGTGTTTTTTAAGATCCTCAAACAAATACAGAAAAATTTTGAGATATCCTGGAGGATACTGGAGAACCGTATTAAAAAATTATAATTTATCCTGGGGGCATTGTACACTCCTCAATTAATACTGAAAAACATGATGAAATACTGCAGAATCCTTGCAAGAGCCTGAACAAATCCCAAAGAACCTTGAAGGATCCTATAGGATCCTGAACAGTCTGGAAGTATGGTAAAAAATCTTCAATAACTGTATGAAATATTGTGCACCAGAAACCTTTAACCCAAGATTTACTAAGCATTATTTTGAAGACCTTGGCATTTTTATTTTATTCGTAAATGAATATTACAATGTTGCTTGCAATTGGTTACACTTATACCTGCATTTTTTAAATCGCTGCAATTCTATGATCGATAATTCTATTTAGTGGTTTGCCTACTTCAGAGGGTACCACCTCCTTATGTGTATGTACACCAAAAATGCAAGGACGGCTGGTTCAAAAATTAATGCTAATTCAGTGGGAAAAACCGTCTACTAATTATAAAATAACACATATATTTTAAATTCCACCACGAGTATAAAACAGCTTTTCAACGTCACCATAGTGAGTGCGTATAATGAACGTTTTCTGGCCACTTGTTGTGATCACAAGTAATGAGTAAAGCTACAAAACATCCGATTGAATTTTACTTTCAGTTGCCGACGCCTACACTATCCAATTTCTACTCTACACTTCTGAAACTCAAACTGATCCTATTTATATCGGTCCAACCAACGGGAGCGAGTACCTCAAAAACGACTCGGACATTCGTATTCTGATCACCGGTTGGCTCTCGAGTACCTCGTTCGAAACAACCTTAAAACCAGCCCTTTTCTCACAGGCTAGCTACAACATCATCGAAGTGAACTATACTAGTGTATCTAGAGGCCCATACGTCCCGGCAGTGCTAGCTACTCCCGAAGTTGGTAAGACTGTACTCATCACCTTACTGATCTTTACTTCTTTACTCTGAAGCTCAACAAATCGGAGACTTCATCTTGAATTTAACAAACGACGGAGTACCATTGAGTACCATCCAATTGATCGGCTACTCTCTTGGGGCCCACGTGGCCGGTTACGTCGGTAAAACCATCTTCAAGAAACTCGGTCAAAAACTCCCAAGGATAACAGCCTTCGATCCCTCTGGACCTCTATTCGAACCACCGCTGGTATTAATCGGGGGTCACCTCAACGCGACGGATGCAGATGTGGTTTTCGTGATCCACACAGCGATGGGGACTGCTGGTACTTTCAAGAGTGTTGGTACAGTTGACGTTTATCCCAACGGTGGGATGGGACCTCAGCCTGGATGTAACATCCGCAGGTTTCCTTGTAGGTTGAAGTAAATGCAGAATGACTGAAAGTGAAATAGTTGTTTGTAGTCACCAAAGGAGCTGGATGTTTTATTCTTCTGCTGTAGCGAGTCCCGGCAAGGTGATGGCGGCAAAATGTGATAGCTATCGGAAGCTTCTGGCTGGGAGGTGCAATAACAGCAGATTGATTGATCTGGGGAAGGAGATTACGAAGGAAGATGAGGGGAAATATTATTTGATGAGCAGTAAAGATTTTCCGTTGGCGTCGGTCATACCCGCTCCCCACTTGAAGTCGCAAACAACTTGAGGATGTATATAACTGTTTCATCTGTATACTTAACAAATAAGTCTTCACTGCAAAACTTTGTTTCTAAGAAATAAAAATTTTTACTTTTGTTGAACATTATATTTTATGATCTTGGAGTAAACAGAACAAAATTCGTTTAATAAATAAAACATGTTTTCTTTAAGGCGGGGAAGGAATAGCGGACGTAAACGGCGACTCCTCCGTCGTCATGAAATAATATTTTCCTCCATCAGCCTTCGTGAGCTCCCCTCCAAGGTCAATCTTCCTCGAATCGTTACACTTCCCTGCTTGCAGCTCCTCAAAACTAGGACACCTCGCCGCTATCACCCTCCCAGAGTTGGCAACAGCAGCAGAATAAAACATCCAGCTCCTCTGGTGACTACAAGAAACTAACTTAACTTAGCAAGGCCGCCTATTTCAACACATACAAGGATATCTGCGCATGCTGCATCCAGGCTGCGGTCCCACTCCACCGTTGGGGTAAACATCCACCGTCCCCACTGCCTCAACGGTACCAGCAGTGCGCATCGCTGTGTGGATCACGAGAACCACGTCTGCATCCGTAGCGTTAAGATGGTTCCCGTTGAGCACCAGCGGTGGTTCGAAAAGTGGTCCCGAAGGATCCAAACCTGTTATCCTTGAAAGTTTCTGGCCAGTTTTGTTGAATATGTACTTGCCCATGTAGCCGGCGACGTGGCCTCCGACAGAGTACCCGATGGGCTGGATGCTTTTCAAAGGTACTCCAGCGTTGGTTAGATTCAATATCAAGTCACCGATTTGTTCACCTGGATGGTACCAAAATTTGTAAGGACACAAGAATGGCACCAACTTACCAATTTTAGGAGTACCCATGACGACAGACACGTACGGCCCTCCGGCCAAACTGGAGTAATTCACCTCGATCACGTTATAGTTACCGCTTGAAAGCAGCGCCGGTCTTAAGGTAAACTCGAAGGTTCCGATGGGCAGCCACCCGGGGATCAAGATTCGAATCTGGGTGTTGTTTTTCAGGTACTGAGTGGCGTTGGATGGGCCGATATAAACGGGGTCGATCTGAGTGTCAGAGGTGTACAGCAAAAACTGGATGAAGTATGCCCTGGCGACTGAAAAACAGAATTGAGTCAGTTGTAATGCCGATTTGGGAGTTACTTGTGATCACAAGAAGTAGAAAGAACAACATCATCAACGGTCTAAAACGCCTAAGACAGTACAATGTTGTGTGGGTTTTCTAGAAAATTTGCATTTTTGCATTTCATAGAAGCTTTCAATACCACATCCATTGTTTTTGTAAAAAAACAAAGCAGGAATATTTAAACAATGTAATATTACTTCTTATCAGTTTGTGGCGCAGTGAAGAAATTTCAACAATGAATAATATTAGCAAATGCACTCTCTTTATGTTAATGTGTTCTTCAATAATGGTCAGCCAAGTGCTAAAGAATAAGATCTTCATAAGCGATCAGTAATTTTTAATTAAAGGAGTGATTCTTAATAATTATTATTTTTGAAATAATTAATTGAATATGTATTTTTATTTTGCCCTTTTTCTATTTAAGTGTTTAACTATTTTTAACTTATTTTCAAGTTTTCCAATGTCTCAACTTAAAATTTCTATGGTTTCTCAAGTTTTTTAAATTCTCATTTCTTAAATTTCTCACGAGTATCAACTTTAAATTTCTCAAAACAAAACAAAAAAGTTTCTTAGTTTTATTTATGTCTCAGTTCTTCAGTACCTTGGATCTGAGTTGTTTTGTTTCTTATCTTTTATGTCACTAGATTTCTGAAGTGTTAGCTAGATCTAAAACAGGAGCATTATTCACAGATCCAATGGCGAGCACTTTTTAATAATATTACTTACAAACATAAATATTCTTGCATTGAAAAAGAACTTGAGAAACTTTAGAGCTGCGAGTTTGAAAATGTTGTAACTTAAGGGAGTCGTTAGAGTTTGGGCGTTTGAAATTCAAGGAGCTATTAGGTAGCCTCAGAGTTTGAAAGGGTGAGTGGTTCATTCAACTTTATTTTTGATTCAAAATAGTATATTACATAATGAGAGTTGTAAAGAGCATATTATGTACAAGTGTATCAGTTATATACGAGCGACGAAGGAGCGAGTAATGTAAATATACACGCGTGCGTAATGTCTTTACCACTCGAGTAATGTACTATACTCTTTCTACGAGCATACAATATTGCTTTTAACCCCATCAGATTGCCTTTTCAAAAAAATACTTCAAACAAATCAGTAGGTAGCACATGCAATATTACAGGTGTATTCTGTTATTTTTCGCTTTTTTAAGGTCGTTTCCTTTTTTTTTGAGTTTATTTTTTACAACTTTAAAGGGAGAACGCTTCTCGAATGACGAAACGACGGAAATTAAAATTTTGAGGATTTCCCTCAATTTCCATGGGACTCCTCGTTACATCCTGACTTGGTGACAGTGAGACCACCTCACCCATTCAAATAAAAAAAGAGTTTTCAAAATCGGTCCACAATAAATTGACAAAGAAATCGGTGAACATACATAAAGGACGGAACATTTTGAGGATTTTTCTCAATTTCCATGGGATCCCTTCATCGGATCCTAATTTGTGACAATGGGACCAATCTGGAATTATACCCCTTCAAAAAAAAATAAGAAATTTCCAAATATAACCGAATAGAGAACTCGGCTAAAAAGATCTTATTTTGGGATAGTTAGCAATATTTAGGTTATGTTTTACTGTTAAAACATTTCACAGCATAGAATACATGGCCGAAAGAGACGAAGGTAATAATAATAATAAGTAGCATGCCTTAATCTATATTTTATTAAATAAATTATTAATTTTAAATTCTAACAAAACACATTATTTTTCAGGATAGTATTTATAATTTGATCCTGACATCTTTACATTTTTTTAATATTAATAGTCTGGATGAAGCATTATGTAATAGAACAGTTGTAGATGCTGTTTGTTTGTTCTTCTCAACTGTATAATCAAAGTTTCGCTCTGTAGACGTTGAAGCTACCGCCTCCATTATTTTATCCACAGTTTCAGTTTGGTTGTAAAGAGAATTATCTACGTAACCCTCCGCCAGCGACGAAGATCGCCATCCTATACGGCGCTTAAGGGTTAGTAAATCGTCACCAGCATTTACTAGGAACGTCGCTGAACAATGGCTTGTATATGCAGAAGGATTTTCTAGCTTCAGATACTGTGCAATTTGCTTTGGGACATTGCCGATTTTATTTATTCCCACGATTTGCTTTGTGCACCTTCCTTTCTGGTAATTAATGTAAAATTGTGTGATGGTTGCGTCCTTAAGTTTAAAAGTAATTGCAAAGTATCTTTTACAGATATTGTAAAAGGCTCCAGATATAACCAATGACCTTCAATTTTTGTCTTTTTAAAATCTAAATCTTCGATATCTGTAATTTTCAAATTCTTTAACTTCTGTTTGCGACAAGCTCCGCTTATTCCGATAATTAGAACTGGCTGCAATAAATACAATAATTAAAGTAAAAAGATTTCTTTTGTTTGTTCGAATTATTTACTTTTGGAAGTAGAAAAAGGAGATCAGGAACGTCTTCTATAAATTTATTAACTTGAGCAGTCCTTAAAGTCTTAAATTTTTTGCTTCTAAACAAGTCAGATTGCCTTTTCAAAAAGATCTTAACTTGGGATAGTTTGCAATAAATAGTTTTTTTTAAGTGCCATTCCATAAATTTTCGATACACAACTTCGTACCGCTCTTTGGACTTCTCCGGGGCCAAAATTAAAGCTGAAAATGTTCCAGCAGGAATAATAATTAAGTCTTTGTAAATGTATATTTTCCTAGGGAGATCACACTTTGAGTTACATACTAGAGAACAATGTCAACTATGCAGTAATAAAATTACTATACTTACTTTTGGGATGGAATTGCTACCAAGGGGGACGTTGAACTATGGACTATAGCGTGTAAGCTGATTACATTACAACAGACATTTTGCTAAATAAATAAATAAATAATGAATACTTTTGACAGCAAATCAGAAGGAAGTCTGTAGGGTGTTGCTTTGAATGAAAGGAGGGCGTTTGGGCGGAGCCAATCATGTCGGCATTTGTTTCCACGTAAGCTATAATTACCATGTATTGATTGTGGCTTGGATAACGATATAATAATAATGATAACGTTTCACGTAATTATTAACTACTAAGTAAGAACGTGAACCTCCGCCGTTTATTTTCATAAACATATTGAACACGTTTAGTAATTTAAAAATAGATTCATTCATTATCTGTCATGTCATGTTCTCAGAATTTACCACGTGTTTATCTGTCTTACGTGTACATTGCGAACCCCGATAAACGTATTGAGTAAGAGGATGTAGGGAAACGTATTATGAAAACCTTCTCCCATTTTAATATATCAATATTTACATTGCTGAAGAAAGCAATTCGAAAAATGCCACAATTTTAATGTGACCAATTCTTTGGTCGCCAAAATGGCGGATGCGCCACTAATTTCAATGATTTAAATTTTCAAAGTCAAATTAAAAAGTGTTGAAAAGATATTTTTTCAAACTAATTGATGGCCAACAGGGTAGGGTCCTTTATACCCACGAATTAATTCCCCGCTAGTTGCGCCACTATTTCATAATGTGGATGATAAAATTCAAAACCGAATGGTGAAAGCAATCCCTATTGGCAAAACTCGATGATTTAATCCGAGTTTTTCAGCCGCATAAACCGACATTTATATTATTAACAAGGGGTCATTAGGGCTTTAAAATTCCCTAATCGCTGATAAATATTGATAATTTATTATTTTGCGTCACGTTTGTGCAAAGCTCATAGGTGAAGTGATGGTGCATGTATTGTTGTTAAAACCGGCAAATCCGACTTTTTTAAATGTATAATTTAATATTAATAAATTGTCATTGTTTAATTATTCACTAGTGTTTCTTCGATGCGTGCAAATATAGAGAATTAGCGACTATTTTTTCATGAACTATTTGGAATTTCGAGGAATGACACTTCTCTAAAGTCACGCTGTAGACATCACATCTATTGTCAATTCCCACCCCTGCGTCTCTCCGTTGCATCCACCCTGTTGCGATTTTCCCGGTTTATAATAAATCCGACGATTATTTTCCCAGCAATTACGCTTTTATTGGGGATATCTTTGATGACGTTTGCATTTTGCCGGTTTTACTGCAGTCGTAAACTGCATTCGGGTAGGATTGGGAGGCCGGTTTAGACCAGTCGAGTGAATAACGCCGCGCTTAGACGTACCTCCACCAAGCAAAAACACTTTAGTGATTTCCCCGTAATTCCCCGGATTTTCCGACGTGAATAAATAAAAGGTTACGTCGCTGTCTTCTAAACCTACAACTATCACGCAAAGTTTAAGCGAAACGCATCATTTGTCAACTCACCCTCCACTCAGACAGTTGTAGCGGATGAAAAATACATGACTGCGTAGATTTAACCGGGCGGTCTTCGTTTTTAATTCAGGGCCCAGTTTATCATTAATCAAGCAACTTCGATCAAAAACAGAGACAAATTTTGAGGGTGTTTCACGAGTGGCTGTCCCGGGTCGAAAGTTTTTCCATCAAATTTTTAACAAATTCAACTTTTAAATTATTCGGTGACACGAGGATTGCTCAATGCTCAATTTGGATGAGTTGGAGAGGTGATGTAGGCAGATCAAGTCACTTTCAGTCAAGCTGTCACGTTTGAAGTCAGATCAAGTCAGGAAGTCATTAACCTTTCAGTCTGGTTTCGAATAGCTTACTATACTCACTGTTTGTTCTTACATGTCTTCTTTAACTACTTTTAATCAGTTTTTCCCTAAAACACCAAAAACAATTTTTTATTATACCTGCATCAGAATCGCCGTTTAAAGCACGCCTGAGCGTGCGAATACAGGCGATTAAAGCACGGCGAGCTTTAAAGGTTGTCAAGGAAATATAGGTATCATTATAACTTCATCAAATTTGAAAACTTTTCATATTCCTTCAGGTATGGGTCTTCTGACTTCGATGGTAGTATTTTGGATTCCGTTTGTTCGGCCAATGCTTCTATATCGGGCGAAATCTCGTTTTAACTCATTTTTCCTCGATTTTTGCTGACACGACTAAATGCAGTGACAGACGTGGACGCGAGAAAAACGTAAGCAATAATTGTCGTAATTAATGGCAATATTATTACGCCATTTCGATTTATCACGACAAAAAATATTTCTAAGTTTTTGGTGCTTAATTTGTTCCCAGTATTGCTGGTAAATTAAAAAAAAGCGTAAAGTATTCGTGGATAACTGGTCTTTAAAACACTTGCTCTATTTCGAGCACTCCCGGCTACGCCGTCGTGCTCGAAAACTCGTGCGTGTTTTAAAGACCTTGTTATCCACTCATACTTTAATATACCATTATTACAACTGCCAACGCATGTTTTGCCAACAATGTTGGCATCATCAGGGCGATGAGTAAACATCGTAGTTAGTTACATCGTATAGATCCAGAAAATTGTTTTGTTTTTGGCATGTCTTCTTTGCCTTTTTAACCGACTGCAAAAAAGGGGGAGGTTCTCAATCCGTCTGTTTATACATTTTTACTGTATAGTAAATTTTATAAATTAAAGATCACGTTCACCGGACTTAAACCCAATCGAACATGCAGGGGATATGCTAGAATATGCCAGCGCTGACATCAGCTAGAACTTGTTTGGAATGAAATTTGGCAAAAGCTTTAATCGTTTCGTTATTGAGCTAAGAAACTATAGAATTATCTAATGATGGATTAACAAGAGTCGAAAATTACAAAACTAGAGAACGGAAAAATTGTTGAATTAGTTTATTAGTATAGTAGAATTTAGTTTATGCATCTTTTAGGCCAGAATACGTTTTCCTTTTTATGAAAATTCACATTTCGAAAATGTGAACCCCATCTGCATAATGCGGCGATAATATTCAAACGTCCGATAACGCAACCACATTATCATTAAATGCAAATAAATTAATAACGTATTCGATAGATTTTTAACGTATTGTTGGAAACGAGTAGTTAACCGGCGCACATAATGAGGCAATAAATCATGTTTTTGGGTGGAAATTTGCATAGTTAGTAGGAACGTTCTTAATCAAAAATCGCAGCAACGCTTTCTCGGCCAATAAAAGATAAAGTGCACTAGGAGTTAATTGAAACCGCGCGTTTTTCTCTTCCAGACGGAATCCACTTAGTGCTCTTCTGACGAGGAATTATTGAAAATTTCCTTTGGGAGGTCAAAGATCAGAAATTTCCACCGCCTGAGTCTGCTAATTGCAACTATTAGCTTACTCGTATTGCTGTAAAGCAATACAGCTGCAACAACAACAACAACGCTTGTTGCCAAATCTGAAACTAAAGCCAATAATAACAAAGTTGTGATATTTAAGCCGTTCGATCCGATCGTAGACTAAATTTCCGCCATCGGTTTACATGTGGTTACCGCAGAGCTTGAAGACTTTTATACCAAAAATTACTACTATTCAGCCAAAATACAACTCGTTTGCGGTGTGAAGAAAAAGAGATTAGGCAGATAGCGAAATAAGTTTGCACCAAAAGAATTTAAAGTAAAATAAGTTTTGCCAACTGCGCCCGTAGTTGCAAACAATAATAAACTGGTTTAATTTCGAGTTCAATAAAACGTTTAGTTGTTGATATGCCGCAGGCCAACTTTCCGTACAGTGTGTTCATGTTTTTTTAGTCTTTACTATTTATTCACACCAGAATCTGTGCGTTATTTCAAATTGGTGGAGGCGCTGCTCAAGTTAAGTTCCTTAAAAATCAAAAGGCATCTACAGCTGTTTATTTTGTAATATTCTAGTCTTTTTTGATATTGTTTTAAAAATGTTAAATGATAAAAATTAAAAATAAATTTACTTAAATTTACAAAATTCTAAAAGTTTCATAAGTGGTGGGCTCACCGGTCGAATTGAATTTCTGTAATATTCCACTGTTCCACGGTGTTCATTATAACGGGTGTTCAAATGAAAATAAGCATGTTTGGATGACATTTTACTTCACTGTGCTGCACCCACATCAAAATGTGACGTGTATTGAAAGTTGAAAGTTGAAAAATTAATGGCAACTAGCGATGCACTCAAAACATTTTGATAGCCGCTGGATTTATTTTGGGCAAAAAACTTACTTCTTACGATACAAACTATTGTAAACATGGCGGTCTGTATTGATGAAGAACCCTTTCCGACAGCCAAAAACCACTTTCGTTTTCAACTGAAAAACATAAAGACTCCCCCCCTCCTTTCGTCTAAATTTCGTGCATATTATGTTCCGTTCTTATGTCACAGAATAATAACAGTACAGAAGCGACGCAAGAGAGAGACCATCTAAAGGAAGAGCGAGATGGAAACCACAACCAGGCTAGGGTTCGCGCACACGCGATCATGGCTACAAGCACACGGACAACTGTGAATAATACAGTTAAAAAATAATAATAAATGTACTTAGGGCGGAATATTTAAAGAAATGACTGACAATAGTAAAACGCATTTACGAAACATTTACTAGTTTTATTTCTTGTATAAAATAACATCATCTGCAAATAGTGATAAACTCTATCGTTTACGGGTGTCAAACTGCCCGCTCATCAAAAACTCTTTTTTTCAAAAATTTCGAACAGTTTGCTGCCGCCAAAAATGTAGGTAAAGAGATGTACTTGCGAGCGAAAAATTTGACTACTTTTAGACACCCATGTCCGAAATTTCCACTGGATTTTTGTATAAAATTTTTTATCAGATTTAGAATATTTTACGTAATGAAATTTAGCAATAGGAATTTTAATGACAAAGAAAAAAAAATAGGTGCCTCAAAATTTTTATGAGTCTTTAGTTTAGTGTATTATAATTATTATTAGTTTGTTAGTTATTTATATATTCCTAAATTATTTTATTTTTTTTGATAGTTTAGCTTAATTTATGTATTTTAGGTACTTCTTTTTGATAGATTAATAAACCGTTAATAAATACATTTTTTATTTTATACGGCTTTTGCATATTATTGCGGTGAAAAAGACCCATTCAGCAGTAGCGCGTACTGTTCACATCACTATCGCTCCGCTGACGACCCATCTCTAACCCTCGCATCCACGGCACCCGTCCGATCTTTAAACCTGCGCAAAACTGAGGGACAACCAACTTAATCGCTTTACAACCCATTCAAGGTCATTCAGTCTTGGCGGTGCAACTTCAAAGAAACTTGAAAGAAAATACCGCCACTGACGCTTCTGTAATACTTTCTATTCTGTGCTTATGTTCCGAATGTCCGCTGATAAATTACACACTCAGAGAGTTCCCACATAATAGATATAATCATATCGGTCACTATTTGGAAATAAAGGCATTTTAAAATATTTAGTGTGCACCGTCAACAGTCAAAGTAAAACAGAAGTAATTAATTCGCAGCCGTTCACCGCACTGGTTCCTGCAAAAGAGTCCTCTTTTGTTTAGGCCAAGAGATAAGAGTTTATTTACTAATGGTTCTTCAGTCATGCTAACGGTTCTCAGTCGATTTTCGCGTAAATTTTAAAACCTTGGGTTTTTTTTTAGTTAGAATTTTTTTTCTAGGTCTCCTCATATTAGGAACTGTCACAGGTTTAAATAAATACTATGCTTCGTGAATCAACTTGTACATATTTTCTGTTGGACACCCTTTCTCAGTTGCTGGTAATTTTTAACATAGAATTAATATATTCCGAATAACGATAAAATATTGCAAAAATTTAATAAATTCCGTATGAGCGGGTCATCCGAACAAACTAAAATTATTATTTATTACATTTATATTTACAGAAAGCAGATATTCAGATTCGCTCAAATAAAGACTCATGTGACAGCTAAACAAAGTGTTAATCAAAACCATAATAAAATTAAAACTATAAATCCAGATATTAAAAAATTAAAAAAGAATATTTTGAACAGCATTAACATGTTTCCTCTTGAGCTAAAGACAAAAAAGCACGAAGCAAAATTACCACCCCCGTATATCGTAGTTGTCATTCTTAATTTTTGGCCCGGAATTAATGTAAATTTTTGGAATAATCCTAACTCCCGCGCTCGCAATGATCACTCATCCCCATAAATCATCTCGGCCGATGCAAATTCAGGCCATTCCAACCCTTAAACCTCCACGTCGGCCCTTAATCAAAAAATTAATGAAAACGTAATCAATACCGGGTGCGGCACGAAGCAAACAACCCCGACTTTTCCGAATTAGAAAATAGTGTTAGTCAATTAGATCGGAGTCGGTTTAAGCAAACAGAATTTATTTAAATACGGAATCGTCCCCATTAGCTTCGGGAAGTATCCGTTAATGGAAGACACGATTTGAATTGGAGTTGGAGATGTCGATAATAATTAAATCTGATCCCAGCTCTCCCGACCAGATCTATTAAATGTCTGTGTCTTTTGACAGGATATCGAGCATTGCTACTACCACGGGACCGTCCAGGACTACCCGGGTGCCACGGCCGCTTTCCACACGTGCAACGGAGTCAGCGGGGTCATCCACGTGGGGAACGAGACGTTCGTAATACATCCGTTCTACGGGGGAGACCTTTCGGTCAGTATTTGTCGCTGGAGAGTTTGGAGTTTGTGGGTTGGGTTGATGTCGCGTGGGTCTGCCGCCACGAAGACGTTGTTTCTGATTAAGACAACTACCGTTAAGATGAAATTGGTGGAGGCGCCAGGTTAAGCTAATTTTTTTTACCCTTAACATGTTTGTTATTATTGCTACTGATATTTCTCTATCTCGTCCTGACCATTTCCCTGTCTCACCTTTTCTGAACGCATATTTGCAGTCACTTCGATGACATGTGAAAAAAATACTTATTATTGCCCCTACCCCACGTGGACTCTATCGGAACTGCGACGAAGATTAATTGGGGTTCTGATCATAATTTAAGAGGGCCTCCAGAATGTGTTTGTAGTTTATTAGGCCATAAGCCCTTATCGGGTAACGTATTATGCTGTGTAAACAGCATTCGGGTTAGCTCTATTGACAGCTCAGCCAAGAGAAACATCACCTCTTCGATTCCTTTCCGCTCGTTTCGTCCACCATAAAACTAAGAGTTACAATATTTAAAGGGCTTTTCTTTCCTATATATTTATAGTGGGATAGTAAAAGCGTATTTGCAGCCGGACGGTTTTTATTTATTTACCCTATAAACTAGTAGGGTGCACGATAATACCGTTTAATATCAATTATTCTAGTGTAATTGACTATGGGGTCTTTCCGAAATCCGACGGCCATCTGTGAAATCGTAAAATGGATTCGCCGCTTTCAGCGTTTAGGGCATCGCTTCATCGAGCTTTACTGGTGTTTGGGAAGGAGGGTAATGCGGGGCGGGATTAGGGAGATCCCTGTTGGATGCAGTTTTGGCAAAAGTGAGACAACTAGTGGTGCTTTCATAGATGTACGAAAAAATTAAATTAGAATGGTGAGTATGGCTCCAGATAACTGAAAAAAAAAATAAACCGGCGATTTACATGCATTTGGAGCAATTAATGAATAGCATCATTACTTTTAAAAGGTTGAGATGCGACCTTTTGGCACAATTTACATTGTAACTTAAAGCTGCTCTAACTTACGAGTAAAGTGTAGATTATCTGCGATTATCTGAACTGTTAAATTGTAACAACTCACAGATGAGAGAAACTGCCATCGGACCAATGAGCTGCAAAGATTCAGCAATCATAAGTTCAGTGTAAGCGAGTTTATAATGGAGTTCTCTACCAAAAGATACGGAAGCTGTCAGCTAAATCTTAGTCGACGATCGGAGATTTGATTGATACCAACGTGGAAACGGTAATTATCTCGAGAAGTCGTGCCGAACAGATAACGCTTTCGTGCTTTTCTTCGACCACGGGGTGTTTCAAAATTGGGGTCCACGGCGTTGACGTCACAAAATTAACATCTGATTGGCGGCGAAAAGTTTGCGGCGGATGTAATCGCTTTCGTGTTATCGACAGGAGTTTGCTAAGAGGGCTGGTGTACCGCCGAAAAGGACGGGGGTAATTGGCTGTCAGTTGTCACCGGAGCTCAGACATCCGTACGGACGTGTTCATTAAAACTTATTCCAATTAATTTTAATTAATCCGGTGAAACGCGGCAGCGAGATCGTCGCTTGCGAGCGGTCATTTTTAGCATTCATCCGGGATACACAAAGCTGATGCGCGCTTAAGCCGAAGGAATTACGTGTGCGTCTGACGATTTTCCGGCGGTTTTATTAAAATTCTCTCGACTTGCTGCTCTGCCGCGTCCTCCTGACCGGAGATTGGCATTTTAATTGATAATAGCCGGGATATGAATTCGCCCCTCGATTCTGCTCCGATTTTGTAATTGCTTCTGGACCCTGCCGATCTGCACATGCCTTCATTTCCGTCCGGTGCCGCCCGAATGTGTTTCACTTGAAAACTTTAGACGCTTTCGTTTGAATTTCACCAAGAAATTATGGAAAACATGGGTACTTGAGTCAACAACAATCAGACGCATCAGTTCTAACAGTGTTTTTCTATCCTCGCTCTTCTCGTTCCGTGTTGTAATTTCAGTTTGTCGTGTTTGCATGCACGTTCCAATTAGTGGCATATTGTTGATAATTAATTAGACCTCCCTCGCACGCTAATGTTAGTTTTGCCGTTAGAAACAGCAGACCGTCCACGTCGCCGTAATTATTTCTGTTTGGGCTCCATCCGTGACCGAGAGGCCTCTCTGCATTAAATTCCTCCGAGTCCGGTTAAAAACGGCGTCTATCTCAACTAAGCGCAGAATTGAGAATCGGCTAAGCATCTGGTCCCTCGAGCCTCCGCGTTGTCGGGTCGGAGGACCAATCCCTTGATTAGAAACACGCCAGACTGGCCATTAAAGAAGGATTAGGCCGTTAATTCCGGGCACTTCAATGCAGGGATGCCTTCCGTCCGTCCACAAAAGTTTTATAATTTTACGGGGCGATAAAAGGGACAGCTCATTGTTTCGCTTATCGGATTAAAGCTGGCAAAAATCAGGGGTCATCAGCAAGTCAAACAATGGGACGTAACGATTTACGGCGAGTTAGGCCAAACGGGGAGAAACATGCCACATATACATAATGGGAACAAGACACAATTGGGCGATCTCAAGACCCGGGAGGATAGTGGACGGAGGCAAAAACAAGCTGGTAAAAAATAATTACGGGGCTCGAAGGCCCAATTCCGTCCGAGGACAAAAACCCGGATGTCACGGTTTCAATCGGCCTAAGGGCATTCCTTCGCTCCGTGCTGATTGCTGGTAATTACACAGGCGGTAATAGTTTCAAATGGTGAGATGTTTTATTGACGTTCTACGTAGAATGGATGTTAGTAATGAAAACGTCTGAATTTTGAGTGGCTTTCTTAATCAATCTTATATACTTTACTTTAACTGTTTACAATTGAAACTTTCAATATGGAATAATTCAAAAACATCTGAGAGACGCTAACTAACTGTTAAATAACTGTATACATATTTGACCACTAGAAGGCGAGTGGAGTGCGGTGCAGCCGACATGGCGTTCTCGAATGGGGTCACACCGTCTTGATTGCAATCAATTTTACACAGTAAACGGAAAATCGGATTCGGCGGCAGATCCACCTGTCCGAACAAAATGTGACTGCACAGCTTGACTCTTTTTTAGCAGAAGCATCCACACGTCATATTTGAAGCTCGGACCAACGCCAACAAGGGCTGCGCCAACTCGGGCGCCATGGAATGGCGGCACAACGCCAACATCGGTTTCTTTCCCACCCCTGCGGGCCTGCGACTGAAGCGCGACGTCCGCGAAGCCACCAAGTACATAGAGACGGCGCTCGTGATCGACAAGGCGATGTTCGAGAAGCGAAACGGCAGCACCAGGACGGACGTGGTGCACGACTCGATCCAAGTGGCCAACATCGCAGACCTGTATTTTCGCACGCTCAACACTAGAGTATCGGTGGTGTACATCGAGACGTGGCAAGGCGGCAACCAGGCGCAGATCAATCGGAACGAGGACATCAGCCGGGCCCTGTCAAACTTCAACGACTACGCGGGAAGGAAGCTGTTCAAAGTCGACAAGGACACCACGCAGCTGCTCACCGGCGAGGTGTTCAAGGGGGGCGAGGCGGGGATGGCGGTACCGGCGACGGTGTGCACGTCCAAGGCGGTCGGCATCAGCGTCGACATCAACACCTACGAGCCGCACCTGCTCGCCGGAACCATGGCGCACATGATCGGACACAACATCGGCATGGGCCACGACGACGGCAGGAAGGAGTGCTTCTGCAGGGACTGGCACGGCTGTATCATGGCGCAGGCCATCGTGGGCTTGGACAACGTGCAGCCCTACAAGTTCTCCGAGTGTAGTTCGTCCGACTATATCGATCGACTGAGAACGGGGAACGGGCTCTGTCTCCTGAACAAGCCCAACGAGCTGGCAGTCCAACGGACATGCGGCAACCGTGTAGTAGAAGACGGGGAGGACTGCGATTGCGGGACCATCGACGAGTGTCCCTCCATAGATCCTTGCTGCGACCCCATCACCTGCAAGCTGACCAAGGAGGCGGAGTGTGCCTCGGGCCCGTGCTGCGACGGCTGCGTTCTGAAGCAGCCGGGGACCTTGTGCCGCGAGTCGTCCAACGAGTGCGATCTGCCGGAGTACTGCTCGGGGGACAGCGGAGATTGTCCCGTTGACGTTTTCAAAAAGAACGGGCATTCCTGCGACCACGGCCACGCCAATTGCTACAACGGAGTGTGTCCGACGCTGACCCTGCAGTGTCAAGACATCTGGGGCTACGGTAAGACCGTCCCGACCGATCCCGATTACTCCGCTAAAACATGTCTTTCAGGTGGGACGGAAGCCGACGACCAATGCTTCGAAAAGTTCAACTCGAAAGGCTCGATCAACGGCCACTGTGGAAGTTCCGGAAGCGGCACTTACGTCAAATGCTCCCCCGAAAACGTCAAGTGCGGCACCCTCCATTGTCAAAAAGGTAAAAGACAGCCCATTTTGGCATCCGGATCCGAACAGCCGCCCTTCTCGCGGACATTCATCACCATTCAGGGGACGGAGTACGAGTGCAAGTGAGTCGTCGCGTCGAAGGTGGTGTAGTCAGTGCCGTCGTAACCCCAAACAGGTCTATCCACAGGTCTTTCGCCGGCAGCGACGACGTGGAGTCTCAACGCAAGGCCGGCTTAGTTTGGGACGGAACGCCGTGCGGAGAGAACCTCATTTGCCTTAACCAAACTTGCACGAGCATTTTTCCATACATCGACCAAACAAAGTGTCCTACGAATAACAACAATTTAGAGTGTTCCGGCCACGGGGTGAGTGTTTGAAAAGTGTGCTCCACGACCAAATAAACACATCTTTGGTGTTTATTCAGTCTTGCACGAACCTGAACAAGTGCCACTGCAATCTGGGCTGGGGCGGCCCCGACTGCTCCCTGCAGGTGGAGGTGATGCAGGCGCCGATGTCGACTCGACCGCCCGACACCACCCCGATGGACCTAACGAAGAGCATGAGGAAGAAAGAAACCCCCTACGGTAGGTACGCGTGGCGGCGGTCGCGTTTCGCAGTCAGGGAGCAGGCGAACGCGATTCCCCTGCTCCCGCTCGTTTTATTAGTACGTACACAGAGCACATGACGTGAGGTCACGGTCGTTCGCAGGCAACAACCACTCGAGCAACATGGAAACGCTCACCATGGTGTTCATCCTGCTAGGCGTTGTGAAAGGATTCTTCATTTGTTTTGCGGTCGTGGCCGTTTGCTACAGGTACCTGGCAGGTCGTGTCGTCATCGGCAATGTCCTGTAGATAGGCTTCCGTGGCGTGCCACTACTACCTATGTATATTGTGAAGAGTGTTCAAATGAAAATTTTCCAACAGGACATGCACGTCGAATATCGTTGCGTTTCCTGTCGGGAGTGATTTTTCACTTGAAGACCCGAAACCATTATCTATGATACGTATGTGTTTGCTGCTCTGTGTGTACTGGAAGCGCGACGTGTCGATAATTGAAAAACAACAACTGTAAACTGTGTCTTGTATTATATATTGTCTCATAGTGCTTTCCTTCTCTCTTTTCGCCTGTGTGTTGATGCATGACGATGCGTCGCACCGCCGCCTCCCTCTGCGCTGGGCTGCTGGACCTTCAGATGACTATCACGGGTCCAACACGATTTTTCTCGTGGGTACGCTCATGTCGGTGGTAGGGGGTGTGTTCATTCTGTTTGCAACTATGGCACTATGCTACAGGTCAGTCGTAGTACACAAAAACTTCTCGCTCTGTCTCAGGTTAGTGAGCAGAACAACCAGGTAGCGATCCACGTTTACTCAGCATCCGCTGTCGCTTCTTACGTTACGTTGCGATGCGATCCGTCTTACTTCTCGTTTCATTTGCCTCTAAGCTAGATGTGTGTAGCTGTACGGCCGATCGGCACGTCCGATCCGAGCCGAGCCGATCGGTCCCTCGAAAGAATATAATAATAATTATTATATTGTGTCTAAATGTGTGTCTGTTGACTCTGTTACCTTGTACGACGCACTGCACGGATTTACAATGGGCCGGCCGCATCGGGATGCTTCGGCGAAATACGAACTCAACGAAAACGTCGATCGGACGGGTGGTCGGGTCTTCGTTCATGCTTCACACATCTTCCAAGGCTCCATGACTGTAGGGTTGCGAAACGATCGCGGTCTAGGTGTTTAGGTTTAGGCCTACTATTTTGGTACGATAAGAAACTTTACTATCGGGCAAAAGTAGTCCTGCGCATCCACCGCTCTTACATTCCATCTTATAGTTCGTACAGTCATGGAACCTTGACGACTGAGGCCATCTTTGACAAAGAGCACCCCCTCCCTCCCCCTGGTGGGCCGCGCCGGACGAACAATTACGTCAAACCTCAATTTGAGTTCGTATTTTCCGCCGGTATAATTGACGCAGTCGATAAAAGCTCCATCGAGTCCGACGTCACTTTAATTATGAATCGTGTATGGCAACCCCCTCCCACCGCACCAGTGTGGGATGCTGCGGTAAAATTGTAAATCTTCACAGCAAAACCGAAAACTCTCATGCATGCCGCATGCGCCGTCTATCTCTCTTCTAACCTGAAAACAAAATACCCGCAAGTGTCGGTGTTTTGTTCGATGTGTTGCACGAGATCTGGTTTTAATGTCATGTATATATGCACGAGTGCGAGTTATGCGATGTGGGAATGCGTGTTTCCGTCTCTATTAGCTGCTGCCTTATGAATGCGAGCAGAGTGTGTGCGCCCTTTCGATCCACCCCCGGATTCACCTGACTTACACTACACACATAAATTATTCAACACACCCGACACGCAGCTTCCACCTGCAGAAATACAACATCACGTTATTTTCCTTTCTCTGCCATTTTTTCCACGTGAGTGGGCATGTCCTCTGTAATCTTTCTGTGTTCGATGTGAGGCGCTGCGGACCGACTCGACTCCTTTTATGAAAGCGAACATGTGTTCGCTGGGACGAGCAGAGTTCCTTGTGGTGGCGGAAGAGTCATTTAGATTAGATCATCAAAATAAAAAAAGAAAAAAGAAAACAGCTACCGCTGCAAGTCAGTGCAGTTCTTGGCGTTCTCCCACCACAAGCGCCGAAACAATCGGGAGTCCCCGAGTCGGCCCCGCTGCTCCTTTGAAGGACCATTATTAATCCGTCTCTTCGTTCTCCCCCCTCTTTGACCGATTTATGTAAATTAACAACTGGAAGGAAGACTACCGTTCCCAAATACGAGAAACCGTACAAAAAGCCCATTCCGAAAAACTACATCCACACCGCCGGCAACCATTCGCAAGAGGACAGTTTAGATAACGCAAACAAGATCTTGGCGTTGGGCGGCGGGGTCACGGCCTTCGGGTAAGTCTTCGACCATCCCACACCAAGCGTGAGAATCGGAAGGATGGATGCTCATTTCGTTTTTCCTTTCGCTACTGCGTTTTTCGTTACGTTCCGTTTCTTTGAATGAGCGGTCATCTTAGAAATGTTCACTGTTAGGTCATTCTGTGGATGTTCAGTTAGATGGTGAATGATTTATATGAGAAACCTTGTATGCGGCATCGTCCACCTCTGCAGCTGGAGTTCGAAGGGTCGGTTTCGAACCGAGGCGAGGACTTCGAGGGAAAATATTATTGGAACGGGTGATAATATTTTTCCGGAGGAGTCGAGCGCTTCTGAGTACAGAGACTTTGTTATTGGGGCGATGTTATTGCGTATTTTCGCTTTAATGAATTCGCGTTTATGAACTGGTTTTATTTACACAGTTGCTGTAATCGTAAAAGTGCACTTTGTTTAACAGTATTGCCGTCAGGAAATTAACACGAGTAATTTTGATAGTCGTGAAATCAGCTAAAATATGCTAAAATACTCATTCATCAACGACGCTCATTCAGTACTTGTAGTCAGAAGTGGGATCACCGATCGGGTCCCTCTCCGCAAGAATATTAATACGATGTCTTTTGCCAGCCGGGCCGATTCGCAGAGGGTGTTATTTCGTTCGGCAAACCACATGGGCGCCGGAGGACCGTCCCATTACCAGTTAGTGACATTCATGTGATGGTTACACACTCAATGTTGCATCCGACTGTGTAAAACCACATTTTATTTACATTCGTTTCATTTCTGTGCATCACACGGAAATTGTGTGCCTTTTCGTATTATTTTTGCACGCTTGCATGCCATCAATGTTTCGGTTATCCCCCCGATCGTCCACTAATCAGAGTCGTTTATCTGTGCGGCCCTGCAGGGAGCACAAGATGCAGCAGCTGAAGAGGATGGGTGTGGGTTCAGCGAGCGAGGAGGACCAGGGACATTCGGGTACGTCGCCCTTTCGGCAAGGTCTTGTAGTACATAATTCCGTCTTGTTTTCAGAAGAGGAGTCGGTGTCGTTTATCGACCTCCAGCATAACAATCTGAAAATTCCGGAGAAAAAGGGCATCTTGAAGAAGCACGACTACTGCTTGTCGATGGGCGACGGGGCGCAACCGGAAGAGCTCATGAGTCAGGCGGAAGCGACCATGACGCAGCTCGTGGCCGGCGGTGGGGCTTCGGAAGTCGAGCGGACTCTTAAGACTTTGAACGGTTACCACGAAGACATTATCACAGCTTTAAGGAAGGCCGCGTCCCATCGGGGCACTTCCACCCCATCGGGCAGCAGCAGCGCGCTCAGCGAAGAGCTACTGCGGAGGAGTTTGCAGCAGTGCGCGGACAGTTACTCGGAGTACAAGAGAAGCAGCAGCCAGGAGAAGATTTGCGAGCCCCAGGTGCATTTTTCCCACTAATAACAACCAATAATTCTAGTTCTAGTTCAGTTCCGAAGTAGTGGGGACTGAGGTTTCCAAACTTCACAGAACCCCAGTTTTTTTTTTAATTTCTCTCAGGCTCTCAGTTTTCCACTTTCATCTTCTCAATTACTATTTTCCGAATCCCGGATTGCCCCGATTGGTTTAGAAATTCAAGATTTCAACTGAAAGTCGGGATTTGCAGTTGAAAATTTGCAATTTCAAAATTTAATAATTCTGATTTGATTTAGGAATTTTCCATAATAACGAAAGCTCAAATTTAACAAAATTTTAAATTACGAAAATAATGTAGGGGGTGAAATTGAAATGTATGTAAAAATTTTAACTGGTGCATCATAAGGTCCAGTACAACATATCTGTGAAAATTTGACTCAAAAATTTTAATAGGACAAACTCTTTAAACTATCCTGGTTGTGGCGTCCATGATGCAATAATTAGAAGTCGACAAAATTGACAAAACAGTGATCAGAAAATTCAAGAATTCAACATTTATGTGATTCAAAATTTGCAAACAGGAATTAAAAATATGCAAATTCAAAATTTTTTTGATTGATCCATAAAAACGTGAAAATTCAGGAAACTGAGAAATTTTAGATTTAAAGGGTCAAAATTCTCCGAATTCGGGATTTCAATGATTCAAAATTTGCAAATTCAGAAGTTCAAGATTTCGACACTTCAATTTAGGATTTTCATGATTCGGTAAATGTAAAGAGTAGTCTTTGTTGGGACCGCGATATGCTAGGTTCCAAATAAATTACACCTTTAAATTAAATGACTTTTGAATATTCTTCTCCCATCATCACATAACTTTGCAATTTTAAAATTCAGTAATTCCCGATTTTAGAGATTCATAATTTGCAAAATTCAAAAATTTATTAAGACTTTAAAGAATCTAATTTGGTAAATTCAGGTTTCCTAATTCAAAATTAATAAGACTTTCATGATTCAAAATTTTCAAATTCGGGTTTTTAACGATTCAAATACAAATTCAAAATTTCAAAATTCCAACGATCGCATTTTTTAAATTAGATTCAGAATTTGCAATTTCCAGAAAGCAAAAAATTAACTCTGCAACGATTCAAAAATTTGCAAATTTAGGAATTCAAGGTGTAGTTATTCAAAATTTTGAAATTAAAAATTTGCAAAATCTTGTTCCTTATTTATTAAATTTTAAAACGCTAAAATTAAATTTTGGGCGCGTGATCGTCCGGAAAAATGACAGAAAGGACAAGACAAAACAGTGGCGGGAAATTCATACCAAACCTAGCAAGGACAAGAACGAAAGCACACGACACCACTCATCAACATCAAATCTCAAATGTTACTTGGTTTTAGGTGGTCGTGGAGGCGGAGGAAGAGGACGAAGACGAAGTGCCTCCGTGCGGCCCCATCAGGATCCGGAACCTCGAGGACCTCATCCGCCAACTGGAGCACCACTCGCGCCACATGAGCCCCAGCGGCTCGGAAGACATCCGCATGTCAGAAACGGAAGCCGATCGTCATTACCGCCAAGAGTCCTCCTCCGCTTGCAGCGAGAGCAGCCACCAATCCCACCGAGAGAGCCGCTTCGTCTACGGCCGGTACCGGCAGCCCCCGGGGCGGCTGCCCTACCCCCACCCTCACTCCCATCATCAGGCGGAGGAGGAGAGCATCTACGAGAGCGCGGACCACGAAAGAGGCGCCCCTTGCGGTGACACCCCGGACAGCGAAAGGTAAACGCGCCGCCATTCTCGATCCCTATCCCATCTCCACTACCAGTGACTGGTAGTTCTGTTATACCTATTGTTTTCTAGTGATGAATTTATTCAAGCTCAGCAACAGATGGCCCGATGGGCGAGTGAGGACGCGATGGGGCAGGCGAGCGGGAGCGGCGTCGTGGGAGGCGTCGGGGGCGGCGTGCCCCGCGAGTACTTCCCGTCACCGAGCAGCTCCACGAGCGAGGAGCCGCCCAGCATCGCCCGGGCGCCCGTCCCCGCCCCGGGCCCCCCCGTCGGACCCCCGCACCCGGAACACGCCACCATCCACCGACCCAAGCGCTATCCCGAATATAAACACTGATAGTGACTGAAACAGGGTAGACTCGCAACGACTAAGCGCCCAGTGACACGACCTGTACATAGCAAATACGTGTGAACGGTGACTGATCAACTACGTAGGGAATATTCTAAATCAATTCGGCGGCGAGGGGGCCCTGCGCGACACCCTAGAGATCCCCGAAATCATAAACCCGTGACTTCTCTCCCCTCTTCTTTTTTACAATGTCGAAAGAAACAAGCAACTATGGAAGAAGACACTATCAAATAAATTATTACTGCAAAGGTAGATTACTCAAATTTTCTAAAAATACACTGCCATGAAACGCTTAAATTGATCAACTTGATGCTTAAGTAATATGTTAAAAAAAAACTTAAACGAAAGGGCAGTCAAGTGAAAATTCTTTTTTTGCAAAAATTAACATTTCAAATTCACATTATGTACAGTTTTTTGCTGGTTTCTAGATGATCCCGATTTTTTTATTTTCTCCTTAGATCTCATGGTGTCTCTTTGATAGAGGAATAGAGTCTAGATAACTTAGAGAATCTAAGCAAAGAACCGAAAAACGAAAAGAATCCAGGGAATCCGGGAACCTCTAGATTCAAAGCGCTTCGGAAAATTAGGGAAATATCTAAGAAATCAGAAGAATCTAAAAAAGTCGATATCCCAGAATATCCAACAGTTCCAGAAAAGTCTAATACCCCCGAACAGTTCCTTCCCGCGGGCCCCTCTGGTCGTATCTTCTGTTTCACTGACGTCGTCATCGCGTTCGCGCCGCAACTCCAAAGACTGACCTCCACCAAAACGACGGCTTTGTCCCTGGAGCTCTCCCGTGTTAAGTGTAGTGCGGCCGCCTTCCCGGCTGACGCTTGTAGTTGTTGACAATTTGTTTACAACAGACAGAACAGATCTGCGCCCGTGCATTAATAACAAAGATATTTGAAAAGAAATGCATGCATAATTCTAAATCCGTGGTGTGTATAATGTTGGAAGATTCCCGATTCTGCCTTAGTTGTCGGCGCCCTTGCTTCCCTAGCCTAGACCGCTCGAGAGGTGACGTCCGCCAGAGAAAACGTTGAATAAAATGTAAATTAATAAATGAGGATACGAAATCGTTCCACGAGGCGATTTTTTTTTATTGTAGTTCGTAAGTTAGTCTCCAGTTTCTCTTTAGTGGTTTCACGGAGGCGATGGCCTAATCAACCGTTTGGTCGCAGTTTTGTTGAAGACAGCTCGATTCGTGGGACCCGGCCTCGTCGCCGCGTCGCACCAGTTGAACTGTCTGCAGTTTTTGTTGAATATACAATTGTTGAATTTTTTACGCTCTCCATCCATTTTGGTAAAGATTGTAAGCGGTCGCGGACTCCGTTTGCGACCGTCGAGGTCGGAAATCGGATGCGATGCGGCTGCCCTTGTACAGTACCTTTCAAAAAGCTGCGCGCGAGCACGAGCCGCCCTCGCTGACGCTCGCCGCAGCTGAAACAATTCTAAATGCTCAGTAGAAGTCTGCAGATTTTAAAGAGACATATGAGAAAATAGTCCAGCGCAAGTAGTGTGCAATGTAAATAAAACGGTGGTAACCGTACGGTGTTACTGGAACGATAGAAGTTGTTGCATTCTTGAATTAAATTATAATGATATAATTGACAAGGTCCGCGCATTGTTTTGGCGGCTCATCGGGTGGCAAGTGCCTCTCAATGAGCGACCGCTCGAACGACGAAAATCAAATAATGTTTGGTTGCTTTTTTCACGGCACTACGTTATAAATAATTGAATGTCAATTATAACGTCCAAATAATAACCTAAGAACCGATGTACGATTCAGTTTCTGAACAAAAATAATAATTGTGTAGCTTAGACGTTGCTGTACAATATTCGTTTTTCAGTTAACCGGTGACAAGAATAAAGAATAGTGCCAAAACTGGTCCATCACTCAATAGACGCAAGAACATCGTTAATCATTTGCTGGCCAAACACGCACTAACTCGTTTCGTTTTTTAGCACAAGCAGTGAAGGCACATTTCGCAAACACACAAATGAAAGACGTGGCAACCGGATGTTAAATTATATTGTAAAGAGAAACCAAATGGAAAAATTGCTCATTGTTGTATTATTTGTTCAAGTCTTGTACTCTCTCTACACCGTGTTGCGTTATAATCGAATATCTTATGACTATACCGTATTAGTAAATTTATGTATGTTGAGGTTCATTCGTGGGGGAGTACAAGATTTCAGGGTAAAACTATACAAAAATTCACATGTATGCGGAATCACTTGCAAGTTTTCTAAGAAAAAAACAGATGGATGTAAATATAGTGTTATGATGATATACACTGCCTAAATAAATAAATTATTACCTACGCGCGTTTCATTCCCTGCGCCACGGGCAAATCTCCCCGGCAACCGCTAGTCGATACCCTTCAGTTTGTCAAAAATGTTTTGGGGCTTCACTCCCGCTCTAGACCTTCTAGACATCTACTTGCGGCGAAACGAGACCCTCCCGGATGAACTGAACGTCCTCCTCGTGGGAGGATCCGACAGCCGCCACATCCTCCAGACTCTGGCCCGTCGTTACAGGCACGCCCCCACCAAATTTAACTTCTTCGTGGCCGAAGCCAGCATCGAAACGCTCGCAAAACAACTTCTGTTGCTCAACATCGCCTTCCAACACCCGTCAGTGATAGGCCCTGCCCCCAAAGTCAAGCTCTTCATGGAGATATTCGGCAACACTCTAGTGCGACCCTCCGTGGCCAAATTCCTCTCCGCCACGGCCGCCCACATGCTCAAAATGGTGACAAACTACGACTATCTCGCAGCATCCATGCCTTTCATCACCCTCCAACTAAAATACAAGGAGCGCGACTACTTGGAAAACCTACTGAAATTTTGGTGCGGCAAAGATGAGTTCGACATCTGTCACTCTTGGGACCGCAGACTTCGCAAGAATCTGGGTGTCAGGTACGACTCTAAAGTTGGAGCTTTCGATTGGGACCTGCACATGCGGTTGCACTCGATCGGAGCGCAGCAGATTTGCGGCCAGGAGTATCGCAACTTCCGGCTTACGGGAGTGGCGTTCACTTGGTTAGAATCGGAAGTGTCGAAGCCCAACAGGTCCATGGTTTGCGTGGTGGCTCCCAACGGGGAGAAGTTTGTCCATTATGGGTATTTGGGCGACATGCAAACAGGCCCGTTCGTGGCTTACGGTCTCAGCTGCGAGGACCCAGACTATTTAAAGAGCACCAACGGCCAGAACATGCACAGAGCCACCGATGTCACGGAACGCAACATTTCGCAGATCTTCCACGAAATCCTGTACGGAAAGGGGTACCACCATCAAAGTACCTCGGATGTTAAGCTGGGACCAGTGGTGATGAATCTGGGCGAGAAGAGAGTCGTGGATATCAGAGCTAACGAAATAGGCACTAGTAAGAACAGGTGTTTTACTGTGGAAAACGTAAAGATTACATTCATTTCATTGGGGAGCCTCCAGTTGATGAAACACAAGGATGAGTATAAAGAATTCTTTCACCTTCTTTACTACGGGTGTTTTTACATCAAGCATTTGTGTAAAGATTTGATCGGGTTTGTGACGGCGAAGAATGGGGTCGTTGTGGTGGAGAACCAGAAGTTCGTGGTGACACACAGAGACAAACAGCTGACGGAGTTTGGGGATGAAGTGAAGAGGGCGTTGGAAGGAGCACAGCTCGAGGAAGTCGAGTTCGATCCCTGCAAGGACGATTTTGCTCAGTTTGTAAAGATTTAGATAAGACTGATAACATTTAATTGTCTGTTTGATTCTTTTAATGTTCTTAATATTTCTTTGGGAATTGAACCACTTTCGATTACCATTTCTGTTATCAGGAACTAAATGTTTTAATTAAAAACCTGGAAAATGTGTATTATTGTTTACAATCATTTTGACCGACCAAATATTATGGGACAAAAACTAAACAAAAAAGATTAATGTTAAACAAATTTATTATTTCGTATAAATGAACAGGACTTTTTATTTCATTTACTGCCGAACTGCAGAGTAAATAAAGCAACCATTACTACTTATTTTTTTTCAACATTTTCTTCTTAGCAGTGTCTTTCAAAGACCCAATCTGCCTCTTCTTTCCTTTCTTGATCTTCTTACCCAACTTAACACTAACCCCTGGAGGAACATCCTCCCAACTCACTTTCTGTCCTATACTCTTTTGCTCCCTATTTTTTTGCCCTTGCTTGAGTTTTTTATTTTTATTGTTAGTAATTTCCTGACTTTCATTGTTACTCGGACCCTGTTTAGGCTGCTTCCCTTTTTTATGTACATCATTGCCATTTATCCTTGGAGAGTTCAAAGCGTCATTTTGTTTTACTTTCTTCTTCTGTGTAGCATTGCCGTTTACACTTGGAGACTTTCCAGCTTTGTTCTGTTTCACTTTCTTCTTCTCTGTATATTTACCATTTACATTATGGGCCTTTCCAGCGACTGTCTGCTTCACGTTCTTCTTTTTCTCTTTTTTGTCGTTGTCCGTGGTTATCTTTTTAGCACCCTCCTGTCCTTCACTATCGTCCGCCTTTCGCTTTTTCTGTTTTCGTTCCTCTGTCTCCTCTGGGTCTACTTCCCCAGTTTCCACTGTCTCTGTCTCTTCCTCCCCTCCAGATGTAGGTATGACATTCGAAAACTTCCTGAATTTCGCCACAAAGAACCCGTCCATGTTATGAGTGTGTGGGTAGAACCTCTTTGTCAGCTTCAAACTAGGATGGAATCTGAACTGTCTGAAATTTGTGAAGCCTTCAGTACCGAAATCCAGGCCCGTATCTACCAACTTCACGTTTCTCTTCTTCAGCGCGTAGTCAACAACCCACTCGTTCTCTTCAGGCAAGACAGAACAAGTTGAGTATACTAAATATCCGCCCGTCTCTGACTTTGCGTTTAGACAGTCGATAGCAGCCAACAGGAGCTCTCTCTGAAGATTGTAGCACCGTTGGATGTCCTGTTCGTCCTTGCTGGTTTTGACGCTTTGGTCCTTTGCAATCACCCCCGTTCCGGTGCAGGGGGCATCCAGTAAAATCCTGTCGAACCCTTTCAATGTCGAGGGGAACTTCCGTCCATCCAGGGTGGTGATGACGGAATTGACCACCCCCATACGGTGGAAGTTCCCGACGATGGCTTTGACGCGGTCGCTGTTGATATCGTTAGCGAACAACACCCCAGTGTTTTTCATCAAGGCTGCGATGTGGGAGGCTTTGCCCCCGGGGGCGGCGGACATGTCCAGAATGCGCTCGTTCTCTTGCGGTGCCAAAGCCATCACGGGGAGGAGACTAGAAGCCCCTTGGATTATGTAATGACCGGCTAGATACTCGGGAGTGGCCCCGATCGGGACTTGGGACGAATACACTACGAGTCCCACTTTACTCCACTTGCCTACTGGGTCCAAATTGACTCCCCTATTGATTAGGGCTTGTGCCAGGTCTCGTCGTCTCGTTTTCAAGCTGTTGGTGCGTATAGTCAGGGGCCTCTGGACCTCACTGGCTTCCAGAAACTCCAATAGTTCTGTTAAAGGAAACAAATTCATTAGTTGCCCCATGAGAAACTCATTATAACTGTAGTAAATACAAAGATCGTTTTTCAGCATGTCAATGTATTCAGACCGAGAGTGTTTCTCGTCCCTGTTTTTACTGAAGTCGGACAGCACCCCGATGACGTCACGGATTCTCTGCTGCACCTCTTGTAAGCTGGCGGTCTGCTCCCTTTCTTTCCGAGACGGGAATGCGAACTTTTCCTGGTTCGCGATGTTCAATTGGAGCTCCTCCTCAGCGAGTTTTTCCTCTTCCTCTTTCTGCTTCTGCAGCTCCTTGTTTTGCCGCTCGATCGGCAGCTCGTCGTCGGAAGACTCATCCGTGACGTCGTCCAGGGTCCCCATTTTCAGGTTGTCCTCGTCGCTGCTCTCATCGCTTTCAATAACGAGTTGTTCTTTGATCTTGGGTTTGAGCCACTTTTTGTTGTCGTCGGTGAAGCCTTTTTCGCCGTCGTCGCTTTCGGGGAGAACTTTCGTGTCATTCTGACTCAGAGAAGGCTTGAGCCATGATGGATTTTCAGGTTCCGAGTCTGTTGGGCTGTCCTCGCTTTGGGGGGTTTCCTTAACGGGGCGGTTTTTCTTTTGCAGTCGTTTCTTCTGGCGCTGTTTCTGACGGTGGCTCAACTTTTTCTTGTCGGGGTCGTCTGAAAACACCACGATTAAATTCTGAATTTGACAAATAAATAATCAAACAATAAGTGAAGAAGATACAGCTGTATGCAGTTTTTTTATACACCTTGTATATTTTGTCAGGTCTTCATAAATGATTCATACCTCTGGAAAATAAAATTTACATCCAGTTAGTGGGAGAATTTTGACGTCCATTCTGGACGTATGAATTATAACTACAACCAAGGACCCCGATATTCAAGCATTCATAAACGCCACCTCGTCGAACTTACCTTGCAAAGCTTTCGGAAAGACCGGGTCCTTCTGCTTCTTCGCCTTCTTGCCGGGCCCCTTTTTGACGATCACGCCGTCATTGAATTTCGCCTTTCGTCCCATTATCTAGAGATTCGTTGGAAAAATGATCAAACACACGTGCTACATTTGAACCCTAAACATGGAATTGTGTGAGGTTATGTCGCTGGTTCAGTCAGGGATGAGTCAGGCCAGCCATCAGTGCTAACTAAAATCCACTAATTCAACAGGATTATTTGACGTTTGAGGTTATGTCAGCCAACCACAAAACTATGCACAAAACAGCTAATTAATTGTGTTTGCTTCGGTTTGCTTCTTAAAGTTAGTTGTTTTGTGGTGAACTGCCTTAAAACAATGAATAAAAACTTAGAAATAAGAAAACTGCCAATGTCCGAGAAAATGAAGCTGATTCAGTATCTGGAGGAACAGGAGTCTTGGAAAAAACTCATGTCAATTATTCCACAGGTGTTGTACCCGGACAACTACTGCTGTGATATTTCCACTAAAAATCCGCCTAAATATCACACGCAGCACTTCCAGTGAGTCGTTTAAGTTTGTTGTTTGTATCTGTCACTGTAATTGTAGCATCATTCAAAACGCTTCGACTCTCTCGAAACGTTTCTGCGCGGAGATCCTCCTGAGGGAATGGGGCACCTCTGGAAGGGTGCGCCCCACGCTGGGCCACCTGAAGTACCTCCTCGAAAAGGCCCAGTTATTTCACGCCGCCGATTTCATTACAGAACAAGTACTAAAGCAGCCACGCACCGCCAGGCCCACAAAGGGGCCGGCGGCCCCATTGGTGTTCGACTCGGAGGAGCTAAACGACAGTGACGTTAAAAAAATTGAGAAATTACTAGATGACATTAATTACCCCAGCTCTGCCATTGCCAACATCCACAAGTTAAACTCAATTAATACAAACATTGACTACACTGCCACAGATGGTTCCAAAACGATACCAAAAATTGTAATAAGCGAGTCTCCCGATACCGAGGAGTCCAAAGCGTTCATCAACATCCCCCTAGTCATCCAAAACGACAAAACTCTGTCGGAATCCGACTTGATAAAATTCTCCACAACTGAACTTCCCAACATCCCAGACTTCCCCGCCCTGCTCAAAGACTCCACAAGCACCAACATACCGGTGATGGTAGAAAACTTGAGCAGCGACAGTCTCCCAGACAACCTACCCAAAATCTCTGATCTCTTAGAACCCAACGTCAGCACTTTCAGCACGGAGTCGTCATCCAACTTACCCAACATCGGCGAACTTCTGGGCGAAGTCTCCAAATCCCGTTCGTGCACCTCGCCCTTGCCCAACCTGTCGCTCAACACACCCCTCCCCCATTTCAGTTATAGCGAGTTAGAAACAGCCACAGACAACTTTGACGAGACTCCTCTGACCCAAAATGGCAGGTTCCTGGGTGCCGGAAACTTCGGGAGAGTTTATTACGCCCCCAATTTATTGGACAGGCCCACAGCTGTGAAGAAGTTGCTTCTGGAGAACGCGTCGTACGTCGATGTCGACGATCGCATCACTAAACAGTTTACAGCAGAAGTGGAGATTTTCAGCAAATACAAGCATGAAAACTTGGTGGCGTTGTTGGGATATTCCTGTGACGGTTTGACCTATTGTCTCGTGTATGAGTACGTTCCTGGAGGGACCCTGAAGGACCGGCTCGAGGTGACTGTCTTATTATGTCAACTTCTGGTAAATTTGTTTTGTAGAAGCGTGAGCTGATTTGGACGGAGCGGTTGTACATTGCTCGGAGTACCGCCAAGGCTATCAATTATCTACACACAGGATACTCTACCCCTTTGATCCACAGAGACGTGAAGAGCGCCAACATCCTCTTGGATGTCAACAACAAACCTAAGTTGTGTGATTTTGGCCTCATTAAACATTGCACGAACCCCAACATGCACACGGCGACGACCATTATAGGAACGTCGGCATACATGGCTCCTGAAGCCTTCAAGTATGTTATACTTACGTGTTGTCATAGTCTAAGAACGTGGTTGTAGTGGCGACCTCTCGGTGAAGTTGGACACTTTCAGCTTTGGTGTTGTTTTATTGGAGCTTCTGACCTCCAAGCCGCCGATAGACGCGAAGAGGGAAAGAAGAAACTTGGTAATAAATTACAACACTGGTTTTTGCATAATTTATTTTTTCTCCATGTCCCAGGTATCTCACGTTGATGGGAGCTGCAAAGAGGGGCAAATAGCACCGGTACTCGACACTTCCGTGGGGCCGTGGACTGCAAATGCCGTGAATTTTGGCCAGAAATTGTATGAAATTGCACAAGATTGTCTGGAAAACGAGACGCAGTTGAGGCCAAAAATGAGTGATGTCTTTGCCTCATTGAATGAGCTTATCGAGAAGGGGTTGTAATTTGTGATAAAAGTCAAGTGCAATTATGTTTGATATTTTTATACATAAATATTTGCTTTAACTAGCCGAGGGCTTGAAAATATGTATGTTCTAAGGAACATAGGCAATTGTGCTGGTGACAGTTTGTACTCAGCCTGTCTCGTAAGAAGTTGGAGTCAAAGTTTAAGAGCATTATTATGAATAAGGACCACCGTGATTGCAAATAAATAAAGCCCTGATCAAATCAGTAAAGATAAAATTTTATTGACGAAAGTGGTTTTTTTTTTTTTTTTTTGCAAAATGCACGTCGCACTCTCAATTCATAATCCAGACCCGCCCCAAATCTCAATTCCCGCCGGCCGGATCGCCCACGCTCCTAGTTAGAACCCGAAGGTGAAACATCGCAGTCCCACGCTCCGCCCCCGACCCGAAAATCGCCAAAAATCAACTGTTTGCCGCCCCCGCCCTAGCCGTTTGACATTTCGCTCCGTGCCAGCGCGACGGACGCATCGGATGGGTCCTGATGGGAATTGCGCCCACGTCGACCCCGCCCACACACCCACGCTTCATTCATGCGGCCCAGGCCGAACTCGCCGCCCCCCCCCCTCCCCGCGCCACTTTCTCGCGTACTCCCTTTTCCTGCATAACGCAGTGCCGGGACACCGGAGTGCATGAACTCGACGCCGAAATGGTGGATGCGCCGGGAGACCGGACTTTCTTTTCGGCGCTCGCGGCGATCGATCTTGACGACTTTCGCGGAATCTTAAATTCCGGCTTGTGAAATATTTCGCGCTTCAGATTTTCTTTTTTTATGAATGAGCGCTCGTGACGATGCGCCAATCGATGCTCGGCGAAGAATTGGGTGCAATAGCTCGCAACTTTTTTACAGGGGGATTCGATGAAATAGATCACCAGCTTTTTTTCTTTTTTCCCTGTTGGGATTCTGTTTAGTTTTGCTCCTATCTCTTGCAGTTTTCTGGTCACTTGTCAACTATTTCGTTTCTTTCGGAGCTTTTTCCTTTATTTTTCCTGATTCTGCCACCTGTTGCATCCTCTTTTTCTTCACTCTTTCATCGTTATCTTTTTTATTTTACTTGTTATTGCTTATTGATTTATTAGTAATTTGATATAGTACTTTACTCTTAACTCTTTGTTGGCATTTTCTTTCCAAATTCCTTAAATCTCCAAATGATGTATGTCGATACTAAATTTTTTTCAATTTTATTTTTTAAATAAATCTTTAAGAAAACGGCCTCTAGAAGACTTTATAGAAATATTAGAGAGTTTAAGGAAACTATTGACAATATTTTGGCCGGAAAATAGAAAATAGCAACATAAAACTGGGACACAATAATTGAGACAACATTGATCAAACCATTAACTAGGCTAAGAAACGCAACAGTGCCCTATGTTCCAGGAGTTACAGAATGAACGAGGAGGTTCCACGAAAGTGGGTAAGTCGGGCGAAATTGAATAAAACTGCAGGATATTGATCGCGGAGTGTGTGGAGTAAGGTTTTTACGTGCGGGAATTATATACAGAGTGAACCTTTGATCTTTGGCGTATTGTGGGCGATGTTCCATCTTCTGCTGGAATGTGGGCGAGAAGCGAACCGTTGATAAAGTTCTTGCGGGCGAAGAGATGAGCAACTTGGGAGTTTTAGGAGCAACTGCTTCTATTATTATCAACTCGGTATATTATGTGGCTTTAGCAAACAATTTTAAAGCACTCGCCGATTCAGAAGTATTTTAATCAAGAGTGCGTTACAAATTAGAAATTGTATCACTCGGTATAATCTATCAAATACAATTAAGCCAAACCGCTTCGTTTTGTGTTACCCATAAATGCAAAATAAATTATCGACTACCACTTTCGGTAGCAACTTTAGCAACGCCGTCATGCGGAAGCTCCCGGGTCGTGCAAAGTGGAAAAGTCGAAAGTCAGTGGAGAGGTCGTGGCATTTGAACGCCTCGTGGGCGTAGCCTCCACGCACCGCAGCGTCGATGAACAGAAAGATGCTTTTAATTTTTGTACTGTTATATTTTTTCGACTTATAAATTTATATATAAAGAAGTTACATGTTCGTTTTATAAATGTAAACCAAGAACATTATAAAATTGAATAAAGTCCTACTTTCGTTAATTTGTTTATCTGAATAATGTCGAATAAAGCAACAGAATAAACGATAATAATAAAATTGTATCTAGTTAATAACAACATTAATTGTCCTATTCGAATGTAAACAATGGCTGATGAACAATGTATAATAAAGGAATGCCGACGTGAGAACGTGAACAAACAATAACACAGAACCTGCAAGAGTCGTTCGGTGAAGGAACGCCGGCGATCAACGCAACCGAACCGAAACCTCAATATAACGAACGACAGTAGGTAATAATAATAATAAGTCGGTAATAATGATGTTCGGTTACCGGCGCCGCGCCGCCGCGACAATAATAACCAACACAACGAGTCGTGTTCGTCGAAATGAGGGTTCAAAAGAATCGACAACCAAATTCCGAATCCTTATTTTAACGAGCAGAACCCATTCATTCACCCACCCGTACGACGATGACGGCGGCGTCGTGGAAGTCGTCGCGTCGCGGTGATGAAAATTATCACGTATTGCATAATAACAGCGGAGGCCGAATGATAGGTTCGCCCCTCCGGCCGCTCGGAAGTAGGGCAGTGTGCCGTGCTGCCTGCCGCCCCTTTCGCGGAGTCAACGACCCGGCCGCTCCCGAGCCGCCCCCGCGCGCCCCCGCCTAGATTTCGCAGTGCAGTTGACCAACTTGCAACGAACACAAGACACGGTGCAGTCGCGCGATCGATGGGGGCCCGGGTCGCCGCCCCCGCTCGCCCGCCCCTCGTGCACGCCACAGACAGGATGATGGCAGTGTATTTAGATTTTAGAACATCGTGTTGGCGGAGGATGGACTGGACGGGACCATCCCGGGGCGCCCACGGGCCCCGCGCGCCCAACGAGACAAGCGGCGCGCGCCCCGGCCCTGGACGCCCTTCGCGCACTTTCGCAGTGTCCCTCGTAATTTGTTTATCTAATATAGACCTACGTTTGCTTTTCATTTCGCATGAAAAGTCGCCAACTTCTTGCCGCCGCTTCTCTGCGCTATATATGTATAATAATATAGAATCTCACAGTTTATAATTACACGTACATAACACTCGGGTTTCTCTTATCTTATCACAACGACCCGACCGCGGTGGCTTGTGTGATTATGCTAGAACAAAAGGACAATTGAGCAATGTACAATCGATCGATCGATCGGTTAACCCGCGGTTATAAACATCTCAGTAATCCTAAACAACTCGTCTTATATGCTCGGCGCTCTCCCCGGGCTCTTCTTGCCGGGCGCGGCCGCCGACACCTGCCTCGAGAGAAAGCGGGCGGAGAAGAAATGATGAGTGTGGGAAAAAAGTCGACGGCGTCGTCGTCGGAAACGTAGGAAAAGACAAACGTAGCGCCTCCAGCCGTCGCCGCGCGCCCGGGAGAAAAAGAATCCTGGGAAGAGCGCCGCGCCGCGTTTACTTATAATAATAATTTGTATAAATAAGAGTTCTTTCTGGTGAGTCTCATCTAAGTGTACGTCCCTCGCTAAGGTCCTTAAAAATAATTAACTTTAAATTGGCTAAGTACTCGTACAATCCACTTAGTTATAAAAAGTACAAAGCGTTATCGTGTTACAATAGTCACGGGGCCCGTGCTCACCTTTTGGATGCGGAAGGACTGAAACCAATGCGTCCCGGTCGGTCGCGAGAGAGTCCTGCGACGCGGTCGCGTGCTCGCGCGCACAACAAACAACCATCTAAGCGAATAGTTTTATTATTTATAAATGATTTTACATGATTAACAAGGATACCTATACAAACACAATTTTCCTCATGTTCTTTCAGTATTCGTGTAATCATCGTCGGTGTCGTTAAAAACTCGTTTAGACGAACGAATCGAATCGCACCGATCGAGAATCGATTGTCAACCCTATACAACTTACTATTTAGTTGAATGACGTGTGTGTGTGTGTGTGTGTGTGTGTGTGTGTGTGTGTTTATCGTAAATTTAGTTCCTATTTTAGTTGGTTTCTCTTTCGTGTGGATAGTTGTTAAATTTGTTATGTTTTTTTTTTTTAATGCTACTGAACGGTGTGGCAGTCGTCGCCCCGCACAACTCGCACGCGTGTCAAGGATCGATCACCATCATGGCAAGTCAGTACGTACGTACACGTAACTGTATTAGTATGTAGGTACACGTACGTTAGAGTTCACATCCGATATGTGAGTGTTTCGCACCAGGGCTTATTTATTTTTTATTACTAGAGAGTCTGCTTTGTGCAATGGGACATTTAGCGAATGGCAGTCGTTAGCTGTCGGGTTCACAGCCTGTCTTCTTCCTCCTCCTCCTCCTCGGCCTCCTCGATGACGCCCTCGTTCTCCTCCTTGTATCCGGGATGCTCGGAGATGGCGTAGTAGTTGCCGTTGTAGATGACGCCGAGCTCGCGCAGGACGTCCCCGCGGATCGTCGCCTTGATCGTCCAGTTGTAGCAGTCGTCGCTCTCGCTCTCCCTGTCCAGGCGCTCGACGTCGAGGATCTTCGAGCTCAGACGCTCGAGGATGATCCCGATGTCCTTGATGCTGAGGTGCCGCTTCTGGTCGACGCTCAGCTGATCTATCAGCAGCAGGAATTTCTCAGAGGTGACGGCCTCGTCCTCCATCACGGTGTTCTCCGTTTCGCTCTCGGAGCTCTCGTGCTCGGACTGCCCGCCGTGTCGGCCGCCACCTTCAACGTCTAAAAAACGCACGTGTCTCGAGGGCGGTTGGGGCGACGTCTGCTGCTGCGCGTCCTGGATCGGCGACGTGGCGACGCTCTTGTGCACGGCTATCTTACGCCCCTCCTCGTGCAGCGCGCAACAGTGGAAGTCGCACTCGACGGCGCCGTTGCTCTGCGGACTGCCGGCGCGCGGCATGTGCACGTGGTGAGCGCACTCTGGCGTGTGGACGTGGATGGCGGCGCCCTCGAGCGAGCCGGCCTGCTTTGGCAACCGGTGCGCGGGCTTGACGTCGTCGTGGTTTATCACAGTGATCTGGGGGCTGGGGTATCGCGGCTGCGGCTGCTGCTGTACGTACACGTCGTTGATCAGCGTCTCCTTCTTGCCGCCGACCAGCGACGGCCGCTTGCTCGGCGAGAACTTTGGCGCCGGCGAGGACGCCTCGGAGGGGGCGCGCTGGGCGCCCGACCGCTGGTCCCAGTGCAGCACGACGGTGACGCGCCCCTTGTTGTCCATTATCTTCCACGAGGGCGTCTCGTCGTGCAGCTCCAGCGCGTGGATGGTCTCGCAGACGATCTTCGGTATCGCCGAGATGGCTACTAACAGAGACGCGGTGCTATTGCGGGACGGCGGCGCCGCCGGTTACTTACCTGCGCGGATGACGTCCACTCCGGCGGGCAGCCATCGCTCGCCCGGCCGCAGCAGCAGGAGGATGGTGTTGGCCGGGAGGGTGCGGAAGTACTCGGCGTCCTCGACCTGGGTCCCGTCGCTCTCCAACACCACGCGCACCGGCTCGCCCACGGACACGCCGAGCTTGTCTCGGCCCCGCTGCACTAGCTCGTCGAGGCTCCCCACCACCAGCCCCTTGCGCACGCTACGACGCCCGTCCCATAGCTTGAAGGGTCTCTTTCCGCGGGACTCCTGCAACACACCCATCGCTCTATCAACAACCGTCGCTTGCTTGCTTGCTTGCCGCCGCCGCCGTCGACCTCTCGTCAATGTGCACCCGACCGCATCCCGACCAGACCTGACCTACTCCACACCTACCTACCGCCCTCACGGCCGGCTAATCGCTAGTTGCCGTTCCGGCCGCTCGAGCGCGCGCCCTCTCACACACACACGACAGACACGGAACCCACCACCAACCAACCACCTCCATCACCACCGCCACCACCACCGCCACCACCACCATCGTCCATCAACCATGCATGCCCATGCATTCACACCGCCACGCAAACACGCCGTCCTCACCCATCCGTTCCCTCGATTGTTCGTGGTGTGTACCTCTCTTGCCATCACGGCATCTCTTATGGTGCGGCCGTCGTCCCGCCGCTGACCCGCACGCTCCTCTATGGCACCGACGCACTCACTAGACAACAACGCCACCGCATATTCCCGCACCGATCCGTCTTTTTTTCTCCATTCTCGGCCAAAATTCAATCGGACTATCTGTGACCCCTACAAGCAGCAACCCTGCGAACTGCCCCGACAAACGCGCCCCCTGTCGCCCGATCGATTACGTTCAAGGTGCGGCGCGCCGCCTCTCGTCGCGCATCCACACGCGCATTCTTGCCCACTCCGCGACGGGTAGGCGGACGACCTGCGCCCCCGATCCTCCGATCGCTTCTTCCACCGCGACTTCCGCCACACTTCCACGCACTCCTGCGGACGCGAGCGAATAATGGTGGATGCGCCGGGAGAATCACTTTTCTTATTGACCTCGCTCCGAAATTAGGCCATTCTAAATAAGCGGAACCGACACGAGATCAACGCCCCCGCGAAGATCCAGAAACACCAAACGTGCTTAATTTTTAAAAGTCTTAAAGAAAACTGCCAAACAATTCCAACATTAATAAAAGCAAAAAAATTAAAACTAACAATGTTTGTGCAAGTTGGATGGAACTTTTTTTTTTATTTGATGCATTCTAATTTTTTTGTCGGCTCGTATTGCAAATTTCATTCTCGTGATTAATGGCCTAAATTTCTTACTTATTCAAAAATGGCATCATTGTTCTGACTGTATGTTCATAGAATGTTTGCAAATTTAATAATTATTATTATTCTAGTGATAAGACAACTCCTTATCGATTATTATTTACCTCGCGCCACAGAAACAACGTCTTTAGTTAGGCAACCAATATTACAGCTGGATAAAATTTGCCCCTATTTCGGATCTTTATTTTATTTTATCTTGTTTCGTTTTCCATAATGTACAAAAAATGACTCAATTTCTCTGGAAAAGGACAGAAAAGTTTTTGGAGGCATCTTAAGCTATATCTTTTTAGGACATCGCTGTATTTCAAAATTCTTAAAATAACATTTCGTTGATCTCCCGGAGTTTCGAACTCTCAAAAGAAAAATTTATGTCGGAGATTAAAGCAGAGGAGGCAATAAAATGTAACGCACTTCAAAAATCCTATTCCGCATCTTGAGCATCTTACTTTAAGAAAGAACGGCCAAAATAGGAAGGAAATAAGTATGTTGCGACCACACTGGTAACTTCTTTTAATCTGTAATTTTCCCTAAAACACAATCATCATGTGCGGCGGCTTAATAAATTTGTTTTTGATGTTTTATGGGAAATACAGATTAAAAATATCGATAGATAGTTATCTACCACGAAAAGTGATCCAGACAATTTATTGTTTTTGACCAGACTGGTACTTAAGTTGAAATTTGTTACCGTTTCTGATACACATGTATATCACAAATATGTTACTTATGGAAACTTTCAATTAGGGAAATTTATGAAAACATGTTTGGGGCATTTTCTTCTCGTGTGACTTTTAAAAGTTAGTAACCTCATTTTTCATGCTTACTTCAGCAAAAACATCTGGTGTATTTTAGAATTCTGTGGAATACAATTGTGTTTAGAATACAATTCTTAAAAATTTATAACAAAAAGGAAAGACATAATAATTACTCTTTAAAAGTAACCCTCCCATACTTAGATAGTCGAGCCGCCACTGCTTTCGAATTGTGGCGCCAACATTTAAATTTCGACCGAAAAAGTATCAAATTTGGCCACCAAGGCAAAATAAAACAAGGCTGTAATAATAAGTCTTTGTTAAACCATATCAATGAATCAATATAACAAAAAATCTTCAACAAAAAAAACGCGGAATTTGCAAAATCATTTGACAGCTGACAAATGACAGCCCACAACGTTGACAACTGACAACAATAATAATCCGATTGAAAACACGACGTTTTAAAATGAAAACAACCCAAATCCGCGCTCCCTAAAATGTGAAAAACTAATGAGCAGCCAACCGAAACCCTGTGGCTCCGGGGCAAGCCAGAAAATATACCACAGCACCAAGGTACGAGCCTCGTCAATTCTCGGCCTCCCCATTGATTTTATCTTTCAGGACCCCCCTTTGTTCTTTATAATGATGCGGCTGAACGTGAAAGTGGCCCTGCTTTTCCTGACCACGATCGGCTTTCTCACCATCCTGGTTCTGTGGTCGGTATGTGGTACGGACCAGAAGAACGTTCAAGACTGGCGCCGACCTGGACGGTACAGTCTCGACAGGCTGGCCGAGCTGCAAGGGGCCGAGGAAATCGACTGCGACATCAACGGGGAGTACATCATCGGCTGCAGGAAAGAAGGGGACGAGGTGTATTTGCCGTTCTCGTTTTTACATAAATATTTCGAGGTGTATGGCAAACTGGCCACTTACGACGGCTTGGAGAGGTTCGAGTGGTCACATAGCTACAGCAAAGTGTACCACCCCAAGGGGAAGTATGACCCCAGGGGCGTGTTCATGTATTTTGAAAACTACAATGTTGAGGTTAGAGACAGGGTTAAGTGCGTCAGCGCTGTGGACGGCGTGCCCATTTCCACGCAGTGGGAGAGTCAGGGCTATTACTACCCTACCCAAATAGCCCAGTTTGGGTTGTCTCATTACAGTAAGAACCTCACAGAACCAGAGCCGAGAAGGAAGTTGATCGAAGACGGGGAGAGAGAGCTTGCGAAGTGGGCGGTGCCCCATCCGGGGGTGATCGAGCGCGTGTATGACAAAGCGGCGGGGAGCAAAGTCCTGAAATTCAAAACTGGCGACCTCTATCTGGACGCGATCAAGCTAAAAATGGAGCATGTACTTGACTTTATGATGTCCCTAAATATTATTCTTAGCGGGAATAGCAGCTTCAGTATTGTGTTGCAAAACCGGGAGACACGGGAAACCTACAACCTGCACTACATAACGTCGGACGTCCTTATCACAGTTCAGGTAACAAATTGTCCTCACACAAGTAGTAATAAGTAGTAGTATTATTTGTTGATTTTAGGACAACAACGTCTATCACGGATTGGGGATGATGCAGGAATGGAAGAAAGTAACGCGGGATCTCATCGTTGACTTACAAAAAGGACTGAGCTATCTAGATAAAGACAAATCTAAGCATAAAATTCCCAGATCAAAATTGAAAATCATCGCGATGTCGCTGAGGGGCAACGGGGCAATCGACAATGTCACTTTGTCTTCATCTGAACACATACAGCAGTTCTACGACACTGCTGAATGGTTTGTGCGTCATCAGGATGTGGAGACCGGGGGCTGGGCCATTCCGGTCAAAAGGAAGCTGGCTTCTGGATTCCATGATCTGCAAGCAGGTTGGCATTCGGGGAACTACTTTCGATGGATTTATTTTTGACGAACTTTCGTTTTTTCTCACATATTTTAATAACGATTTTACTTTTTAGGCTGGTACTCCGCCATGGGCCAAGGCCACGCCATCTCCGTGTTGTCCCGCGCGTACCACCACTCCGGCGGCGACACCCGTTACCTTCACGCCGCCCTCGCGGGTCTCAGACCCTTCCAAGTTCCCAGCCACAAGGGCGGCGTCTTGGCCACCTTCCTCAACAAGTACCACTGGTACGAAGAGTACCCCACCAAGCCGGCTTCGTTCGTCCTCAACGGCTTCATCTACTCCCTCCTCGGACTGTACGATCTCATGACCATCGCACCGGCCGGTCAAGGCGACGAAGCCGAATTTCTCTTTAGAGAAGGGATGATCTCACTCAAGGGCATGCTGTTGTTGTACGACATGGGCAGCGTGACGTCGTACGACTTGAGACACGTCACTCTGGGCGTGGCTCCGAATCTGGCGAGGTGGGACTACCACGCCACTCACATTAATCAGCTGTTGCTGTTGAGCACCATCGAAAACGAGCCGCTTTTCGCGCAGACTGCCGAGAGATGGATCGAGTATATGGCGGGGAAACGGGCGGCGCATAATTGAAGAGGGCGCGGAATAATCGTGCAGAGCCATTAATGCTAAAACTTGTGCGGGGGCTTTGGTGGGCGGAGCTTAAAGATTGCGTTGTTTTTGGGACCAACAGTAATGTCGATTAATTATTGGTCCCGAAAGTAACGAATTTGCTACACAGCTCGACTATTTTGTGATCCGATTGACTGCTGACGCGGTGGCTACACCAATATTACTGTTTCCACCTTGGTGTCATATTTCTTAGCCGCGCACTAAAACTCCCAGACTCATCTTTTAGTCTCGAAAGTTGAAGGGGCTAGTCGATTTTGCTGACCAGAACCTTCAACGGTGATCAGTCTAAATTCTTTTTTGTGATAACGCCCGCAATGTAGTGGAGAGCGAAAAGACACTTATTTGTAGTACGAATAACGTCATTTCTCCCACGCCCGGTCCTACCAACGGGTCAGATTTTTATTGTTTCGACGTTGGCGGCGTTGGAAATGGTGGCTATGATTGCTATGATTGTTTGTTGTTCAAAGGACCAAATTAGCTGTTCAGAGTTTATTTTCGTTGTTTATTGATAGTGTATACCACACTAGTTTTGTTATGAGTATGGATCGTTTCGTGGATTTCCCACATTCTCAAGTTTCGAATCTGCGCGACCTTGTTAGATGGGGACTTAAAATATTAATATGACTGACAATCTTAGACTTAATATCAAACTCAAAATTCCGAATAGTCGCATAGATCTGAAACTGGAACTCCATCGACGGTGGAGATTCTCGGAATGGCTTCGTTCCTGCTTTGACGACTGAGCTATTCCGGAATACGGTCGCAGATGTCTACTTACTAGAAAAGATTAGGAAAGTCAATTATAGGATGTAGCAAAGTTGTACAAAATCGGGACTTATGTGTAAATAATGATGTTGCCGCAATCATAACATTTAATGTTAGGAAAGTCGTAGAAGTTTCTAAGTCTTTTACAGTGTATAAAGCAACCTTAATCTACTCAAAAGAGCTTACTAGTTTACCTCAGCAGTACCTATGCTATGTAGTCGTCGAGACTGTCCACGACAGATGCACGTCCGTCTTGGGCAGACTACTTCCAAATGTCCTGCCTAAAAACCACTAAGTATGTAAGATGTGTTCATGACAGCACTATTGTAAACAGTTTGGTTGTTTTCGCGGCCGCGGGGTACTCCTTCCTGTACTTTGAATTTTGCCGTCCTCCTTAACAAAGGCTTGGTTCATTACTTTGTTGTTTTAAAGCCTAAGTTAAGTCTGCCGTTGTGATATTGTTTACGAACCAAACTGTACTTAATTTATTTTCGTTTTGACTCGTCGGGCACTGCCAAAAATTCTTATCTTCGTGTTTGAACTATTGGATCCAAATTAAGTGACTGGGACAATAACACTTAGGGAAATATACTGAACTAAAGAGAATGCGTTTCGTTGATTGCTCCCACCAAAAAATACCTCCGAGTGGGCGTCTATCTTTAAATTTTAAGTTAGATAACGTCCAAATCGTCATCCCTGACGTCCTTCAACCTCAAACCACAACGTCAAAATTTATCGTTGGCTCGATGAGGTGTGAATATCAAAATTCCCGAAGATGTTGAAGAAAACCGAAGTGCAGTCTCTCAAACAATGCGCAAAATGCGACTGTTACATTTCCCCGATTGGTAACGACAGCATGTGCTTCACCAATAAAGTCAACATAATCCAAGACAATACCAGCCGTGAACGCATCTTTATATCGCCGACCTGCCAGGAGATAATCAAAATTTACGTGAAAGGACACTGCAGGGAGGACGAGAAGAGCTCCTACGCAACGCAAACCAGTTATACAGGTTTGCTAAGGCGTGCTTACATCCATTTTGTCGAGAAGTAGTGCTTTTTCAGCCTTCGAAGAAGAGACCAGAATTCAGCAAACCGAGTCAGTCACCTTAAGCGGGGAGGAGGATTCAAGCATCGACGAAAAGAAGAAGAAGGGATGCTTCAGTTTTTTTCGCAGGAAAAAGAAGACGGACAAGCCCAAAAAAGACGGCAAACAAGAGCAGAAGAATGCAGAAGCGAAAGTCGACGACCAGAAGAAGCAAGAAGTGGCCACAGTAGAAGACCCCAAGAAGATGGAAAACTCTAAGAAGTTGGAAGAAACGATGAAGGTAGAAGACCACAAGAAGGCGGAACAAGACAAAGGGTCTTTAAAAAACAAGGATCCGTCGCAACCCTTGATCAAAGACAATGTAGGAGACGTACTGCAAATCCACCCCAAGCCTGCAGAAATAACGGCACTCTCAAGGGACAGATCCAGCGGTGATGGCCTCGCCTCCTTGGAGAACTTTATCAGGGCGGAAGCCAAAACGAACAGAAAAACCCTAGAAGAGATCCTCGCCCAGTTGTACAAGCAGAAACGCGACTTGGAGGACATCAAAGACGTTCTAGACACAGTTTCTAAAGCCGTGCGCGAAATGCTATACGTCAGCAGTTTCGGAAAAGGCAAAGCCGAACTACTCGGAGACCTAAATCGGAAAAACAAGTACGTAAAACAATAACACGAGCGAAGAATGACGAATTTTCCAGTTTAGAGCGCAAAAGCAATTCCCTCTCTCTGACCAGTGACGCAACACAGACGTCAAAACAAGGGGTCCCCGGGGAGGTTCCCAAGAAAAAGCGATTTTTCTCGTGGTGTAAATAATGTAAATAAAAAATCACAAATTTATTTCAGTTTCTTGCCTTCTTGTTGCTCCAGCTTGCGCAAGTATTTGCAGTCGTCGATAATAAAATTGTAAAAGATACAGATCAAGGGGGCTGTCGACAGGTGCCACAGGGAGTGGCAGTCAAAAGTCCACAAAATGGGGGGAGTATCAATAATCTCAAGTAGCATGACTAGACTTGCTAATACAACGAATATTGCACACTTTTTCACGTAGGGCTGCCGAACCCTGTTGTAGGTGCTCCAGCCGAACCAAGATATGCCCGTGAAGGTCCCTGGAATTCATAATAAAGGTTGATGGCGAATTTCGACAGGTCTGATTTGGTTAATAGTATGCAACCCAAAATACATTCGTCGGACAAATGTTTGTTGGGTTGGAAATAACTGACTGTACCTATATAAATATTGAGTTTCATATTGTAGCCATAATCAAAACCCCCCAGGCTCAAATAAGCGATGTGGTTGGCCAAAAAGGCCACAAAGAACGTCGTGATGGTCACCAAGAGGAATTTGGGGCCATTTACAAACATCCTGCAATGTTTTAAAATGAAATTCTTGTGGAAAACAATAAAAATAATTACCTCACAAGCATACAGTAACATGACATTAACACCACTGAAAATGCACCTGCATAGTCCATCAATTCAGTTATGGGAAAGTCTCTGGTGTGGAAAACAGTTGACCACAGCCAAGCATTTAAGCTAACCTAAAAACTGAGTTATTGTGACTAGCGCTAGGTGTGATGATGGTATTATACTATACTAAATCCGTGCCACAACCAGTACAGAGGGCTATCACTTGGCACTTCCTTCCTAAACCTCCGAATCATCTTACTATGGGCGTAAAAATTCAAAATCGAGAAGACCACCGATGCCGGTTCCTGGACCCCAAAAAACCGCACAAAAGGCCACTAAAACACACCAATCAAGAGACTAAAACCCTGGTAGTTTTACAATACCTTTCCATAAAATTGGGGGGTCCTCCATTTCCTCTCATGGAAAGCCTCGACCGTTTTCCACATACACTCATACCGACATTCGTCCTCACACGACCACTGTAGCACCTCCAAGTAAATCGGTTGTTTGTAGTCGTTGAAATGAAGCCCATCTGTAAAAAAAGGTTTTCGATCTGGACATAACCTCACTCTTACAAACCGTCGGTGCAGTTCAAAAGTCCGCATTTTTCCACGCAGCGTTGGTAATAAGGTGAGTGGTCGCCCAAAGAGCTGTGAGATTCTTGGAAAGTTGTGAGAATTAACGCCGCAGTGAAAAAAATCATTTTTATTTGTTTACTTCATTTTCGGGAGGGTTCGGCCGTGATCGGGCTCACAAATCGGGCTGCTGTGATCGATGGGAAAAATTAGCGGAACCGTGGGAAAATTATGCAATTTAATGTCAGCTGAGATGAGATAATCTACTTGATTCTGTAAAAATGGCTATTAATAAGCACTTGGTTACGTTTTCGTTGCTAAAGTGATTCTTTTTATCCCTGATCATTAGTTACAAACACGTAACCAAGTGCTAACGGATAACCACCTTTTACAGAAACAGGCAGATAAAGACATCAACAATTAGGTGTAAACCACAAAAAAGATATTCTGCTAATCTTGAGGCAAAGAATCTACACCTTTATTTGAATTTTGAATATAACGGGTGTTTTTTTAAATTTGGCGTCATAGTTGGCGCTGAGTTTATGTGAACAGGCCACATTTTTTTGCCTGGTTTCATTGAGACGGTTATGTGAATTCACAAACATGCGGATGTGGAGTTCAGAAAAACCAAATTTTATCGAATAGGTTCCACTGCACCCCGAAAAGGTAGGAGTATGAATGAGTGTGTTGAACTGTCGCTTAATTAAATTAATTGAGGTTAGATATAGATTCAGATGTCAAATTAATAATTCTCAGTTCGATGGCACGTTCACAGTTAAACATTCATGGCCAACTTCGACGCCAAATTTTAAAAAACACCAACTGAAATATAAATGGCTTGCGCAGAAAACTACATAACATTATTCTGTTAAGAGGAGTTCCCGCCCTCAGATGTCGCCGCGCGCGTCTCTCGATTTCCCCGTTTCGAATCAGTCCAGTCGTTGCGTCGCCATCTTCGTGTACATACAATCGTGTTCGGTACTTATTCAGACGTGTTTCGAGCGAGATGGAAACAGTGTAAATTTAGAATGTATATTAGAATGTGTCGTTATTTAAAGTGCTGCCGTGCGAAAAGTGTTTGATGTGAGTTTTGTGTGGAAGTTGCGCGAAATGGATGCTGATCTGGAGTCGGGCCGCCAGTAACCCGGGGTAAAATCGACGACCGTTTCGGGTAAGTCTCTCCAACTCCCATTTATCGCAACGGGGGCGTCATCGGGGCATAAGGGGGCTCCTCGTCTTCCCTGACAACTCCCGTCTTCGCTGCTCGGATCGATGCTGCATCCTAACCTCAAGAACCGTTAATAACAGGTTGTTGTTTTAGCCGCCCGAACCGCGGATTTTCGCTGAATTTTCACGTGCACAGACCCAAAGCAAATATTTGCCCGTTTACAGCTGTTGTAATTTTTAAAGAGATAAGAGTGCTTTTGATCCCGTCAGCAAATACCTAGATCGGTTCCCCCAGTGTTATTGTTTTTCCCCCCGACACGTTGTTTGGACAAACGACATGTTAATTCACCTCGACACTCAATTATTTACACTTTTACATGTTTATAACAATAAATAAACGTCAGTGCTGTCGATAAAAAAACGTTAAACCGCGTCGAGGTAAAAATGTGGTGTCGAAACTGGTTCGGCGGGGTGTTTGTCCTTAATGCTTAATTAATTAAAACTTGGGTCTGTGTCGAAAGTGAAAACAGCAGTTTGGACAAAATTCGGACCGTTTTGGATTCCGGAAATTGGGAGAAAGTCGCCAGGATGTCAATCAGACTTTCATTTTTGAACAAAAACGTTAATTTCATAACCTCAACGGCTTCTGTCAGACTGCAGCCAAAGGGATTTGTGTGCAGCCTCAAACTTGTAAATATATGCGCATTTGTATGCACAAAATTCTTTCCTGAATATGTACACACATTTTAATATTTTGTCTATTAACTATAGATTTAAGTTCGTAATTGATTGAATTGTATATAAATGATTCATACATCTAGTACGCTTTGGACGTCAAAAATTCTCCATCTAAAGGTAGCCACAGACGTCGTTCTTTTTTGTCAGTTTTTCTGAAATCGTGGCGTGATCATCATCTGATCTGCTGTGATTGATCCTACGACAACGTTAGCAGTGACAAAACCCGTCCTTTTTATCTGCGTCGTCACACGCACGAGCCAACTTGAACGTACACGTTTGAGCAGATATTTTTGAACGCCGGCAAGAAGGATGGTTTTTGGCCACACACCGACCGTTTTACTCGTGCGGTTAAAACTGCCAAAAAAGGACGACGTCTGTGGCTACCTTTAACTATATGTAGTTAGATTTTGTTTTCCATAGGCAACATGATGTATGAATCATTTATGAACCCCCGATATAAATATATTGTTGTCTGTTTGATCCAACTTTAAGTGTAGCTGTCAACAACCCTGACAAACAAATTTTACCAAGAGACCAAAAGTCATTGCAGAGTTGGACGTGTAGCGATCCCAAATCAAAGTGATGATCGTACATAGTTGGCGAATGACACATACAGTCCGAATCAAGATTAAAAAATTAAAAGTAATCGGTTAGTAGAGAAGAATTATTAAGTTTCATTCAATATCTCAGATAACACATAAATGAATCATGAAATAAGCAATTTGAAACAGAAATATATAACGTAAAATATGAGTTATTATCAAATATATGAAATGTAAAACATGGACGTATCCTGAGACAAGACTTATGCAAGTAAAACTTACCACGGTACTGACTGATTTAAACTATATGGTACAGAAAGCCATGGTACTGACATTTTAAATTAGCAACTGTAATTATTTGGTTATGAATTTGATAATATGCAATTACAATATTATTTTAGGTTAGTAATAAGTATAAAAATCTATTACTTATGATTAAAAAAAATCAATAATTAATTTATATGTAAATAATGAATTTATAGGTAAATTCTAGAAATGGACATAACACGGTACTGACATTTAAGTGATGTACTGTATTTTTTCTTTGGACTGGAAGTTATATTACACAGAAAAAGTGATGAAATATGTTCGTGAGGATCGTATTAATAAAAAAAAATATGAATGCTATCTTATGGTATGACCAGTGAGAGTAAACAGTACAGGACATTAATAATCACTGTTGGAATAGAATCACCCACATACCAAAGAGGCAATTTTTGGACCCAAAAATTTTAAAAATTCATTGCAAATTGCAACTGAAATGTCACACTCCGTATGTTCGTACATTTTGAGTTTAAATAATGAGATCATCAATAATTTTTCTTTTTGAAAATTTTCTTGTCACTGTAATATAGAAAAAAACTTTTGACAGTGAGAGGAAACGTAAGTCCAGCATAACATAACTTTTCAACCAATTTTGTATTATAATAACTATGGAAGACCAGGATTATTTACATGTGGTGATGTCAATGGCTGCGAAGAATAGTATGAGTATATCTACGTGTATAAACTCTATTTTAAAGAAGACTCGTCGGCAATCACGGTATGACCGAGCAATCTGATTTGTGAAACATACGAGACATACCGTGCGATCATTTAAATTATAAATTAGAGTAGCCTGTGAAATTTAAATTAGGTTGACACTACTAACTTTTTTACAATTTCATTTAAAATTCGAATGTCAAAGTGACTTTAAAAAAAACTAACGGAATGGTGAATGGAGTTAACAGCTGAATTGAAGATGCGGGAGAACACTTTGAAGATTTGCTGTAATTCTCAATTATTCTACATTATTTGTTAGTCTTTTATTTTCATGAGAAACATAAACGTCACAATGTTTACGATAACCTAAAAATTTACTGTCAGTCTAAGCTGTCAGTCAATTTGCAGGCTGGGCCATTGTACCATTCACTAATGTATTTACTCCTGTCGCAGCGTTTACAACATCCCGAGTTTTCCCAGATAGTTTTTATGCGATATGGTTGAGATAAATGCCATAAGATGAGCGAGTTCCGAGACCACTCTGAACCGTACCGTAGCTCTAAACACAATTCACCGGGAACCCAAACCTCAGGGAAGGTACCAAGTTATATTTAGCTGTAGTTCGCCAGCTTCTTACTGAAAACGATTCTCGCTCGATCACGTCGCTGAATGTAATGGACTGCTTTTCCAAAAAAATGAAAAGTAATCTACTGGTGTATCTTATCATTATCAATATCTTCCATTAGAAAAAAAAAAAAAAAACAATTATAAAAATCGCTGCGGTCACACATTGTTTAAATGGATTAAATATATAGATGTGAATGGGCTTTATGACCCGAAAACATAATTATTATGAATTGAGTATCAACTTGACATACCAAAAATGAAGTTTTTTCTACAGTATGAAATGTGAAAATATACAAAATGTAAATAATCGAATCTACAGTCGCGGAGAGAAAATCTTGGAAAAAATTTTTCTGATGTCATTTTGAAAATTTTGATGTGCCTAGTCCATACTTTCTCGTCACTTTGCCGTTTGAAGTTTTTAAGATTTGTCAAACACTTGTAAACATGATAACTGTTAAAATGATAAACAAAAAAGTGACAATAGTTAAATATGTAGCTTTGTGACAGTGGTATGGCACTGACGTCCAAGACTTTCTATCCGAAACTGAACTGAAACATGAAATGAAAATTATTATTAAATGTAAGATATGAAATGTGAATAATAGCAATTTCTGCCCTCGCCCTGTCATTTGGCCACACTGCACGGCAGGTTGCACGAAAAACAGCACCGGTTTTAAAATATTGCCCATGCAGTGTGGATATCCTGTCTATGCAATATATCTTGCACAAAAGATTGTGCATTTTGTTGTGCAGGAAATAACAGTGTTAATCAGCTTTTACACATAAAAGGAATTGACATAAATTTAAAATATTGGTAAAGATAGCAGATATTGACACAAAGTTTGATAAAGTTGTCGATAAAGAATGAAAATGGAAAACAAGAGAAACATGTAGGTGAATAATCCAAAAAAATACTTGGTAAAAAAAAACATTTGTCTCATTTGAAACGCGCGCCTTTCTGTGACGTCAACAGGGGACAAAATTCAAAGTTACTAGGCGCGCGGACTAATTAGAAACACACGATCCAATGAGAATGTTACCCCGAAATGACGTGACAAGAGGCGGTAAATGTCAGCGTTTGAAAATGCTAGCCGAAATTTCGATTTTTGATACGCTCTTATCTCACAAAATACTATCCGTTCGGTGACGCTCCTGTCACGGTCCAGTAAATTGGTATACCATTCACACTGTACGATATACTAACGGTCTTATTTCGGTCAGTTGGCATATTTTTAAAATTTATCATCAGTAACAACACAACCCTGAGCAACTATGTTCAAGAAATTTTCAATGACAGTGATGGCATAACATATGCTTGACGACCAAGGAACCCCAAAAAAAATTTAATAGCGATGCCGGGTTAGTTCCCTGGCAAATGAATTGAATTGAAAAATTAATTAATTGATTAACTAAAAAAAATATTTAGTATGTACCTTCATTTAATTCTTCAGCCACCTTCTTCCACACTTTGCTTTTATAATATGTGTGGCGTCGCAATCTCTTTTCCCACAAATTTTAGAGCTTTTCATAACATCGCACCAATTCTATTAATTTTTTAAACGCTAGTGCAGTGGTCTTTTAGATATTGACACTATGCTAGAGCTAGACGGGTCGAAAACTGCAGTCTGTATAGATCGCAAAACAACACAAAAGTAAAAACAAATGTAATTTTATTTTAATTAAGATCGAGCGTGCATATAATGTGCGAGGCACGATAATCTAACACCTATAAAACTGGAGCCCATTGCCTCAAATTAGATGCACAATGAGATAGGTTCAGGGTTGTAAATCAACAGGAAGCGGAAACGTTTTTGAGTTGCTTATTGGTGGATGATCTGGGCCACAATTTATTTTTATAGCAATACACATTTAACTGAAATTTGACCTGTGCATGTGATTTTTATTTTCTCATTTTATAAATTGGATGCGTTACTTTCGTTTCACACTGAATATTATACAGTTACAATATTATGCTCGTTGTACAATAGTAATTTGTACAACTAACGAGTGAGCAACAAAATTCGTGATCGCAGTTGGCTAAACGTATATCGGTTCTTTTACTTTACTGTTTACATTAATCGTCAATTCACGTTACTCGATGACTTTTTACACAATCGTATCGATCAAGAATCGACTCAAAATTTTGGATCCAGAGGCGCCTACGATCACGAATTTTGTTGCTCACTCGTTATTTTTACTAATAAATAATACATACATATTTTTGCATTTTAATATCTGCAGAAATATAAAAAATAAAATAAATTACTTATTTATGATAGTTTCGGTGTAAAACGTTTTGAACACAATTTTCAAGTACGGTCGTGGCTTCACGCTTTCAAAAAAGCTCTCGGAGTGAGCCACACTTTGGTCTCGGAAATTTATGGCTGGGTTTAGTCCTCCATTGTTAAGATACTTGTGGGCAATAGACCCCGTTTTATGGGTGTTAGATTATCGTGCACGTTACTATAAATATGATTTTTGTACTTTGTCCGAATTTTTCGACTTTATTGTAAATGTCTCGAATTTTATTTTCCTGAAAACTTTCCCAGGACCACAGTGAACAAAACATAAAAGAAGGACACATATCCATTCAGTTCATACAAAAATGTCATAGAAAAAAGCATAGCATAGAAAGACCAATACTAGAGCTAAACGGGTCGAACACTGACGGCGCCCTGTTCAGACTAGCAGTGTTACATCGGGACGGTTCGCTCTCGGTCCGGTAAAGTGTCACCGCGGTCAATTTATATTTTACTAGACCGTGAGTGGAGCGTGACCGGAGCGTCACCGCACCGGTAGCATGAATCAAGCTTTATGGGACGATCCTTTTGGTGTTCCAACTAAACTCCTGATCGTTCACGGGACCGTCATTTCGGTACATGCTCGAATGTAGGAACTGTTTGTGGACTGAAATGTGCACTGCGCTCTGAGTATTTTGGTTGGCTCGTGCCATCAGAGATAGGATGGCAAATAGTTTGCGAATTTGAAATGTACAGATTTTTTCATTTTACCAATAGATGTATTAAGTATGTAAAATCATATCTTATTTCTATTTGTTTTTATTACAACCCCTAACTGACCATAGTTTAAGTGTTTACTATTGTGTATTTCAATTCAATTCCAATTTCAATTTATTTGTGCATGTAAAAACAACAAACATTAAAAGGGATTTATTTTAAAGAGATAATGAAAATCGTAGCAGTACGACAAACTAAAGGTTTATTAAGGTGTGCGTTCCTAACTTCCTACACAGCTGATTACAGTTTTCTTCTGCCGTTTACAAAAGCGTGACCGATGCGTTGCAACCTGACTTAAACACAGAATGGTGCAAAGTCCACACTTGCGCACGAAACCGATCCAAACAGTTTTGTTACTGGTTGAGATCGATGCACAAATTGTGGGTTGGAACAAACTTCCTTTAAATTATTTGGAGATTGTCGACTTAAAGCTTACTGGATTTATTCTACTATAATAATAGTACTACATATACCAATATGTAAGGAACCCGAAAACAATACACTTTAAGTTACTAAGCTATAAGCGATTTTTGTAAATTTTAAAATTCTGGAACCCATTTTTTTTTTTTTTTTGAATCAATAGTTTGGACCCGTTTTGTACATTTCCAAACCTTAAAAATTAATCCGTGTCGTCTGGTTTTCTGTATATATTTTTCCATTTACGAAATACATACTACATACATACATACATACTTTGAAAACAATGAAATTTGTCCGAAAAAAATAGAAGCAACTTTTCTTCAGAATATCATTAAATGATAAATAATAGGAATGATAAAGGTCAAATCTGGAATGAAGGAGCCAAACATATGATGGTTACAAATGCTACGTAGTGGAGTGTGATCAATTGAATTATCTAGCAGACTGGTATAGGTGAAGGCATGCCCTAGATCGACGGCACATGTCAAGCATCAAATGATGTTATCAACGACATGGGTTCGTATTCTAATCAGAGTTCTTTTTGTTTTGAAACATTTTTAAGCAGAAAACTGTGGAAATTAATTACGGACTTTTTGACCCGGAACCGCTTCCTGGTCTAATTATTGCTCTCATTACTGCGGTGTGAAATGTAGCACACTTTTTCCCCTTAACGAGCCGGTCGGCAAGGTTGCCTTTTCCACCACGGAGAAAAAAAAAAATCGATAAGCTATCAATCAAAGCACAGCAATTACAGCAACTACTGGTCTTTCATAATCATAAGAGTCGCAACAGTATCGAGAGATCTGCATCATGTTTTTGTTACCTACAGGCGGATTTACGTGTTCCGACATTACGGCCAGTCACGCACTGGAGCACTTGCGTGCACGCAACTCTGTCCTCATTGTGTTTTTTGTCGACGTTTCGGCAACAGTTCTGCCCGATGATTATCCCGCGAATAAGCGATTCTTTGTTCTGTTTTGAGGACAAGGATGGTACACGGAGATTGGTAGAGGTTTGCTCATTTCTAAAGATCGGGGTGCCACGACTATGCGTTTATCCCTAAAAATCCCACCCCTTCCTGCAAAAATGGCGCGACTATGGCGTATATCGTGATGGAAAGTTAGCGAGTTCGTTCCCGGAATGAAAAAGTACCTGCGGATATGTGGGAAGGTAATTTAAAACGCGGCAAACGAACACCGCAGATGAAGTGAAAAACGGCGATGTGGGCAAAATCGAGAGCCGTCGACCCAAAAAGGACCATGCACGACGATTACGTAACGCCGCGGAAAAAATCGAGGCAGCTAGAGGCTACAGGCTCCGGAATGTAAATTGCTCGCTTCGACCGCGCGCTGATGACTTCAGGAAATCTTCAATCACACTAGATTAATTACCAGGATGATGGCGCTGGGATCGCCTTCCTGTGCCGAGATAAGAACGTGACGACATAATGAGATTCCTGCAACCTAAACCTGGGGTTGTTTTGGGCGCCCAGTTTGTTAATTTGATGAGGTTGCGAGGCAACACCACCTAGAAATTTTTTTGGCGAACATCCGAGCTCCGGGCAACATTGCGTAACCGCGCCTGACCGACATTTTGATCGCGCCGCCATTGCAAAATTGTCAAGGTTACAATGCACACAAACAAACGCATCCGTATAGTATTTCACACACGCACCATGTATACACACACATGAGTCACGATGTTTGACATGTCTTTGTTTTGAAAATAACGTCCTCTTTGTTGTTCGACGTTCCGTTACAGATCTTGTCGAAAATAAAACCTGATTCGGGTTACCTTCAAACCTAGATTTGGTGAGGTCTTTGTCTCTATGGTGTGGCGTTAGAAAGGCCGCCCTTTAGGAAATCAACGAGACAGGCCGCGCGATTAATAATCGCCTATGAAACCTGACACCGCCGTAATGACTTCCTAAAGTCGAAATGAGTCATTGGCGGCGGCGGGGAAAATGTCTGGCGGTTGGCAAAAATGCACAGCCTTATCGGGCACGACGACTAGAGAAAGCACGGCAATTACGTATTGAAATTTTAATTATTACAGGCGAATATGCGAGTTAATTGCGGCGCGTGGGACGAAGTAAATTGGCACAAATTCAAAGGTTTTGTCTCGGTTTCACCTTTTGGGGACGTGGTGCCGGTCGAGCCGGAGAAAATTATTAGCACCTCCGCCGCCCGAAGTACCAAAAATCGATAACAAAGCCAAAATGGACCGAAATTTTCCACCAACAGCATAACGGCACTCGAATCTGACTCATCAACCTCATCACATCCAGGCCAGATCGCTCTTCTTCCGTGGTGTTGATGAATGGCATCTCACGTGGGCAGCCTCGGCATTAAAATAAATATGACATACCTGGCTAATGATTAGATTGTAGTTATACCACCCACGACAAGCACTCCAAATTCAGACCATTGTGTTCGGAGGACGGAGGATCATCGGCAAAACAAACTCGTGCTTACTGATGAGGGATTTACATGACGCATTAGCATACCAAGAGGGAAGTCAGTCCTGGCGAGGGTGCATACGTAAGTTCGGATGCCGATTTTGGCGAAAAGGAGGTCGTCTGGTACAATTTAACGAGATTATCAATGTATCTTTGTTCGTGCAGACGAGTGCGGCGTGTCATTTGAACTTGAAGGCTCTATCGCCGGCCAGGATCTCACGAATCTCACGCGATCGCTGCTTTTGCTCAAAATTTATTCCTATAGTTTTGTGAGAGGTCGTTCGGAAAGGAGCTGGTGGGTTACGAAACGGTCGGCACCTGGGCAGACTTTAAACGAGTCAGATAAAAGAACCGTTGCTTGTGGTACGGTAGTGTGTCAATAAGGGAGATTTTTACCTGATGGTCGAAATTCAAAACTGTTGCGTTAAAGGGGGTTACAAAAAAAAGGTCAATGTCCATCATCACTTGGATAGAAAGTTGATGGCTTGGCAAGGAAATTTGTAACCCTATCCAACAATTTCAAATTTGAGGCGTTAGTAACTTCATTGATGGAGCTTTGCATTTGATGTTTTATTCTTTATTTTAATCATTTTATATGCACGTACATATTTGTATTATTACTTCATATCTAAGTGCTGCTTATTTTATTACAATTTATGTAGTTTTATTTTACAAATTGTACAGTTTCTCCTACACGTTTGTGTCCCACCTGTTGGAAATAATACATAAATAATATTTTAACGCAACACTGCATATCCTGACATGGTCGATAATAGTGACATTAAGAGCCCCCGAGAAATACAGGCTAAAAAATACGAGAATACCCCAAAGGAAGAAAATGTTTTTGGACAGATTTATTATTTCGGCTGGAGCGATTTGGTGTTTTTTTTTTTAACAAAATTCTAGATCTCGACAACAGCGCCATCTACCGGGTGCAACTGTGGCTAAGAACCATCCAGGGATCCCATACCTGAGTACAAAAAAAAAAATCATCAAAATTGGTCAGAAGATCTTAAAAAAAAATGCTAGATCTCGACAACAGCACCACCTACCGGATCCAACTGTGGCTAAGAACCATCCAGGTGACCCCATAAGTACAAAGAAAAAATCATCAAAATTGGTCAGAAAATAAAAAATATATACATATTGCGACAACTACGCCACCTGCCGGTTATAACTGTAGCTAAGAACCATCCAGGGATCCACTCAAACACACACAAAAAATTTCATCAAAATCGGTCAAGCCGTTTAGGAGGCGAAGAATTAGGAGGAATTTTATATAAATTTCAGATTTTTTTATAAAGATGTATAATTATAAGTGCACCATATTTGGTAAAGATAAAGAAATATGTAGTATTTTCAAAAACGATTTGCATATGACCATTCTTGAAGTGTGTGAAAGTCAAAAAGTGTCATAAAAACGCCTTGAAAAGGACACAAATAATTTTTGACAATTTCTAAATCATTGCTATTCCCAATTTGAAAGACACGACTTAAGAATTTCTAAATAATTGGTGTTCCAAAAGACAACCCAATAGATACAATGATTATATTCCCTAAAGTGTGTGAAAGTCAAAAAGTGTCATAACAACGCTTTGAGAAGGACACAAATATTTTTTGACAATTTCTAAATCATTACTATTCCCAATTTGAGATACTGGACTAAAGAATTTCTAAATAAATTGGTGTTCCAGAAGACAACCCAATAGATGCAATTCTTATATTCCCTAAAGTGTATGAAAGTCAAAAAGTGTCATAAAAACGTATTGAGAAGGACACAAATAATTTTTGACAATTTCTAAATAATTTCTATTCCCAATTTGAAAGACACTGGATCTAAAAATTTCTAAATAATTGATGTTTCATAAGACAACCCAACAGATGCAATGATTATATTCCCTAAAGTGTATGAAAGTCAAAAAGTCATAAAAACGCATTGAGAAAGACACAAATAATTTTTGACAATTTCTAAATCATTTCTATTCCCAATTTGAAAGACACCGGACTTAAGAATTTCTAAATAATTGGTGTTTCATAAGACAACCCAACAGATGCAATGCTTATATTATATTCCCTAAAGTGTATGAAAGTCAAAAAGTGTCATAACAACGCTTTGAGAAGGACACAAATATTTTTTGACAATTTCTAAATCATTACTATTCCCAATTTGAGATACTGGACTAAAGAATTTCTAAATAAATTGGTGTTCCAGAAGACAACCCAATAGATGCAATGCTTATATTGCCTAAAGTGTATGAAAGTCAAAAAGTGTCATAACAACGCTTTGAGACGGACACAAATAATTTTTGACAATTTCTAAATCATTTCTATTCTCAATTTGAAAGACGCTGGACTTAAGAATTTCTAAATAATTGGTGTTTCATAAGACAACCCAACAGATGCAATGCTTATATTCCCTAAAGTATATGAAAGTCAAAAAGTCATAAAAACGTATTGAGAAGAACACAAATATTTTTTGACAATTTCTAAATCATTGCTATTCCCAATTTGAAATACACCGTACTTAAGAATTTCTAAATAATTGGTGTTTCATAAGACAACCCAACAGATGCAATGCTTATATGTATTCTCTGAAATGTATGAAAGTCAAAATTTGTCATAACAATGCTTTGGAAAGGACACAAATAATTTTTGACAATTTCTAAATCATTGCTATTCCCAATTTGAAACACACTGGACTTAAGAATTTCTAAATAATTGGTGTTCCAAATGCCAACCCAACAGATGCAATGTTTATATTCCCTAAAGTGTATGAAAGTCAAAAAGTGTCATAACAACGCTTTGAGAAGGACACAAATAAGGAGAAAAAAGTAATTTTTAAATGGGGAAAATAAGGCAGTTAAGAAAAAATAGAAATCTACATAAATGATGTTATGAACTAAACTGAAATGATATATTTTTGACAGCTACATTTAAAATTAATCAAACCTTACATTTACAAATAATATGCCGCCAATTTACAGGCAAAAGAATCTACACTTCTAATGTGTACATAAATCATTCATAATCCAGTAGAGCTTTCAAGTCAAAATTCTCCATCTAATTACATAATATGTAAATTTTTTTATCCACAAGCAATGTGATGCTATGAATCATTTATGACGACCCGCTATAATCAACTGAAACATTAAATCTTGATCAGTCTGTACCTACTTACGTTCAAGTTAGATATTTTCGTGTTTTGATGATCGTTAGTCTCACTTTGAGTTTTACAGCTTGAGAGTAAGATTGCAGTATAGTTAATAGTAGACTAAATGTATGGCAAATAACAATAAAAATCATACATACCATAGTTTCAGTTTGACCATTTTATTTTCACATACTAAATAGTTCACTGGTTCAGAATTTGACTTTTGAAAATTTTCACGAGTGACATTTTTTAAATTTCATATTTTGGCAGTTTATCCGTTCCACATTTTCCCAATCTAACAATAATTCGACAGTTTGACAACTTCACATTTTCACAGTTTGACAGCTGCACGATTCAATTTTACAATCTTTGACACACTGACAATATAATAGTTTTGAGCTTTGACAAATTCAATTTAACAATTTTAAATTTTGCACTTTGACAAATAGACAGTCCGATAGTTTGGAAATTGGATAGTCTCAAAATTTAAATATTTCACACCTTCGTATATTTACAGTTTTAACCTCGGTTTTGACGGTTCGAAAAATTGATATTTTCACAATATGTAATTACACAAACTCAAAGTTTTGACATTTTGACATTTTCTTCATTTGACAGTTTGACAATCTCATATTTTGATAGTTTTTCAGTTTTATAGTTTTACATTTTTGCAATTTGATATAATTTTCAGATTTGTACTGTCAAAATTTAAAGTTTCAGTTTTATTATTTTATTTGTTTTTAGAGTTTTAGTCTTACATTTTGACAGTGTTTTACAGTGTCACATTTACACAGGTTGAAGGTATGACAGCTTGACATTTTTCACAAATTGAGCTTAACAATCCGATAGTTTGGAATTTGGGTAGTTTCAGGTTCACACTTTGACAGTGTATGACGGTCTCAAACTTCGACCATAAAGTTCCTAGACCCGCTACTCATTCCGATTGTTTGTAACCAACATCCAAAGGGGGGGAAAGGGGAAAGGGAAAGGGGAAACCGAGAGAAGTTGGAATTTCGACCTTCAATCCCTCTGCGCTGATTGGTTCATTTTTGTTGTTGGTTTACAGTCAGTGGCGTATTAAACTTAGCAACCATTCAAATAAATTTAAATATACTGAGTGGCAAAGGAAGGTAAACACCCCTTTTTATTACAGTAAAATAGACAATGTTGTGATTACATGTTTATTATGCAATAAGTAACAATTGAAGTTTTTAGCCGAATCGATGGATCACGAACGGAGCATCGTTTTAATAAGGTGGTCGATTTTCTCTTGGAGTATTTCATTCCATGCTACGTCCAACTCAAAGTGCTGCCAGAGTTTGGGGGGATGATTTAAACTTAACAACCTACGACTAATCATGTCCCACACATGTTCGATGGGAGAAAGCTCAGGCGATCTTAGGATAGGGGCCATGGTAAAGTCCAAGATATGGAATAACATGGGGTTCCACTATTTCCTGAATGTAACGCCGGGCTGTCACCCTTGGACTAACACAAATTAGCGCCACAAATAGCAGAATAGCGCATGGATACGGCTGCAAATTTAATCAGTTCTTATCTGACCCAAAATACATTTGCACGCAAAAAATGGTTAAAATAAAATTACAAATACTAAGTGTTTGCCTTTCTTGGTTACTCAGTATAAATCAAAAACAAGGTTTTTAGTCGCGTCAATGAAGTATTTTTCCCAGAGGTCCTCAGAAACAGCTCCGATTTTGATGTTTTTTTTTTAATTTTTGTTTTTTTTTTATATTATTTATAATCAGAAACCTTTTGAAGCGGGGATATAACTATTAATATTATTTAAACAATATGTACGATATTTACCTAAAAAAAATTGTTTTGCCTTTTTTTTAACAGACTTCAAAAAAGGAGAAAGTTATCAATTCGGTTGTATGTTTTTTTTTTTCTTAATGTTTGTTACCTCAGAACATTTATATATTGATATATCCTTCACCGATTTCTTCGTCAAATGTGGACCGATTTACAAAATTCCTCGTTTACTTGAAAGGGTATACTCTTAAGGTGGTTCCGTTATCAAAAAATCAGGATCTGATCAGGGAATCCCATGGAAATCGAGAAAAATCCTCAAATTTTCGCTTCCTTTTATTAACCGACTTCATGTATGTTAATCAATTTCTTTGTCAATTGTTTACCGATTTACAAAATTCTTCCTTTATTTGAAAGGGCATACTCTTGAGGTAGTTCCATTGTCAAAAAGTCAGGATCTGATCAGGGAATCCCATGGAAATCGAGGGAAATTCTCAAATTTTTCCATTCTACAAGTATTGATGAACAATTTTTAATTATTTTTTTAATAAATGTCTAAAATAAATAATCCACAATTCATAATAATTTATTTTACTTTCGTATACTATTAATTTGTAGAATAAGTATTGTATGAAAAACTGTTTTTTTTTTATATAAATATAATAAATGGTGTTTAAACAATATAAATAATTATTTCCCCACTTCAGAAGGTTTCTGATTTTAAATAATATATAAAAACAAACATTAAAATCGGAGCTGTTTTTGAGGACTTCCGAAGATTGCCTGTTTTATGTATTTATTGACTCGACTATTTATTGAAATTACGTTCCATGTTCAATCATTTGAACCACTTCTCGCGCTGTTCTGTATCTCGTGGAAAGCTAAAAGATAAAAATTGTTATGATTTTTTGTATTGTTTTGTACGCCTATGACTTTGCTCACGTACTTACGCTACGGCGTTGGACGGAATCTCCCGAAAATAGACGAACAATTAAATGAACCAATCAGCGCAGAGGGATTTAAGATCGAAATTTCATTGAAACAACTGTACCCCCTTCGCGACTCACCCCTCTCGCCCATGATGTTGGCTTCAAACAATTCGCTACACAGCTTACCCGGTCTATATTTTCTGATGTCGTTGGTCTCAAATTTTCACATTTTGACAGTATGGTCACTTGATATGTTGATGATTTTTAAGTTTTATTTAAGTCTTAGATTTACATAATTTGACAGTTTGATAGTTTCAGGTTTTTACGGTTTAAAAAATTTGAATAATTGTTACTATGACCCTTTTTTATTTATCAGTTCAATTTAACGATTACGGCGATGTCAATCGTTTATAATGACCATAACGTTATAGGTAGGAGTCCACAATTGGTAAATTGCTTTTCCAATTGTGACGGCTTCTTATTTCCATTGTTGCGTTTTCTAATAAATCACAAAATAGCAACCACAACACAATCTCAATTACTAATTCAATAATTCAATTACTTTGATATGTATGGATGACGAGATCAAGATTATAGGTAAGGGCAGGTATGGAAAAACAAAATGCTAACCTCAATAGCCTGTCTGACAAGCAAGGACGCACGGTATTTAAACGAATTATATCCATAGGTGTCCTTCATGAATAGTTTTCTGGATGATATGGTGACATCAAAGCTTTGACGCAAGTTACGACATGCGTTGTTTGGTGGCCGTCCTATATGGTGTTTTCTTTTGACTTTTAAAGCTAGCAATAATCAAGTGGCACGTCGATAAATCACAAAATCTACAAAAGATAAAGGTTATCAAACCTCGTTTTATGGCGGACAAAAAAAACTTGCAAAGTGTATTTTCAAACATTTGTCAATTGTTTTCTTAATTGAAAACACTACTTGATAACACGTCAGTACGAAAAGAAGGAAAATTGACTAAAGCTTCTCTCTTCGCAGGCACCAATGGCTGATGATGGCGAGGCAGCGAGCAAGCCCAAGCCCCACAGGCCGCAGGCAAGTATGATTTATACTGTTAATCCCGCCATTACCCGATATGAATGGATAAGTAATTATTATTTATACGATGACACGTCTTGTTTCCGAGCTGATGTGCCCACACGGACGCCGCGGGTGTGACCCGACATCCATTTTTCCGGTGAAAGTGTTAAAAAAATCACTCGGCGTTGCGACACGATCCGGTGATTTACCGACGCGAATAAACGCGTTGCTCAATTTCGGCTCTTTGCTAGTTGGGTTCATCAGTGATTTATACAGGTGTTAGAGGAGGATCAGCGACGTGTGGGGCTGGTGTGTCCAAATCTTGATTATGAATGATGGTTCTTGTGGAGAAGCCGATAACGATGTGGTCATACTTTTTGTGTGTTTGATTCGAATTACAAAGCTGTAGTTGGAGCTTTTGAAAGCTCAAAAATAAAGTGAAAATACTCGGTACTACCTCTGCTAGGAGAGGCAATGTCAATAGAGGGTGGTCCAAACATAATACATTACGACATTGTCTTCCGGAAACATTGTTACATCCTTTACCGAAGCGTTTTTGGTTCATGCCCGTAACTATCGGTCGTGGTAGTTAATTTCCAACCACCATGACGTTATCTTACGAACATTTCGACGAAGGATGCAGCAAAACCAGGTTTCGCTGCTACTAATTCGTGTTACCGATCGGTTCGGACACTTTTTCAGCTCAAATTAGTGAAAGGTTATCGCAGGAATTCGCGGCTAAGGATAAAACGCAATACTCTTCGACGTAATTATTGATCACTGGAGGCATCGGCGGCGCCTAAATACCGGATAAGCTATCATCGAGAGACGCTAACAATGTAAACCGTAAACATGCATATTTAGAAGATGTTGATTTATACATGCCCGCGCGCGTCACCTTGAAAACGCTTTATAATTATTATCTGCTTGGAATTCCAATGAAAAAAGCAATTACAACTCTTTTTGCCGTGACCTTATAGATCAACCTGACAAATTCTAAAGGCGCCCGACGTGGGGCCCTGCTGATAAGCATCGCCGCGTACGCGGACCGCCTACGTTCCGTCTGCTACTCCCCCGGGAATCAGCAGGAGGGGACGAGATGATGGTGTGGTTGTCGTCTAAGCGCGTTTGTCCGTATATGGGTGCGATGGGTCCCGCGGAAGATAAACGATAGCGATAGTTCGTGTTTGATCTAGTTCATTGGTGGTATACTTTAAGAACAATAATAAACAGACGGAGTGGCAGCTGGTTGGTGATTGACTCATATGTCAAGGATGCGAGGAAGAAATCCGCGATCGAATTGTAGTCTTGGGGTAATGGGAGTAATTCAAAGTGGAGATGCCGGCTTTGATGGAGTCATTCTGTCTTAAATGGTACGCGATAATATGTCTTTAGCTACATATTTCGGTTCCTACGTTGTTCTCGGGTTTAGAGGGAGTGTCTAAATAAGGAAATGATAATGAAAAATTTAGCATTTAAAAGAAAAGAGAACCGACTTCAAAAAGTGAAAAATAATTAATTGAATACATGTATTATTACATGTGCTACCTAATGATCTGTTTGAAGTCGGTGCCAAGGCAAATAGGTTACAAAAATATCAACAACGTTGTAACGCATAAAAAATTCGACGTCTGCCGGTTGGGTTGTTTTTCTCAGCACGAGCCCCCCACCCACGGTCACGCATTCCCGTGTGCTCGCCGGGAGACTTGCGATGTGGCAGGAGCGGGCAGCCTATCTACCTACTACCTATTTGGCTTGGCACCGACTTCAAACAGATCATGAGGTAATACATGTAGGTACACATTCAATTATTTTTTAAAAGCTATTTTTTTACAATTATTTAAGTCATAAGTTAGTGAAGAATTTGAGAATTTCCCTCGATTTCCAGGGGATTCCCTGATCAGATCCTGACTTTTTGACAATGGAACCACCTTAAGAGTATACCATCCTCCATCTGATATTCTTACATTTTCGAATTTTTCAAGTTTATCTCGGTTGTCCTCAACTTTCCCATTTTTTCAATTCTCTGGTTGTCTGTCGTAAAACATCTTTAAACTCGGTTATTAAAAAAGTAACATATCTTTGCAACCATAGCACACGGATCTACTCCAAGCCACCCATTTATCGCAATCACTGATTTGATTTGACTTGCAATTACATGAGTGCTTCGAAACTATGAAAGTTGATTAGCAACAACTATGATGCGCAGCAGAGGGAAATTTGTCAAAAAATGACACGAGTATTGCGTTTTAATCAGCTTAAGTATTACAACAGATTGTTTCAGAAGCACGAAAGTAATTCGTTAAGATTATTTCATGAATAAAGTTGTTTTGACATCAAAGAATGTTCCCCAAAACGATGTTGAAATTTGACATAAAAGTAAAAAATGTTACACTAATATTCAGCGTTGGAAATAAAAACATTTGAAAAATAAACATAAAGGATTATCGAATTATCACTACAATTCAAAAAATAAAGTCTTAGAATTGGTCGAAAACGATGATGAATGAAATAATCACTATAATTTACAAAAATGGAGATCTGTTATTGGTCCATGAATAAAATAATCCCACTAATTCTTTAAATTTTCTGTTTTCTTTGGTCTCTTGATTATTTAAATTTCCGCAATAACTGTTTTAAAATGACTTCCATCATCGCGTCCAAGGTATAATTTAATATCCCGCTCTCGATATTCGTTGGATTTTCCAGTCGTACCACCGGTAGCACTGGACGCAGGTGCTGTAATGTCGGGGCTTTGTTGGTATCCAACCAAGCGAGACTCCTGTCAGAGCTGCTGGCTTTACAGAAAAACGAAAATTCGCGACGGATTATTTTTACACCTAAGCCGTTTCACGTTCGGTTTGATTGTTTCGACGAAACTATTTTCGTCCTTTTTTTGTATACGCCATTAACCGACTTAGTAGTTGCGTTAATTGTCGGTGCGTTCTAAAAATACGTTTATCGACGCGGATTTGTTTGCAACAATGGTAGGAAGCGTTTGATGTCTCCAACGCGAATGGGATCCCAATTGCAGGGGTCGTAAAGTTACGAAAATATCGAGAGACGAAAATCCAACCTGGATTCGGACGCCAAGAGTGCTGGCGCGGGAGGAATTTCAAAAATTTCGGCTTTCTTGTTATAGAATTGGAAACTGGAGGAATGAAGAACTATACACTAGCAGAGAAACTGTTATAACAAAACCTTGACTTGACATCAGTGATACCACCACACCAGGGTTCAGCATTGACTCCTCACCATCTCTCGTGCTTAAATTTCCACGAATTAAGAAACCCTTCGGTCCCCAGAAAGGAGTTGCTGACCCAAATTGTCCGGAATCAAGACACCGAAACGTTTGTTAGATCGCAAAAACCGACGTTTAGGAGCAGTTAACGCCATCGTAAAGCCTCGACATAATATTTACGCTGTCGTCTCGCATTCCACAGTTGGCAACGAACGTTTTTCTCCCTGAAAAATCCCAGCTCGCCTTACGCAACGGCACCCCGCGCCCGCCGCCTCCGAACCTCGGGATTTTTACCAGACGCCCGTCTATTTGTACCCGGTGGTACTTTATGTAACTGCGTCGTGTTCTCTATAAACAAACTCTTCCTTCTGTAAAGTGTTTGGACGGACGGGAATTAATAAGACGATTGCGAAAAAGGTGACCTTCAGGTGCAGGCGTCACGTTTCGGCACTACCTTCCTTCATTTTTCCGTATCAGAGTGGTACGTGCGCGCCCCGGAGCAGTTCTGCGATTGTAATTAAACGCGGCGATCTTTTTTCCGGCGGGAACAATGCGCCTTCACTCGCCGGAATAATGAATAATTGGAGAAAAAGCTCGAGCGTGCTTTCGAAAATTTCAAAATACCGAACGTAATTAATGGCGCAAAAGTCGGAAAAACGACGGCCGCGGAAAAATTCTGCATTCGAACCGCACCTTGCTTGCGGTTTCGCGGAAAAAAAAGGGAAGTGGTGATTTGTACGTGGAACACGTTGGAGATCGGAGAGTGATGTAATTGTAACGTTGGGATGGAGGTAAGCATAGGTTGAGTTTCTTACGGTAGCCAAAAGAGAAGTCCTTCTTGCGGTCGTATTTTTTCCATCTCACCTCGTATACAGCTGGTTATTGTTTATCGCTAATTAACATCACATTCTAATTAATTATTCACTATTTTAATTGCTAAATTATGTTGGTCGAGCCTACAAATTCGAACACAGTTTCTGCATTATATTTTAACACGCTGACATGCACATAAATATTTTTTTAATTTGAGCACTAATTAGTGTGGTCTAGTTCTTTTTACTCTTTTTCTCACTCTACGATTGTCTTGAAATTTTATTAATCGTCTTCATGATTTTCCACCCGTCTAACATGATATCTCTCGGTGAGGGCCTCTCGAATCTTTCTGCAACTTATTATTCATTGACAGGACTGACCTCCTCCAAGAAGTCAATACATGTTTCGATGTTTGGGGTCAAGTTCTGTTTTTTCTTGACGCGAACTTTCCACCTTCGCTGATAAATTGCAATCGGTTATAACATTTCCGTTGATGGTCAGAGGAATTTTATGTTTTTTTTTTTTGTTCATTGTCTTAGTTTTGAAGTTAGTTTTTTAAGTTTCGTTGAATTCTTCTGTTCAGTAGTAGTAGTCGTTTAGTAACGTACTGTAGTCGTTTTTTTGGTTCCCACGAGTAGTAAAATAAAATTGGTCCTAATACGCTTCTTTACAACACTCCTGCTCATACACTTCTATCTAGAGATTAGTAGATTAGATTCTGCCAAATATTTTTTGAACGTCCATTGCTTTTATTTTATTTATTTCTGTTTTGATTTTCGGAGTTTGCTGCCAATCTATTTTTAGTTTAAAAGGTCCAAATTTAATAAAATTACAATTTCCGGACATGTTTGCATTAAATATTTTTTTATAAGACACCCATTACTTTTATAGCTTTCTTTCGCCTTTTCCGAGATACGTGTAAGGGCACTTGCTGATCTGAATCTGTTATTTATTGTTTAAAATGATCAAAATTTGATAAAAACACAATGTCGAGAGACTCGTTTGCATTCTTTAGGGCCGATTTCACCAACCTCCGTTAAACTTAATCATCTGTTCTTAGGAATTCATTTTGATGAGGCGCATCCACAATTTTTAATTTTGAGCTCTTTTGAAATTACTATAAATGAGGCTTTTAACAGATATTCCTTAAGCTGAAACCGTACGAAACTGTGTGCAAGAGAGACAAAACATCGGAAAATAATATTACCGATTAAATGAAAACCATGAGAATTTTAGTTAATTTAAAACCGAAGCTACTCTTTAAATATGAATACAATTTGCGCGATGAACGTTTTTTTATTTTTGTTAATAAAAATTAAGTGAAATATCTTATTAGTAAGGTAAAAATTCAAAATTTCAAGGTATACAAGCAAAAGCTGAGAAAATTTCATGAAGAACCCTTTTTTTATTTTTTACTTTGGGTAATATTCAGCCCATCAAAACTGGGAATGAACATTTTTGTTTGAAGATGCCGATATCGACCGCACGCCGGTATTGTTTGTAAACTGATAGCTAAAACAACTCATTAGTTGGGTCATTTTCTTTTGACTCCGGGATGTCGTTCTTGAAGTGAAAGAACACCATGTTTTAGAAAATAGAAATTTAACTGTTTATTTACTAAAATTTCTTATTGCGGCCATTCATTGTACAAACATATTTTCTAATATTTACTTGTTTTATAGAGCGAAATTATTTTTTATTGAAAGGTAGTTTCTTTCATATCAATAATTTTCTCATATTATTATGATCTCCCAATACCACCATTGACGTTGGGATCTTTGATTTTATGGACAATACATTTCATGTATCACATTATAAACTTTCGGCTTATATGTATAAGTAATTCGGAGTCGATTAAATGAAACAAAAAATAGTTATCCACTCTCAAAAACTTGTATGGGCTGGTATCATTGGGCAGCACATAATAGGCCCATATTTCATTGATGGGAATTTATTTTGCGGATAAATCACATTGTATTCGATATTGTACAATTATTTCCGAATGCAGATCGACAAGGAATGCCAAACCAAGATATTTGGTTTCAGCAAGAAGGCGCTCCACCCCATTATGGGATTGATGTTCGCCTATTTCTGGATAAAAATTTTCCAGGTCGTTGGATGGGACGTCTGGGGCCTATTGAATCCCCCAATTTAAGCCCCTTAGATTTTTTTCCTCTAGGGTCATTTAAAAACTAAAGTTTACAAAGAAAACCCCAAAATTTGGAAGATCTAGAAGTCAAAATCAGACGTGGCTACAAAATTCGTTACCCAAATTTTATAACAGATTAGGTTACTGTCTTCAGTTTGAACATTTTATTATCAAACTACACAAAAAAATACCAGGTCATTTCAATAAAAAAAAAGCAAAAAAATACTAGGTTGGCATTCAAAAAACAAAAATCAGGTACGTTTACATGGAAATGCGTTGACATATAAAAACAACGAGCAGGTTAAGAAATAGAGAATAATTAATCTTTAGATTAATAGAGTCTTTTTGAGTAAGAAACTCTACAGCCAGCTTGACAAGGTTTTGTTCAGAGTGGAGGACAGAGCTCTTTTTGTAGAATATTCTCGATTCGTATATGTACATCGCTACGGCGGTACTGCGCCGCACAGTAATAAATTATCATAGTTTTTACCGAAACAAGATTTCCAACTTTATGGCGAATTCACAGAAAATTCTTAAACCGTTTGCGGCAAATTAAAAATTACCGTAAACAAAATGGGACAATTGTTTCCGTAGATGAAAGTTATATTCATTCGTCCCACGCACATGAAAAAAGTTGGAGCGACTAAACCGATATGATGGTTTGCGAAAATCCAATGCAAAATCCATTACATACCAATCGAATTTCGAGTGACTGGCGATCACTAAAATTCTAAATCTGGGAATAACGAAATCACAAAATGGTTCTCCTGTAATTTGTAACTGTCTTTGTATTTGCATATAATAATTATGTTTATTTCATACTGGTATCTAAAGTGAAAATTTCCGGATTATTTATGATATTAAAAGTGGAACATTATAACGTTCTAGTAGGTACTTGAAAGTAGAATTTTTAAAGTCCTAGTACTGTAAAATTATACGTCAATTATTTCCATAGTAAGAATTAATTTAAATAAAACTTTGCCTCCACTCACGAAACAACTTGTATTCCTTCTCATATTGTTCCCGAGATTTCTGTGGCTAACTAACATAAAAGATGCAAGCAAACTGACCAACAGGCAGTTTTGATGAGCAAATCTCACCCAAATTCAAAAAATAAAAATCCTAGGCCTTACTAAACCTTTAGGCTTCCTTGTGTATACCTTGGAATTTTGATTTTTTGCTCTGTGTGGGAGAAAAATAAAAAAAAAGTTAATAAGGGCTTTATTAAAAAATAGACCTCGTAGCGCAAATTTTATGAGTTTTGTACATAGATTCGACTTTTCATATTTTGATTTTTCCGTATAATGTCCAAAATATTAGTAATGTAATTTCAGCAAAATTTATTAAAAGTACTATGTCGAAACTCGCTTGGATTACATATTTGAGAATTTGTTTTTATATGGCCCATCCACCATTTTCTTCAAGTTTTTTCCAAATTGTTAGGAGGCTTTTTTGACACTTCGTTATGTGAATCTTTCATTTCATCTTCAGAATGTTTGAAATTGAGTAGAAATGCAATTTCGAGTTGTTTGAGTTTGCTTTAGGAATACATTTCGTTGGGGCGCATCCATCGTTCTTATTATTTTTTTCCAATTTGCAGTTACAGTGTAACGTTCCTTCCTGTATGTAATTTCTAAAGTCGTTTGAATGTTCAGGAATTCATTTTGGAGTGCATCCACCATTCTTATTGTTGTTTCCAATTCGTTAAATCACAGTCCCTACTCTAATTTCAATATAGGGGAGTGTCATATTGTTATTTTGCTATTACGTTCTCTCATGATATTATAAGACATTTCGTCACGTTGCTATTTATTATTTCCTTAATTCATTATTCAATAGTTTCAAAATATTGTCTCTGTTATTATTTTATTTCATTGTTCCTTTATTTCGTATATGCAGTTTTATAATATCATATTTCGTTATCTCATGTTCCATAATTTCGGTATATACACATACATACATATTTTATGCCCTTCCAACATCAAGATGACTTATTATTCCACGCAAAGGGGTCGTCCCCCTCAATTGAATTTGACGAATTCGCCTATAGCATCTCATTGACTATATAACATGAAGCCCTGAAATGTGTTCTGTTGTTTAATAAAGTTGTTTGGTGAGATAACAGAGCGTATCAAAAATCGCAATTTCGGCTAGCATTTTCAAACGCTGTACGTTTACGGTCTCTTGTGACGTCATTTCTGGGGAGCCTTCTTATTGGTTCGTGCGCTTCTGATTAGTCCGTCCATCTAGTAACTTTGAATTTTGGCTGGCGAATTTTTTCCCGTGTTGACGTCACAGAAAGGCGCGCGTTTCAAATAAGACAAATGTTTCGGATTTTTTTTTTACCTAGTAATTTCGAATAAACCATCTAGTTTCTAGAAAAGCTGTTTGAAAATTGTGAGAGGACCCCAATGAAAGATATTAAATTACTATGGTTACACAATTTTAAGACATTAATTATTTTTTGACAATTTCATTATTTTTTTTAATTTTTTACGTTTTACAAGAAATTACACGTCGGGCATAAAACGTGGTATCTTACACGCGACCGAAATGCTATTGTGAGATGTGATTGATTCAAAGATCTCACTCGCTGACAATGAGGCATTTCTGTGAATTGTAAGTTGATCTACTATAATTCCATCATTTCATAAGATTTTTTAAATTAATAATTTGATATTATTTCATATCATGATATCGCTATTTCGTTCTCTCGTAATTTCATAGTGCATTTGGTTCTTTCGTTAATTTTTTTGTTTAATGTGTGTTTAATTGTTCCTCTAGATCCAACAGTTGCTTTTTTTGTCATTTAGTAAAATTCAATGTCGAGAGTCGTAGAATGTTTAGGAATTCATTTTAATGAGGCGCATCCACCATTCTGAATTCGCTTCACAGGTCCGACCTTATTGATGTAAATCTGTCATTTCATTTTCAGAATGATCGAAATTTAATCCAAATTCCATGGTCGTTACTTTGAAGGGGCGCCTCCACCATCTTTGATATATTTTTTTGAATTTTGCTGGATGACACTATTTCTACATAGTACACGAGTAGTGAGTGAGACCGTATCCTATTTTCGGCCGAGGTGTTGGCAAATGAGCGTTACCCGCCGCTCCTCATTAGACCGTCAATTACACACCTAGAAATGACAGCTCTTTGACATAATTAGACCACGGCTCAGGCCAGACGAGGGGTGAATTAATTCCACACACTGACAGGGGTTGCACAATAGATCCGCCCCGCCCGGGTGGTAGAAACGACTCGTTATGTATTATGTCATCAAAATGCCAGAAATTCTCCCATGAACTCGACAAGCCCATTGTATCGGATTTTCGTCACCTTCGCGCATCGATTCGATGGGTGTCCCCGTTTAAAATTTTAAGACGAAGCTCATGCATAATTAAAGATATACCGACGACGACACGTCATCGGGTCTGTTTTGTTGTTTGTTTTGATAGGAAGGAATTTGTAGAAAGGCTGGCTTCCATACCAACAAGCCGCGAATGGGATAACGACCCAATGGTGGTATTAGCTCAGTCAGGTAAAGCGATTATGGCCTAATATAACGACTGCAACTTCCTTTCTGTTGGAATGTTTCGCCTGTTTAGAGTATGTTGAAAGCCGCTTTTATGGAAGGGTCATCATTCTGTGTAACATCTATCGAGTTTGAAAAAAGTCGAAAATCTGGAGGTGTTTGTATGTTTTTTGCTTCTTTAAACATCCGCTACAATTATATCATCGGTGGACGTAAAATTGCAATAGTTGAGTTAGGACACTTTTCGAACACATGTGGGGTGTTTGTTTATATAAGAGAAGATCAAAGACACCGCCCACGGATGACCATGTCCAGTAATCAATTAATTAGCACGATATTTAAGCTGTTCGTAGAATAATTATGTTTTGCACATTGACAAAGTCCGAATAAGAACACCAATCTATTACTAGCCACTCGTTTCAGCCGGGACGACAAACTATAATCACTGAAACACAACCCAAACCTACCTGAACCCATAAATTTTCTCGTGTTCTCCTTGCCGACGGGATGAGCCCAAAAGGGCACCAGGTCGCTTTTATCGCCCGAAAAATTTGATTGTTTTGGAAAGTTCAAGACACAAAGAAGGTCGCTTTCTGTGATGCAAATCCGGACCGTGGTGCTTTCACCCATTGTGCTACCATTTACATACGGACCCATAACGTTAAATTTATTTTTCGTCGAATTATTAGTGATTTATGAACGGCCGAGAAAATAAATACGCGATTATGGGAAGAGAGTGTTGACCGACGTGGAAATTAATTTGCGGCGACTTCGGGGTTCGGTGCACGCGCGCCATCTGACGGCGTCGGGACGAAACGCGCTATCAATGCGTCAGGGCCGGCATTCGCCCAGGTGATAACGCGTCGAAAGCGAAATTGAAGTATTTGGGTTAACGTAAATTGGTCGGATAAATGACCAATTTCGGCCGCGACCTCTGAGTAATGAGATGATTCAGTGGAACCCAAATAAACATGTGCTAGATTCGAACACTACGAACCTGAATAAGTTCTCAGTTCTCAATGTTGGATTTGAAGAGGCATCTGAGCCTAAACCTTATGTACTCTTTTGTCACTTCCCACTATTCGATCCTGCAGACCCATCGCAGTCAATCTGCTTATACACGATTCCAACACTCCAACACCAGCGGTGGTGCGCGATTCGCGGAACCGCCCGATCCCCAATCTATTTAGGTGAATCCTGCCAACAAAAAAACGTCTACGAGTTGCAGCGCGGCTTTTCGGAAATGTATGAGCGCTTTGTCAAGGCTGGGCCAGTTCCAACTTGTCAATTATCGCGAGTTATTTCGAGGAGCGCGTTCGTGGATTCGCGAACGCGGAAGAGGCGTCTGCGTTGATGATCATTCTGCGTAGAGGAGGCGAAGAAAGGTCGTCGGTTGGTATTTATTTGCAGCGGCATTTCACGGGCGCTTTGCCGGAAAAACGACCACGTGCCGTAAGGAAACCCGATAGCCGGCGATTACCCTAGGGGAGATTGTGAACCCACGGTTTTTGTAACGCGATAGTCGGGCGTTATGTCACCTTCCAGCTAATTGAATTAGAAGAGCAATGCCCGGATTGGACATTATCTTTATCCTTATTTCTCTTGCTAAGACTAGAACTAAATTTTCAAGCACTCCACGAGATTCCAATAGGTGTCAGCTCCGTCCAGCGGTCGCTCCCAATAAAACTGTCCAATTATCTCCGGGCATTTTTTAATTCGGGTTGTCTCGCAGATGCCGTCACAATTTCCACATCCTGCTCGTCTTCGCTGCATTATCTAAATCTTTTCGCGACCTTGCCGCTAATGAATTCCCCTCCTATATTTAGAACGGATTCAGTTTTGTCGTAACCGCGATTCTTGGAGATGATCGATGATTGGAGGTGTGTTGAATTCGCACGTTTTTCTGATGCAACGTAAGGTCAGCGATTGGGATTTTAAATTGCACGTGAAATGGCGGCTTTGTGATCTTATCGGAGATTAATTAATCGCGATTAAAGATTGGAGTGTTATTAAAGGCCACGGATGTTTTCCTGGATGACTGGGAAGGTTACCAATAATTGTCAGCGATAAGGTTTCGATTATCTTTTCACAGAAGGAAGTGTTGACGGCTGGTATAATGAGTGCCCGATTATTACTATGGCACAATCTCCGTAAAGCGAACTCGGAAGGACATAAAGCATCCCGTAGACTTGAAAGACACGAAGGTCTAAAGAATTGAAAGTTTTGAAGGGATCGAACAACTAAAGAATCAACAAGCTTAAAAAAAGTCTAAAGATCTGAAAGATCCAAAAAAAAACACGCTTGTGAACTCAAAGGATCGGAAGGTGTAATGTAAATATGTAAATATGCGAGCCGGATATGGTGGTCGCCCCGTTTTGGGCCCTTTTGGATTTTATGGATGCTGGTTTATGGATGCAAATGGCCGGATTTTCCGACCAATTTCGACCACCGGACCCATCGGGATACAACGTAAGAATTTAAGTTTCGTTTGTAAATAATAATCCATAAATAAACGTAGTTTAAACAGATTAAGTTCAAACATTTAAAATTCACTAGCATTCAACCCACTGTGGTTAACAGAAGGTCTCGAACAACTATAGAGAATAGAAAAACGGTCCCCAAAAACACAAAGGATTCACGGACTCGAAATATACTAGTATGTACTTGAAAGACGCGAAGGACTGAAAGAACAGAAAGTTTTCAAGGACCCGGACAACTTGAAAGAGTCCAAGGAATTATCCGGAAGATTATATTTTTTTCAAAATTCACATCAAGATATTCGCGCGAGCAGCGCTCGATACCTTCTCAATATATTATGTCCCAGTTATAACTGGGGATTTATAAAGCAGAAACAGGATGTTAATTAATAGCAAAAACAAAATTCAACTCTTGCATATAAATGTCCACACATTGCCGCACTTCCGTTTGCATCTAAGAAATAATGTCAAGCGTGTAATTTGGCAACATGCTGGTTACCACTCGTGTTAATATGAGGAAAACAAGAAAAAAACATTTCTAACGACACACTTAATCGTGTCCGCATGAATAACGGATTATTGTCATTTTCTCAACTTCCTCGCCCGCTCCGAAATTAGACTTCGCAGAATGACAAAACTCTGCAAAAAGTCTCGCGTAATAATCCAAAAAGAAGCAAGTCGAGGAATGTGGCCGACTGCCAACACATTTTGAGACGGAAGCGTGGCAAAGAATTCTCGCATCCACAATAGAATTACCCAACAGTTATCACAATAGAATGGCGGCTATTTTAGAACGTTTATTTTTCCATCAGAAAAATCGCTGTTCAAAAATGGTTTGCCGAGAGATAGTGTTGTTTTGGTGAGTCATTATGCACTTTCTCCGGTTGAAAGAGGAGAAGCCGAAAGTCGGCGGTGGTTTCGTGCGGACATGCAACCGATGGTGAGATAAAAAGAACGATCGGAGTGAGATTTCGTTCTTGTAGGATAAATACGAGGGCGAAACCAAAATTTCAGCTGTTAGAAGTCAAATTTGGCAATTTGAGCCGGTGTTATCCAGGCCGTTTTGTTAAATTCTCACTTGCGACTTGAGACGGCTCGGTGTGTACTACCCTTCACCACTGCGGTAAAATAAAGCTTGAGTTGAAATTGGATCTTCCATCGTAGAGACTAATAAACAGCAGGAAGTTAATGAATTTAATGAGTAATCTTGCTTTAGTTTTACGATCGATTCTACCAAAAATTTATCATTCTATTGACGATACCGTAATTTGTTGTTTTTCTTTATCAGATAAGATAACGTTTGACGTTTCAGTTTGTGACAGTGTTCTGTAGGTGATGTCCTCGGAGGAAAGCATTTCCAGCCATGTCAAGGTATGGACGAGGGTCTAAATAACAGCATTTTACCGTTTACAAGCCGTCGTAAAGATTTTACTGCCTCGCGCATGATTTTACGACCGATTTCTGAAAGTGGATCAAAATTTCGATGTATATTTGGTTGCATGGATTGCAGCAATTATAATACCTCCCATGGGCTCGCCCTTATCACCTGCCCATACACGCTTTTATCGCCCAGGATGTCGATCTATTAGTCCAGACCGGTCAATCCCATCAAAATGCATTGCGCGCCGCAGGAAACTCGGATCTTTCCATTTGGTACGTCCAGATAAGGGCCGTGATCGATGCGTACAATAAAGTTTTTTCTCTCTTTTATTAATTAAAATCATCTCCGAATTGCGTTATCGGATAATATGTAAATCGCGACCCAGAAAAACTCGCTTTGCTTTTTGTGTCATTAATCGTAGTACTTTCACTGGTCGGAGTGCCCTGTCGTCGGCTTATCATCGCCTCGAACGGTTTGCTCGAAAGAGAAAATGTTTGTTGAGCTATAAGCCCAATCGATCGTTCCAATAGCAATTTTTGAACACTGTTCTAATCACACAAAATCTAAATTGAAGAATTTCAAAAAACATTTCAGAAATTCTCGAAAAGCACTGGGATTTTAAAAAACTTGAGATCTTGATATTTTTAAGAACTCAAAAATTTGACAATTTGAGAACTTGGGAAACATAATCTGAGAAATCTCTTGAAAAACGTGAGATATTAGAAAGCTGAAGAAATTTGAGAACTTACACAATTTAACATCTTTAAAAACATGTGAGTTTATGGAATTTTGGACGTTGGGTAACCTAAGAACCTGACAACTTGAGAGACTAAACTTGAGAAGTGAAGGAACCTGAAATTGTGAAAAACCTGAGATTCCGAGATATTTAAGGACTGGAAAATTTGAGAATTGAAGAAACTTGGGATTTTAAAAAACTTGAGATCTTGAGATTTTTAAGAACTCAAAAATGTGACAATTTGAGAACTTGGGAAACATAATCTGAGGACTTAAGAAATCTGAGATCTTGGAAAACGTGAGGTATTAGAAAGCTGAAGAATTCAGAAGTCTGAAAACTTACACAATTTAACATCTTCAAAAGCATGTGAGTTTATGGAATTTGGGACGTTGGGTAACCTAAGAACCTGACAACTTGAGAGATTAAACTTTAGACATGGAGGAACCTGAGATCTTAAGGAACCTCAGATCTTGAGATATTTAAGAACTCGAAAATTTGAGGACTGCAGAATCCCCAAAAATACCAAAGTAATGCAACAACTCTGTCTGTTGTCTAGAGATCCTGAAAAAAATTAATGTCTAAAACATTAAAGAAATATTGCTAATTCCTGAAGGTCCTGAAGAAAATGCCCAAAAGTCCTGCCAGATATCGAGCGTGGATATCGCCCTTAAACAATGAAGAAATCATCAATGGTGGATGCGCCGTTCCATGAAAAAATATTTGAAAATATTTTCTTTATGGCATTGCCGTCTTTGTCGGCAATGCTTAAACTTAACTTGACTTAAAACTTGACACTGTTCTATCTATTGTTGCGGTTTCAAATCTGGAAGACATTCTTGGCCAAAGACTGATCAGAACATAGTAAATCCTCAACTTCCACTTGTCCCACATTTTAACACAATTATCGCCGAATCTTCAGAGGCGTTGATTCGTCTTCGTCCACCGACCACCACATATCCCATGACATCCATTAACCGATTCAATCATGCCCATTTCCATGCCGCCTCTCTAATGGAGCAATCAGCGCGGATAAAGCCCTCTCTGTGCGATTCGGTCGAAGGCCCGCTCGAAATCGAGCTCCACGACCAAGTGTTATCCGCAGGAGAGGGGATCCAAGTGTGCCGGCTGCCGTCCTGCCGTACGCTTTTCCAGCAGTTGCATGTACACGTTCGGGCAGGACGAGTTCTTCGCGAGTGCTGTGTTTTGTTGTTTTTTTTTTTTTGCGAGGATAACTACAGTGGAATCTCCGGTGAGTGGATATTTTTAGATTAGATCGCCGGCAAATGGCGGTGCGATACGTCAACGTCGATCGCCGACCGCGTTGTTAATGCTGGTAATTATTTGTGTTTATTGCTCAATTACGGACGAAGTCGGGGAGGATCGCGAGGTGTTTGAAGGAAGTTCTAAATTTACCTGCGAGGATAGAGTGGTTTCGTGTGATGTTTGGGGCCCTTGGATCTGTGGGGATCCACCGAGCCGTACTCTTCGATTGGTAGATTCTTGATTTAATGGTTTGAGTGTTTCATAATTTCTTTTTTATTATGTAGCCATAGCTTCATTGACAATTTCATAGCTTCAGTTTTGTCGTTCCATAGCTTCATGGCTCGTTGGTTTAATAGTTTCACAGTTTCATCATTTCATAGTTTGGTCGTCCTATAGTTTTGTTGTTTCCTAGATTCTATTCTGGTTTCTTCCGTCGTCTCTGTTATAATTATTATTACGTATGTAGTCGGCGAATCTCAGGTGACTTAAGTATCGTCCAGAGACAAACCATAACCATTTCCGCCATCAACACCCGTAGCTCCTCCCATCCCTTCTGATTGTTTGAGTTTTTCTCTAAAATGAGATACAATACTAATCCCCACTTCTGAAGATGTCCTTATAAAAGTCCGAGCAGATCATCTCACGAAACTCGGCTCGGAAAATAAGGCAACAACGCGTTTTTCTCGTTGCGCAACGACGAGCACCAGACGAACAATTACTCACAAACATTAGTCACAGCTTTTTCCGTAAGCTTTTGGGCGAAACATAAATAGGAATTATTTTTAAACCGATTTCCCAAGCGCATAAAAAACCGTAATAACAATAATTACCGTTTATCAGCTTTCTATTCGACGGCTCTGATGTCACTATAGTGCTAATCTGCCGGAATGATGGTTTGGGGCCGTACGAAAAACCAAAAGTGAAAGTGGTACCGACCCAAACGCAAACAAACAAACAGACCTTTTTCCTAGTTATGGGACTAATCAAAAATTGCGTTTGGCGTTCGCACTTTCACGGTTGGTCCGAAATTTCTGGACGAATTTCCCTGTGCGTCGAGAGATGTCTTATCGAACGAGAAATCGCTACTCGTTTTTGCTCAAGAGAGATTCCAGTTTTTCTACCGTCGTCTAGCGAATTTTTGCCCATTTTCCGACACATGTTGCAGGTCTTCGACTTTCACCGCTAGCGCTTGATTGCAGTCCAAAACCAAATCGCTAAAACTGCACCGACTTTCACGATTTTTGCGAAATCCTCGAAAAAAGCGTACAAATCCGGGCTTTCTAATCGCTTTTCCGGATGGTTTGGCAGTCGCCAAAATACGACTTATTAATAACACGTTGTTTACCGACGCAAAAGCCGCTTCCAATTAAACCAGTCCCGATCCGCGCCACCAACGACGTACGACTTCTAACACTCAGGTGAGAACTCTTCCGTAATTACCAATTACGTTCCGATGGATGCGTTCGCCAGATGGGATGGAAGTCGGCGCGATGCGCCGAGTGTTACGTAACAATCCGAGTCGTCTGTGTGGTTCCGATTGGATTTTCTCTTATGATAAAATAATTAAGCCGGAGTCGGGATGTTTGTTTGGAGATGCTTTCAAGAGCAGCAATCAAATGGGTTGAGAAACGCGCCCGTTGAAATAAGGAGAGACGCGTATTTTTTATCGGTTTGTTTGGACGATCTTGAACGCGATGCAGACGCAAACATGCCATAGACCCGTTTCGAAAATAACACAGGATTCCAATTAAATTACTTGAAGGAATACTGTGTATGTATATCCTCTAAAGACCGAAACGTACTTTACCGGTCTCGAATTACGTGGTTCCCTCCCAATCATCTTCGAAAACCACTCTCCGGAAATCACATTTTGCAGACGGCATACCATGCCACTGCCTCCACCCTTTTCCACCCATCCTACCTACCGTAACCCCGTGGCCATCAAATTGTGATTTTCGGCATCTCCTGGCTCGCGTCCAAACACCACTACAAAACACCCAAACCCGGCGAAAATCGCACCAATTTTTCATCGTATGCACCGGTCTAGACCCCTCGTTTGCCAAAACCGTGGGCGCATGTGGGTTAATTCTTTTTCATTTGGACGATTGTCGGCGCGATTATGATGTTTTCGCGTGTCGGCGTGGGCAAAACACGCTTGTCGATTTTTTGGGCAAAGAGTCGAAATCGAACCTTTTGGATCTTGGCCAGTATTTTGTTATTTAAGGACCGAAAATGAACGAGCGTCCTATTCCGTAGATGGAACGTCTGTAATTATTGCCGGTGTGGCAATTTGTTCGCGGACAAGTTGGCAAACAGGTATTGATAATGGTGTCTATATATATATAAAACATGGGAGAACCTTGGAATATATTGACGTCTGGAATTAACATGCAAATGCACGTAACTGTTCTGGCCACAGTCGTACCACGTTTTTTCGGCTGGATGTACTGTTAGGTTTTGTTTTAAATGCCGACGACGTATTGACTCGAATGGTCCGGAGCGGCAGCAAGAAGTCGGACTTGAATTGCCCATTATATTTAAATCGGCGGAAAGTCGACCGTCAATTGCCGCGTACTCGGAGGATTTATCGATGATGAGCGCTAATGACCGAGGCTTATCGCACTCGTCGGGAATTTGCATAATTTACGCGCATAGCCCGGCGATCCATCATCGGACCAGGTGGAAAAACGCGATCCAAGTCCGCGTGTCTTCTGATTAACAAGCACTTCCTCGGTGCTCGTCATTAATAACAGGCAACGGCTTTGTCTGCAGCAGGAAGTATGATGATTAATTGGTGACAGAGCACGATGATGAAATTCGGTGGATGTGATTTTTTGACGTCGGTTATAGCTGTAAAAATACTTCGATAATCTTATCCAGCGGCGTCTTGAAAGAAACACGAAGCTCCGATTTTAAGTTGTTTGTAATAAAGTCGGCGGACGCTTTAACGCAAGCCGTCGCTTCCTCAATTTGTACTTATCTAAACACACATGTTTGGTTACTCGACTCGTGCGATCTGTTGATGTAAAGACGAAAGTGATGAAGCCGTAAAATGATGAAAATGACGATTAGCCGAGTGAAAGGCGTGAAAAACCGACACTTCTGAGGTAAAAAGTTTGGGCCACAACCGCGGCACCTGATAGTCGACCGCTGAATTGAAAGTTGTCGGTTTTTTTCCGAAAATTGAGACGGCATAGCGCTGTTTCAGACGGCATAGCGACCCCACTGCGTTTCCAGTCTCGAGTGGGGTGTGTCTCGATCAAGTTCGTCAGAATTTTCCGCGGGAGGCCCCTCGTTTTTTTTACCACCGACTCATATCGGCCGGATTTCTCTGCTCCGTCCGTAATGAATGCATTATGCTAAGTGATTCTTTATAAACCATTTAAATATGATAATCAGGTTCATGTATCATTACACATCCGACGTCCTCCTGCCGCACAATCGCTTATTTACTTACCAACTGCCACGCGAACGTTGAGTTACGTCCACTCGCGGATACTTTCCTTCGCGACTTTACCATAAATCAAATAGAAATTCGCATCGAAAACCTCGTTCGCTTTCCCCGAAACCCTTCGTACGCTTTCGCTACTCCCGATTTTCCCTGCGAAAAATCCGCCATTAATCGAACTTAGAAAGTTAACGACATGCATGCAAAACGCATTAATTTATTCGCCTGCCTTTCCGTTAGACCTACTTCTTCGCGCCCCTATTTATTACCGACGGGAGTCCGTAATTAATAGCGACCGGTGGAGTGTCAGGTGTCCGTTTTGAAAACGTTATTTATTAACTCGGACGTCTAATTGCCACCGCGACAACCTGATTTACGTCCCGGGGAACCGTACTGGTGGTGCTAATTTTTGCGCGGATGATTGAGTCATGGTCGGACGTTAGTCATGGCGTGAAAATAAATAATTAGTTGGGTTAATGTTAAGCAAACATTAATTTACACTATTTATATAAGATGGCATCAAACACGCTCGAGTATCTTAAGAAATCTCTTTGTAAATAAATACGGGTGCTTGTATACACTGAACGCGTAACGCAAACATTCTTGTAATCCGATGAACGCGGAACGAGTCGAGTGATTTTGACCGTCGATGAAAAAACTGAAGAGACGCCAATTGGGTTACTGTGTCCGCGGTGGAAATCTAGGTCCGTTTGGTGGTATTTTTATTTGCTTATTATTGTGAGATATGTACTGGTTTGAGTGTTACTCATGCCGACTCTTTTGTGACTCACGCACAGTTGGAGCTTTGTTGTCGAAATCACAGTGCTTCCTCAGTTTTTGATTGACACAATTTTTCGGTTTCCCAACGCATCTAGACAGAGTTCAATTTGTAAGATTGATAATTACGTGAGTAAACTATCTACCGATATCTCACCAAATCTCATCAAGGGCCAGGGGGTCTACGCCCGTCACAAAATTGTAAAAATGTCTCACGTAATTAATGCATCTCTTCAATATTCGTCTTTGATTGTTTCTGTTTGTTTTAGCTTTCATTATTGTTTTTTCTTCGTTCTTCGTCTTTCACTTTTCATCTCTCGTTCTAAACTCTTTCACTTATATTTCTTTGTTCTTCTTCTTCCACCGTTATTTATAGTTCATCATGCACTTTTTATTTTTTCCATTGTCGTTTATGTTTCTTTCGGTTCTCACTTTTCATGATTGATACCGTTACTCATCATTCAACGAAATATGTAATGAGAAGAGTCAACAAAATCGAAAGAAATCAATAGGGATTCGATGAATCAGGAGAATATCGCACGTGGGTAAAATTATCTACCAAGGAATCAGGTAATGGGTTGTTGTGCGATAACATGGTCTATATTTAACATTGCGCGTGCGATAACTATAATTGCCATGAACGTTCTTTTTTTAAAATTCATAATTACGTCAACATTTTTTATATATGGTTTATATAGCCAGATATGACTCCATATATCGCCATGGCCACCTAGATTACATCCCCAAATATGGTCAATATAGTAAAGTTTTAATTCAGACGGCATATCGTCGCGGCTTTCTTTCGGCCGTTCGTCAGACTCCTCTCCAGGTACTGCAACTTCCACCACTTAACCAAAAAATCCAACCTAGTTTTCACGTTCTAGCGCGATGTTTTATTTTCGTCCGCGACGAATCATTACTCTTCCGCTGTCGTTCCGATTCTCCACGGCCGCTCTTCAATGAAAGAATGTCACTCGGGTCTTGAGCCAAATCAATACACAACTGCAGCGTTGACCCGGCGAATTTCGTCGTCTTGGGGCCCTTTTACGGCCGCCATGAACGATAAAAGAGCCGCCAGCTCCTGCGGTACGTGTACGTGATCTAAAAGTCTAATCGGCCGTCTGTCGAAATCTGGAACCGCGACCCGATAAATCAGAACTTCGTCGTTGCTTCCTGATCGCCGATAACTGACAGCCGACATTTTTACCATATACACCACTTCATATTGCCAGGCTCTTATTATTTATGGGCTTGTACGCGGCGAGTACACGAGTGTGTGATGGTAATAAATCAGTCGCGGTTAAGGAGCGGTAACGGTTGAAACGTTATGACGATGCGTGTTTAAATTTTTCATAAATCATCGACGCAACGAGATTAGACGAGGTGTTGGTTTGGGGTTGATTCGGACGGCATAGCGGCATCTTAGATAGCATAGGCTTACGGCTTGTTTTGCCTAGCAACTTGGACTCTTCTTCGTCCAACTGTAGCAGCAAGAAGCGAATCGTAGAAATCTAACTCGGATCTGTTTGTTTGCAGGAAACATTCCATCGAGCGCAGGAAACGCCAGCCGAGCACAAGTTTCCGGTAAGTGATTGCCTCCATTAATGAATTAATTAGCCATGCAGATCCTTATCGGCTCGAAAGTGGTGGAGGCTCGTAACGAATCGCCCGACCCATTTTCGGTGCGTTGCTCCGTCGCCGCGATTTCGGAAAGACCGACTTCTTCTTGCCGCACGCAGATAAATCGTCGCCGTCGAGACCGCGCATTAACGTCTGCAAAAATGCGATAAATTACGTCGTCCGCAGACTGGAAAAGAAACGTCTAGGGAACGGCTCGCTCAAGACCGGTGAGGAGCGTGCGTTATGAGTGGTGCCATCAACCCTTATTTGATCGGGTGAAGGCCGACGGCAAGGCCGCGCGGACGGCATTCCGAAAAGTCGTGTCGTTGTCGTCGGCGCTATATTAACATGTCAAAGGATGGGGACCCGGACGTGACCGTGGGGTGCGTTGACTAGACGCGGGGGTGATGTGACGTAGCCGTTGAAAGTTGTTGATGTCAATTAGATAATTTTGCAGTTAAACTAATGGACATTAGATAAGACCAGTGTTTGTGGTATCGACCCTTTGATAACGTCAAAATCTGCTTCCTCGTACTTCCAACGTGACTTTTGGCCAAAGGGAAAAAAAACCTCTCCACTTCGCTATACCCTTTCGATAATTGCCTTCGCCTGGCCTTAACCAGTTATTTATGCGTGAATAATTTTAATTACGTTTGCTTTGGTAATGTATTCGCGTCGAAGAATGTTCCCACAATATCCTTACAATAAAGTGGTTCATTGTCTGTCGTCGACGTCCCACGCAGGACCAAAGCCTAGCTGGCGAAAAAAACGCCACGACCAAACAGGTGTACAACGCCGGGCGAAAAATATAAATTAACTTTCGTAATAAGTGACTTGCAGGTGCGCATTATCAACAAAAAGCGACGTAATTACAATAACATTGATATTTATGAAAGCGCTTAATCACATTCTTGAAAATTGGCGGAAGAAATATGGATGGGATCGGAAGGCCGTTTGTTGGGGGTAAGAGGATTTTGTTCCTTGATCATGAAGATGCATCAGTAAATAAGTTTTTGCTATTGAAGACTTCAACATATTATTGTTAATAACGTAACGAAACATACAAGCATGTTATAAAATATAGAAATCCATGTTTTCGCAACAAGAAGAAATGAGGAAAGAGGAGGATCAGAACAGAAAATAATACAAGAAGTAAATAAATCCTTCTTTTAGAAAAGAAAACCTAGTTTCATTCAGGTTCCCGGTTTACCGACACTACCTCATCTCCCGAGTTTATTCTTTCCCGCCCAGAGCACTGCCACGAAATTTATTACATCTGACAAGACAGTTTAGCCACTCCAGAACTTAACGACACACATATTTCCGACCTAGACACAACGCTTGTTATAAGTAATAGCAACTGGTAAGTACTAGTTACACGGGAGCTATTTCTGCGATAAATTTTATTGTCACTATACAACGTTGCCTACTCGTAAAACCGTTTTGATTTCGCATAAACGAGAGATTTAAGGCAACTAATAAAATTTCGTTTAAAAGTTTCGATTAACGAATAAGTAGAGCCATAACTCGCGATTATAATTCGGGTCGTAAAAATCGGTTTTAGTAGTTTCTGAACTCATCGTACGAGTGGGGTCACGTTTATGGGTGCAAACAATTTTTAGAGATTGAGAAAATTTTCCGTACAGGCAATTTGACGGGGAGGGGTTTCTAACAGGATGGCCGAATTTTTGTGGTGGCAGATGGAACGACAACGAAAGCCCAAAGTGCCATTGCACAAGCAGGGCCCCCGGTCCCGAATCCGAAAGTCGGCGCCCCTGGCCCCGCCGACATTCCTCCGCACTCGCGTGAGCAATTAATCTCAGCCTTTACACCTCTTGATTAGCAATTACAATGGCTCTTGGCTCGTTAATCGGAAGAGTTATCGGTGCGAGACCCACACCTCCGACACCGTCGACGCCCACCTCGCAGACGTCGGATTTTTCTGTGTCAGACGACGCAGACAGCCTGGCGACATTGCCGCAACACGCCGCTCTCTCGTTTCGGTTCTTGCGTGGAGGTTGTCTCGATCCATAAAGGACGATTATTTATTGGATCCGCAATTTATATGCTTCTCCTCGATAAATCATAACGAGCCGCTATTTAGCGTGTCTGGTACATGTGTTCTTTCGCGTCGAGACAATTTAACCAATTAACCGCGACATTTTTAAACGCCAAAACGCCATGGTAATTATTGCGTAAGTCTTTCTGGAACGCGTTTGATGTTGGGGATGTGTGAAGAAGGAAGCGGTGACGAGAGATGAGGAAAGGAGCGATGATGGACGCGATTCAGTCGGCTTGAAGACTGAATTAGACCGACACCTTTGATTTCATATAGCCATCGTGTTGTTGCTGATTTCAGTAAAAGAAAATAAATTGGAAAAAACATCAACCTTTTCGGCCGTAGGCGCTGTAGCACGGTCTTGTTGAAAATATCCCAACTATTGAATTTCTACTGTATCCGTGCGTGGTATTTGATAAATGACGTCTCACACTTTACACACATTACGTCTTTTTCTTCTTCAATCAGCAACGAAGCTTTGTTTTCCTTGATTTTTTCGTGACTTAACCTTTCGGAAACCAGTTCGACTATTACACAATTTTAATTGCACGTCCGAACGTATATCTACCTAATAATTATAACCAATCATGTTTATGACACAAATTGCTATCTGATTGTAAATTTTGATTTTTAAACGTAAAATTACACCGGCAGGTATTGTCCTTCGTACGAACAGGGTCAAGAAACAATAAAAGCGTTCACAATGTTTTTTATATTCTCTTTAATTTGTGTTACACTTACTCTACAATATTTACATACATAATTATGAATGTCTAAATTTGGATATCAAAAAAAAAAGTTTTATGAATGAACCTCCTCTTATCTCGCATCATTACGACCTCCTTATCGGCCGATGCGCCGTGTCATCGTAACCCAGGAGTGCGCAACAATCGCTGGAAACGATCTCGGCTCTTCCAAAAGATGTCGCAATTCGGTTTGATATTTGCCGTTGTGTTGCCGATCACCGTTAAAGTATCTGTGTCATGACCAGAGAACAAGAGCTCGAAGGCCACCATTGTCGAGCAATCTCCGAAATCGAAGGGTCAACATGTCGTTGCACTTGATTTTGTAGGGCTTTCGGAGGTTCGGCGTGGTCTTAGAAGGTTTCGTTCCAGTCTGAAGGAAGTTCTTTGTTTTGCGAATAAATGGTGGGTGGACGTTGATCTGGCGGAGTGCTAGAACCATTGATGTTTTTTCTTCAGTTTCATTTATTGTTGTGGGGTTGGCGATTCCTTACTCTCCATTTCACAGATTCATGAATTTCAAAATTTTACAATTGCATTGTTGTTCTCAAGATATTCAGTTTTTCAGTTCTCAACTTTACGGCTTCTTAGAGTTTCAATATCTCAATTTTTTATCTCGGAAACTTTGGTACCTAAAATTCTCAACTTGTGTTACTATTCCTCAATGTGTCTCAATATTTCAATCTCTCAGCAATTTCGTGTGTACTTTTCAAAATGGAAGTCTCACGTTCCATATTTCGGTCAACAATTTTATAGTTTCAAGTCGTTTTTAGATTGTTAGGTTTTCAAGTTCTCAAATCCTCAATTTTTTAGTTTCAAAGTTCTCAGACAGACTTTTAGGTTGTCAGATTGTCAAGTTCTCAGTTTTTTTACCTCTGAATTTCTCAATCGTTTTCAATCTCCCGATCTTTGGATTTCTCACTCAGTCTTTGAAATCTCTGTGTCTTAGTATTCAAATATTTCAATTTGTTCTTAAGCTCCATTTTTATGTTGTCGGGTTCTCAAGTTCTCTGTTTTTTGACTTAATATCTCAATCTCCAAAGTTCACCCTCTAGATCTATTGATCTCTCAGACTTGCTACCTCTCAGGTCTAGAACTCACTCTCTTTGAATAAAATTTTTCAGTTTATAAAGTTCTCAATCCCTAAATTTTTGATTTTTTTAATATTGTTGTAGATATAAAGATATAATGTTAAATATAACACAAAAGGGATCAAATAATTCTTTTGAAATATTGGGAACTTTTTTTGGCCTGGCGCATCCACCATATTTCGAACTTGTTTACAGCGCTCTCAATTATTATATATTTAGTGATTTAGTGTTAAAAATGACATGAACACCGGAAATAAACATCCCGAAAGTTACTTTGAATTTTTTTGGAAGCGGCACAAATGTGGTAGATGCACTTTTAAAATCCTAATCAAATCCGAATTGATAAAAAAATCGAAATTGATCAGATTTAGCATTATTTATCTCCAATGATTTTATTTTTTATTATACCTGCATCAGAATCGCCGTTTAAAGCACGCCTGAGCGTGCGAATACAGGCGATTAAAGCACGGCGAGCTTTAAAGGTTGTCAAGGAAATATAGGTATCATTATAACTTCATCAAATTTGAAAACTTTTCATATTCCTTCAGGTATGGGTCTTTTGACTTCGATGGTAGTATTTTGGATTCCGCTTGTTCGGCCAATGCTTCTGTATCGGGTGAAATCTCGTTTTAACTCATTTTTCCTCGATTTTTGCTGACACGACTAAATGCAATGACAGACGTGGACGCGAGAAAAAGTTTTTAGTGCTTAATTTTTTTCCAGTATTGCTGGTATAATAAAAAATAGCGTAAAGTATTCGTGGATAACTGGTCTTTAAAACACTTGCTCTATTTCGAGCACTCCCGGCTACGCCGTCGTGCTCGAAAACTCGCGGGTGTTTTAAAGACCTTGTTATCCACTCATACTTTAATATACTATTCTTTTCTTCATTTTTTGGTTCCTTTAGTTTTTTTTTTCTGTTTGGTCGCATTAATTTCTTCACTGAAAAAACCAATCTGTTCTATCAATCAATAAATTTTTGTTGGGATTTGCTTGCCTGGAAAATATACGTAAAGTTGAGATCATTACATATTTTGTTATTTAGAGTAGGTTTCGTCAAAAGAAAACTTCTAAAAGTCAAGTAAAATTGGTAAACTGTTATGGGCGCCAGAAGGGGCTGCAAGGGGGTACAAAAGAAATTAATATTTTTTTAGTTATTTGAACAAAATTTATTTTGGTTTTAGAACTAAAAGGATTTGTAACTGAAAGCAATACCAAATGTTACACCAACAACGCAAGCAAGTTGGAGTTACTCATCGCCATAGCTTCCCAACATATCAGATTTTCTTTTAAGAACAAATGGATTATTAATTAAAATAAATGCAAACTATTTAAGTATTATCGTATGAGATAATAACAGTATTAGTTACTTCAAACAAGACCAGTTGGTTCTTATAACAAAAAATATTTGTTACAGTAACAGATATTGCGTCAACAAAAAAAAATATGTTGCTGTAACAAAGATTTTAGTTGAGGCTATAGCTACAAATAAAATTTGTTGGTTGAAACTATTTTTAGTTACTTCAACAAATTGTTTTTCTCAGTGTTTTCTTTTTTTTTGAGCGTTGTTCAACTAATGTCTTTTCATTTTACTTTTTCTGTTAAAAGATTAGTCACATTTTAGAGTAACTCCCATTTTTTAATTGTCTGATTGATCTGTTGAGTTTCTGTTTTCAAATTATGTTAACCTGATAAAAACTTACTCTATCTTTAGCTTAAAGGGTTAGTCTTTCAAATTTAAATTTAGTTTCTTGTTGATTTTGAAAAAAATTGGAAAAATGACATTCACCGAGTCGCGCATATTTGGCGCGAATTTATGCAAACTCTAAATTTACATTTAAATAAACACATTTCTTTGTTTACACTTCCTCTGTTATGATATAACACTTTTTGCACGTTCTTAGTTCAGGTTTATTACTAATTACATTATAATTCGATCAGTCGTTTGCAAGCATTCACTACCAAAGGTTCATAATTTATTCGGCCTTATTATATTTAAGTGTTTTCAATAATAATAATAGTTACTGTGGTGAACAAACGTTTCAATTAAAAGTGGGCGATAGTCTTGTTTCAAATATAATATTGTTTTTACTTGCATATAATACGTATTTTAATTATTATTGTATTATAAATTCATTATTGCAGGTTGTCTTTCGTTTATTGCCTTCAAGACAAAAAATTCAATCGATCACACTGTAGTATGGGATTCTTGGAGCTCGTGTTTTCCAACGTCGCAGCGGTCAACGTCTCCTGCTGGTTTTTCTGAAGGTTTCTCTTCCAACATTTTCACTGATATTTTATTAATGAGGTTTCTTCTGACACTTTCGTTGCACCAGTTTTGTAACTTGTCACAGGTAATGCGAAAAAAAAACGGTTCGCGGCTCCGAAGTATCAAATCCCTACAGTTCTTCTGCTGTTTGCTTCTATATGGTTAACGTAAACATGTTTTGACACCATTACGTGGAAGTTTACACATTTTTTCTCTTGTAAATGGTTTTTTAATGTGTACAGTATAATATTGGTGCTCGCGCTGCCCTCAATAACCGTGCTCTTACATAATCCATCTTTGAAATGAGTTTTGTATTATCTGCAGTCGTGACGACGTCAGACCCGTTCTTTTGATCGGACACTCTAGACTCCAGAGGCTTTTGGTCTTCTGGTGAAGCATAGTTAACAATTGAAGCCTTCGACGAAATTTAGCCACGTGATGCGCTAAGTCGACCGGTTAATCAAAATTTTCAATTAACCAACACGACACCCACCGTCAATTGTCATTACCGGCGCGCAAAATTTTTGATTAACATTCGAATGGAAAAAAATCAACAAAAACCACTCAAATTCGTTCCTGATAACATTTGCGTGGCGGTCCGGCGTAAAAACAAGTCGGTTCAGTTATCTAGCGAAGAAGCTTCGTCGACGACGTGCACGCAGATTCGCTCAATTTAGAACGGAATGTGCCATTAAACGCGACTATACTTAGGGCGTATCGGATTTAAGACAATACCTATTCTCGTTGGGTAATTTCGTTAATTTCTGTTACGTCAATCGGCGATGTCGTAACCTGCATTGAAATCGCGTCCTTCCTGTTCCAGAACAACGCAGCCGGGATAGCAGCGCCGACTCCCCGAGGACCCAAGAGTCTCATCATCAGGAGGCACGGGGACAGCTTCGGGTTCACGTTGAGGCACTTCATCATCTATCCGCCGAATTCGATCGCTGTAAGTGGGAAATGATGAAATAAAAATATGCAGCAAAAAACTAAACTGTCTGTACCGCAGGAGAGCGATGGGAGGTACGCGGCCGTCGGTGCCCTGTCCGATCCCATGGACACCATCTTCGTGAAGCATGTCAAGGACCCCAGTCCGGCGAAACAAGCGGGATTGCGCCAAGGCGACCGCCTGATCAAAGTCAACAACGTTTCGGTCACCAAGAAGTCGTACTCGCAGGTGGTGCAGCTGATCGCCAACACCCCGGAGTATCTGCAGCTGCTGGTGGTGCCGAAGGAGGATGACATCCTTCAGAGGGTAGGAGAACGTCTCGTCTAATTATTGTATTTTGCAAAACATATATGTACTTACAATTTGTGATACCACATGCGTCATGCAATTCTATAAAGGTGTAACCATCGCGTCGATTAGATATACATTGAATTTCTTTAAACACCGTCAGATAAAATATTTAAAACTCAGGGCGACACTGTGTCATTATTTAGCTTTCATTATCGGTGTCTTAATGTGTTATAAAAACAAACCACTTATCTCTGTGAGATTGATCCCAACTTTTCAGCATGAATGTAATTATTTTTTATGTCTGCAATTAGTAAAATATGATGATCGTAATTTTATATTATACAATCGAGATTCCCAGTAATACGGTTAGTGGGAACAAAGCCAAATTTTAGTGGGTTCGAATTGAGACGCAATGTTATCTACTTAAATGTAAATTACATTTTACATTAGAGTTCAAGGTCTGCAAGTTCTGTGGGAAACATTTTGCGATTTTTGTTTATCCATTTTATAGCTAGCAAATGTGTAATAGTAAGTTGACATTGTAAAGAAAATATTAGTACACGTTTGGTAATTTTGGAGGCCGTGTTATATCACAACGTTTGTTGGTGCCGAAATCTCATTATTTTTGGGAGCCTGGGGTACTATTATTATTTGTTCTTGAAGTTGTTGCAATTTTCATTTGAGGATAAGGATCTAAAATTACACATTATTTTGGGGACACAAGAAATAAAGGAACAATTTTCTAGGCAAACATGAATGAAATCTGTTGGTTCTAAAATATTGATAAGACACCTATCAAAGCCTCAAATTTAAGCAGAACAGCTAGGAAAGTGTCACGTGCATACATAAACTTATAAAATGTTTGCCGCCACAAACGAGTGTCACTCGCGGTGTTTACCGTTCCCCTTATCGCCAAGGTCGTATTTCATTCACACCGACCTTTTCCAGTACTTCGCGGAGACGGCCTACAACCCCGTGAGCAACCAGGACTTTTCCCGGCTCCTCACCGAGCGCCAAGCGGCCCAGCACTTTCTCGCGCAGAACCTCTACCCCCGCGAGCTCCAGGTGGACGCCCTCTCCTGGAGGTCGCTCCAGAACTCGTACGGCTATGACGTCCGACAGCCGTACCGTGCGCAGCGCAGCGTCGACAACCTCGATCTGAAGGAGGCCGCCAGTCCGGGCTACCCCGATGAAACGTACCACCGTCAGAGGGCGCGGGCGCAACCCCAGGTGCCCCCCCTTCGCAAAATGGGGCGCAGAGCGAGCGACGGTTGTGCCTTGTCCGATTACTCGCAACTGACGGAGTACGAGGACATGAAGACGATACCCAGAGAGCCGCAGAGCCAGGATATGCCCACGGTGAGGTACCCCAACACGGCTGGGTGTCGCCTGAGCCTCGACGCCGTCCGCAGGGAGTCTTCGTCGTCGTTGACGTCGTCGCTGGCCGACGGCAGCAAGGACAGTCTGATCTCGTGCGATTCCAACTCGACGATGACGGGGCACGAGACCGACGACTCCGCCATGAGTTGGCGGCTGAGGAAGAGCTTGCAGCAGAAGGAGGCGTTCTTGAAGATGACCCCGGAGGCGGCGGCGGTCAAGCAGAGGGAGTTCTACAGCCGGCCGAGGAAGTTCGACAAACCGACGTGGCCGCCGATGGAGTCGCCGTCCAAGACCAAGCCAACTCACCAGAATTTCCAGAGGGTGAAGATCGACATCGAGAGCGAGAGGGAGCTGCAAGCTGTCAGCGGGGGAGTCCCGGCGAACGGGCCGCAGCAGAAAGGTGCCAAATCTCCGAACGACAAGGGGGTAGCGGCGGGGCAGGACCCCATGAAGGAGGCGGCGACCGCCCCCAGCGCGCTCGACAACGGCGAGCAGTTCAACGGGGCCTACACCGCCGAGGACGACTTTTTCGACGATAGACGGTGGGTTTTCGCACTAATGACGGTCGAAACGCAACCCAAAATACATCGTCATAAACTGTTGGTTGCGTCCCGACATCGCTCTACAACAGAAATTTGTTTTTGTTTTCGGTTTTATTTGACTGAAACCAAACAGCAATTAATCAAAATACAAAGATTCCATATCTAATACATATTTCAAATTCCATTATCTAATATTAATTGAAATTTCAACTTTCAATATTTCAATAGTTCTAAGATTGCATATTTCAAGTTTCCAAATTCTAAAATTTCACATTCTACGGTTCAAATTCCAAGAACCCTAAGGTTACAAATTCCAATAATGTAACTTTCAATTATACAAGATTCACATTTCAATTTCTAACAGTTCAAATAAGAAAAATCACATCCCGAAGGTTTTTTATTTTCATGATATCAAATCCCATGATTTCAACTTCAAAGTGGTCCTTTTCAGCTTGTACTCCCCGAGCCTCCAGACGGTCCACAAGCGCGCCCGGCAGTTCGAGAGCGGTCGCCCTCTCCCCGAAGACGACCCCCTCCTCAGCGACCGCACCAGCTACCACCGTTCCGAGCTGGCGCGCCTCAGCTCCAAGAAGGTCGTCCCGAACGTCACCGAGAGGGCGCAGGAGTTCGAGATCCGGTCCAACGAGCCGAGGACACCGTCGAGTCCCAGGAAGATCCAGCGCGACTCCAGATCTTTGGAAAGCAACGGTAAGTTGATTCCGAGCCGCCAGATGGCGATATTGACGTTGGTAAAGAGAGCTCCAGCAGCGGTAGCAGCGTCGGAGCGAGCATCGGCGAGCAGGTCGCCAACCGACTTTCAGGAAATGTAATGATTTCCACTGGAAGTAAATATATTCACTGTCCACCGCCCTCAGAATACGGCAAACCCACAGGTTAGATATAGGTGTTGGCGCGAAGATTATTAATGGAGCGGGGGCGTGACAATTAAATGTATTCGCTCGGAGTCAAGTGGGACGTGCAAAAATGATGTCTGCATCACTTCAGGCTTCAGATTTAGATGTCACGCCCGCCGGTGGTTCGGCTCGGAAAGTTTGAAATTGTCTTGCAAAAAACGCCGCTTTTATTTGTTATCCGATTTTTAGTTCGTATAATAAATAAAGAAGATATAGCTCGGGACGTTTTTTCTGAGACACCCTGCATACTTTCGTCCGAAACCACCCGACTAATGACTAACAGTAAACCGCTCTCACCACCCGTACGGACCAACTAATCGTTAATCCGTTTTCGTAGTTTTGTTTTTCATCGCTGCTCAGTAACAATCCTGTTTGTTGTTCTTGTTGTGGCGTAACTTTCGTTAACAAAGATAACATCCACCAGCGTGACGTCACCTTTTCGCCACCCAAACGAAAATAGCGACGCTATTGTGTTTAACAGCGTTCTTCACTTTTCCAGAGAGTCGCGTCTCTTTCGAAAATGCTTTCAGCGCGCGCGATTTTCCGCGGAACAAAGAGTTTCTTCCAGTCATTGGCCGTAGGTGCGCCATTAAGCTTGTCGATTTTTCAGAATCGTCAGAGAACCAGGCGAATCGAATACGCGCCCGTTCCAACTCGGCGGAATCGTGGGTAGTCGTCGATGCTCAAGACACCAAACCGGAAAGTAAGAGGATCAGCAGACAGGACGCGATCTCCGAGGATGGTAACAAAACGAAAGGTGAGCTTTTACGGATTTTTCTTAGGCTCCGGGAACGGCACGGGTTTTTCGTACTTGAACTTGTACGTTCGCGCGTAAAAATACGCACCCCACAAAAGTTGACGCAAAACTTTTTTTTTTCTCTCCTTTTCATTTATTATTTTTTACCCAGTATCGTATATTTCTTGCGTTCTTTGTCTCTAGATCCCCCATCGATTGTTAATTTATGTGGGGTGTCATCCTAAAAGTTGTATAAAATATTGTGCAGAACACCGCTCGTGTAAGCTGATATCAAAACTTGTGCTTCCTCCTCAGACCACCAGGTGGACGATCCGGGCCAGATCCCGTACGCCGACCTGCCTCCTCTTATTCCCGAGTCCGTCGAACACATGCATTTCACTCCTTCCGTCTGCATTACCCCCGCTCCCACGATCCTAGTCCCCCCGACGTCAAGGGCCGTCCGGCCCAACCAGCTAGACTTGGAAGGGCCCGTCAGGCCCGCCAGACACCTCAAACCGCCGACTTCAACCGTTGACACGCCGATGCGTCGTCCCGTTTCACCAGGTAGCGATCACTGCTCGTGGCTGCTAACCTCAACTAACAGATCGGGGGGAAAACCCGATCCTGCGGTCCTGGCCGACCGGCGAGGATCGGGTCGGAGCGGCTAGATGCAACGTGGTTCAATTTTAAAGAGTTGCATGGTAGTCGCCCCCTTTACGGTCGGTGTTTTTGGATATTCACGGTTCACTTAACTGTACTAACTTGGTGTCAGCATCCCGTTTACCTCTTTTTGAATGTTTGGCTGGGTGTGTGCGATCGTGCCGTGTCTTTGACTAATGCCTTCCATGTTGCAGTCATCGGAGAGGATAAGCCAGTTGTGGTAAAACGAAGGACTAAAAGTACTAACCTGGGTAAGTATACATACATTCGTCTGCTCTATTAACAAATCAGTTTCGCTTTTGTGTTCATACTCGAGATTTCAAAAGGCGGTATCTCCACTATAGTTTAAAAAGAAAGATACCGTCTTGTAGCATAATATAGCACCACGACGTTATCGTGAGTGTTAACAATTCGATCTTCAATCCCCCAAATTGCGATTTTCCAGCCGATGACGAGCGCACCACCAGGCGCGAGTCTTACCTGAAAGCGACAGAGGGCGGCCGGATGCACATCGACAGCGACATGAGCGACGGCGACGTCTCGCCCCAGGTGCTGCGAAGGTGAGTTTTCCTGCCACGACACCCTCGATCTTCTCGCGGCATGTGCTTACGGTTTGGTGTCCATTCGCTACATGAATTGAAGGGTATCTTGAAAAGGGTTTGAGTACCAAGCGCTAGGGGGAGGTGCATATGCAGAATGTGTTGGACGCACTTTTTCAATGTGTATAGATTCAGAAGGGCCCGGTTGACATGAAGCCGAAAGACAAACATATGGAGACCAACGAATGCAAATTTGTTCGAGAGTGATATGAGATGTGTTCTGTGAAAGAAGCATAATTTTACATTTTCGACATGTAGATTTCAACGACGTTGTTGCTGTTTAATTTGGGCAGGTAGTTGGGAGAGATCAGGTACAATAGCAACAGACTAAAATAAAATCAAACAAAAAAAAATAATAGAAATGCGTCTAGCATATTTTGCATTCTCACTTCCTTCCTTCTAACGCCTCCTCCTTGGAAATCCTAAATTTTCAAGCCTTGTAGCAAAATTTACAGCAGGCTTACAAATGTGGATTCTGGAACTCAGACCCTCTAGAAATCACGCCCTTCGATTGTTAATCTCCTTCTGGGGTTTAGCGCGCACAGACGTTGGCGACCTCCTTTGTTCCCCGGGGACATACAGCAACTTCGTAGGCTCTTCGAAGACGCGGCTTCCTCTCTGGGGTGAGCTGGAGTTTGCTTGCGGCATTAATACTACTAACTCCAAGTAGACTTTGTCTAACGGTTGCCTGTAGGGTAGGGTAGGGTAACGAGTTGTCTCAACCCCTCTTCTTTCTCTTCTCTTCTTCTACTTACTTCTTGTGGCGTGGTCTGTCGTCCTCTTATTATTTTGGTTCGTCGCCTCAAACTTTCTCGCCGGTTGCGTCTTCTTCTCAAGGAGAAAAAATGCGCAACCTTCGAGATGCTCGGGTGGTTTTGAAGACCGGATGTGTCGTTTTTGGGCAATCGAAAAACTAACGTAAGCGCTGCTTTGACGAGCGAGACTAATTTCACTGAGTGTCTGTAGCGGCAGCAGCAGCAGCAACGCCTCTCTGGACCGGGAGAAGACCAACGTCAGTCCTCTGGACAAGGAGAGACACGCGCTCATCAAGGAGGGACATCTGCATTGTAAGATCACCGAAATAGACGGCAAGGTACTGCAACAATGGCTGTATTTTAATTACTGTTTGCACCCTCTTGAACGGGTAATTTGACTCAGAATTACCGTTACAGCGTTCCGGCGACCGCTCCTGGAAACCCATCTGGGCCGCGCTGAAGGGTCCCAAGTTGTTCCTCTACAAAGATAAACATCACCAGGTGAGTGCTCGCTTGAGCGGATCCCTACGGAAGGCAATTACTTTTCCTTTCTACACCCGAACACGATAATTTCAAACGCTACTTAACTAACCCATTATGACTATCGCACACTTTCACTCGTTTTTACGAGTCCGCAGTATTAATTACGAACGGATCGAACGCAAGGGAGAGAAACTCGCAATTACGCGATGATAACTCCGGATCGGCGATGGTCTATTGTTCGGATGTCGAGCCGTCGAACAGATGGAAGATTAAGACGTACCGCTTTCGAGACATCGAGGTTACTTGGCTAAACAATGCCTGATTCGAAATGGGTTTTGTGGCATTTTCAGCGGGTCGTTAGTTAATGATAATGACGAGTGGTTCAGCAGAATTGATAATTCGGGTGCGGAATGTTGACACATTGGCGTAGTTGGTGGTACGTCACGCATTTTCACTTTTTGCGGTTCGGTTGTAGTTCACTTATTTACTCCTCATACAATTTTTATTTTAGACTGTTTACAAATAATATTTATATACAATGTGTTTTTTGGCGTAAATTTGTGTGGATCGTCATTTTGATATTCTTAATGTTTTTAATTCTTTTGGCTCTTTTGTTTATCAGTTTCAACCTTTTGATTCTTAATTTGAATCTTGTAATCTTTCTGTTTCTTCCCTAAATAAATAGCATGGAATGAATTGGAAGAAAACCGTTTTCGCAACAACGTCGAGCGGAACTTTCCGCTTCAGGCAGTATAACCCCATCGGTATGTCGTCCGCGGTTTGGCGAATCCTCGATATGGTCCGCGTGACGTGCGCGCCCCGCGCGATATGGTAACTTCCGGCCTGTCGAAATGCAAAGCGGCCCTCGAGCCCCACACGCCCTCCTCGTCGTCCATCGCGGACTTTTACTTTGGCGCGTGTCGGTCGCGCCAGTCGCGTTCGAAGCTCCTTAATGAGACCTACCTCCACCACTCGACCACCTACTCGCGAGTCCGTCGAAAGTTTAAAAGGCAGTTCTTGCGATGAACTCCCTCACCGAGGGACACCGCGCCAAGTCGGGGACGGTCTCGTGCCTCCCCCTGCAGCTGCACTTCGCGCACGGTTTCCTGCCGAGGAGGCTGCGGAGATGGGGATCGACCGGATCTTGGGTAAAGCCGTGCGTGATAATTGTGATGTTTTGATGCGCGTATGCCGGTTGCGAAAAACATTACTAAATGTTGAGCCTTCAAGGTCTTCATGGTATGGAATGTAAACCGAAGAAAAAGGACGATTAAACCAATTTCAAGTGGCTGCGGCTTTGCGGGTTAACATTCGACGGCCGATCATGTCTTTACGCTGCTGGTCGGCTGGGATGGCTCGGGGTAGTCGAAAAATTGCTTGTGAGGGGTTTAAAAGCTACGAATGTAAAATTTAAATCTTTTTCATTTATTGGGTGTTTAGGAAGTGCACTAAATCAGTGACTAAATTAAGAGTTTAGTGATGACTGTTGTGTTGTATTAATTAAGAATTCACCTAACGTTTTGGTTCCATAGCCACGTCTAATAATTACAAGTTGCATTGGCCACATGTTAAATTTATGCACCAGCATAATTACCGAAGTTGCGCATTTGTATGTCGAAAGAAGTGCCCCGACGAGTTACAGAAGCGGTCGTTACGTATATAAGTGATGAATTTAATTATATTATTGTTTTCCATTTTTATTGTCTACACGCATCAAGTTGTCACTGCTTTACTTTTAAGTGTTTCACCTGACTTTAACAAGGCTTATATTATTGCTTCCTGTCCCTTTTAAAGTTCTTGAGAGTTAAGACAGACAGTAATATGCATAGGCATTCTCGATTAGCCGTTATCCTAAAACGAATACGGGTCGACGTTGCAGAGTCCGATGGGCACCTCGGAACCGGTGGAGCACTCCCTCACCAGCGGCGTCGACATGAGGGCGAGCGAGGTCCGAGTGGCCGAAGATTATACGAAGAGAAAACACGTTTTGCGGGTGTCGTCCGTCAACCCCTGTCGCTCCGAGCTGCTCCTCCAAGCCGAGAGCACCGAAGACTTCACCGACTGGTTCAAGGCTCTCCAGGAGCAGATGGCTACCAACACGGAGGCTGAGGCCAAATTCGTGAGTACTACCGCACAACTACCACTAATTCTCAATCTTATCAGTGATTAGATAACGGTAAAAAATAAGACTGGTGCAATGAGTCTCAAAAGACCGAAAACGTTGACTTTGGTATGTTGGAGCAGTCTGGAGGTACGTCCACCTTTACACTGCACTCTTGTGTCATGTCTTGATCGGTTTTTTGTTGTTCGAAACGAATTTCTGACAGTGACGTAACGAGACACCTGTTTTCTGATAACGCAAAGTGATAATCAAAACGCGTCTTTTCAGGACCCGCTGTCCGGCAGCACGCAGCAAGCCGTCCCCCAGACCAACCCCGCCTCCACGTCGATCCTAGTCCAAGGAGGCTCCCGCCTCTCACCGCAACCCTCCAAGTCCAAGTCCGTGGCCTCCCGCAACCGCTCTCCAACGGGACAGTCCCCCGTCAGCAAAACTCGGAAGCCCTCCCAGGTGATGGACCCCACGACCAGCCCCAAAGTGAAGACGTGGCGCGGCCGTATGGTACAACAGTTCCGCAAGATCCACGGCGCCAGCTCCCCGAGCTCCCCGACCGCCCCCGAAGGCTCCACTTTCGGGGTGCCGCTCGACCAGTGCCTACCCTCCACCAACAACCCTTACGTGCCGAAGTTCGTCGAAGTCTGCACCGATATCGTGGACGCTCGGGGCCTCCAGACCGTGGGAATCTACCGGGTACCCGGTAACAACGCCTCCATCACCGCCCTCACCGAGGAGATCAACAGGAACTACGAGGACGTGCCGCAGGAAGACCCGCGTTGGAACGACCTGCACGTCGTCAGCAGCCTGTTGAAGGCGTACTTCAGGAAGATCCCCGACTCGTTGGTGACGAGCGGCTTGTACCCCAGCTTCATCAAGGCGGACAAGATCGAGAACCCCGAGGGCAGGATGCGGGAGTTGAAACGGCTGGTCAAAAGTTTGCCCCCGCACAACTATCACACTCTCAAACACATCATTCTTCACTTGAAGAGGGTCTACGAGAACGCGGACGTCAACAAGATGGAGGCCAAGAACTTGGCGATCGTCTTCGGGCCGAACATCGTCCGGCCCGAAGACGAGAACATGGAGACGATGGTCAGCAACATGACGCACCAGTGCAAGATCGTCGAGACGTTGCTGAATTCGGTGAGTGGACTCTCTTAGCTTGTTAATTCGTTCATAATAAACTCGACCTCGTAGGCCGAATGGTTTTTCGCCGAAGACGACTCGGAAAGCCTGCCCGTGCCCGCCGTGATGCCCGATGCACAAGAAGATGCAGAGCCGACCGCTCAAGCTTTGTTGTTGGATAATATTAGCAAATTTGAGGGTGAGTCTAAATGAGGTCACAATTTTTCCTGTACTAATTGCGGTCTGCCGCAGCTTTCAAAGAGAAAGAGAAGAATGGTGCATTGTTTTCATCGATAATATCGGCGGCGCAGCGCAAGGTCAAACGAAAAACTACCAAAGGTTCTGGTTCCTTAAATGAAAGCAAAGAAGAGGAGGCGGCCCTGAACGAGGGCGGAGGATTCTCTTCAGGGTCGTTCACTCATATTGATCTCAAAGATGTAAGTTACAACAGAACTTGTTATTAGATAATTATGTATGTATTTTCGTCGCTAGAGTACTGACGGTAAGACTAGCGTCATACCTACCACCGTGACCGACATGGAAAAACTCCCCAAAACGGAAAAAGTGCCTTGGTTCAACTACTCCACCGACCGAGAGGACTTCCACAAACGCATCGAGAACTTCCGCCAGGAAACACAAGCAATGCTCCAAATGCCTCGCAACGTCGAAATTTCGGTGAACAACATCTGTGAGTGTTGTCCCTCCGTTTAACAAGTCCCTATTCAAAACCTAACCGGTTTGCGTTTCAGCGACGAGATCTCCGAATCTGAGCACCTCGGCCAGCAACGTCAGTCACGGTCGTCTGACGACGAAGCCGTCCGACTCTCACTTACTCAAGACACACAGTGCTTCCAACGTTTTCTCTAGAACTACACACCTCGATAACAGGCACAGCTTGGACAATTCGTACGCGGTGCAATACACGAACAGTGGCAGTGAGTTCGGCAGTTTACGCGACACGAACAGGAACGAGAGTGTCGGAACTCAGACGAACGGGCGGTTCGCGATACGTCGAGGCAGTTCGGTGGAGAACGTCAACGCCGGCTCGGGGGACCTCAACGCCAACGGGGGGACGATGAAGAATGTCAAGTACGAGAACGAGGTAACTGATCCTTAAATTATTATTAATCAAGATAATTCTCCCGCAATTTTTCTCTTTCAGAACGACATCACGCAGCGACTGGGTTCTTCGGACTCCCTCCAGAAGGTGGCGACCGACGACGGTGAGTACCGCTCGATACTGAGCGCCGTCTCTCTTTGCGTCGTCGATGGTGTAGATAGTGAACTTTTTTTTGGGTATATTAGGGTGTAGTGCACCTCTGCCCCCCGTTAGAGGGTGGCGGCCGGTGAAGCCCCCAGCTAGCGCACCTCCACAGCGGCCCCCACGTACGCGGCACTTGTACAACAGATTGTGAGGTAGACAGCCGTGCAAACGAGCAGCTTCAGCACCCCTTTTTAGCTTAGCGTAACACGTGACTGACGCACAGACGCCTCATTCTCATTAATTTCTCTTAATTTTTAACATCGTTAATCGCTTTGTATGTCTCACACGAAGAGCGAGGATAGTGAACGCGTGAGATTGGAGGATTGCTCAATCTTTGAGACACTTTATATTGCTAGTATCTATCACTAACTAGCAACAGAAAAACCGATTCGTTTTCCTTAGTTTGGAAAGTGCAAGGAACGTTGTTTGAATGGCAAGCCAAGCAATTCCATTATTCAACACATCAACTATTCGTCATTGACTAAAAACAAACAACTTATTAATTATTAATTACTCGATTAATTATGTCCACACTTGGAAAAGCACATGCTAGTACAAGGTTCATTGATGACATGAAGCGTTGAGCAGTTCTCCATCCTGGTGTATAGCAACCTCGGGCGCGGCGAGTTGACGCCCTCGTTCCCTTGTCGTTGACTCGGCGGCGTGTTTCCATCCACGATATTTGACGGTGAGATGGGAATCGCCCCCGATGAGCCGATCCTCCCACCAGTCGCGACCGACGATCTAAAGATTTTTTGTTTTTTAGCAACGGACCTGACGTCGGTCATCACTCTCTTCGACAAGAAGCTGCGCGCATCCGCCGAGAACCTCCTGTCGGGCGAGGGGTTCCCCTACGCGGACGACTCGCCCGAGAAGATCCCCCGAGCCGCCCCGAATCTGAACGACCTCTACCGAAACCCGAGCCTCCACAAGAGCAGCCACTACAGCAGCAAGTCGAACTACCTGAAGGAGGCCAACAGCGACACGGAGAAAGACGAAGACTCGACGATGACGGCCGAAGTACCTGAGAAAGAGCCCGAAAAAATTTCCGTCAAGTTGATCCTGAAACGCTCGGAGTCGCTGAACAAACCCGAGCGCACCACCGTCTCGCCGCTCAACAAGCTGAAGAGGTCCGAGAGTTTGAACAAGACCGGGGACAAGTTGAAGCGGTCGGACAGCCTGACCAAGACGGAGAAGACCGAAAGCAACTTGAACAAACGGCGGGAGCTGGCGACGTCGACCCGACGCTCCAAGGACGTACCCAAACTGAAGAGGAAGAACGGCATGCCCGACCGGTCGATCAAGCGGCGGCACACTGTGGGGGGCACCAAGGACCCCGACAAAGTTACCTGGTGGGACAACAAGAAGTACCAAGAGGAAGTGTCGTCGAACAAGGAGAACAAGGAGAAGAATTTGCGCACGAGCTCTCCGGACTTGAGTTCGACGCGTCGAGAGAAGCTGTGTTTCGAAATAAATCTGATAGGCCCCGAGAACATGGTGGTGGCGCTGAAGCAGCACCTGATGGGCGCGCGGCCCCAGAGCTTCCCCGACACCGGCGTGTTCAAAGTACCGCTCGAATCTCACGTTTAAGGGTGCCTTAGGGAGCAGACAGACTGAGCTGAAGATGTGCAATACGCATGTGCATTGATAATCATTATTTATTTAGGGTAAATTAAAGAATGGGAGTTGCTTTTGTTGAGTGTGGTTTGTTTTTGGATCTTTGAAAAAGACAAAAATGTAATTTCTAGTTATCGCGGCGCAAGTTTTATTATTTCTACAGCATTTATTTGTCGATAATTTTAGGTTTGCTTCTTTAAATGTATGTGATTCTAAAGTAATTATTCTATTCCAAGGTGAAGCAATTAAATTTGTGATAAAAACATAGTGATCTAGGCTTGTACATAGTTGTGTTGTTTTACTTTACGATTTCGCTTTCATTACCGCATTCTCGGTTTTGTCTCTCTTCGAGCAGTATTATTCAATACTGTGCCAAATCGTACATCGCTAACCTTTTGTAAATATTGTTTATTTGCTTGTGAATTTGGTGTATAAAGGTCATTTTATAGGCTGAGCATATTCTTGCCTGTTATTGTTTTTTATAGTTTTAAGTACAAATTGTATGTGTTGTTGTATCTTGTGAAAATTGTAAATATATTTTCAATTTATTCAGTTCTCGAGGCTTTCAATTCGTAGTTTCACGGATCTGGCGGGGGCACCTTTCCGGACTCATCTCGAATGTTCACTTTTAGGTTCATTATCAAACACAGATCTAATAGTAAATAATAATGCATAACATGTTTGTGTTACACTGATCAAACAAAGACAAAGAAGAAACTAAAATCGCGCAAATGCCAAAGTTCCAACACAGTCTGATCTCATTAAATATTCCCTCCCCCGCAGCTGACATCTGCGATGAATTACACCGCGATAATTTCCCCTAATCAATCTCTTCGTTCCGAAACACGGCAATCGGTCCCCGACTCACGATAAGTCGGCATTATCTCGAAAATTGCTCGTTTACACATCCTGAAATACAGTCGTTATCGGCGTCGTGCGCGGTGGAAATCGATCGCTGAAAAATGTACGCGAGTTGAATGAGTTTAAACCCTCCTGTAGAGTCCCTTGAAATAATCGATTTTCGACCTACGTACGTACGCCTTCGCAAAGACGGCACGGCGCCGGCGCCCACCACATCTCCGAACCGAAAACTCTACGCCACAGAAATTTCCGAGGGCTTGGTGACGGCGTCCCACAGCCCCCATCCGATTCTAGAATTTCTGATCGTGTCGCGTTCGAAGTGATCGAAGGAGCGATGCTGTGAACGGCGATTTCTGCACACCAGGTGAGTGAGGGGTGGTTTCGACGTGGGCTCTTCGGGGTGTCAGCGGCCACCTGTTTGGAGTTTATTGCGTGCTTGGGTTGTGTCGGTGTGAAAATAACGAAGAAATAACAGCGGAACAATGTCGATATTCGACTGAAGGGTGTAAATGTTGCTTATTAATTATTGTCTTCGTATCGACTGGAACCGACAACCTTCTGTTCATGCGGGCTCTTAGTTGTCAGTGTGGCGACCATGAAAAAATTAATTCATAAAATTGGATAAACAAGCTGATGGTTTCATGTTGCCCTATATTTTATGGTCTCTCAGATTTCGTAACTCTTCGGATTTCGTAGCTACGTACTACTAGGGTTTAATAGTTTATTAAGGTTTTTCATGTTTCTCAAGTTTCACAAGTTCCTTAAGTGATGATAACAGTTACTGATTCTCAGACCTTTCAGCTCGTCAAAGGCTTTTTCCAATCTTTGTTTGTTAAGATTATTGTGGAATATCAAAATTGTGGGGCAGGTTCTTAAGTAACCCTAGACGGTCAAGCTGTTTGATCAAACGGTTCAATCAATCGATCGACGCGCGCTTCAATCAACCCTTCTTCAATCTTTTGGTCAAAACTCAGTTTTTCTCAGTTGAGTCAGTTGGGTCAATCGACAGCTTTTGATCAAAATGATTGACTCTTAGGGCCTCCTTTACGCAACTCCAGGCTAAGGCCGTTTACGCACTCGTCAACAACGCTCAAATTTTCACCAAAGGCAAAAAGGCCAAAACGAAGTTGTGTACAAATTTTTCACTTCTGGTATAATTGCCATGCTGTTACTGTGCTCATTTCTCGATTTTGAAAATACCCCCTATTAACTAAATGGCCGCTTTTTATGCTTTTGATCTGTACCTTCCTCGTTACGGAACAGAAATCCATTGAATCGTGCTAAACTAGTCGAAAACGCGAAAATCTACTTCTACCAGGATTACATAAACGCGAGAAGCGTTTGATCACTTTAGGAGTAACTCAAAATGGGACTGTTTAAAAAAAAACTAATTTCACTCTAATATTGTTGGCGGGAATTTTAATTGTTATTCTTTAATGTAAATCTTGATGATCGATTCATTCTGCCAATAAAGACCGGATTAACCAACTTCACACCCCCAACTTACATTTAGTGGTCACGAGCAAAAGCGAAAATCACTTTCTAATAGGATCACATGAGTGCGAAGAGTGATTTGTCGAAAAATAATTGGGAGTTATTATTTTGTTCCTAGCTTCATGCCACTTTTACAATTGAATTTAGGAGTTTATACAATGTTGCTAATTTCATGCTAAACAGTACATGTTATGCAACCAATTATTCAACGGAGTATAAAATCAGGAATAAAATTCTATTTAAAATTTAAATATATCTATGTCCACTATACTCATCGACTGACTAAATGGATGAGAAATAACAACCATTTATTGATATATTTTTTTCTCCTTTAAAAACTAGAACTCACTCTAGTGTTTAGTCCAATTTCAAAACTTTTGAGTCAAAAAATGGTTGTCATTCAAATACCATTAGTCAATCAGTCAGTTGTGAATGCGGCGGCCCACCCGCCCACCGCATTCACGTGTGGTGCCACGAACAATATGGTTTTTACTCACAAAGACAACTGTGAAATACAAGAAACGAAATTTGGATACAATATCAAAAAGGTTGTCATTCCGAACCAGTTTGTCAACCATTCAGTCAAAAATGTCAATTTGAGTACATATATATTTTGGTATTGGTAAATCTCAATTTGGCTTTATTCTCATTACTAGTATAGGTTTGTTTGTGACTAAAAAGCGTATGGTTTTGGTACCGTTTATGAGTGCGGTGGGTGGGTGGGCCACCCTGTCCACTATACTCCTCGACTGACTAAATGGATGAGAAATAACAACCATTTATTGATATATTTTTTTCTCCTTTAAAAACTAGAACTCACTCTAGTGTTTAGTCCAATTCAAAAAATTCTATTTAGCGGTTATGCAACCATTTATACAATAAAGTATGAAATTAGGAACATAATGCAAACTCATTCAAACTGATTAAAGGATATATTGTGAACTTAGCGCCAAATTAAGAACCCCACATTTTTTTAAAATAACTCAATCTCTTCTCGCGTTTATGTGATCCTAGTAAAAAGTGATTTTTGCTTTTGCCTGCGCTGTGGCGATCACCAATCAATTGAAGATTTTTGTGCTTCCTCCCATTGATACTAGCCTAGTACATATTATGCAACTAATTATTCAACGGAGTATAAAATTAGGAATAAAATTCTATTTAGCGGTTATGCAACCATTTATACAATAAAGTATGAAATTAGGAACATAATGCAAACTCATTCAAACTGATTATAGGATATATTGTGAACTTAGCCCCAAATTAAGAACCCCACATTTTTTTTTAATTACTCAATCTCTTCTCGCGTTTATGTGATCCTAATAAAACGTGATTTTCGCTTTTGCCTGTGCTGTGGCGATCACCAAGCAATCGAAGATTTTTTGTACTTTGTCCCATTGGTACTGGCCTACTACATATTATGCAACCGATTATTCAACGGAGTATAAAATTTGGAATAAGATTATTTTAGCGGTTATGCAGCCATTTATACAATAAAGTATGAAATTAGGAACATAATGAAAACTCCTTCATACTGATTTTACCATATAATGTGAACTTAGGCCCAAACTAAAAACCCCACAGTTCTTTAAGATAACTCAATCTCTTCTCACGTTTATGTGATCCTAGTAAAAAGTGATTTTCGCTTTTGCCTGTGCTGTGGCGATCACCAACCATTCGAAGATTTTCGTACTTCCTCCCATTGATACTAGCCTGGTAGGAATTAAGTAAAATTTTGAGCCCGTTACGACAGCAAATAGCAGTGTGAAGTTAGGCAATTTATTAAGTCCCACTTTCACCTTTTCTTGGAGTGATGATAAAGGGCTTCTCGCATTTATGCGATCCCGATAGAAATCGATTTCGACGGTTTCGACTGGCGGTTCGAATGAATGATTTTTTTTTACTTTTACACCTATTACAAACGAGTAAAAAATGTGGTGGATGCACGGGCGGGAGGTATCCCATAATACTGGTGAATACCATTTTCGAGTTATGGATATACTGATGGTTTATTTTGGTCGGAATTGTTGGCTTTTTCACCACTACTGAGCGTTCTTGAAATTTTTGTTATGTATATAAAATAAATTTACACTGACGTTCTTGTTTCTTATACGGTATACACAGAATGAAAAAAGGCTTTCGTTTATTAAGGGGCCGTCCATTAATTACGTGAGGTGTTTTTCTGTTGATTTTGACACCTTCCTCCCCCTTACGTGAGATTTATCCCTTACAATTTTTAAGTAATTAATTTTCATGTATGCTCATGCATTTTGCTAAATACCACAAAATACGTAAGCCTTAATACTGATGGAATATAGAGGGGAAAAATAATAGTGCGTTTAAGGGACACTATAACAAAGTTATTTAAATTAAAATTTAAATATATCTAAGTCGAACTCCACAAACTTTAATAACTGTAAAATTGTAAATGGAACATGTTTCGGCAGAACACTACTGCCATCATCAGCCCTAATTTAACAAGAGATTAATGATACAATTGAAATACAGAGGGGTTCTTACCTTAAAGAATATAAAAAAATATGACGTTGACGTAATTTTGAATTAAATTTGACGTTTTCAAAGGGTTACATGATTTTTAAAAGATTTCGTAAAAACAACATTTTATAAAATGTAAAAATTAAAAATGGATCAAAGAGAATCTGGTAAGTTTGTTTGAGTGGTGAAAAATTAAAATAGTGAATTAATAATGGGATTATTGAAGTTATTCTGTTCATTTAAACAAGATCTGTTTTCCAGTTTCAAGGCTTTCCTTATTTCCAAAGTCTCGAGAAAATCTAATTTCCGGCCTTTATTGCATTTATGGATCAATTTGGAATTTGATGGTGAAAAACTATGTTTCGTTATTAATATATGATTGGCGAAAGAAAAAGGTGTTGATGGTGGAGGATCAAGGCAATTATTGTTTCAATTCTGGGAATCCCAGACGTAGAAAATATTTAATACTGTCTATACTCGAGATTGCTATTGTAATAAACAAAAATGTTTCCAACCAAGATAGAAAACCTTAAAAAAGTAATAGTATGTATATTAAAATAAAAAAGTTTCACTCGTGGTTTTTTAAACCCCTATTGCCGGAAAACACCCAATTTACATAGGAACTCGTATAATAACATATTATTACTTTTTTTAAGGTTTTCTATTTTGGCCGCAAACAATTTACAAAAGTACGAGTGTAATAAAGTAGTCTGAAGTTTATTACTGCATGACAGAGAGTGTTTACACAACCGAAAATTTGGAAATTCTGACAGTGTCGAACTATAATAGTAGGTTATATTACAAATGACAGAAATGCTTCATTGTCAGCGAGTGATACACATCTCACGAGCTCACAATGTCATTTCGGTCACGTGTAAGATACGACGCTTTATGCCCGACGTGTGTAAAAGTTAAAAATCAAAAAATTAATGAAAGTGTCAAAATGACGATTCCAAAAAAAAATTGTGTAACCATAGTAATTCACCCTTTTTTATCATTATATCACTTGTTAGAGAAATACTCCATTATACCTTCCTTTTGCGTGGCTAGTCATCTAGATGTTAGTCGGGTATAAAATAATAAGTTTAATGATGTTTTTTATATTCTATGTAATAATAATGTATATTTTTTGAATTAAAAAGTTGACGTGAGATTTTCAATGACCCCCTGCCCCCCTTAGATGAGATTTAATGAGATTTTACTGGACCCCTCCCTCCCATTCTGAGCTCACGTAATTAATGGCCGACCCCTAATTAATTTTTCCGAGTTGTGTTATCGGAAGCTGTTTTCGTTGCTGGAGGTTGGATACCAACCTTCGATAGCTCAGTTGGTAGAGCGGTGGACTGTAGTTGTTAAAATGTGGATATCCATAGGTCGCTGGTTCAAATCCGGCTCGAAGGAGATTTTTTTTATCATCACAGATTCGTAATATTGACCGAATCTGGAGCAACGAAGAAAGTAATTTCACAGCCTTCGATAGCTCAGTTGGTAGAGCGGTGGACTGTAGAGGTGCAAACGAAGATATCCATAGGTCGCTGGTTCAAATCCGGCTCGAAGGACATTTTTTGTCAAGATAGTATATTATTGGTTGCCAATAAATAACTAAATTTACAAAATCAAATTTACAACCCCCGAAGTTCGTTTTGGACAGAAATGCAATTCCACACGCCGTAAACGGGAATAGCAATTGCCCTCCCACTCGCCAAAAGATATTTTTACGCTTTTGATTCCACCTGATGAAATTTACATTTTCCTAATTGGCCTATCGAAACAAAGACCATGACGCCGCGCTCGGCGAGATAAAGCCGAAGGGAATTTTCCAGCTCCCATTATGCTCCGTAATGTTGCTTTTTACGCGAATGTGTCTGCAACTTCTGAGATCAATACTTCCGAACCACCTGCCAGAAGGGGTTGTCACCGTACAGACTTGTTGTAATTTTCGAAATAAAAACAAATTGTGTCTTCTACAAAGTGGTCCTTCGAGCCGGATGTTGTTTTGTATCGATATAATTTCTGTTTAAGGCCATGCCGTGGCCGGCCGCACCGTTACGGATCGCTTTATTACTCCTGGTTGCCACAGTCGGTCCACCGGGAGCTCTTTCTGAAGGAAACGTGGGTAAGTTATGAAAGTAACTCTTATTAGAAGAAATTTGACGTAAGGAATTCAATTCAATTGAAATTCATACATCAAGACTTTCCATTTAATTGGATCATTCGTCAGGAATCCCAACAACGCCGTAAATCTCACCCCTGTGGTCTAATCAAAGCGCGAAACTCCTATCAGATGCCTATTACTTCGGCGTTTGTTACGTTCCTGTTTTTTTTTGCAAGGATCGATATATCGACCGTTCACCTGCTGACGCAAATCGCCGCAATATGATGCTGAAATCGGAAGCTCGAACTTTCTGAAATCTCGCTCCAGCGTCTTGTAAATTTTTTAGCACAGTCGAATGTAACAATGCAACAACCCCCGGTTAAAGCTACCCACTCGTCGCCCGTAGTGACGTCAGCGCTCGGCCGTTTTAGCGTAGGTGCATTGATCAATGAAGCCGGGATTCATTCATGAAGAGCACCGAATTTTCGCGTGTGGCTCTAAATAGAACGACCACTTTTTAACGTGATGTGACGTCTCACAATAAATTCACCCCCAACTTTTCAAAAAGTGAGCGTCATGCCCGCGACAACTAATAATAATTAAGTACGAGCAGTAGGCTAAATTTAAATGTACCTATAGGTCAAATCTTCGCATTTATGTCTTACGATAGACTAATCCCTTTTCCTCTTCAGGTTGTTTGTTCAGCGAAAGGCTGTGCTTGGAAGACGAGTGGTGTTTCGACGGTAAGCTTAAGGAAATCTTCGGGGACAATGCTTGAGAATTTCAATTTCAGATTTCGCCTTCGGACGTTGTTTGCCACCTCCTGCCGACGTAGATGAAGACGACTTATATAGGTAAATAGGTCTCGCTGTTGCATCGATTTCCATTTTTGCTCCGTTTCAGGTACAATCTCGAGAGGGAAGTTCTGCACCAGATAAGTCGGGAATTGAGACGACTGTTCGCTTTGGGGTACAGATGGAGCCATGGATACACCCAGTGTCGACTGCAAGCGATGTTGTATGCCACCAAGAACGAGTAAGTGCGATTTAACGGGTTATTTGCGTGTTGTTATAGCGTTATTTATTGCAGCATTTCTTTCGAGGCCAATGCCTGCTCCCATCTAGTCGACCAGGACCTGGAGGGCGCCCTCAAAGCCCTCGAGGAACAGGACCCTCTCGACCCGGGAGAAATGGCTATCGTCAAGTACACTCCCAGCATTGAGAACCCACACGCCGACTTCGCTGACGAAGTCTACTACCCTCCCGTTGAAGACTACTCTCCCCAACAAGCCTTGAGAGAGAAGATTCTGCCCTCCAACGCTGTAGATCGTAAGTCCACACCCCTGTCTACTTCACTTTTTAACAATTTGTACAGTTTTCGACATGGAGGACCCCTATGCACAATACGAAGTGGTCAAGCGCACTTGGATTCCGCAAATGCATCGGCGCTCTCTCCCTTTGGGCTACTTCAGCGAAAACTACAACACTCCTACCGACTTCAGAGAAGGGAGAGAGTCCAGAGACGACCTCGACTACCTTCCCCAACCAAACACATTGGCCGTTGAAGACCTCCGCGAGATGTTCCCGTTGATCAAGTACTTGAGTAAGATGAAGCTGAGCGCTGACGATATCCGAGAGACTTTATCGCCACGAGACTATGAAAAACTGTCCAAATTTCTGGAGGAAATCGAAGCAACGAATTTGAGGACGGGCGACGACGAAGTGCCGGAAGAAGAAGAGGGCGACCCTTTCGAGAAGTTTACCTTGACGTACAACACCCCCGATAATTTTCGGGCAGGGTGGGAGTCCCGAGACACTCTCGACGACTTTCCGGAGTCCAGGATTTACTTCGACGAAAACGACGAATCCAACGAGGAATACGGGAGTGGCTACAACATCCCGGCGTTCAGAGAGCTGAAGAACCAGTACGACCAGGAAGACAACAGATTCAACAGCAAGGAGATTTTTCGGGAACTGCAGCAAAAACACAAGGAAGGAGGCCCCGGCGTTTACACCGAAGGGGGAGTCGTCTACGCTCCACAGCCTGACGAAGAGCAGGAAGTGAGGGAGAATCTCGACAAGCTTCTGACCAAGTACAGCTTCGGGTTTAAGCGACCCGAACGACTGGACGTGAAGAAGCCGGGACCGCGATTCAACCCACTGATTCCAGAAGATAAAAGAGGTACGGTGGTCAAAGTCTCGTTTCCTCTGTTAAGGTGTTCAATATGATTGCAGCAGTATACAGCCCGCATGAAAACTTCCATCCTCTAAGACCCCACTCGCCATACATAAACGAAGTGCCCCCTCCAGAATCGTACCTCGTGGATACCGACTACGTCTACGTGGAATTCGAGAACAAGTAGTAAGTGCGATTTTTAGAAATCTCTTTTTCTAAGTGCCGGTTGTAGTGTTTACAAATGGGCGGAAGGAAAGCAGTTGATCGGCAACATCTCCAATCTCCTGGGACTAGAACCGTCGTCTTTTAGTCACGGCCGGTAAGTAGTCAGTTCTTTTTTTTTTTCGAAAATTTTCATTTTGTTATAGTGTGGACCACAATGAGGTTACTTTCAAAGTGGAACCGAACAATAAAGGCTGGAACTCCACTCAAGTGGCCGAGCAAATCGGTGAGATTGTAACTGTATGATGTGTTTTAGACGAGTTGATGTCTTTTGGATTTCAGGAGTGATAAAGGAGGCCCTCAAGGACGCTACGGGGATCGTAATCACGGCAGCTGGCATTGGCGATAAGGTACACATAGAAAATAAATCATATCGTACTCCTCCGCCACATTTTTAAATGCATTTTTGAACAATTGAACTTGTTGTAATTATTGGTTTTATTTCCTTCTTAACTTCCAGACAAAGATGCGGGCGGTAGTATCATCCCCAATCTACGACAACGAATTCTACATCGTGATCTTCATGGTGTGCGGCGTCTTGGGGGCGATGATAGTCGCGGCGACGGTCCTGATCCTGATAAAACGTCACCTGAAATCCCGGGAGAAACTGCAGGGATTATCTCGTCCCGATACGGAAGCGAGCAAGGATTACCAGGACTTGTGTCGGGCCCGAATGGCTGCTAAAGGTCAACCGGTGGGTGAGACGATCCATGGAAGGATAACGTCGCTGTCGCGAGAATCAGAACAGAGTCCCTCGAGTCGCTCGAGCACCTCGTCGTGGAGCGAAGAGCCGGCCCTGCATAACATGGACATTTCGACCGGACACATGGTGCTGAGTTACATGGAGGACCATCTGAAGAACAAGGACCGCTTGGAGCAGGAATGGGTGGCTCTGTGCGCGTACGTGGCCGAGCCCTGCGAGACCACCGTCGCCAACAAGAAGGAGAGCGTCGAGAAGAACAGATATCCGGAGATCGTGCCCTACGACCACGCCAGGGTGGTCCTCAACGAGTTGTCTAACGCTTCGGGATCCGACTACATTAACGCTTCTAGTATTACCGACCACGATCCAAGGAACCCCGCCTACATCGCCACTCAAGGCCCGCTCCCGCACACCGCCCCCGACTTCTGGCAGCTGATCTGGGAGCAGGGCGCCGTCGTCATCGTGATGCTGACCCGGCTGACCGAGGGCGGCGCCGCCATGTGCCACCGCTACTGGCCCGAGGAAGGCTCCGAACTCTACCACATCTACGAGGTGCACCTGGTCAGCGAGCACATCTGGTGCGACGACTACTTGGTCCGCTCGTTCTACCTGAAGAACGTGCGCACCGGAGAGACCCGCACCGTCACCCAATTCCATTTCCTGTCCTGGGCCGAGTCGGGCGTCCCCGCATCCACCAAGGCCTTGTTGGAATTCCGCAGGAAGGTGAACAAGTCGTACCGCGGCCGCTCCTGCCCCATCGTCGTCCACTGCAGCGACGGGGCCGGCAGAACCGGCACGTACTGCCTCATCGACATGGTCCTCAGCCGGATGGCGAAGGGCGCGAAGGAGATCGACATCGCCGCCACTCTAGAACACTTGCGCGACCAGCGCCCCCGCATGGTCGCCACCAAACAGCAGTTCGAGTTTGTCCTCACCGCCGTGGCCGAGGAAGTCCACGCCATCCTGAAAGCTTTGCCTCCGCAGCCCTCTCCCGCCCAGGCCGACAAAGACAAACAGTAAACCCATCCCGCATCACGAGCAACTCCCGACAACCAGCCCTGTGGGGGGTTACTCGACGACTCATCTTCTTCGCACGTACCTTGCTGCTGAGTACATATCTTGGATCAGTTCGGCAGATCTGCAGGTTTATTTTTCTCGCCTCCTCGGTGTCACTGATATGTTATTTCGACTAATCTAAAGATATATATTTTGTGTATTCGATGTATCGTCACTTTCTTCCGCATCCGGGATAGTCAATTGGAGCAACCACGGGCCTTCACCGAAGATCGCAGGTATCGATGTTTTTGGTCACCAGCCTCCCAGAAACGCCGATACTCAAGACTTCCCTCTTCTGTTTCGTCCTCGACGCTTACTATACAATTCAGACTGAATAAGGAGAAATGTAAACTTTATTTATTTTTTATGGAGTTTATCACACAGAGCGGCTGGGGCGGGGGACCTCCTTACTCTTATCATCAACGCGGGAGCGGCTCTCGCTCCGGTCATTTATTATATTATTACGAGAGATGACAAAAACTAACGATTAGACGTTAAATTTTAAGAGATAAGAGGTATAATTACAAATGTTCTATGCTATAATGTCAACTAACTATATTTTGTCAGATAATGTTATGTATTGAATCATTAATGTACTGAATTTATCTGAATTAGAATAGCATAATGTAAACTAATTGTATGTATACAGCATACTAGTTGTTATTTTGTCTTTTAATCCTGACCCAGATTCCTGTACGAACCCCCAAATATATATAACCATGACTCTATACAAACACGAAATGCGAAAGTGCAAAACAACAAAAAGGTTCCCCCCTAAATGTTCCCGCTACTTTTTGAACCGTAACATAAAATGTCAAATTAGAAAATTTGAAACAAACCGCGAAATTAAAAATTAAAAACGTCGTGTTTTTAAGATAAAGCATTTATTACTTATTGTTCTTCTTCTTCTTCCTTTTTCCTTGTGCCTATCATTTCTTTTCCGTCATCAGTTTTTCTATTTCGACAATTTCGAGGTCTTAAAAGTCACGGCTCAGCGTGCTGCTAAAGAAGAAACATTTTAATGGCCAGTTTGACACAGAATTTAGCATTTAAATGAAACCTTTCTGATGGTCAAGTTAAATAAATAAACAGTTATGATTTTGCTTCAGTGGCGTCCACAATATTTTTAGCGACGTGTTTGTAGTGTTGTAGCCTAATTAGTATCAAGTTTTCCTTAAAATAACAACAAGTAAAATGGTAACTACAGAGTATATAATAACCCACTAGCATAACTTTCAATTATAAGTATCCAAATTATAAGATAATTAACACCACTGGATAATCAGGTCCACTCTACTAATAAATGCTCATCTGTAATTTATTCCTTAATATTGAAATAATTCTAGATTAATAATAAAATTGTAATTCCATTAGTTGAGTAACTTTGTTGTTGTGTAACAGAATCTCTCCTGAGGGAACTAAAAGCCCGCACGCACAGCCCGATGCCATACATCTTTATTCGCGGTCATCACTTTATGCATCATCTATTTTCAATTTAAAAAAATAAAAATAAAAAGCCGTTCCCACCTGCGTGCTTTACTATAGAAGTACAGAATAGTATTATTATTCGTTTAGGGAAGTGCAAGAATAAAAAAGACATATTACTTTATTATAAGCACCTAGTTACAAACTAAAATTACAAATAAATAAAAATAATTGAGCACCACTGGATTTTGTACTTCTTCACAAAGCATCAGACCACATCCAACGCCTTCCCCTCGCCGAGCGACGCCTCGTCCGTGGAAGACCCCCGAATTCGCGCAGCTAGGTTACTAGCCAATCGACCAATGTCGAATCTACCAAAACAAGAACAAATAAAAACAAAATTTAACCCCGACCGACTCACTGATGTTGAGGTCCGGGTCTCCTAACCCTTCTGCATCTTCCCTTCTTGTCCCTGGCATATCCGGAAGCACATCTTCGGTAGTGAAGAACTTCACCAAGAGCTGGAGCACCGCCCAGTCCCACATCTTCGACTACCGCGACGCTAGGTTCGTCGATGATTTGCACCTTGATTCTGTCCGGAGAACTGGTACTAAATGGCACAGATTCTAGTTTTTCGGTGCTTGCGGATGTAGTTTCTATTTTTTCGGTTGTAGAAGTAGTCGTTGGTTGGGTCTCCGGTTTGATGGACGAAGTGGAAGTGTTACTAGGTTCCGGCGGTGGTTTTAAGGTCACATTCGCTGCCGGAGGCTTTATGGTAAAGTCCGAGTAGTCGTAGTTGTAGTCATAATCCTTCCAAATGGCTACGTTGTAGTGGTAAGTACTAAGAATAATTTTTACGACTTACCCCCAATGCTTCATCGCCCAAAAGGGCGATGATCTGGATGTCTTTTAGGTGCACTTGGATGTTGTATTCACCGGTTTGTTTCTGATCGTAAACCGTGTGACTGGCAGCTTCATCTTTGGTCGGAGCTCCGAGTGCTGTTAAAAAAACAGCGAATAAGGTGCCAGCTAAAAGAGACTTCATTTCGGCTGAAGTGTCGGATGTCGACTGAAATTAACAGTGATGGTCGATGACTTCTTCAGCAGCTGCGAAGCTAAGGAAGGTCAAGAGCGCTCCAAGTGGGAGCTCGATCGGTGAGATTACCGCTAGGTTCAGGGAACTACAAAGTTCATGTTTTTTCAAAATTTTATAGAGACCCGTTAACTCGACCATCTTTTTGGGTGAACCATCACCGGTTTAGTGGGCCATGTGACCCTCCAGATCGGCCACTTCTCGGTACTATTTAACCTTCTGCATTCACGATAAGATTCTATTTCGGTCCGCAACTCGATAACATATTTTTGTTTTGTTATGCAATTAACAGTTACGCTGCTTCGAGATCATCTTCGCAACTGCACTCACTGCCAGTGCATCACTTCCAGGGGTCAGAAACCTCCCGTTACTTCGTCTTGAACGGTAAAACATCCTCATCTAAACCCCGATCTCAGTCTGTTCACAATACTCCTCTCGTAAACATGCTGCTACCAGCGGTTTTCCTCGTCGTCGTGACCGCGGCGCTATCATCGCCACTGCGGGTACTCTACGACCAGCGACAAGAAGGTGAGTGGAACGTCAACGCGGATTTTAAGAACATCGTCGTCATGCTCATCCCGACGCAAACTTCGTCCAGCACACCGAGCACCGGCACCCTACTCGACCTGTTCGTCAAAGCGGTACCGAAGAGGAACCACGTGAAGAAGCTGCAAAAGAAGGTGGTACCGGGCGAAGAGACCATGCACTTCATCGAGTCGAAAACTGCTCCGTACCACGTCGACATCAGCCGGAGCAAGAACCACCTGGCCAAGTTGCACCCGGAGGCACCACCCTCGGTGATCAACGCTGAAGAGATCGTGATCGCAAAATCTCCTTCCGTGGAGTTAGTCAAGGACCAGTCCCACGCCCGTGTCGCCAGGGCCTTTGTGGTGGAGATCCCCGAGGCACAAGTCAAGAGAGAGATTAGTGGCGAGTCGGTGTTGAAACTACTGGGGGCCGAGAACGAACAATGCGGACCCGGACTGGCCCGAGACCCACAGGGTGTCTGCAGAACTGTTAAAAACTAATTGTAATCATTGTATTTATTTTTATTAAATTATTACGTTCCAATGAACTATTACTGTTAATGAAAGGAACACGATTTTAAAAACAAGGTTTATTATTTTTGCACAATCACAATAACACAAATAAATAAAAATTAATGCGGACTCAAGCTTGGGCGGCCTGCCTCCTCAGAAATGGCCGCAGGAACCCGGGCAACCTCATCCTCCTGAAAACAACATGTAGTACTGTATAATACACGCGATTGGTTACATACCTCCGAGCAGCTATACTCTTACTAACGCTGGTACTGTTCTCAGGCTGTTTCTTTGTGGTGTCAGGCTTGAGAACCACAGCCTCCTCGGGTTTTTCGGGCTTGTAGAAGTCCTCCAGGTCTCCGAATTCCTCCCCTCCAAGCAACCCCGGTTCCGCCAACAAAGCCGCCGTTAACAGTCCCCCAGGTGGGCTCCACACCAAGACGATTTTATCCAGGTTGACCCTCCAGTTCTCGGTACCATTTTGCCTCTGGTCGTGCACCTCGTCGAATTGGGACACGTCGTACTGCTGGTTTAGGGCTACAGTTTCGTTCGTCTGAATGGGGGCACTCTTCACACACAACAAAGACGTGACAAGGAAGAATATTGTCGACGACATTCTTGGGATGTTTTCGCATAGAGCGGTCTCGTTCGAATGGCGAGACAGGATCGGCCCCACAGAATGCAAATGGGAAAGAGGGGAGAAGAATAGATGGATTTGCGGGATTGGTATGTGAGAAATGGATGACCGGCTTGACCATCGAGTTCGACTAACGGGACCAATCGTTGGCATTGGTAAAAAAAGACTATTTTAGGCCATATATTTTTGTACAAAACAACTTATTGCATTTTCAAGAGGGGGTCCAAGTTCATGATGGCCTTCCGCAGCTCCTCCTTCTCCTCCGCGCTCTGCAGCCCCACGCAATACTCGTCAAACTTCCTCTGCTGGTACCTCTGTATAAACTTAAAACACTGCTTTATCGTGGCCCCCATATACAGCGTTGTGACCACGACCGACTTTTGCTCGATCGTCTTCAGCAGCGGCAAGCTGCTGGCCACAAATTTATGGGGGCCGTGCCTACACCTCACGACCGCAATTCTCGTTTTCTCGTTACAGTATTTCGCAGAAAGCGCCGCCGTCGTGGCCGCCACCCCGAAATCGCCGTGCAATTTCTGTATCATGGTTATCATCGCGTGGTACAGCGAACTTGGCTTGAGGTGAAGGGGGTCAGTGTCCTTTTTGGATTCTTCGTTTATTTCGACCACCAGGTATCTGAAAGTGGGTGAAATGGTAAATGAGATGTGGAATGTTCGAAAGACAACCTGTTTTTGTGGCGAACCATGCTGATAAGGGCCCCTCGACAGAAAGTTGATTTCGTGACATAACCTCAAACAACAAGGTGACTTAAAGCGCATTGTTGGTTGCATACACACATTTTTAAAAAAATATTTTTACATATTTAGGAGAAATACATAGTGATTTGCTGATAATATTAGTCCCCATGGATTCAAAATTCCAAACTGGACTTTGCCCTAATTTTGCAAACATCCAACAACTAAATTCAACAATCGGCGTGACCACTATCGCAGTCTTGTAAACATCTTTTGGTAATAAATGTAATCCGCTTTATCACCACTGATAACTCCAAAGTGATGTCAATAAAGCCACACGTTCCTACAACTCCAACATCGTCGTCTTTCGCTGTATCAATTACAACGTTGCGTTGCTATCTCCGACCTCTATTCGCCCCCACTCAGTATTTGCGTTTATCTGTCTAAAAAAACCTTGAGGCTTCAATGTAGGTGACCCCATCATGTCAGTTGCATATTTCGTAGGTGTGGACGTCGGCACGGGCAGCGCAAGAGCAGCTTTGGTCACCGACAATGGAAGGATTGTTAAAAGCGCCGTGCAGGCAATTCAAACTTGGAATCCCCAACAGGACTTTTACGAACAGTCTTCGGACGACATTTGGGGCGCCTGTGTGTCTTGTATAAAGGTAAGGATCACATTGACACAGCTTGGTATTGTTGTGTAGAAAGTTACAGACGGGGTGAATCCGGACGATGTTAAAGGCTTAGGTTTTGACGCCACCTGTTCTTTGGTCGCTTTGGACAAATCCGGGAACCCCTTGAGTGTCAGTCCTTCCGGCAACAATCGGCAAAATGTCATACTATGGTTGGATCATCGCGCCTCTGAAGAAGCTGCTGCAATTAACAATTTTGACCACTCGGTGCTCCAATATGTGGGGGGCAAGATCTCATTGGAGATGGAAACCCCCAAACTTCTGTGGCTCAAAAGACACCTCCCAGATCGATGGGAGCAATTTGGACTGTTCTTCGATCTCCCGGATTTTCTCACCTGGAAAGCCACAAACTGCGAGTCCAGATCTCTATGCTCTTTAGTCTGTAAGTGGACCTACGAGATAACCACCGCAGGCAAGGAGGGTTGGAACGAGAAGTACTTCCGAGACATAGGTTTGGGGGAGTTGCAACAAAACGGATGGCGTAAAATAGGAAGTACGGTGCTTCCCCCGGGGGCTCCAGTTGGAAGAGGCCTGTCACAGAAAGCAGCTACTGAACTTGGACTTAAAGTGGGTACTCCTGTTGGGACGTCCATCATTGACGCCCACGCTGGAGGACTAGGACTTGTTGGATGTCGTGTCCCCGATGTCAGTCCGGACTTTGCCACCAGACTGAGTCTGATTTGCGGCACCTCCACTTGTCACATGGCTGTGTCCAATTCGCCGGTCTTCGCCCCGGGCATTTGGGGACCTTACTTCAGTGCGATGGTACCGGGGATGTGGCTCAACGAAGGGGGGCAAAGTGCCACGGGGAAGTTACTCGATCACGTGATAGATTCTTTTCCTGCGACTGCAGACATCCGGAAGAAAATTGGAGATACGTGAGTGTAAGACAGGGTTGGTACTAGTGACACGTCGGTACTTGCAGGCACATTCAGATCCACCTCAGTGGTGTATTAAGAGATTTAGCCAGGAAGGCTAATCACACCAATGAAGCGTTTCTGACCAAAGATCTCCACGTGTGGCCCGACTTCCATGGAAACCGATCTCCACTGGCAGACCCCACCCTGAAAGGAGCCGCAAGTGCTTGCCTTTTCTATTTCAAAATTACTTCAACTTTTATTTCAGATATGCGGTCTCGACCTCGGCGAAGACGAAGAAAGTCTAGCACTTCTCTACTTGGCTACTGTTCAAGCACTCGCGGTACGACACTGTTTCGGCACTTTCTTGTCTCTTTTAACAATATTTTCAGTACGGTACCCGCCATATCCTAGACTCTCTCGTCAAATCAGGCCACTCTTCTATCGAATCCGTCCTGATTTGCGGTGGTCTGAGTAAGAATTTACTTTTTACACAGACCCAAGCCGATGTGGTCAATCTGCCAGTGGTTTGTCCCGACGAAGTGGAGTCTGTGCTTCTGGGGTCAGCGATCTTGGGCGCTTGTGGAGCTGGGTACTTCCCCGACATTGCTACCGCCATCAAGTCGATGGGGGGCGAAGGAAAAGTCGTGGCTCCAAACCCGGAAGTGGTCGAGTACCACAACAGGAAGTATAAAGTGTTTCTCAAGATGTATCAGCATCAGCTGGAGTATAGACAGATTATGAATCAATGAAAGTTGCATATCCAGTTGTACTAGTACATAAATGAAGTTTTATTCTAAAATGTCCTCAGACCTGGCAGCCTTAGTTTCTCATGGTTTTGGGATTATTGAATGTAATTTTGAGAAGAGAGAGACGCCCCCACAAACCCCCTCCTTATCCCCGGCGTTGTGTTGCAATTATTCTATTTTTACCCATATGACAAAGCAATAAATTATGAATGGAAAATAAAAACACCGTACGTACTTAGCTCTTTGTACAAACACACGTACAAGTTATGCACGACATTTATGGTTGATGCTATCCATTTTGAAACAATTTTGTAATTAAATATTTAAAATGATGAAACGACAGCGTCCGTCGGTCAAGGCTAGGGTGAAACAAACAGTTCTCTTAATACATTTATTAAAACTTATAAATAGTTGTACACATTTATTTACTTTGCACGTCTCTATAACATACTCTAATGGAATTAAAATATAAATATAACAAATATAGAAGAAACAACAAATTTCAATATACCGCAATGAACAAGTTGTAAATGTTTTATTGGTCCTTAAAAGAATTGTACTCGTCTCGACGATGAATGCAGAACTGGAAGTAACATTTACAATAATTAGCGATGATCAACGTCTCTAATAATTATATAACACCAAAACGGATTGCTTCGAGATTAGATACTACAACAACCATGTTGTCTAGATAGTTCTATAAAATGTTTATAAATATCTCAACAAATCTTAAAGATTTATAAAATGCTCTATCGTAGTCTTAAATATAGCACACACAGCTATGAGTATTTGATTATAATACATTGAGTGAGTTTGAGCTTCTCATGTTAACAATTTCGATTCTGTACAATGTTAATAGGTTAATATTCAAGATGAAGATGAGGACAGAGGTGCACAAAATGGCACGGCGTGCCCGACTTGGATCCCTACTTTGGCAAATTTTCGACCGAACACCACTCGTTCTGTTAGAAAGTCAGGATCCGTTAGAAACGTTCGGGTTCTTGAGAAGCGTTCACATCCGAGACTTTGGCGCTTGGAAGCGCCAAGTCCTACAATCTTTCGGTAACGCACACCTTGGCGTCGCCGCGGAGGGTCGGACTGCGAACTGCGAAAGATACTAAGATACCAAGTGCGACCAGCACCATAGCTAGAGCGTTCACTATTAGGGGTTCTTCGGCGAGATCCTCTTGCCATTTCGAGTAAGAATCCCTGAAATTGTTAGTGGTAAGAGAGATTTTATGTACAGAGGCAGAGGGCGGTGGTCCGAGGAGAGTGTTCCCTCCTCGAACCCGCCGCAAGAGAGTGTGGAAGCGCCATGCGACCCAGCAGAGAGCATGCAGAGTTTCGTTAGTCGTAGCAGTCGTAGCGCGTGTGCTTTTACAAAACATATAAAAATACAAAAGACAACATTATCACTACGTTTTCGTTATAGGTCGCCCGAGCGGATGAGGATGTGCGCCCGGAACCGGAACTCCTCTCTCTGCAGGACATATCCTACAACAATAGCTAGCGCCACGAGGACCATCCCTAACGAGTTTACTACATATCCTTCGTCAGGGAATCTGCTATAGGACGACCTGGTCGGGAACAGAAAACACATTAGTCGGCGGCAACTCCTCGATTAGCATACTTAATTGAGAACCTTGACATTTTTAGACACGGCAATGGAATTGCAATTCACATTCTTTGTATTTACAACGTGCTCGTTCAACATGCTCTCAGTCCCGGCGGATACTTACGACAACGAAAAGAATACTTTCTCGGTGAGTCCCGTAAGGGCTGCGGCGATGGCCAGCATGAAGGTCGTCAGGCCGAAGGAGGCGTGGATAGGAACCAGAGAGGCGCGGAAGCCGGCCGTCGCGCCTTCGCAGCAGAGGAGCACCAGAAAGCTGAAGAAGCCCACCACGAACTGATAACATAAACACCAATTACGTTAATATACGGGTCAATTGTACTTGGTTAATAAAACGTGAAAAACCACATCAAGCGAGATTTTGTCCGCTTTACATCTCCAATTGCCGTTATTTCATGCGGAAGGCGAGCATAACATAGTTCGAAAAATTGTGCACCCACATTGGTAAATTGATAACAATTGCTCAATTGCGCTCGTTAGGGAGTACAGCGTCATCACGAAATTACTACCCGAAAAAATGCGTTTGTTTTTTCCAAACCTGTTGATTGTTGAAATTTGTTTTGGGTCTTCTGATTGGAAACACAAAAATTGTTCATCTAATCAAAAAAATAAATAAATAAAAATTGTGGGGTCAAAAGGTAATTTTATTTATTTATGACACTCATTGAACGTTTAACACAGGCTATTTAAAGTTTTAAAAATTAGTACAACTAAATTAGCTTTTTTATGACACTTTTTGAACAAGCCGAACTTTTTAGTATCGATCAAAATTCGCGAATTTTTAAAACAAAGCATTCAAAGATTCAATAGAGTCGTGCTGAAGGCTTTCATCACTGAACTATATTATCCTTTAAATTTTAGGATAATGCAAGTCAGTGGCTTTTATGTGTCTTTTTGAACGTTTTAGAGTTTCGACAATCCCAGAAAAACTTTATAAATTAGAATGTCCTACCAATTTTTACGTACTAAAATAATAATGATTGTATGTACTACATTTCACGAATTTTCTACAGAAAGCTTTAGAGTAATAAGTAGTAAATGGTGGCTTTTTGTGACACTTCTTGCGTTTTTTCTGCGTTTTTTTCCAATTTTTAAATCCTACAAAAACCGCACCATGCAACCGATACTACCGGTGCGCTCATCGAGTTGCATAAGATTCGGCGCAAACAGGTCCTACCCTCCCAAGTAAAACAAATATTTTTGTAGCAATAACATTTCCCCAAGCTCCACATAACCCTTTAACACCTCCATCGTTTGTGGCTCATTTGCATATCAAAACCGACTCCCCGGTTGTGCAACACTTGACGTGAATAATTTTCCAAAGCAACGACGACGGTGCCCCGGGGCATTGAGCACCTCGATGTAACTGTATTTTTACAGCTCACTCACCTGCACGGCGAAGAGGCCCATCGTGACGAGGCCGATCCAGCTGTGAAGGGAGTAGAAATTGGGAATGGGCGGCTGGGCTAGATTATGTGAATCGAGCACCGTCAAGAAGCCGACGGCCACGCAAGGGATGGCCAGGGCGTGAAAGACGGTGTGAAGGAGCTTCACGTAGATCCTCCGACAGCAGCGACATATTCTGTACAGTAGGATGGCTGCAAAGAGGAAAAAGAAATGAGACAGCGTTCTTCTATTCTCATAGTCAATAGCATTATCTACCGTGAGACGTTCGTCTCGGAATACAGATCGGCGGTTGGATTTCCGAGAGAAATTCACGTTCGGTCTACTTCTCCGGTTGATTGAGCCGGAGTCGGTCGTGAAAGGCGCACCTTATAGAAACCACGTTACGCAAGTGTACTCACAGAATCCACTGAATGTGATGAACCCGGCGACCATAAGAACCGGATGGAAATTGAACTGTTTCATCGGGTCGTCCCTCCACGCGAAGCCTCCGCGGTGCTTGATCACCCAGTACAGGGTTAGGGCCAGGGAGGCCAGGAGGAGGATGCTGGCCAGGATCATCACCAGGGCGTACTCCAGCCAGCTGCCGCAGCCCCATTGGTTCTCCTCCTCGTAGTGCCGGTGTCTGCAAGAAATGTAGGAAATTGTCTAATAAGGTGGATTATGCAACGTTACTTATAATTGGCAAAGTCATTTAAGTGCCTTCTTGTGTTAGAAAACCTCAACATTTTGGTGACCCCGAACACCGACGTGATCTCAACACGCAACACGCAAAGTGCAAATGTGTAAGACAAATTGGCCGAACTGATAACTTTGAAAGTTCGAAAGTTTGGAGAAATTAAGAATAATTCTGAAGGCCCTCTGAAAGAACTATCGTCGCAGCGTATCTCTTCGAAACGAGTTCAACTTATCTATTTCGTTACATCAATCGACGATCGACTAATAAGGTGTAGCAACTAGGTAAACAACAGCACGCCCCTGCCAAGATTCCAGACATGAAGGTTGCCAAAAATTCGGGCGGGACTATTCCTGGCAATCTCGCGAATCGTCGTTTTCACCAAAGCGGCGCTCCGGCACACTTTTACTCTTCGACCACATTTACGTAATTACGAATTGAATTACGCGCCCGATATTGAATAATCGCCGACCGGTTCTGAAGAGGAAATGCAGTTTGAGCAAGATCTGGTTGAGCAAGTTTGGTTTCACAATGTGGACACCTGCGTGTGATGGCCGCTTCGGGGGCGGCTACAACTTCTTCAGGGGAAGATGCGCATTTCCGTACTGATAGTCGTGAATGTTTTAACATTTCTCACGACAACCGGGAAGAAGCCGGGTGAAGTTTTTCTCACTTTGATTTGCAGCGAGCGTGGGTGTGATGGCTCGGGATTGCACCGGTGATAAATGGCAGAGAGTAGGAGCGACGTGACTGCCACTAACAAAATAATTCGCAATGAATGAATAAATGGAGCATCAGATGAGCGTGTGAAAGGGCGAGATCCGTCTGGATCACGATAATTAACGTGCGCGCACGGAGCCCTTTTGAAATCTTTACGAAATCTTCGGAAATGAATGGGAAGATGTTGCAAGAGTGGGTCGACGACCGACGGCTTCCTTTCCACTCCATCGGCTAATGAGGAACGGGCGTCTCGATTCGCTTTTCTGGAAATTCGTTTTATCTTCATTAGGAGAGGTCCCGAACTCTGAATCATGCGTTAATCGCTGAAAGGGGGGCCGACAAGGGTCTCGTACGTGTGACAAAACTGTATGTTACGCTTGAAGAAAGAAGACGGAACGAACAGCAAAAAGAGGAAAGGGAGCCCAAGGAAAGAGACTTCTTGTGTTAAGAATCACCCTAATTACAAAAACAGCTCAAACCGTGTCGCTCTTCCTCTTTACACGACAGACATCAAAGTTCAAAGCAACATCTCGAAATTGGAAAGGTAACGATCGAATTTCTGTTCGACTCGTGTTCAAACAGTTTCTCGAGCGTCTCTGACCTTTCCGTTTCCACTTTTGGAAAAAACGCCGGAGAAAGTGGAGCCCCGAGAGGAGCACATCGACGCCTTTTGTTTTTGGCTGAAAACTGCTCGAAATGCGGAGAAAGCGCGTTAGAAGTGAAAACGCAAATCGGCCGGTCTTCGCTTTTATTAAAGCCGTCCGAGATCACAATAGTGAAATGTTAATTCAAATCGTCCGACAGATGTGCACGGTCGCATCGATCAAAACCGTGTTACTTGGTCACTCTGGCTTTTGTTGGTGCTTTCCATTAAGGACCCGGTGAAACTCGTGTCAACGATCCACGTTCTTGAACTTGATCGAGGCAGGTGAATAAAAATGTCACTGTCCCGTGAGTGTCCGAATTCAGGCTTCGACAATATCAGTCTTGCACTTTAACACCATCTATTAATCTTCCCTTAAACACGGTGTTCCTCAGCTAGGACCAAGCAAAGTAATTGACTGAGCACAAGAAAGATGTATTATTATTATTACTGGAAGCAACCAGAACAGAGAACCCACTTGCATAAAAGATAATCTTATTTGTTTAATATCTAACTGTTCAGAACACATCAGATTAAAAAAATGCTTCCTCCATACAATTTTGGTTTATTCATTCTTGAGTTGCTCATTTTTTCGCTGTTTCTTTCTCACTTGTATCGGAGAGTCACAAAGTTGTCATTGTGTCAGTTGCTCAGTTTTGAATTCCTCATTATCTCAGTGACCCAACTCAGTTTCCCATTGCTCAGCTGCTCAATTTCTCAGTTTCGTTTTCGTCTCACAGTTCCTTAATTTCTTGGGTATTTAGTTTATTGGTTTGAAAGACTTGCTGGCAGAATCTCAAAGTTTCTCAGTTTCTTTTTGTCTCAGCTGCTCAGTTTCTCACTCTTAAGATATCTCAGTTTCTCTATTCCTGAGCTTCTTAATAGTTTTGTCAGTGCCTCTGTATCTGTCTGTTTTTTTTTTTGTTTCTTAGTTTCTCAGTCTCAAAACTGTTCAGTTTATGATTATCTCGATCGCTCAATTTCTTGATTCCTCATAATCTCAGTGACTTTTCATTGTTTCTTACTTTCTCAGTTGCTTAATTCCTTAGTTACTCAGTGTATGAGTGTACGAGGTCCTGAGTCCTAAAGTTGCCAAAGTTGTCATTGTTTCAGTTGACCAGTCGTTGAATTTCTGATTATCTCAGTTGCCCATTTACTGCGTGACTCGGTTTCTGTTCCACATTTTTGATAGTTCACAGTTTCTTACTTTCTTAGGTTTTAAGTCTGTGCACTTTAGCATTTGAGTTTCTGAGTTTCTCGGTTTCAAACTTGCTCAGTTTTTCACTGTCTGAGTCACTCAGTTTCCTAATACGGACCTAATACAGTTTTTTCTCAGTTTCCCATTGCTCAGCTGCTCAATTTCTCAGTTTCGTTTTTAAAGTCCCACAGTTCCTTACTTTCTTGGGTATTTAGTTTATTGGTTTGAAAGATTTGCTGGCAGAATCTCAAAGTTTCTCAGTTTCTTTTTGTCTAAGCTGCTCAGTTTCTCACTCTTACGATATCTCAGTTTCTCTTTTTCTGAGCTTCTTAATAGTTTTGTCAGTGTCTCTGTGTATCTTTTTTTTTGTTTCTCAGTATCTGAGTGTATTTGTTTCTCAGTCTCAAAACAGTTTTTCATTATCTCGGTTGCTCAATTTTTTGAATCCTCATCATAATCTCACAGACTTTTCATTGTTTCTTACTTTCTAAGTTGCTTAGTTCCTTAATTACTCAAAGTCTGACTGCACGAATTCCTGAGTCCTAAAGTTGTCATTGTTTCAGTTGACCAGTTGTTGAATTTCTGATTATCTCAGTTGTGTGACTTAGCATTTGAGTCTCGTAGTTTCTCAATTTCAAAGTTGCTCAATTTTTCACTGTCTGAGTCACTCATTTCTCAGTGACACGGCTTCTTCGCAGTTGTTCAGTTTTTCTTTTTCTCAATTGCTCAGTTGATAATTTTTTCAGTAAGTGAGTCCCCAAGTTACTGAGTTACTTATTGTCAGTATCTGTGTGCCCAAGATTCTCAGTCCCAAAGTTGCTCAGTTTTTCATTATCTCAGTTGCTCAGTTGGTCAGTGACTGCTTTTTACTGCTTTCGATTCCTCAGTGTCCTATAGTTTTTCAGTATCTGCGTGCTTCTATCTCAGTCCCAAAACTGCTCAGATTTTCTATGAAAAGAACGGATAAAGAAAGGTCTCATCCTCACAGTGCTAAGTAGGGATTTATGTGACAACAAGGTCGTGAAAGGAAAGAAAATTATACAGCTTCTTCATCGCTTCAAAGTATTTTCTGAGGATGTCTCTATCAACTTCTTTTTCCTTTAAGTAGGTGGTTGGTAAGTCAGAAAATTTCCACATTCATGGGTGAAACAATAAATATTGCACTTTTTATTCACTCCTGCAACAACGCAAGCATCGAATTAACTCGTCATTAGCAATTCCAAATGCCTTATCTAATTTCAATTAATGGATGGGTTGTTTGAGCAAGACATGACTGTTATTACTGCCGCTTGCGTAATGTCAATTCCATAGAAAGAATTGCATACATGTTAGCACTCCCTGAATACGTCGGACGTCGGAAGAAATGACTCTGTGGGACGCACATGGGATTTGGCAAGCCCCTGGGACGAAAAAAGTCTGTGCTTCTATTTCCGTTTATTAATAAAATATGAATTCAGTGACCCAAAGCGGCATGAAATCGCGACTGTCATTGAACTTTTTCCGAAGGAGTTAGTAGACCACTGTGACGACCAAAGGTTTTTCGCACGAGTACAAACGTAGCCTAGATAACGACAAATTTATTTATGAATGTTTCTTTAAAAATTAAATACTCCTGCGAAATTGCCGCTGTAACATAGATTTACGACCCGACAAACACTGGGGGTCGATGATAATGGAAATTTTTATCAACTCATTTATTTGATTTGTCACACTTTTACGAGGTTTTTGTTCTACGTCATCCGTGGTAGCCTCCAAATTCCGAAGATGATCTTCCTCGCTCTTCAAAATTATTTTGCAATTTACCTGTGCAACATAACACGTTCGCCTTGAAATAATCAAACTCTACTTAATTATCCACATTGTTTGACTCCTTAGGGTGCGTACACATGTTTGTTTGTCGCGCAAATTTGCTCAGATGTCAGCGAACCGTGAAAATTAGCACAAATCTGGCCCAGTTTCCTTGAGGGACACCACCGTCCTAATAGTGTGCAAACAAATTCACAGTTACGATGTTTGTTGCCACTGTTTGGTGTTGCTTCAATGAGATAACATTTTTCGTGGTGGTCATCATAAATAGCGTCTGAGTTAATTTAATCTTCTTCGGCGGAGGTCATCCTACAGGTTCTTCGAGCTAACTGTGCAAGCAATTTAAATTCATGTCGGCAAATTATATACTAGAAGCAGATTGATGCCAAAACACACCGTAGGATCAAAACTGACACAACTAGGGCCCTAATGGTCAACAGAATAATGCACAATTAGGAGCAATTATTTTTAGTCGTTTAATGGAGCACTTAGTCACATCCTGTTTAGCGCGCGAGTTTTTCCCTCAAATTATTATTTTCGAATTACGCAACGGGGGCGTTCTCGTGCAGTCGTTAAATATTTACATGGGAACGCTCACAGATCCTCTGCTGCATTTTTTTCGATCGGGGGGTTTTCCGATTGTCCAGCAATTACCGACTAATAATAGCGAACAGTCAAGGCCGCGTACAGTAGGATGCAACTCCTAATTACATCCTTAATTAATTACATTCGCGCCCTGACGTAAGGGGATGAAGGTGTCATAAAGAGTCAATAGTTAGTTCAACGGATCGTAAACAAACCTGTTAGAACCACCACGGGCAAGGTTAAAAATTGCAACGAAAGGAGGAAAAGCACTTTACGTAACAGGTGTAAATTTTAATTCGTAACTTGTTTACACGGTTTATTGTGTGTACCGTTGATATCTTGGTAGATCGACCTAATTAAAGGCGGGCGTCACGTTGCCTCCCCTTCGGGGGCCATGACTCGGGAACCTCCCCTACGCACGTGATTGGGTGATGAATATGCCTTTGCTACTTAAGTCTAACAAGCCTCATAAAAGTTTAATATCAATTCATGTACATACGTGTGCATCTTGTTCTTCGCCATGGTCCCTCTTAAAATTTTCGATACTACAGCGTTTACATATAGTACAACATGCGCACAAACACCACACACAACGAGCGCCGCTGAACTGAATAAAATCAAACAAACACCACTTGGCTTTTGAGTTTGGAGCGGGAGTGCGCGCGGGTTTCGTGACGAGCGACATCTAGTCTTTTTATTGTAAATTACAAGGATGATTAATTGGTTTGATAACCAGATGGATTGGTTCGATAATGAGGGACCGGCTAGACGACCCGTGTTGGAATTTTTTTCGCCCAGTGTATACCGGGGGTCACGAGAGCATGTGGGAGATGTAGGATGTAGGGGATTATAACAATGAGGAAGAACAATCAACTTGTATGCGGTAATTGGAGTTTGTTGCACCAAACGGGGCCCCCGAGCTGCCGAGTGTAGGCAACACATTATACACGATGGTAATTATTAATCCTCTTACAAATTAATGTAAACAGTAAAAGCGGTAGATGACCCGCAGGTCATTCAATATGTTTGAGCACCTGTGAAGTCGATTCACCTAAATATTTACCGCTCATTGATTATCGAGTATTGAATGTTGTATGATTTATAATTTCTTGTAACGCATTACCGCTTCTACTTTCATTTGAACTAATTTGCCGTCATTTTCGAAGACATATTTCATTTTCTCTTCTTTCTGGAAGCGTGATTTGTCACGGTTGTATTAGTTTTACAGCTGGGTGTAACAGATTTCATATAGCAAATGAAAGTAAATTATTGTTAGAAAAAAACTGTGCTAACCAAATGAAGATAGACAGTCCACGGAAACGGACGAGAAAAAGATAGTTAAAGAGAAAGAAAAAATAAATTCATATCCAAAATCAAAACTTAAAACCGCAACCAAATCAAATGAAGAATTAATTAGAGTAAAGAGATAAAAAAATCTAAATAACAAAAATATTGGTAAAATAGGTTCTTGGGTTAGAATCTCCAAAAATGACTAAAATTTTGAAATCTCCTCCGGCACAAAATTTTGACTAAACTCAATCATTTTGGAATACTCCTACTTCGATGTCTACAAAATACCGGTTACCACGAATTAAATCCAGATTGCTTTTTGAGTAATGAGCTTCCAAAATCAAAAAAAGCTTCAATTTCATTGAACTGAAATTCAAAACACGTGTGGAAAATCTTGGGTAAACCGCACATCCAAATGCAAATTCAAATATTTTAAAATCTTTTGACAGGTCGTTCAAAAACAAAAAAGAGCATTCTAAATATAAATCTTGAATTTTGAAATAAAGATTAAATTTCGAAGGTACCTACAAAAATACTAAAAGCTTCGTAATAAAGCTCCTACGAAAAAAAAGGTTTTTCGGGATTTAATGAGCTTCAGTTTGTACTTTTGAGTTTGAAAAATTTAAAAAAATCATCAGCTGTGTTAGTACAAAATTCTTATAATATACAGGATGTCCCCGAAATAACTACTTTAATTTTAACCAGTAGTAGAACACGCCGAGAACAACAACATTTTTATCTACCACTTTTTCGAAATCTCGAAATTTATTTTAGCATTTTTGGAACCCTTCAAATTCACGAATTGTCTATGGATATTTATTTTAATTTGACCTACAGACAATCAATTGTTTTTGTCCGGAAAAGCCAACGTCCTTATCACTAATTTTAACTCGATAACTACGGGGTTTAGGGCGAAATTTTATTAAAAAAAATTGTTGACACTGTAAAGAGCTGTAAAAGCCGCAGGGTGTTGACAGACAAGGGATGCTAGTCTTTCTTCAGTTCAGACTTGCATTTAAAGCACCTGGTCAATGTCTGGGTAGGTTTGATTTGAATTTCTCGCCACTGTTGTCTTGTCAAAAAAAGAACACAACGTAGGTCCGTTCTTCTGTCTTTGTTTTTAGACGATCACGATTCACTGGCCAACCTTTTTAATTTCGCGGTTTGTTTCAAATTTTCAAATTTGACGTTTGGTGACGTCATTGACATTTGATTTCAAATTGTTGGCGGGAAGAGCTTGGGCTCATCACAACAAAGATGAGTTCTACTACTGGTTAAAATTAATGTAGTTATTTCTGAGACTCCCGGTATACTTTTATCATTGTTTTCTCGCCTTTGAGGGAATGATACGCACTAAATTTAACAATAAAACAACTCGTACTGACGGTTTACGTCTGGCAAAATTGGAAAAAATCTCAAATGTTTTTTGATTTCTTGCTCATCGTCAGTTCAATTTGAATTGAAGGTGAAAGACCAAAAATTATTATGCGGGAAGATATGAGAATGCAAAACACACTTCATGGGAACGAGCGCCTTTGAATGGCAAAATTTTACAATGGTAGTGAGAGTGCGGGAAGAACGCGGAAACGGGCTATTAATACCCATAACTTGAATTCAGTCACATCACTTAAATGCGCATACGACCGCCCCCGATTCGAAGTATCCAAGGGGTGACAATGAAAACAAACGATAATGGGGCTCATAAAGATGTGACTGTCAATGTCAACATCACGTGCATGCAAAAAAATTAATATTCCCTCCACGGGGCGAAAGTCGAGCCACACTTTCCCGAGAAAGAGATCTCATTACCAAAGAGCGACGTGGACTTGCTTGGATAAATAATGAAACGACGATGTCGTACCGAGCGATATTTTATTCATGCTTGACCCGATTCGCATCAGGAAAATCCATTGTGTACTCACGCTTCCTTCTCCTTCTCCTCCTGGACCGTGACGGTGGTGGGCGGGGGCGGCAGGTCGTCCATGGGGAGCGTATCCTCGGGGGGCGTCGGGGGCGTCTTGTCGAACTCCGCCATGGGGGCCATGTCCGGCATGGGCGACACCGAGTTGCTTTCCATCGTGATGACTGCGAGACACTAGATCACACCATCGTGGGGTTGGGGCGGCCGAACTTCTGGGGCGTTATTTTCGAACACATTCCTAAAATAACCGTTTCAATAAGTCACGAGGGGCGGTAATGGAATTTGGAAACGTGCACCGGAGGCGGGAATAATTCAGAGGGAAATATGGCGGATGCGCCAGGTGAGAGGCTGGCTCGGAAGAAGTTTCGTCGACGGCAACGGCCTCGTAAATCGCCAATGCGCTCCCGAAATAGCCGGGTAAATTGTTGTTGTTAAGGGAGGGTTAATGTCACCTGTTATGAACGCATATTTACTTAATGGACAGGCCATTAGTATGTTACAAAACTGGAATTGACCTCAGACGCCCGAGTGGGATTGTTATTCAGCCTTGTCGTTAATTACCTAATTAAGGGAGAAACGCATACGTTATCTCTATTATATTCAAATTCAAAATACATTTAATGATAACGTGTTTTAATAACGCTCCCCGTTGTACTAGTGCGAAACACGAGCTTTTAAGCTAATTAAAAGTAGCACTTTGATATCGTGCTTTGTTGATGTAAAATATCGGTCGCGGGAGCGCTTGTGTGGCTTCCAAAATAATAAAAAACGCTGCTACTTCCATTCCCGTAATTGGGGTTGTCTGTATAAAATATCTCGTTCATTGAAGTGAGTTATTTGTCGGTGAGTACGGAAAACAAGTCATCTGGAAGTAGGAAGTGGATCGAAATTTGTCTTAGCTGAATCACCTTGAAATCCCCAATCGGAAAAATTGAGTGGTTTCCAACACGTAACTAAATTAATACAGTTAATACGTTACAAAGTAATTACGAACATGGATAAAATGTTCGATACCAGAAGCGCAATCCGACGCGAGTGATAATAAGAAGATAAAAAATATGATTTAGAGGACTTCTCCTGAGTCCCTAAATAAGAGAATGTCAACAGAAAACTTGGATAATCCACCGGAAAACAAATGGGTGGAAAATAAGTCTTGAAAAACACATTTATCAAAGAAATTCGATGACGGGCCATAAAATAAAGTCTAGGAGTCAGCTGTGCTGTAATAAACATAACGTACGAAACTTTACAAGGCCGCGTCGGCCTTTTTTCCAAACAGTTGCTTCGAAGATGAAAGACAAATTTTTTTACGAGTGTTTCCGCTATGCAGTTTTAATTATGGGGTCCGAAGCTGTAACATTTACTTACAGGCCGTGTAACCGCCACACTGTAACTTCCGATTATCGCATTTGCGATAGTAACAGAGGGGCCAAAGCATGTAGGTCAAGTGGAGACGCCGCCAAATTCCTTGCCAAACGTCCCGCAGGAGAATCGTCCGAAGGGCGTGGCATTGCCCGGGAAACTTATCCCTTCGTCGTGTGAAAAAGGGAATTTCTGGAGGAGTGGGAGGACCGCCACGTTCGACCACCCCCGAGCCCCAGTTCGTTGGCCCCACGTTTGGATAAACAAAAACTCGATTCGGGTCTGGTTCTGGCTTCGCCATACGGAAGCGACGACGCGCGATAAATCATCGCGAAAAGAAGTTGACGAGTGACGACCGCAACTCTCCCACGACCTCGGCGAAGCTATTTTAGACTTTTAGAATTTTTTTGGCGATTCGAGAGGCCGAACAAAGACCGTTTTGCGCCAAAAGAAAAACTGCGCGCCGACTATTTTTAACTTACAGTTCGCACGGGTTGTCATGTCGCCGACGACGTCGTCAGGTCCTGGCGGCGTTGCGTGGTCACTCGCAGGAAACACAAACAAAACACTGTCCGATAACAACGCCGAGCTCACTGCGATCCGTCGTGGAAGGGTGTGTGTACACTATAGCTCTTTGCTTGGAATTGCTGCTTCGACGCACTCGCAGTGTGCTTGGAGGCTGATCCTGCTCTCTCGGATCGCTATGGAGACGGCAGCGCCGCGGCGTGTTGCACTGCGATTTCCGGGGGACCCCGGACGGAAGCGGGTAAAATCCATAAGCTTTTGGGATTTGGTATTTCGCATTTCGACCAAACTAAGCTAAAACAAAATTTGAAGTGAAAGTGAATTATGGACTGAAGGAATGGCACATGTTTAAAATCACCCTGTATACCCTACCATTAATTTCAAGACCTTAAATGTGCCCATTTTATGCGTTTACGTTCCACGACGTTAACACGAAAATCTGATGAAACCTCCTTTTCCAGTCCGAAATTAAAAACATCCACGCAAGGCTGCTCACCCTCGCCAACCGACTCTTTTTATGACCATTCCGGTAGCATCTGTGTCCCCGTCGCATGTCTCATTTCAGACCGTTTTACGACACATCAAAGCTTCCGCGCTGGAATAATAATTCCTGTGGCGATCAGTCCAAACAAACTCGTGGAAATAAAACGGAAAGAAATTTCATCCTAAAGGTCTGAGACGCATTTCCGGATAGAAATAGCCCCTGCATTTCTTACGAGGCGATACGGATCACCGTTGACCTTCAAGTGCTCATATTATTATGTGCATTCATTATCCAAATAATCATAATAGCCGTCCTGTTTCGTTTCGTTTATTCAATAAAGGGGATACACTCCGAGGAAACTGAACTAAACTAAACCATGCAGTTTTCTCTTTCTCAGTTTGAGATTTTTCAAAAACTCAAAGGGTCGAAAGAACCCAAGGAACCCAAAATCAAAACGAATCACAGAGTCGGAGTAATTGAAGGAATCGTACCAAAGAACGCAAAGAACCCAAAAAAAAATGAGGATTTCAACAAATTCTAAGTACTCAAAAATCCAAAAGAAGCCAACGAACCAAAGGAATACAAACAAAATTGAAAGAACCCAAAGAATCAAAAGAATTCACAAGAAAAGGAACAGTCCAAGGGATCTAAAGAACTCAAAAAAGAACAAAAACAACCCAGAGTAACTCCATAAACGGAGAAAATCAAACCTGAGGAATTCAACAAATCCAAAAGCATAAAGAATCCAAAAAAAAAAAAGAAACCGAGGATCAAAAAGAATTGAAATACCTAATAAAAGAACCCAAAAACTCAAAGGATAAAAAAATCGAAAAAAGAACAACAACAAAGATCCAAACGCTCCAAAGGACCCAAGAAGAAACTAAAAAAACCAAAGGAACTTAGAGCATCGAAAGAAAGGAAAGGGTAGAAAAGAAGATTCACCTCAAAGCTGCAAAGTATCCAAGAAACTCAGAGAACCTAAGAACGGAAGGGATAGCAGAAGTCAAAGAATTAAACGACTCAAAAGTACCCAAAAACTACCAAAACAAAGAACCAAAAGAATAGAAAAAATTAAAGAAGCCAAATAATTCAAGTATTCAATATGCAAAATATTCGAAATACCCAAAGAACTTCAAGAATCATCAAAACGTCAATTTCATCGAAAGAACCCAAAAAAAAAACCAAAGTAACCCAGAGTAACTCCATGAACGGAGAAAATCGAAAAGACTGAGGAATTCAACAAATCCAAAGTGCCCAACAGCACAAAGAATTCAAAAAGTAAAAGAAACCGAGAATCCAAAAGAATCTAAATAATAAAAGAGCCCAAAAACTCAAAGAATAAAAGAATCGAAAAAAAAAACAATGACAAAAATCCAAAGGCTACAAAGGACCCAAGAGAACCAAAAAAAAAAACAAAGAACGGAAAGGATAACCAAAGTTGCGGAATTAAACAAATCAAAAGTACCTACTCAAAACCACAATGAATCCAAATGATTAAAAGAAACCAACAAACTAAAAGAATTGAAAACGCAAGGCAAACAAAACTCAAAATATAAAAAAAGATTCACCGCAAAGCTGCAAAGTATCCAAGGAACTCAGAGAACCTAAAGAAAGGAAAGGATAGGAGAAGTAAAAGAATTAAACGACTCAAAAGTACCCAAAATCTAACACAACAAAGAACCAAAAGAATAGAAAAAAGTAGCCAAACAATTCAAGTATTCAATATGCAAAATATTCAAAATACCCAAAGAACTTCAAGAATCATCAAACCGTCAATTTCATCGAAAGAACCCAAAAAAAACCAAACTAACCCAGAGTAACTCCATGAACGGAGAAAATCCAAAAGACTGAGGAATTCAACAAATCCAAAGTGCCCAAAAGCACAAAGAATTCAAAAGTAAAAGAAACCGAGGATCCGAAGTCCAAAAGAATCAAAATAATAAAAGAACTCAAAAACTCAAAGGATAAAAAAATCGAAAAAAAAAACCAAAGAACGGAAAGGATGACCAAAGTTGCGGAATTAAACAAATCGAAAGTACCTACTCAAAACCACAAAGGATAAAAAAAGATTCACAGCAAAGCTGCAAAGTATCCAAGGAACTCGGAGAACCTAAAGAACGGAAAGGATAGCAGAAGTCAAGGAATTAAACGAATCAAAAGTACCCAAAAACTAACAAAACAAAGAGCCAAAATAATAGAAAAAATTAAAGAACCTCAAGAATCATGAAAACTTTGTTTTTTTTTCAGTAATCACAAGCAAGTAAAATGTCACCCCGCCACTGCTGACCGCTCCTCAGTTTCACCTACGCCACTGTTGATGCTGTGTTTCGTAACTAAGGTGCCCACAACCCCGGTAGCTATGCAACCAACTTTATTCGATTTCGTCATCCTAGCAACCCCGTAAATAGAAAGTCAGATTAGCGTCCCAGTGCGCTTATTGTCCAAATTTAATTTCTACTTGTGTTTTTGATTTCTCCTGGCATTATTCTGCGCAAATTCGTTCGGTATTTGACAGCACTTGCGTCACCTTAGCCACTTCTAGTGATTTCCGCGGACATGTCTCATGAATGACAGTGCTTTTCTAGACAACTAATATGGCGGGTGCGATGTTGTTTGAACGAGCGCAATCTGTTTCTAATTCCGACCACGAGAAACTGTTGAAATTAAAACGTGAGAGCGAAGACCCGGACAATGACGAAGAAAACATTAAAAACAAAGAACAGGACATCCTCAACCTGGGGGAGCAGTACAAGAAGGAGGGTAAGGCCAAAGAACTCGCCGACCTCATCAAAGCTACCAGGCCGTTCCTGGGCATGATCAGCAAAGCCAAAGCCGCGAAGTTGGTGCGGAGTCTCGTCGACTTCTTCCTGGACCTCGAAGCGGGCATCGGCATCGAGGTGCAGCTCTGCAAGGAATGCATCGAATGGGCCAAAGAGGAGAGACGGACGTTCCTCCGGCAGTCGCTGGAGGCCCGACTCATCGCTCTGTACTTCGATACCGGCATGTTCGCCGAGGCCCTGCAGCTGGGATCCACCCTCCTCAAAGAGCTGAAGAAGTTGGACGACAAAAACCTGCTGGTGGAAGTACAACTGCTCGAGAGCAAGACATATCACGCCTTGAGCAACCTCCCGAAAGCCAGGGCGGCCCTCACATCGGCACGTACCACAGCCAACGCGATCTACTGCCCCCCAAAAATGCAAGCCGCCCTGGATCTTCAGTCGGGGATCCTGCACGCGGCCGACGAGAAAGACTTTAAAACCGCCTATTCGTACTTCTATGAGGCCTTCGAGGGCTTCGACAGCGTCGAGTCCCCCAAAGCGCTCACCGCTTTAAAGTACATGCTTTTGTCCAAAATCATGCTCAATACCCCCGAAGACGTACAACAGATCGTGAGCGGAAAGCTGGCCATCAAGTATGCCGGCCGGGATATCGACGCCATGAAGGCGGTGGCACAAGCTTCACACAAAAGGTCCCTCGCGGACTTCCAGCAGGCCGTCAAACAGTTTAAACACGAGCTGGAAGACGACGTCATCGTCAGAGCACACTTGGGGACGCTGTACGACAACATGTTGGAGCAGAATCTGTGCCGGATCATAGAGCCTTATTCTCGGGTCCAAGTTGATTACGTCGCCAAGACGATAAAGCTACCCATGCCCCAGGTTGAAAAGAAGCTGTCTCAGATGATCCTCGACGCCAAGTTCCACGGCATTCTAGACCAAGGAGAAGGTAAACAAATCCGGTTTGAATTCAGACTCTTTTTAACCAGCATTTTTCAGGGGTCTTGATAGTGTTTGAAGAGACAGCAGTAGATAAAACTTACGAAATGGCGTTAGAAACAATACAGAGTATGAGTAAAGTAGTCGATACCCTTTATCAAAAGGCTAAAAAGTTGTCATAGGCTATTTGTAATTATTAAAAAAAAAATAAAGTAACAGACTGTATTTTTCCTACATTTGAGGACTTCACCTCGATTAACAACTCCTCTCCCCTCATTAACATAGGTGTACATATTAACACTTCAAGGATTTTGGGTTTTAATCTTGCTTTTTAAGTCGCCATTCTACCATTATCCTCCGAGCGAGCTGTGTGTTGAATGATAAAGTCCGTTCAAGTTGTACTTTGATAATTATTATGCTTAAACATTGTAAAAAGGTCACAATAAATATTTATAGAAAGTTCGTTGCTGCTTTCTTCCTCTTTCCTTTTAACGTCAGGTGGAAATTTGCTGACGCTGACTCATCGTACGCAACAAATACAATGACATTCCATAAATAATTAGCAGGCCATGAAACACAATTTCAGCTACAAGGAGTGTTTTTGTCCAGAATTTTCCGTTTGAAATTACGACATAAGGAACTTTGAATCAAAATATTTTTACTCCCATAAATATGGTAAACATGTTACAATAATTACTATTTATGAAAAGTTTTCCACAGCTTTCTTTTTCTTCTTCCTTTTCGACTTTGACACCTACAAAAATAGCATCATCAGTGGACAACAATGACTCATACACAACGCGAAAGAAAAACATGTTTCATCATCAGTAAACATTTCCTATGAAACACATTTTCAACTACCACGAGTATAATATCTAAAATTTTCCGTTTGCAAGAAAATCATGCACTTTATAAATACCCCACGTGAGTGGGAAGCAAGGAAAATAAATCTGATTTCTCTCTCGATTATAAATAGGAAGTAATTTGTTCTTAAAATAAAAGTAATTAACCGCTAAATAGGAACCTTCATTTGAACTTGAAATCTAGATACCTACAATCAGAGGCGACTATACTCATGGAAGGGCCGCCACAGATGTGCAACTCATGATTCTGAATGTCATTTTTTGTTTTGCAAAAATACCCCACTTTATTTTCTTATCGACACATAAAATTAACAACAGAACGGGCCGGATAAAAAGCAAGTGCGCCACTGAACATGCCTTGAGTCTGTGCCAACTACCTACAGTATTTTATAGAATGACTTGTAGAATTTGGACGTTGTTTTGTTCCATTTCTTTGATTGCATTTTCATGTTAGCACCCAGCCAAAATATACGACTTACGATGCCCAACATAGAAATTGGCCAACTTGTCCAGAAGTGGCTTTGATATGTTGGCTATTTTTGGAAATCGGAAGCCGAAAAAATATTTTAGAATTATCGAGTATGGACTTCCATCTCTATATTGTCTATTTTTCTATCTCTCCTGGAGTTTGCGAAATACGACCTTCAAAACAATCAAATCATCGTGAAAAAAATGTATACATTTTTTTTCAGACCTTTTCATAATACCTGTATAAATGGACGACAATACCGAAATTGGTCACTTTCGAACGATCAGTTAGCAAGCTACATGCTATTTTCAAAATTTTGGAACCCCAAAAGCATATTTTAGAACCACCGAGCTTGGCCTCGTTGAATACATTTCTGAACTTGAGAAATTCATTTGTGTGTCTATTCTCCTATATCAAAAACTACTTTTTCTCCAGAAGTTCATTAAATAGTAAATATGTAATAAATAACGCTGAAGAAGTAGAGAGAATATTAGACAAAAGAGACATGACCTGAACTAGAAGGACACAAAGTACAATACAATTCGCGGAATAGAAAGAATCCAAGGAGCCTAAAAACTGGAAAATTTGGAAGTGCTTTCGCTAATTTTTATAAAATATTTCCTCGTCTTTTGAAGAACTTTTATCACTCTTTTTGAGACATTTACAGTCGGAAGAATAAAAAAAGAGCTTTCTGAGTCGATTTTGGAAAATCGGAATGTCTTAAGGCTTTCTGAATGTCGATCACATTTCGCTAATTTTTCAAAAATATTTCCTTTTCTGTAGAGAGCTTTTATCCTGTTTTATCTTTATTTAACTGTTTTGAGCATTATCTCAGTTTGTCCCCTTTTGCCCAAAAAACCGCCGCCGAACGTCACGTCATGAAGCTATTCTGCATTTTTCTCCTAAACGATAACTCCAACAAGAAAATGATATAGAACTTATTATGTTCTCCATTAAATTCTGCATAAAATTGGCCTCATGTAGTTTTCGCCCAACGCTCATAAATGACGTTGGAAAATGAGTGTAGTTATCAGCGCGAAGACAAAAATTAGTCCACCCCCGTTTATTTTTTGCGGCGATTATCTCGAAAATCATTAATAGGAGCAAGAAATGTATAAAAACAAATTTAATTAATTTTTGTTACGAACTCCCAGTAGGGATCCAAATAAAGATCCGAAGAGTTCCCACCCGCTTCATCACCTTTTGCTCAAAAACTGCCTCCGAGCGTCACCTCATGAAGCTTTTCCCCATTTTTCTCCTAAACGGTAACTCCGACGAGAAAATGTTCTCTATTAAATTCTGCATAAAATTGGTCTCATGAAGTTTTTGCATATCTCTCAACCAACGCTCATAAATGACGTTGGAAAATGAGTATAGCTTTCAGCGTGAAGACTAGTCCCGTTTTCTTCGGCGATTAAAAGAAAATTGTAGAGCAGTTTTTTTTTCTGTAGATCCATATTGAATAAAACATTTGCAATAAAGCTTCATGAGGTCACGCTCGGAGGCGTTTTTTGGGAAAAAGGGATGAAGTTCTTCTATTCATCTAATTTGCTTTTACTATGTAACCTCGATAAACCAATTAGCGCATAATACATCGAGTCTTCTACGTAATTTTTCCATTCTAAGTGAGCTGGGTTGAAGCCATCGACAGCTGCCAAATTCCAAAATCCAAAGTCGTACCAAAATTATGCAAAGTGTGAAAAATTTCGCGTTTTCCAAACTACCATCCCAATGTCTCAACTTCATCCGTCACCATTCGAACGACTCCTTTCTCACCGGCCCCTCCTCGCAGTACATAGAAGAGCTGTACAACTCGTGGCTCAAAGACCCCAAGAGCGTGCACACCTCATGGGCCACCTACTTTTTAAACGTGTCTAAAGGGATGGTGAACGCGTACATCCGACCCCCCGGTTTAAGTCCGTTGGAATACAACAGGAAGTCCCACGCCAAACCCCCGATGAGTGCGGCTGCCTCAACTGGTGGTTCTTCGTCGTCATCTCAAAACATCGAAACGCACCTGGCGGTCCAAGCCGTGATTAGGAGTTACCAAGCACGAGGTCATCTGCTGGCTAAGTTGGATCCTTTGGGGCTTTGGGAGACTACCAGTCAAAGCAGCAGAACATACATAGGCTCACCCCCGAGTGAGCTCTTGAGGAAGTTTAAGTTCGAGAACATGGACCAGGTGTTTCCGCTTGCTGACAGCACTTTCATTGGAGGTACAGAGAAAGCGTTGCCGCTGAAAGAGATAATAAAACGGCTGGAAGACGCCTATTGTCGCCACATAGGAGTAGAATTCATGTATATAGACAGTCTCACGGAGCGAAATTTCATAAGGCGGGGATTCGAAACGCCAGGAGTTCGACGTTTGAACCCCGAACAGAAAAAGAGGATTTTGAGGCGTGTAATTTGGACTGGGGAGTTCGAAAACTTCTTGTCGAAAAAGTGGAGTTCGGAGAAGCGTTTCGGACTCGAAGGGTGTGACATGTTGATTCCCGGAGTCAAGGAGGTTATAGACAAGTCTTGTGAACTCGGAGTGGAGCACTTCTTCATGGGTATCGCCCACAGGGGGCGCCTTAATCTTCTGGCCAATGTTTTCCACAAGCCTGTCTACCAGATCTTCAACCAGTTCGTCCCGCTGGAACCTGGAGATGTCGGTTCTGGTGACGTCAAGTACCACTACGGTTGTTACAGCGAACTAACCAACAGCATAACGCAGAAGAAATACAAAATGACAATGTTGGCCAACCCTTCCCACTTGGAATGTGTCAATGCGTGCGTGCTGGGGCGCACCAGAGCAGAGCAAATTGCGCAGGGTTAGTATTCTGTGTTGAAGTAAGAGGAAAGTAATTCGTTGTCGTTTTGCAGGAGACACCGAGGGCAAAAAAAGCATGGCCATAATGATGCACGGCGATGCCGCCTTCTCCGGCCAGGGGCTCAACTACGAGGCCCTGGGCCTCTCCTACCTTCCCAACTACACCACTCACGGCACCATCTGTATCGTCATCAACAACCAAATCGGCTTCACGACCGACCCTAGGTTCTCCCGATCCTCGCGTTACTGTTCCGACCTGGGGCATGTCGTCAACGCCCCCGTTTTCCACGTGAACGCCGACGACCCCGAGAGTGTGATTCACGTGTGCAGGATGGCGGCCGAGTACAGAGCCAATTTCCACAAGGACATCGTCATCGACTTGGTGGGGTACCGCAGACACGGACACAACGAAACGGACGAACCCATGTTCACGCAGCCACTCATGTACACAAAAATCGGGAAGATGCCGACAGTGGAAAAGAAGTACATCGACCAGTTGATCGCCGAGAAGGTGGTGACCGCCGACGAGGTCAAGAAAATGGTGGACGACGTCTACAGCTTCTTGGAGAATGAATTCACGAAGGCGTCCCAACAAAAACAGGTTTACATCAAGGATTGGATAGATTCTCCTTGGCATGGGTTCTACGAAGGAAAAGATCCGCTCAAGTGCTCCCCGACTGGAGTGGCCGAAAGCACTCTCATGCACATAGCAACGAAGTTCGCTTCGCCACCTCCGGCGGACTTTGTCATACACAAAGGGTTGTTACGGATGTTGGGTGCGAGGAAAAAGATGACCGAAGAGAAGATGGCTGACTGGGCCATGGCCGAGGCTATGGCCTTTGGGAGTCTGTTAAAAGAGAAAATCTGCGTGAGACTATCGGGGGAGGACGTCGAAAGAGGGACGTTTTCTCACCGTCATCACGTTCTTCACCATCAGACGGTCGACAAGGTCACTTACAACCCTATCAAAAATTTGTTTCCGGATCAAGCGCCGTACATGGTCTGCAATAGCTCCTTGTCGGAGTACGGGGTTTTGGGGTTCGACATCGGATACGCCCTAGCCAGTCCCAACTGTCTGGTGCTGTGGGAGGCGCAATTTGGTGATTTCTTCAACGGGGCGCAGATCATGTTTGACCAGTTTCTCTGCTCAGGTAATTTTTAAGACGTCATCTATTTAAAACCAATTTACTTACTCACTTGTTTGCCCCAGGCGAGTCAAAATGGTCCCGCCAGAACGGGATCGTGGTGCTCCTTCCCCACGGCTACGAAGGAATGGGCTCCGAGCACTCCTGCGCCCGTCCGGAGCGATTCCTCCAGCTCTGCGACGACGACCCCGACACCGTCCCCCCGTTCACCCCCGACTTGGCGATGAAGCAGCTCAAAGACTGCAACTGGATCGTCGCCAACTGCTCCACACCCGCCAATTATTTCCACATCCTCCGAAGACAAATATACCTCCCGTTCCGCAAACCCCTCATCATCTTCTCCCCCAAGAGCTTGTTAAGACTCCCCGCATGTCGCAGCCCTTTCAGCGACATGACCGAAGGCAAAGAGTTCCGCCGTATGATTCCCGAAGAAGGACCGGCGAGCAAAGACCCACAGAACGTAAAGAAGCTGATGTTCTGCACGGGGAAGGCGTACTACGACATCGTCGCATCGCGTAACAAGAACAAATTGGACAAAGAGATTGCAGTCGCGCGAGTGGAACAACTGTCACCATTTCCGTACGATTTGGTGAAGAGCGAATGCGAGAAGTACCCCAAGGCAAAACTGGTGTGGGCCCAGGAAGAACCCAAAAATTATGGTGCGTACGACTATGTGTTGGCGAGAATAAACTCGCTGTTGCAAAACGCAAGAAAGGTGCATTACGTGGGAAGACCGGCAGCGGCGTCGCCAGCAACCGGAGTAAAAGCGCAACACATTAAAGAGGTTGCAACACTAGCGAAGGACTATGCTGCGCTTTGAAATATGTTATACCTATTCTTTTATTTTAAAATGTGGAAATTCAGCATAAATGGCAGATCTTATACCTGTATATATGCTAAACGAAATAAAAAGTGTCGGATATTACGAGCCTACCTTGTCACTTGGATCACGGATCTCGTCAAACCCATGGAACAAACCCGGGATGGTACTGTGCTCCTCATGAGCCGGTAGGATGTAGTTCACATCGATCGGCAACCAAGTCTGCGGCGTTGTCGTGTCGACGCGTATGTCCGAGCACTCTCCATACAGGTCAAAAGCGTTTTCAACACTAAAACTGCAAATGTACCCGATTTTACAACTTGCTAACAACTACCTGTCGTCGCACTGCTGCATCACCGACAGAAAAGACTCGTTTTTGGGAACGTGATAAAGCAAGTAGGTCCCACATTGCAACTCCACCAAGTTGGACAAAACTTTCTGTAGGACCGCCAAACCGTGTATCGGTTTAAAGTCGTAATGGATGTGCGCGTCAGCGTTGATCTTTTGTATGGTACACTTTTCTACCGCGATTACTTCATTTATGGGCTTGTAAATTCGTGCTGAAAACACGTGAGTCAGTGGTGCCGAGCGGGCATGATTACACAACCTACCTCTATAAGCGACGGAATATAGGCGGAAAAACAGAGACGCCCAGTCACGAGATAGCTCACTCTTTGTGGGGATATTGACACCGTACTGGATTTGTTGCTCGATCTTGGGCCGGACTATGACTGGGTAGAGCACCCCTTGCTCCGTTTCCTGCAAAATTTGCCATAAAAACGAACTATCCGAAAGGATGAGTGCTACTTGCTTCGCATCCGTCCAACTTGCATCTAACCAACAATCTAATTTCCGCGTCTTTCATCTGGTTCTTCATGAGCGTGCTCTGGGTGCTCGTCTTTTTGACACTCCAAATTCTGTAGTTCACGTTGTGGTGAATAACCCTATTCTTTTCTATAGTGGGTTTGGTTGTGGCCGCAGGACTCTCTTCTTCGTCTTCTTCAATTTCTTCCGTAGATTCAATGGGAGGCTCTTCAACGGGGTATCTAACAAAAACAATATGTAGTTTTTCCACGGTACCACCCTCAATCTAAGATGCAAACCTGAACGCTTCATACTGACAGAAATGTAACTTCAACAATCGTTTGTAGGTGTAGATGTTTAGATCGTGGATGGTGGGCCGACCTTTCGGTAACACCTTGTCGATAAAAACTACCTTTTTCTTTCCGTCAACACCGTCAATTTCTCGGATTACCACCGGAATTATCCACTTCATTTTCGTGTTTGTGTAGTCAACAATCTGCTTCAAAGCGCTGGAGGAAATAACGACCTGGAAGTTGTGTTTCTCCGCCAGTTTGATGACGTTATCGTCCTGACTAACTGGCAAATTAGAATTTAGCAAAGGCTCCTTCGTAAGCTTCTTCAAGGTGTTCAACCTCAAAATACACTGCTCTTTCAGATTGGTCTGCACATATCTGGCCAGAGTCCCAGTTTCCAACGGCTGCACCACATGTTGAAAGTCTATAGTCACCTCGCTTTCAACAAAGTTCAAACAGACGCTACCGCATTCTTTATAAAACTGCGGGTACTCCAAGTACCTACTAATCTTCTTCTTCCAGTTGTTCCACGCGAAATTAAATATCCCCGCCTTCGTTCTCTGGGGCTGATTGACGTGCTTCGACCAGACGGTCTTGATGTACTCATTGAACAGCTTGTTCTCCTCCCCAATTTTCAACTGCATCTTATTGTATATCTTCAGGCTGTATTTATCTTTCACCGTAAGCAAATCGTTTTGTTTTCCGCTCTGTATGAGTTTCAGGGCTTCTAAGCAATGGTGCTTTTGAATTTTGTTCAAAAAAGATCTGCGCTTGATTAAGCGGTAGTACTTCAATCCCGGAACAAACTTCTCTTTGGATAGATGCAACTTGACGGCCTTTTTCGGCCTGGCTTTGATGGGGCGGTCGAAGCTCTTGTAGACGTACAGGTCTGCCACGGCCTCATCACTGAGGAATTTGTGATCTAGTTCTTCGTCGGTTATGTTTTTCCTCCTTAAATTGGTATACAAAATAATATCATAGAACATTAAAATAAAAACTCTTTTCTTCCTCAAAAACACTTTGGTTCCTTGGCTCTTTTTTTTCAAGACGATGACGATTCCATGGCAAAATTTAAAATTGGCGGGTTTTCAATTTTCAGATTTGACATTCATTCTAACTTTCGCGTATTATTGGCTGCATACCAAAACAAACTTCAAAAATTTGGAATTACTTTATGAGTATCTTTTTTATTGTTTCCATCTTGTTTATGAACTACAAAATATAGTGCAAAAATGTATCTAAACGCTTGAGTTCTATTATAACAAATACTATTATTGTTACAAATTGACGACACCAAAGTGTTACCGTGTCACTACTTTTGGGGCCCTTATATCTACATTAATAACCGCAAAGAACGTAAAAATACAAGAAAGTGCACTCACCAACTTAATTTCAAAAACTCATTCATTTTCGTAGGTCTGCGTAATAAAGTTAGGTTAACAACAATCGCACGTGTAGATCAAATGACAGTAGGTCACATTATCAAACTGCAATATTCATCGTTGTTGCGCCCCATTTGCGCACAGACCTATATTTAAGTGCCTAATTGGAGGAGCATACCACAGGTGTGGTTAAATAACTCCGATATAGCAAGAAATCCGAATCAAGAACTGTTAGTAGTTCTAGTGGCGTCCCCCGTGCATAATACCTATTTGTCAAACTGACGTCCCCAATATTTACAACTGTCATCAAGGCCTTAATATGTTGTCGTCAATGGTAAAGGAGCACCAATCCCGCCAGACCGCACGAAAAGAACTACAAGGTACCCCCTCCGAACTGCGGCCTCATACTAACAGCCCCCTTTGCAGAAACCAAGCGTAAAGAAGCCTGCGCTGCAGCTAGCGACTTGACCCAAGCCCTAGTCGACCATTTGAACGTGGGGTAAATTGTCGCCAATTTTGATACAAGGGTTCAAAATCTGTCTTCAGGGTGGCTCAGGCCTACTTGAACCAGAAGAAGCTGGATGCTGAAGCCAAGCAGCTGCACGCGAGCGCCACAAATTTCTCCAAGCAGACCCAGCAGTGGCTCAGCCTCGTGGAGTCTTTCAGTAGTGGCCTGAAAGAATTGGGGGACGTGGAGAATTGGGCCAAGACCATCGAGGGGGACGTCAGGACGATATCCACAGCTTTGGAAATAGTGTATAAGAATTCCCAGGAGGCGTCGGCGGCGCAGTCTCAGTGATATCGATATTGTTACTGTATAGTTTTATAGATAAGATAATGGAAATATTAATAAAAACGATAATCGAAAAAGACCGGATCATTAGTCACACCTGCTCTGTTTGAAGGCTAAATCCGAACTTTCTAATCTGAATATGGGCCCACCATGTTTGTTATTCCCAGTCTTCCGCAACCCGCATTACACGCAACATGGGTCAATGCCGTGCCACGTTGGTTTCGTGTTTGGCAACAAGTAGTGTTTTTCTGTGTTTTTTATTATGTGGGGTAAGTGCCCAGTCGACAGTCCCGTGGTATGAAAATCTACCAGCAGTGGCTATGGACTATAAAGTGCACATAGACCCAGGCAAGGAGGACTGTTACTTCCAATATGTGAACCCCGGGGCCACATTTTACGTGAGCTTTCAGGTGAGTGTTGGCTAAAATTGCGGTACGGTAGTGTTTTACAATGGGCTGATAACAGAAGAACTTAATAATAAAATTTATAGTGTATCAGTCAGTAACCTTAATAATACATAATTAAATATTGTTAGCGGTGGGGGCGACATCGAAACGTGGGCTGTCGTGGTGGAAGGCGCAGTTGTGGGATATAGTAACACCTTCTGTATTATGGTCCTAAAACGTTATTTAATTTTTCACGTTTTAAGGGTCGGTCGTTTGTAAGACAGCTGATCGGCAACCAATTATACACATAATAATTTTGCTAAATGTCTTAGGTTGTACGAGGGGGCGACGGCATGGCCGGGTTCGCGGTGCGTCATCCGTCCGGGCAGATCGTCCATCCGTACCAGTGGAAACCCAACAGCGAGTACCAAGAACAGACTTCCACTGGGGGCTACTACTCCGTCTGCATCGACAACCAATTCTCGAGATTCGCGGGCAAACTAGTCAATATCTACATCACCGTCGTGAGGTACGACATGTGGGAGAAGTACACGAAGGAGATCGACGAGCTCAACATGAACATGGAAAACTTCACGGTAGGGTACCTCACGTGTCTCATTCTCATCACAATTTTGTTATTTTCACGTTCTCTTGATATATCCACTTGTGGGTTATATGTCCTTTAAGATCTCCATTTCTTTTTGGGTGAAAAATTTGATTCCTACCTACCAATTTCTAAACTGTTGCAATTCGTTCTCAGCATTCTATCGTGACCGTGGACCGCAACATCAACGACATCCTGCAGTACCAGCACCACTCCAGAGCACGAGAAGCGTGGGACTTCAATCTCCTTCAAGACAACAACACTTACGTTGTCCGCTGGTCGATCGTCCAGATTTTCGTCATCGCGATTACCACCGCCGTGCAAGTCTACTTCGTGAGAAAACTGTTCGACATCAAGAGCGGCAGCAGCAGGTCGAGAATCTAGATCTTTACTTATTTATTTCTTCAACGAACGAAGGCTGTCATACTATAGACGCAACAAAGAGACGAACGATTAAAAAAGATATAAATTTATTTTCTATTCCTTTATACACGTTTTTTTCATGTTATGGAAACAATAAAACATTTGATATCACTACCTTTCTTGTCTATAACATAACAGTATATATAATGATCATTTTGTTTTTAAATAATTCTCCGAGAATGCCAACAATCTGTATCTCTGCTTCAAGTTCCGCGACCGCACGTGCGGATTAGCCACTTCTACCGTGTAGTTCGCGGGGAACCACCCGGTCTGGCCATCTCTTATTCTCTCTCCATGGTACCATCCATCTGCCATTTTGCGTAGCACGTTGATGATGTCGCCTTTGGCCAAGGCCAATTCGTCGGGCTGACTAGCTGAGTAATTATGGATGGCGGTCACTTGGGGACAGTCCCAGCACTCGTACAGCGTCTCGTCGGGGTCCTCCGATTTGGGGGGCGTGAGGGCTTCGATCCAACGCTCCTTGTCGCTTTCGCTGCTGAAGGACAACAGCTGCAACGGAAATTGTAGCTGCCTCTGCAAACAAATCGTGTCAAACTTACAAATTCAACGGTTTTCTCTTGCTGGTTTTCTAATATGGTGAGGAACAGCAAGTGGCGACTTTGGGCGTCTTTCAGGGGGAGGCTGAGGACCGTGTCGCTGCTGCTGAGCTCCACTAAATTGCGGGGGCAGTAGTGGATGACGGTGTACATGTTTTCGCTGCAAGTTACATTATGATCAGGCAACCAATTACACACGGATCTTACCTCTTCTGCTTTGTGACAAACAACAAGTCGTTAAACAGAATGAGATGCAAATTCACTTTGGTGAATCGCTTTCCGAAAGTCAGCTTAATCTCGTCGGTCCTTTGCTGCATGTGCGTGACGGTGCCCGAGCGGATCAGCCACCGGTTTTCCCCCCAAATTTCAATCGGGGGTACTCCTTTGCCGAACTCCAGCTGGGCCAGGATCTTTTTCATCTCGTTCTCCCGCTCTTTAAGGCGAGCGCCCTCGTTGCACTGACTGACGATCTATAATGTTAAATTTAGACACTATTTATATCCGACCGTAAATCGTACTTTGTTGATTGTGGCCAAGGCGTACTGACAAGTTAGATATTCTGAATCTTGGGGCGACAATCTCTTCAAGACGGCATCGACCAGCAGGGGCCACCTGGTCACTCGTTGCATCGGTAGCATGAGGAACGAGTATAAAGTCAAAGACTGACACGTGGAACTGCCTTCTATTTGCCTCAACAGATCTAAGAATACTGCCTTCTCCCTAAAACCGCAATTTTCAGACAAGTCCACTAACAGTTCTTAGTCATACTTGAGCGTCTTCAGAGTGTCATCCAAGAGTATTTGGTTTTCGCAATACGATACGTAGACGTGGAAGTTCTCCTCGGCGTGCTTCTGGACGATGTCGCACACTCCATGGAGAAGGATGTTTTCTTGCCAGCACTTCTCCAGGTCGCATAGTAGCTTCTCGGAGCAGTTCTTCACAGCCTCGACTTTGCCGAACAAAATATTGAATTCATCCGTGGTTAAAATTTCGGAGTTCTCTAGATTCTTGATGAAGTGGTTGTGTAGGACGTTGAGGGAGTTCAGATACGACGCTTCCGAGGTTATCATCTCGAATTTGGCCTCTTGGAGCTTCTTCTGGTGCGTGCTCAAGGTACCTACAAGTGTCAAGTGGTAGTAGTAAAAAACTTATCGTGCGGATACTTACTTAAAACTGAGGAGTTGATGACTTCAGGTATTTCGCACCAAAGGGTTCTCGACACGGACGTGGAGTTCTTCCCGGGCAGCACCAACTCCATCGCTGAAGGCCTCAACGACAGTTGTGACTCAGAATGGTCGGCCACTTCGTCGTACCCGTCAGAGTCAAAATCGGAAGAACTTTCTTGACATACAGACTGAAAAACAATGTTGGATTGACTCTCGTTACGATGAAGTAGTACCTCTAAGACAGCAGCGTCGTAGAATTGATACAGCGGTTCGTCCTCCAATCGCAGATGATTCTCCGTCGTCAAATTCGAAAACGAGTCGTCCTTCTTCGTCTCAGTGCTGCTGAAGCTGTTGATGCTGTCGTTGTAGTAGTTGGAGTCGTTCTTCAAGTTGTAGTACTCCTCGCTGTTGTCCTGATTGACGTAGTTGTCCGACTTGATGGTGACATTGGCGGTGTTACCGCTGTTTTCCGCCGAGCTAGTACTGGGGGTGCTCCTGGATGTCTGGTACAACCCCACTTCCGCATACCAGAAGGTATTCGACCTCTTTGGGGCGTTATCCGCGTTTTTAAACAACCCCACTTCGGCATACCACGACGTTGACCTTTTATCCTTCTTGTGGCCAACGGGGGCGGGCGGAGGTGGACTCTGCGGTCTCATGATGACCCTCGAAGTTCTCTGTACCGGAGACAACGAGGCCCCACTATCCCTCTCCTCAATATCAATCTCTTCAGTGAGGTAGAAAGTGCTTTTGGGTTTGTTTTCCAAACTGGACGTCAGCTCGTTGGCCGATTCCGCGCTCAACGACATGCTTCTTCGGAACTTGTTGAGGAAGCTCTTCCGAGGGAGACTCTTGGTTTCCGGTTCGGGACACTCACAGGGCTCACTGGGGAGGATTTCGGGACTAGATTTCCTGTGTTTGTCCTTGGACATGTCGAAGGAGGTTCGAGATTTGCGTTTGGTCATACGACTGAGCGACTTACTGATGTCGTTCTTGGTCAGGGACCAGTTGCGACGTAGTTTTCGGGTGACGGTGGCGGCGAGGCGCGTGAGGGCGTAGGCTTGGTTGTTGGGGGGCTCAGGGAGCTGACTATTGCGGATGTCCAAGCCGCTGTCGTTCTGAACAAAAATAGAAAATCGTAATAGACGTTGCTTATTTGATAAGGACTGATAAGGATGTCGGTGACTCATAAAAGTTTTGATCTCAGAATTTGACTTGTAGATTTAGGATATCTTAATTATTTAGACACGAGAGTTTGTAAAGAATTGTCAGTACGTCATACGAGTTTACAACTTGGTGGTTACTTGGAGACCACTGGAATCTTTGGGAAGAAGAAATTAAACCACCTATACTTGAAAAAATACCCGAGAAGGCAAAAGAAGATTGGGGACGAATTTCCTCTTGAGATTCAGTGGTTTTATAGTAAAACTCCTATTACTGCCTTGCGGTCTCTTACATTACTCACCGAATTGACTTTGGTAAAAGAACTGCCCGAATCCGAGTCGCTGTCAAATGAATCGTAGTCGTCGTCATGGCAATCTTCTTTGGAATTGTTGTAGAGACTCTCGTATAAGTGGTCCGGATCGCTATCAGTACCTGCAAATTCCGAACAATTGTAATAAACGGCGACCTTGTGCAATTTAACACTTAAGCAACCCAGATACATAAATTGTGCAAGTTTTTATGTAAGAACCACAACAAAAAATTTATCCGCAGCTAACAGATACAGTTTAAAGAAAACGGAATTTCTCTCAATTACACTAATTGGCGTAATTAGTAATTCTTTCGCAAACATCGACCTATGTAAAAGCTGATCTCCTGACTCTCCAGACTTTCTTCGAAGATCCTGCTTCTGATTTTGGGGATGTCCTTGGAGCTGCGGATGGCTTCCGCGATGGTACTCTCGTCGATTTGGTTCTCTTCTTGTTCCGCAGTGACGACATTCTTCAGATTATCGTCGACGTAGTCGAGGTAGACCTTCGTCGGGGAGGACACGAAGACCCGGTCCCCCACGTTTCGTCGGGGCCTCCGCCACGTCGTGGGCGCGGACCTGGGGGGCGGTACCGGCGGTACGTTCTCGGTGTTCGGAGCGGAACTAGAAACCGACCGTCTGTGACGCAAATTTTCACCGACACTCATATTGGCCACATCCTAACTGATACACTTTGTGACATCATCGTCACGGCCCACACAAGTGCGCTCACTGCAGTACCGAAGACCACTGATACCGAACACTCGACTTTCACTTAATGCTAATTATGGACATGGTGATTGCACGTACACCGACGGGTAATAATTCGCAGGAAAAGTTCGTTTTTGGTAGAATTTTAGTCAGGAGGAGCACAACAAAGTACTTTCGAGCCTTCGAGGTTTCACCTTCTGCTGCATTGTGCGAAGAGGGGCCCGACCCGAAACGAGCTTGCCCGAATTGCTAATGACAGTTGTTGTCATTGAATATCAACAACCTGTTGGGCACCTTGAACATCGACAAAAGACTGATTGGGCAACTGAAATTGCGCCATTCGCGTTGAGCGAAGAAAACTGACTTAAGTCACTGATGCGCTTGTTGCAAAATGCTCCAGATTCCGGTGGTGCTGTGCCACCGCCTAATTGCCTCATGAATAAATCGATTTCGCTCACGTGTCGCTCCATGTTCGTGCTTCGGAAATTTCTTCAGGGAAAGTGATTCATGAGAAAAATCCTCAATTAGTCGAGCAGAAAAATTGCAGTCATTAGTATGCGTGGCACAAGGCGGTATCGACAGCAGAGCCAGATTTTTGGCTTTACACAATGTGCTGACATCGGCGTGGATAGAAGTGGTTCGTGAAGATTGCCCCCCCAAAAAAGTAAACCACAAAAATTTATCTTTTCCATTCAGTTTACTTTCTAAATCTATTACTATGTTTCGATACGGTGCCAACTTAATACTTCGTCTAAAATATACATCAGGACTGAAATCGACTTATCGAATTTAGAAAAAGACACCACTCCTGATACATATTTTCAAATCAAAATTTCTGCCACAATGAGCACAAAAAATATGTCAAGAGTCTCCAAATTCCCACACAACTCATTCAAATTATTATAGGAATGACCTTAACCCAACGTTTCCGTGTGTTGAAGACAACATCCAACACAGCGCAGATCGTTCTCAAGATTTCTAAGTACGAGAAAACGCAACAATCAGAGAAAAAGTATGACGTAAGTTATAATGTTGAGGATTATTGTAGGTGGTCTAAAACGTGTTGAGTTTAGATTTGGAATTGTAGCAGTCGCTACCTCGTCGAGGCTGGTTGCCCAATGTTTAAAAAGTCGTTTTGTAATTATGTTAACTGGTCACGGATCGACGCAGGTGCGAAGAAGTCTTCCGATGTAATGAATTTTTACAGGCGAGAAAGTTATTGCTGTTCTTTACTTGGTACTGGTAGATGTTTCTAGCAATACTCACACTGATCAGCTGGTAGTTTTCGAGGCGACTTGGACCACTGCTCCCTGCACTGCTGCGACCATCCAGGTGTCTTCTTCGGCTTTTGGCGTTCACGAATTCTGAAAATGAGTATTGTCAAAACGAAAGCCTTTCGAATCCGATAAAAAAAAGACTTTTCAAAAGATGTGACAAAAGATTTTTGCAACATTTAAGACTAGACTTTCACTATTACCGCAAAGGAGAATGCGAAATTCTTCAGTTATTACTATTTGTAAAGTCTGTTTCGCATATTATTTGATTTAACTGCATAACTGCCGAGAAATTGATTCAATAGTCTAATTAATTTTTATACAAGAATCCACGTGGTATTTGCAAATTCATAGTAGAACTAATTTTCCCAACGGTATAACAATACCAACGTTCTGCCTCTTTTCATCCGTAAATTGAACCACAACCATGTCAGAAACAATATAAAAGTGGTAAATTTATACCACAGTTCATGTTAACGATAGGCAACCAATTATACGCCGGAGAAGTACCGCCAAGGACACCATTAGCATTTCCAACAGCTTCCTTGGAATAAAAATAGCACAAAGCTAACATATCCTGTTTGATAAGCACAATAAAAAGTCGCGTATAGCAAAGACTAACGTTCAAACGATGAAAAATTTCCGCGATGGCTCCTCACGTCCTTTCTCCGGCAACTAAAATTGCGACATGATTGACGTCATGTCAGAACCGGTTAGATTTTGATAAGGTCAAAATGCATCTTTCAGAAAGAAGAGGAAGTGCAGACTCACATGATGATCTCAGAGTTGTTGTTGTCTTCATTATCGGTCATGTCGACCCAATCGTCGCTCCGATCGCTCGTACTTAAGTCACTCGTGGCTTTGCCCGAGTAGGGATTGGCGTCGTCGCCCCACACCCGCCCGTACAAGCTGTTGCTTTGTTGGTCCGACGACACCAAGGAGTCCCTATTCGAGCTGCCCTCCCTGATGTGGCACCCGTAGATGCTCTCGTAGGTGCTGTCTGTGGATTTGACTTCCGGGTTGTAGATGGATTCGTAGCAGTTCGAAACGTTGCTGGTGCGCGACGGGGGCCGCGGGGGTAAGGGTTGGAGTTGCTGCCGCTTGGGGAGCTGGGGGGCCGGAAGGGTCTCGTAGATGTTCTCTTTGCCGCAAATTTCGTAGCCGTTACCATCGTCGAAGTACTCGTAGCTCAGGTTCAGTTCTTCGTAGATTTTGTCTTCTTGGGGAGGTTTCAAGAAGGTCTTCTTTGGTGGGGTCGGGGGTTTCTGACTGGGGGTTTCACGTGGGGGGATTTGGGGGGATGGGTCGACGAAGTCGTAGAGGTCCTTCCAGTCGTCTTTGGAGGAAGATGGGGACTTATCTTGGTTGATGCTCCAGAGGAACGAAGTGTTGGGGGTGGGTTTTATTGTTGTTACGTGGAGGGTTTGAGGGGGCGAGGCCCTAAGAGTGTCCTGAGGTTGGGGGGTGGTTTGTGCTTCTCCGGCATCAGTCTTCTTTTCTTTCAGCCTCTCGGGCTTCTCAGGCACTTTTGGTTTTGGCACGTTGGATACGTTTCGTCGTTCGAAGATCTCGATGGTGGCTCGCACCGACCCGGTGGGTGACGTCGCAGTCTCTTCGTTTTTGGCACTTTTATTATTCACCGGTTTCCGCCTCACTATCACTATATCCTTATCATCACTGACTTGTTTCGTTTTAACACTCGGTTTACGCGTCACCACGCTTTTCACACTGGCTTTTCTAGTCACTCTTTCGTCTGTCCTCTGACTGTTGACTCTAGCCACTAATTTGCGGTACTTGGGCTGTTCAAGGATGTTCTTCTCCTCGCTGATCATGTCGAACTTCTTGGTGAGTTCCGCGACCTTGCTGGCGTTGATCTTGGAGTTACCGGCGTTGCGGCGGTACGTCGAAGCAGTCTTCTTGATTTTGAAACTGATTTTCTTCACGGGGGCTTTCTTGTGGGGCTCATGGCTCGGAGGCTGCGGTGGTTCCCCATTCACGGATCGGAGAAAAGCCTTCCTGGATTCCGACAGGTTCGCACGGAGTCGTTGGGAGTGGAGAAACGAGGGAGTCGCATCAGGTGCGAATTCCAGATGCGACGGGGGGCTCGTGCTCCACTGTGCCGGAGCCAACTGCGCAGCCATCGTTCCAGATCTGGAAACACGAAACGTTATCTTATCATTATTTAACGATGATTTATGCTAACACTAGTACCAGAAGTATGTTATCACAACAAAACACGGCATGAAATGAACACCATCGTTGGTATCGTACGGCTGCTGGTTGCAATCTGTTATCAGTATGGAAATTGTCGCGGCAATAAAAATTCCAATGTTACTATTACAATGAAACAATTGATTACCGATTCACGATTTGTCCAAAGACTGCAATTTCTAAAACCCTGCTTGCAAGTCAACGGGATTAAGCAACAGCTTTCTTATTTGATTGAATCGAATTAAGGCACAACATCCATTGTCGCGCGTCTAAATTCCGATAAAATTCGACCTTTGCGTCGTTTTATTGTGAGTGCGACCTCCGCGGTTGGAGAAACAACAAACTGAAGAATTGTTGATAGGTGTTCACGATTAAAATTCCATCAGCGTTCGTGAAGTAGTGCTTACCCGAGGCCACTAAACCTTTTTATTCAAATTGTCCATTCTGTTGTCGCTCTCATGATAGGGGTTGCGAAATCCTGCAACAAAGGACATTGTCATTAGAGGAAAATTAGCAACGTCGCAGGTGGTAATAAGCACATAAAAATGTGGTTTACGGCTGCAGCACGTGATTAGATAAGGCGGCCCAATTACCCATTTTCCATCAGATTCCATTTTCACGCGGCGGTGAAAAATTAATGCATTCGATAAAATCGCATTGTGCAGTTTCTAGAGCTTTGTAATTTTGGGCAGATGTACTAAATCAGCTGCGGAATCAGTCCCCTTTGAAAACAACAAAGGCTTTCGAACTTCCGCAGCTGCATGATGCTAAATGTAGTACGTAAATTTAATGTTCTAATCCAAAGTTTTAAGATGCAAACACTCTAAAAGCTGTTGTTCACTCCGCATGAATTTAGTCGTCAAACTAGACGTGCTTAGTAAAACAAGCACGTTCTGAGTACGACCCAAAACCCAGATAAATTTTTTTGAAAGGATCAGCTCGTTAGTACTGATCTAGCTGAAATACAACGATAAACATATTTCAGACAACTTTCAGTTTCCACTTTTCGATCTAAAATAATCTCGCTGAAACGGACTCCACACCGACAAATTTACATAAAATTTCTCTGGTCGACTCGTGCACGCTGCATCCGTAACCCATTTCTTTGAGCCCCTTTCACCTCGAAGGTTATTAATTGCCGGTCTGTCCTGCCAATCTAATTGCCGAGGTCCCTTTCTTCTTTTGATGGACTTTGAACCTCCGATTTATGGAAACGCGTCTTCGGTAAATTAGTAAGAAATGTGGATGGAATGTTGGTACCATCGTGAGTCATGGAACCAGCCCGGAGGAATGCGTTTTTGCCCAGCGATGGGCGTGATTCACCTTCGGGTGTAATTAAGACAAGTGGGAGAACTGGGCCAGAAGCACCCTTTGTCTTGTAGATATGAATAATGTATGTCTTTATTTATAAATATTGCTGTTTATCTCACGTTTTGTTATTGACTGAATCCCTGAATCATCGTTACCATCGGAGGATGATGAAGACGTCCATTAATTACGTGAGGCGTCGAGTTGAATTTCAACTCACGTGGGGGATAGGGGGGTCTCGCCAAATTTCACCAAGGGGGGGGAGAGGGGATCAAAAAATCGCCAAAAACGCCTCACGTAATTAATGGACGCCCCCTTATTGACGCAGGAATAACAGCGTTTTGCTAATTTGATAACAGTAGCGATAAGCGTAGGAAACAGGTTCGGTTTAGAGGAAATGAGGGGGCAATGGGTGAGTAAATAAACTGATAGTGCGGTTAATTGAATAAATAGAATCACACACATTATATTTCAAAAAACCTCTGTCGGTTCTTGTCACTTCTGCGCGTGCAGGTTTGTATATGGCAGATTTTTTTAAGTTAGAATAGTGATAAGAAACGACACATGTTCTTTAACCAATTCGTTAAACAACTTTGACAGATTGGACTGTTCTGAAACCTGAGATGGTGAAATCGAGACAATGAGATAATAAAACAAAACACTGGAACAAATAGGGAGACAATACTTCCACTGTAAGAAGAAGAAGCAGCTTATTCGAAACCACCAATGCAAATATGCGTAAATTTCAGTCAAGGCTACATTGCAAAACTGTCGTCATCTCAACAGGATCGCTCAGAAATTTCGGTAAAAGTTGACCCCGTTTCTGGTCAAAATGTGTATTCGAATTTCTACAAACAAGACCATTTCAGCAATTTTTCACGAAGTTCCCTTTTTCCCACAAGTTATCGCGTCATGAAAGTATGCGCTTCGTAATTATAATTCACTTTGACTTTTTAAGCAGAATCCGTGGCCACTAACCCCAGATGCTAATTGCGCTGCTGCCATAACTGTACGAGCTTTGTTGTGCTCGTTACGCTCAGACTTTCTCACAAGTCCAGACTTTATTGTTCCCAATTAAAAGGCCGATGTAGTACCGCAATTGTGGAAGCTCGGGGCTATCTGGACCCACTTCTATTCGTATCAATGACGCATTAAGAAGGTGCGTCCAGACTGACGAAAATATTATTCAAATTACGACTCCAAGCTCACCACTAGATCCATCCAAATCAATGAAACACAATGTAACAGTACGTCTAGTTATTAAGTCAGAAATTCCTCAAGATTGTTTTGCTGCTCGCACATTGCGCGAGGAGTGGCTGCAGGAGCTCCGTCGCTGCAGGAATACCAAAGCATTTGCGGTGAACGACTAATCGAAATTTCCCTTGCGAAATCGCCGTTGTAGCATTTGGGTTAAATGGGACGGTGCGAGAATTTTTCTGGTCAAATTATACCCATTACGAGTACCAGATACTACAACGATAGTTGCGAAACTCGTGACGAAATTCAGAAGGAACTGTTGTGAGATCCTTGTTATTATCGCTGCTGACTCAAACTTGGAAAGAGAATGAACACTGAAATTGGCATGTGTAACTGTGAAATCAACAAGATCAATAAACACTGCTAACTATTGGTACGCATGATAGCTTGGTGGTACCGTAAGACAAATCTAGATTTTGGTCAGAGACAGAACGTGTTACCGTTTTGCAAACCACAACAATAAAAAATAAAAAAACAGCAACAGGAATACATTTTTGTACTTGGCAAAATCTTGTTCGCGCAGCAGATTATCTAATCGTGTCGTAACTGTTTCAAGTCCACGGTTGTAGGTCGCACTGAAAATTGGAACTGCTGAATATTGCATGAGGTTTGCATTAAAATAGCAGTCAAAAAACTGTCACATAATAATGAACTTGAAACGAGAAAAATGATTAGACCAAATTAGAAAACTACCTTTCAAACGTTTAGTTCTTTCCTATCTCAAAAACATTCTAGAATTGCAACCGAAATAATGATGAGCTACTTTTCCACTCTGCACAGGTGGTACCGCTCAAATAGTCGTGGTGAACACCTTTCATTGAACGTGCAAATGTTTTTTATACACAACAGACCAAAAAGGAGCAGTAGCATTGTTAAATTTAATTGTGCAGAAACAGGCAAACCAAGTGCTAACCTTCCTTGTTGGGAAAAGAAAGGTATCGAAAATGTTTGTTGTGTTTGGGCACATATTACAAATACCTGAAACGTTTGTGTCATAAATAAAATTTCAAACATTAACCGCTAGTGTGTGTAATTAAACGTGGTTGAAGACCTGTTTGAACACATTTCTGTATCATACAAATAGCTTTACGACGATTTTAAATGACCTTTCACGAAGGCTTCTGACACGTAGCGGTAATAGTAATAATGGAATTATCATTTTTCATGGGTTGAAATATTTTTTAGAGATATCTATTAGAGAATTAAAACAGAAGTACGTCTAGAAATTTTCAAGCAAAGTTAACACGGGGTGAGAAATGTCTAGACAGCCGTAGACGACTTTTTTTACGATTTTTGAAAAGGGGACTTCAAAAATTAGAGATCTTCAAACCTCAAAAACGATTTCCCTGTCGCAAGCTTATTCTGGGGTTTAATAAAGTCATTTCCTTACAAAAAAATCGTTTCAAAACATTTCAAGTTCTTTCAATTCTTTTCAAGACATTTCAAATCCTTTCAAGTCACTTCAAGGCATTTCAAGTCTTTTCAAGTGGCTTCCAGTCCTTTCAAGATATTATTTGAAGTGTTCCCAGATCGATCCAAAACTCTTCAAGTATTTTCCAGACATTTCAAGTCTTCTCAAGTCGCTTCAGTACCATCCAAAACATTTCAAATCTTTCCAGGTCGCTCCAAGAATATTCAAGTCTTTTCAAAACGCTTCCAGTCCCTTCAAAATATTTGAAGTCTTCCCAGGTCGCTTTAAGATTTTTCAAGACATTTCGTCTTTTCAAGTCTCTTCAATTCCTTTCAAAACTTTTCAAGTCGGCCCAAGTCTCTTCAAAACATTTCATGTCGTTTCAATTCGCGCTAAATCTTTTGCTTCAAGTCCTTTTAACATATTTCACGTCGCTTCAAGACATTTCAACTCCTTTTAAGTCGCTTCAAGTTTCTTCAAATCGCTTCAAGACCTTTCAAAATATTTCATATCGCCTCAAGTCCCTTCAATATATTTCAAGTCTTTTCAATTCAGATCAAGTCTCAAGTGATTTTAAAACATTTCAAGTCACCTTAAGTCCTTTCAAAACATCTCAAGTCTTTTCAATTCGCTTCAAGTGTTTCAAGTCGTTTCGAGACATTTCAAATCTTTTCAAGTCGCTTCAAGGTATTTCAAGTCTTTTCAAGTGGCTTCCAGTCCCTTCAAGATATTATTTGAAATCTTTCAAGTGTTTTCAAGTCGGTTCCAATCCCTTCAAGATATATCAAATCTTCCCAGGTCACTTCTAGACTCTTCAAGACATTTCAAGTCTTTTCAAGTCGCTTCAATTCCATCCAAAACATTAAAAACAAATACTTGAAGTCTTTCCAGGTCGCTTTAAGATTCTTCAAAATATTTCAAGTCTTTTCAAGTCTCTTCAATTCCTTTCAAAACTTTTCAAGTCGCCCCAAGTCTCTTCAAAACATTTCATGTGGTTTCAATTCGCTCTAAATCTTTTCAAGTCGCTTCAAGTCATTTTATCATATTTCACGTCGCTTCAAAACATTTCAAGTCCTTTTAAATAGCTTCAAGTTTCTTCAAGACCTTTCAAAATATTTCATACCGCCTCAAGTCCCTTCAAAATATTTCAAGTCTTTTCAATTCACTTCAAGTCTTTCAAGTCGTTTCAAAACATTTCAAGTCCTTTCCAGTCGTTTCAAGTTTCTCAAAGTCGCTTCACCTCTCTTCAAGTTGTTTCATATCATTTCAAGTCACCTCAAATCTTTTCAAACCATTTCAAGTCTTTTCAATTCGCTTCAAGTCTTTCAAGTCGTTTCAAGACATTTCAAATCCTTTCAAGGCACTTCAAATCTTTTCAAGTCGCTTCCAATCCCTTCAAGATATATCAAATCTTCCCAGGTCGCCTTAAGATTCTTCAAGACATTTCAAGTCTCTTCAATTATATTCAAAACTTTTCAAGTCGCCCCAAGTCCTTTTAACATATTTCACGTCGCTTCAAAACATTTAAAGTCCTTTTAAATCGCTTCAAGTTTCTTCAAGACCTTTCAAAATACATATTTCAAACCGCCTCAAGTCCCTTCAAAATATTTCAAGTCTTTTCAATTCACTTCAAGTCTTTCAAGTCGTTTCAAAACATTTCAAGTCCTTTCCAGTCGTTTCAAGTTTTTCAAAGTCGCTTCATCTCTCTTCAAGCCGTTTCAAGACTCTCCAAGACTTTTCAAGTCGCTTCAATCCTTCATATCATTTCAAGTCACCCCAAATCTTTTCAAAGCATCTCCAGTCTTTTCAATTCGCTTCAAGACATGTCAAATCCTTTCAAGTCGCTTCAAGGTATTTCAAGTCTTTTCAAAATATTCCAAATTCCTTCATTTCGTTTCAAGTTTCCTAAAGTTGCTTCAGGACATGTTAAGTTTTTTCAAGTCGCTTCCAGTCCCTTCAAGATATTTGACGTCTTCCCAAGTTCCTTCAAGCCTTTTCAAGTCACTTCCAATGCTTCCAATCCCTTCAAGATATTTCAAATCTTCCCAGGTCGCTTCAAGACTCTTCAGGACATTTCAAGTCGCTTCAAAGTCCTTTCAAGTTTGTTCAAGTCGCTTTCAGTCCCCTCAAAATATTTTCAAGACACTTGAAGTCTTTTCAAATCTTCAATTGCTTTCAAAACATTTCAAGTTGCCTCAAATCCCTTCAAAACATTTCATGCCGTTTCAAATCGCCCCAAGTCGTTTCAAGACATTCCAAGTCTTTTCAAATTCGATTCAAGTTTCTTCAATTCGCTTCAATACGTTTCAAGTATTTTCGAAGTCGATTCAAGTATTTTCAAGTAATTTCAAGTGCTTTCAAATTGCTTCAAGTCCCTTTTCTCCGAATAGAACATGCGACTTTTTCTTCGAACGCTGAAAATCGCCCACGAAATATAAATCTGACAGTTTACTAACCTCAATGTACACATGATTGTCTGTCTAAAAGTGAACATCTCACTAACTTCCCGATTATTTTCTGAAACGTCATATATGTACAAATTTTATGAAATTCCTAAATCCCTAAAAGAATTAAATAATTTAAATTTAAAAAAATTTGAATTATATACGCTGCCGATTTGACAGGCCTCTCGAATTTTTCAAAGCACACGATTGCTAAATTGGACAGCAGACAAAATAGTTTGTCTACGCAGCAAAAACGGTCAATTGAAAAAATACTTTGCCTGCCTAGGCAGCAAGTATATGGTCAATTGGGCGACAGAAAAAATACTTTTTCTGTCTAGGCAGAGAAATGGACATTTGTCATTGCCTATTGACGTATACAATGTCACGTTTTTCTGACGTTTGAAGAAAAATATTATTTTGCATCCTACACACCATATTTTATGGAAAAACATGTTTTACTTACATAATTTAACCGTTTTCTCGCCATTTTATGAGCGATGGGCTTCGTTATTAAATTCTTTATACGAATTCGATAAGTCGTATTTTGATTTGTCGTGCCAAAAAAAAATAATTTATTAATAAATGAAACATTTTGCTGGGTTGACGTAGAATTTCTGTTTCCGGCGGCCTTGTTCTAATAAATCTGTCGTAACGGAAAAATTTTAAAACCAATGGTGGTACTCACAGGCCTGCTAGAAAACCGGAAAGTACTCAAATTCAATATTTAAGTTGGTAGGACCCATTACAGCCTAAGAACCTGACAACTCCAGAATCTGAAAATATGAAACGATGTCAAAAGGACTGGACCCAACAATAGCACCAGTTCCGGTCCACTTGTTTGCTTTGAGATAAGACGTTAACAATGTCTGCGGACCCTCTGACGTCACAAAACCATAGACGTATCGGCCGTAAATTTTACATGAACAAATTAAACGAAGGACGATCAAATTTCCCTTGGGTCGATAAATGTTTGCTCCTCCCAAAAACGACACTATAGAATTCGTTAATAAAGTACTGACATTGAGAGGTCGAACTGTTCTTGCATCGACAATTTGCTGCTGAAAAAGGCCACTCTTTTAAGATTGCCGCAATTGTTATTGTGTTTTAAAGCCGACAGAAATGGTGTGGAGTCGATGGAATGTTCTGTTTAGCAAATTCTGAAAGAATTTGTCGGTAGGTTGAACTAGAAGTAAATATTGTAAAAAAAATCAGTAATGGGCATACCTTATCTTATCAGTCATCATTAAAGAAATCCATCTGAATAAGTCATCATCAACAACACATATAACTTGATAGTAGAAGTGGTAATTAAATTCTACTAATTACGCCAATACCAATCACGGAACAATTAAGGAAATTGCTGCAAGGTTGTAAAATTCTTATCAATTGGACTCTAAGAAAGTGATTCACGTCGGTGAATATGTATAATCAATAAAAAAAAAATACGATTAGCGTACCAATATAATGATACAATCATATTACATATTGGAAGCAGATGGTGAAATACAGAAGTGAAAGAGAAAATCAGAATGGAGTAAGTATGAGGAAGTATAAAACCCGATTTAAGTATCGAGCTGAAATCAGCAAACCGTAACCTAACATTTTTGACAAAATCCAAGTCTTGTCGTCTCTGCTATCGCCAACATCTTTTATTTTATTTACGGTGCCGATAGCCAGCAAAACATTGAAGCAACATTGGTTTGATATAAAAAATAAACAACGCTTCTGGATGATCCCACAGACACGCCACTGATCAAAACAGTAAACGCCGACGCTCGCAAAACGGTTTGTTGACATCGCAAACTGCTAAAACCAGCAACTTATAGCTGACTTCTTTGCGTGTCTCTGTTGCAAAACAGACGAACGAAGGCCGAAAATTCTGTTTCTATAAATCGGTTCCCATTATTGTTTTTTCTTACGTCATTCTGGGTGAAACGAGAGCGAAGACTCCATAGATCGATGCGATTGTTATAGTTGTTAATTATGCAACCTTCCTTGTTCTTTGCAGTGATCTCCGCGAACCTGAAATGGGACAAACAAGTCCGGTCGGTTCACTGGACCGCGAAAATGGAAAGGACTGCGGACAAATTGGACAAGATGAGCGTAGAATGGGGGCAAGAAGGAACTGTCTAGTGACACAATCGGGGTTGCATCACTGCATTAATTAGCTTTATAGCATGGTACTACCTGCTCGGTGGGTAGAATTATTTATAAGCCACGTTCCACATTCTGGCAATTCGAAGATGTACATAACACAGATTTTACAAAGCATGTCCGTATGCGGTACTAATGTGGTGGCCAAACACTTGGCAACATGTGCTTGACTAATTGCTCGACAATCGACATCCTTCTGCTGATGGCAGTTCTAGTTAGCAGGTCTTTATGTCTTGAAGAGATTGACGTATCTGTGACTAACGAACTAAAAGTCCTCAGGAGGACATACCAATAAGCAGATTAAAATTATTTTAAATTAAAATTTTTTGACGTCATAGAATATTCTAAAGAGCTCAATGCATGGTCAAGATGCAAGAACATTGAAAGGAAATTAAGGTTAGAGTACCAATTTCAGCCTAAATTATTCAAACAAAATGTGTGTTGTGGTCAAAGGAATACTAAAAGTATGAGTCGCAGGAAATAATTTTTTCTCCAGTACATTCCAATATAGATCGAACCTATCCTGCGAACCTATCAGTGACGCCACTGGACTTCGCTTTATCGTAAATAAATATTAATTTGTTCAACATTACGCGGTCATATGTTTATCGAGCCTGAACATAATGACACGAATTATGAAACAAACTCGAAGTACTGTTAGTGGACTTGGGTCACGTGGCCGCAAAGTCGTGGTATTTATCGGAAAAACAGCTGATGAAAATGGGAATCCAGCCACAATGACGTTATTTTTATCGTGATTCAATCCTTACCTCGTCGTGTCACATTATCCACCCCTCACTGTTCCAACTTCTTGTAGTTACCACAAAACAACAGCACAAACTCGAAATTTTCTGTTACAAAACGGTCTTTTTGAACCGGATCCGCAGCAACAACAACCGCATATTTCGCACTCGGTACTACCTCCTCTCGCACACCACTGACGGAACGGTTTGACGCTCGCTCGTTTTTCTTCGGCGATCGACGGCCGACTCAGCGAGCAAACGATTAGCATTCCTCAGGTGTACGGATTGTTTAGACTCGAGAGCGGATGTACGGGCAGTAGGGGCACGTTTGTTTTGCCCGCGGTCACGTGGGTGGAAGGTTTTCGCGATAGAGGCACACGTGCCTGTCTGGGACAAATATTATGGACGTTTATGGTTATGGCCGACATCCGCACCTGCTGTTGGGTTGTTGGTGTGGTGATCACGCCAAGGACGGCCTTAAAAATCAGACGGGCATTTAATTTTTTGGTACTATTGATAACGCTTTAGCCGCGATCGGCACAAAGTGTGTCATGCTGTTTAGAGATGAGATAAAAAAGTATGATTACAGTTGATGAAACGTTTAATTGCATCAATGAGTAGAAATAACAAGAACTCCATGACATTATGAATTAGACCAAACGTCAAAAGAAAGTACCGACAGACTGGATAATAGGATTATCACTCCAGTATGCACTCTACAACAGCAGTGTGGTTATTTCCGTCGGGGGCATGTTGATGCCGGCCGCCAAGACAGGGTGTGCCTGCCCCTTCCTCAACACAAACACCCTCATTACCTGTCCTTCCTCATTTCCACCCAAAACATCAGTGACTTTAGTTTCAATTTTGTACGACAGCCCCGGCGGTATAAGAGGTACCTGAAAAAACATCTCATCCACCAACCCTCAACACATCTTCAGTCTTACCACACTCACATACGATGACAACTTGTAAACGCTGGGCTTCGCGTGAAACACCACCGAAAAGTTCGTCACCGCCTTTTCGCTGTTCATGTTCTCGAGGGTGAGAATGAGGGTGAATTTGGGCCCCAGTCCCAAAACCTGAGCTGACAGCTTGATTTGTTCCTCCGCGTTACCGGCTCCCGTTTGGTCGCTAAGGTTCTGGACCAGAGCTCTGGCCGCGGTTAGTCGGAGCCTCACTAGGTCCTGTTGGAAGCTTTGGTGCATGTCCACCGGGTTTTGGCGCTCCCTCATGCTTTGCTCGATGAAGAGTTTGCTGCGTTTAGGGAGGGGGAGTGGCTTGCTTTGGACGGTGGGGGTGACGAGTTTGTCTTGTGCCGTGAGGTTAAAATCTGCGGTACGTTTCAAGATCTTGAAGTTGATGGTACCACCTGGAACAGTTTAGTCATGAGTTGGTGTAACAATTTATGTAAATACTCATGGTGATGATGACTAGGACGTGTTCTTCTTGGCCCAACTGCCCGAAGAGGATAGCCGAGGGGGTGTCGGGTGAATTGGTGAAGTCTACAGGATGGCGCCCGTGGAAGAGGTGGATGAAGCCTCCTTTGAGACCCACGGCTACCAAATGGGTACTCAAGTGTTTTAGTGGTACCAAACAGAGGCACGTAATTGAGGTGTGGGTTGGAGTCGACCACACTCTTTGACCCTGCAAACGGTCGTTACTTTATTGAAATTAACAAAACGGAGTTGTAACTCTTTTGGTATAGCAGTGTAACATCTTGGAGGATGTTGCCACGACGATGAAGTAGTCTCCGGGGATCAGTACCATGTCCACTATGTCTTCAGTCAGTTGGACTATTGGCTTACCCTCCAGCCATCCTCTTCTCAGTCCACATATAGTGTTTTCTCTACACGCCACAACGATTCTGTACTCTACATCGAACATCCCTGCCGTTTTGATCATGGTCGGGGTCGCTTTGACATTGCAGACATTGGCCTTCGGAAAAACCGTTACCACGACTTCACCAATGTAAATACATACCTGGTGCAAAATGGTAAACGTCGTAGGATCTAGAACGTAGATGACCCCACTTTCAGTGCCCAAGACCGGGCATGCAATCGAGTCGCTCTCTTGGGAGCTTCTATTCAACGTCGCCATGCAAACAATGGGCGACATCTTCAGCGGGGTCAACCCCACATATTTCTGTATGAACTCCTGCTTCTCATTATCTGGCAACCCCAACAACTCCTGACTCCTCCCGCTCAACTGGTTAAACTTAATCGTCTTGAGATCCCCAACAATTCGATCGACATCACAATGCGGTTCCGCAAACATCTTCCAAGACTCCTCCTCCAGAGGAGCAATGGGACTAGGAGGCACACAGAACCTATAAAACGGCTTGTTGTTCTTATATATCAACAAATCCGAGTTGCACGCCACTGCAATAGCTACACTTAACGTGAAAACAATCTCTAAAATTTTTAACCACAACCTGGAACTCTTGGCTCTAGATCGTCGGTGTAGAAGCCGATGATGGAACTGGGCACGTCGGGCAACACTTGGTCAGCAGTGACAACCGTTCCTTTGTAGACTTTAAGTCTGCTTCGTTTGTCGGGTTCGAGCTTGACGTCGGTGAGGACGAGACGGTGGTCGCCATCTCCGGAGACATCGGCAAGGATGGCGTTCCTCGCGAAAGTGGTGAGACCTGCGCTGCGGTCGCAATGGGCTTCCAGCCACCGTGAGATGTTCAAATCGCTGGAAAATAGAAATTAAGAATTGTCTTTAAACTAGAGAGTGTTGTTACGCTCGACTCATGTTGTTTGTATGAGGGTATCTTAGATACGGGAGGATCGATGGTGATGGCAGAGGATGGAACAATTTAAAATAATTTTAATGATTACATTTTTACAAATAATAATATCGACCAAAAGTGTTACAATGGAAACGAAGTAATGTGAATGAGAATGTGTTGAAAATTTTTGCAACTATCTCGACAATAATTATTGATTTCTCTAATAAAATAATTAATATAAAAAAATTAAGATGATAAAATTGTCGACAGAAGAGGAAAGAATAATTGGTGATAACTGTATAATTTGCGGGAGTGTAAATTAATCAAAACGAACAGAAACAAATTTAATTGCGTGATATAGGCAACCAACCAGACTCTATTTTTGTATACACTGTAAACAGCACTATAAACAAATCAGCTAATTAAATATAAAAACACATAATTATTAAAAAACTATAAGTGTGCAGCAGCCCCTTTTTACCCTCTGCTATTAAATCCCATTTCCAAAATCCGTTGCCACCGGCAACCGAGACGCACCTTGCGCAATCCACCCCCGTTCCAACGCCAAATTACAGCGCTTTCTGGGGGATGCACCGATCAATAACAAAATGAAGCGCTTCCGCGACGGTGGTGCGCCCCAAAACGCATGCGTGTCGTAGCTGCGGTCCCGATCTTGTCTTCACAATAATACAAGACATGTGCTGAAACAATAACAAACAAGTTGAAGACGATGTAGTGACTGCTTTCCTTGGAGTAAAACTGACTCGATAATTGGTTGTTGGCATGTGGAGTGTAGTGGCGCCGGTGGATGTTGAAGGTCCAGCACCGTCAGCTCGCTCTAAGCACAGCGCAACGTTGATCGGAGAGAATGTTTATGTTCTGGGGGGCCGTAATGGGAATCTACCGACCAAGGACTTCTGGAAATACAACTTGAGTGAGTGCTCTGAATACAAATTGAACTCATTACTAAAATAATAGCAGTTAGCGGCAAATGGCAGGTGTTGAAGCCAACGGGGGACAGACTTCCATCCCTGCAGGAGCACTCGGCGGTGGCCCACAGAGACCGGATTTATGTCTTCGGAGGTGAGGTGGGCTTCTCGGCCGGGTCTGAGACTCCCTTGTGGTGCTACGATATAAAGCACAACAGTTGGAGGAAGATTCGCGCCAAAAAAGGTGAGATTGAAAGTGTTTTGACAACATGACATGGCCATTTTTAAGGGGTGGCGACCCCAAGGGGTAGACGAGGACACTCCGCTTTGGTGCACCGGGAGAATATGCTCATTTATGGAGGCTATCAGGACTTGAGGGGATCCTGCGGAGAGCTGTGGGCCTTTCATTTTGGTATGTGTACTACAGTAACGCTCTCATCTACTTACTGTTAATTAATTTTCCAGAAACCGAATCGTGGCATCTGTTATCTCCATCTTCGCCCAAGAACAACAGCAACTTCGAAACGCACCCTCTACCCCGGCATAAACACTCGGCTATATTTCACGACGACGCCATGTGGATCTACGGTGGAATGACAGATTTGCAGGAACGAGGAGACTTGTGGAAATGGGACACCGTTTCGAAGAAGTGGAGTCTCATCAAAACGAAAATTAATCCGGGGGCGTTGCACAGTCACGCTGCGTGCAAACTGCCCTCGTCTATGCTGTTGTTCGGGGGCGAAAGGGGCGGGCACCCTACGAACGAATTGTGGAAGTTTAATTTTAGTAAGTCCTAAAAATATGTTTTTGATAACAACTGTACCATTTGCAAGCAGGTGTGGAATCCTGGGAAAAGCTCATCATCTCGGGCACGAAACCGCAACCCCGCTCCGAAAGCATCGCCTTCGCCGTCTCCGAACTCTCCTTCTCCGACTCGTCGCTCAAAATCCGATCGCGCACGTGCATCTCGGCCGATCGGAGCAATCGCCACTCCTCGTATCTTCCAAATAACCGCGTCGCTCCTTGCGAAAAGACCTACGTATTCCAGCCTTCTCAGACCAACTACACCGACGGCAGCGATCTGGCGTCAGACGACAAACCCACAAGAGGCCTCCTCCAGGAGTTTTCCAAGATCTCGCGTATCAACAGTAAGTGCAGCTACACAGTCCTCACCGGTTGCACCACCGACAGCACCGAAAGTCTGCTCAAGCAGCACGCCACCACCGAAGAGGAAGTGTCCACGAGGGGGATGATGGTGAAGTCCAAGTCCGCTTACGTTATCAAGAAAAAAGTGGAGATTGACGAGAAGAAGAGGAGCGAGAAGATCACAAGGGAGCCCGTTTCGGTGCCGAATTTCTCGGCGTTGACGCTTCCCACGCCCGTGCTCACCCCTGTGGAGGCCACAAAGTTGGTGTATTTGGACACGGACGACGAAAACGAGATTCTGAATGGGAGTTACAACGACAACCCACAAGTGAAACGGGAGAGTGTGAATTTCAACAACCCTCCAAAAAGGGGTGAGAGTTACAACTCACACTTAGGGTATGCGGACAACCCGCTGTATCAACACATGATGAAGATGCAGAACGAAGAGAGCGTGTCATCCACATCGGACTACGCGAGCATCGAAACTGTCAACCGATTGTCGTCAGCTAGCACCTACAGCGTCAAAACCAACCAAGAAGAGAACTTAAAGAACAAGGAGAGGGACGGTCCGTTCGGTTTCTGCAACCCCAACTACATGGGACCCGACATTAAGGCTCTGCTCAACGACACAAAGAACCACAGTTCCGAAGAAGACCTTCTAGAACTGCAAGAATACAACGGATTCAACAGAAACACCAAGGTGTTTTACAGAAGTTCCATGCGCAATCATTCTTCCAACCACCCTGCCCCCCAACGCCCCAAAGATACAAAGAGACGAGCGCACAGTGCAGGAAGAGCCGAACGAAACCGCATCGAAAAGACGGTCATCGAGACCGACTTCGACAAGCTGGGGGACCATTACGTCCCCCTGTACGTCTACCTGGTCGGCGGGAAAGAACACGGTCAAGTCACAATTTTCCAAAGGCCCATTTCGATCTGGAAACTCAAGCTGTATTAACTGTGCCAAAGAAGTCACATATTTAGTCTTTTTCTTAGACCTTTGTTGGTTTTCAGGGTTACCAATGTTATTAGGTAAAATTTTCTAACGTTTGTAAAACGTAGTCAGAAATTCACAGAAATTCGTCCAAGTTGTGATCTACATTCGGAACAATAATACTATTTTCGGACGAAGCCTTTTAGATTTAGCTAAAGTGCAATATATTTTCAACAATCTAAATAGGTAGTGTAGGGGGACAGACTTTTTATGTTGTATAGTTCGTGGTGTTTTGTTTCAGAGTACACTGTTGTTGAAATTGTTCTTTGTAAAATATAACATGCATAAAATTGGCTAGTATTTCTGATAGGAACAAGAGGAGGGCCAAAGCTATGCCGATGCCAAAAATTAAAAAGGCGGAGTAACAGTCGATGATGCCGACGCTGCCGAAGTTGCTTCCTCTGGATGTGCATTGCGGTTTCCGTTTGTAGATCTTGCGATATTCTCGGTCTTGGATTCCGAATTCGGTCATTTTCCGCATTCTGAAGCAAGATTTCTTTTAATCCATAAAATCTAGTCAAACTCACCCTATCTTCATCAGCTCTCGATACGAAGAATTCCTCTGCATCGCAAGAAATGGTTCGAAAACGTTCACATAGGCAATCTCTTTCAGACTGCATTTCTCCCCTTCGTGGAACAAATCTCCGATAAGTTTGTAAGCAGTATGCATTTCTGTATGGAAAGCAAAAGATCCTTTCTGTACTTTCCGAATGCCTTCATCAGCTTTCAAGTACCTGGGCTTCTGACCTTTGGGGGCAACTTTCTGTTCGTAAATCGCCTTCCGAACGGGCTCTTTAGCGTTCTACAACACATTCATAGAAATATAAACACCAAAATTTAATCATACTTCAAAATAATAATGCCCATAGACGATGTCCTCCACCCCCAACTGCATTCTCGAATTCAACAGATCCTCCAACGTGCGAATGCTGTTGGTCGTCGACTGCAACAGAGCGACAATGTTTGCAGAATAAGACGTGTACAAAAACATAAGAGTGAGAAAGCTGAAGATGGTGATGATCCTCCCCGAGTAGCTTTTGGGCTCGACATCACTGCCCTGTTGAGTGATGGCGCCGATTTCCATCATGACCACATCGAAGAAGTTTGGACGAAGGCTGTCGGAATGCTTCTCTTTGAAGTGGACGTTTTTCCATTCCCAGTAAGCTATGAAGTAGGTGCAGACGACGACGATGACCACCATGACGAAACAGTAGTGCCAAACGGAGGTGTCGAAAGGGAGGGTGAAGACGTTGGTGACGTAGGAAAGCGGAGGGGCTTTGAAGATAAATTTCACGTAGGTTCTGGCGGAGGTGGAGAAGTACTCGATGACGGGGAGGCGGTCGGACGTGAAGAACAAACCGGTACCTTAAAAAAGTAGCTTGGTTAGTTATTAAAAATCTTTATTCTCACCTCCTAATTGCGCCAACCCCGTCTGCAAATCCCCCACCATCCCTCCAAACAACCCCGTGGTAACATTCCTGTAACCCCAGCTGGTCTGAAGGATGAACCTCCTGCTAGCATTCATGAGGTCCAATAAATTGTTGACCAGAAAGTAGGAAACCTTGCTGATAGCATCGACGTGTGGGTTCCTTAAATAACGATGCCACAAAAAGAAAAACTAAGAGCACATACAACCTTGAGTCCGTCAAGTGCTTCAAAGAGTCCGTTGGGTTAGTGAGAACGTACGACACGTTGATGATGGTGCCCATCAAGTCCATCCTGTTTAAAATGGAGAAGTCGGCGTGTTTCGATATGGGAGTCTGTAAGAAGTTGAGAGACTTCTCTGAAAGTTTGTAAATGGTGCTGATTTCTTCTGATTGTGGATTGAGGATGTAAACCTGGCTGTCAATACGGAAATAGAAATCGGAGAGTTGGGAGGTGTTTCCGTACAGTAGCCATTTTGTTGGATATTTAAACATTCCTCTAGCTTCCGCTTTTCTTAGTTCTACTAAAGACTCGCTACAAGACAAGTCCGCGATCAATAAATGGTTGGACTGAGTGCTTTGTTTGGTCATTTCCGTTAAGTAATTTATTGGGTAGCGATGCGACAACGCCTTCCACAATTTGGTCCGGTCGTCTGGAAAATCTAGATGTAGAGAGTCTCTACGTATGTAGATTACGACTTGCTTCTAGTCCAACAAACGTTGACGGTGAGCATCACAGATGTAGAAATTGAGTCGATGAAAGCAACCGTTCTTATTACCACACTTTCTCGATCGGCAGCAGCAGAGGAAAACAGCAGCAAAACCAGAAACTTTGGGGGCCACATTTCGATTACCTCAAATGCACAGAGGCTTTCGCTTTTATTCCAATCATTCAATAAATAATGCGGTAATTACAGCCGTGGTTGCTGTAATCACACACAGTTTCTAATTGTGGGTTTACCCGCCGAACCTATCATTATCCCGTCCGTGATTTCTCATTCTGACTAATACAAAATTTAATAGAACTACTCTTTAATAGTGTAAAAAAATAAGTACAGCTTATAGGTACACTAAAAATGAAAGTGGTGTCTTATGCGGCACACACTGTATTTTTAATGAGGTCGTCCACTGGTGCTTTAAGAATCCTGTAATTCACTTGGGAAGGATCCAGTTTTCTGTACAGGAACACGGGCATCCTGTCGGAGAGGATCCACAAATTTCTCTCCTGGTCCAGCTGTAAAGAAATGTTGTGAAAAGAGTTTGCGAAAGTGTGTTATTTTACCTTGATGTCGTTGGTGAATATCAAGGCTTCTTTGTCTTGTGCAACCAACGCTAAATTCTGGGAATTTAAAGGCTTCTTTGGGTTCCAGCATGCGACGCCGTCTCTGTTTAGTTGGGTCAAGAACAGGACGTTGGATTTTTCGTCGAAATCGGAGGCGGAAGCTTGGGTTAGATCGCCGCGGTTACCCTCCAACTGAAAGATATAGTTTTAATTACTATATTCTTAGATAATCAATCTTTTATATCAAATGTGGTAAAAACTTATGCCAACTCACTTTGAAGGAGTAGTAGTTGTGGGGATCAGTAGCCGCAGTCTTATTCTGCAGAATCTGTGTGGAAACGGAGAACTCCCTAACACTGGCCAAAGGATGGAAGTACAAAGTGCGATAACCATCTTGACGAGGCCCCAAAGCCAACCCAAACACTCCATCGGTCCACTGGAAGTTGACACCCCCCACGTTGAAATCTCCCTTAAGAGGATCGAAGTGGAAATAGTTGTGCTTGACCCTCCAGGAGTCGTTGTCGGCCCAGGAGTACACCACGAGGCTGTAGGCCCCCAAGTCGGGGAGGTAAGCGAATGCTTCGTCGCATTTTTTAGGGTCGACATCTACCACCTAGAAAACAGAATGTTTTGAACCACGTGATGAGAGTATTGGTGGCTTCTTACAATATTGGCAAAGAACGAATCCTCCTTGTAGTCACTCTCCTTCAAGTTGTACCTCCTGATGAGCTTGTCGGTGTTCAGGTCGAAGACCAGAATCGCCTGAGGGTTCACCTGTTTGCCTTCACCGAAAATGTCGGCAAGGCCCGTGTCCATCACCCAGAGTCTGTCGCATGGATCGACTTTGACCCGGAATGTGGATACGATTTGGGTGTCTACCGGCTTGGCGTCCCCTTTCGGGAGAGTGTTGGAGGTCCAGTCGGGGTAAGGAATCAAAGAGTGGGTCTTGTTGATCGGAGAGTTGAGAGGGACGTAATTCAACGAAGCCGCAACCCCCGACTTCCACCTAGAACGTGACATTGACGGTATAGAAAGTGTTGTTCTTGGCTGTCGTGATGCTAATGAGTTGTTACGAAATTGAAATCGAGAATCTACATATTGCACTCACAAACCTTGAAACTTATATTTTGATGAACTGGGTTAAGGCGCACCTCTTTCCTTACCTGGGCACAGTAACAAACAGCTTATCCTTCCACCTGTCGACCCCCAAAGGCAAGTTGTTCTCCGCAACGTACTGCCCATTTTTCACGGCACTCTCTCTCGTCTCATCATCGGGCCACGCAAAAGACACCTCTTTCCAAGCGAAGACCTCTTCGGGGGCCGCTTTGGCGGCACCAGCGAACACCGCCAACATCAACAGTTTCCACATCATTGGAAACTTATTATGGCACAGTCGAGCACGAACTAACCAGAGCCGGCCGAAGGAAAGCTTAAAAGTGAGAAGATCGGTTCTCCCACTGTCGACGCGAAACAGTGACCATGAACTCGGACACTGTGAAAATTGCTTCTCTTGTTGTGGCTTTCAACCGTTTATTTTACACTATTTCGGGGGAGGGCGTTATTATTTCATAACAATCGGTGGCCGTGGTGGCAGCTGCGATTTTTTTGTCAAGAGTGTGGCGGCTATTGTTGCCGTCATGGTTTGGGAGGCCTAATCAAGGATTTTTGCAGATGAGTGGACATCTGATTTGGTTTTTATGTTGCACTTCTTATCAAGGATCGTGGAATCGGTTTTGAATTGATTTTAATACGTTTTAGTTTCTTGAGTTTCTCATTTTTCAGCTTTCTCTCTTTCTTGAGCGTCACAAATTCTCAAGCTCCCCAGTTTTACATTTCGGGGCTAACGCTTCAGAGAGATTATCTACTTTTTAGTAGATACCTTTTTAAGATATTTCGGAATTGTTTAAATTTAAAAGAAATTTATGAGCATTTTTTAGGACTCTGAAGGATGCTTTCGAACTTTTCAGGGGCTGCAAAGCTTTTCAGAATTTTCCTTTACTTCCAATTATAATGCAAAATTCCAAATTGAAAAATCCAAAATTTGCCATTCGAGATTTCGACGATTCCAAATTGTATTAGAGTTTCGGAATCCAAGATTTCAAGGACGCAAAATTTGCAAATTTAGCAATTAATTATTAAAAAAAACTCCGGACTCAAGGACGATGTATTTCTAAGATCTAAAATTTCCAAATTTTCGAATTTATAGTTGGACTGGTTGAAAATTTGAAATTCTGAAATTCAGGGATTGATTATAATGATCGAATTTGAATTCGAGAATACACAAATTCGAGGATTTAAATTTTCTAAAATAAGAATGTCCGCTATTCAAAGTTTACGAATTCCCAAATTCAGAAATCTCAAAGATTCAAAATTACATTTTCTCAGAATTTGAAAATTTCCAAACTCAGGAATTCATAATTTATGTTCAGAAATTCAGAACTCCAATATCTCAAGGATGAATTTTCCAAAATAAAGATCTTCACGATTCAAAATTTCAGATATTAAAATTCTAAATTCATCAATTGAATTAAATTGATTTAAACTTTACAACGTTTTATATTTATAATTTTTTATAGTCTGCATTTTTATGATTTCATAATCCAGTCATGGGAATCTGACAATTTGTAAGCAATTCTGATTGGAATTTTTGGAACTGGTCGATGGCTGGAATAAATTATGAAATTCCTAAAACGTCAGCGGAATTACCCCACTGTGACGTCGATAAAAATTAATTTATACATCATTTATACATAATTTATATATCTATCGCTTTGTAACAATCGATTTCAGTTCGAAATACCAGTTTGTAACGAAGAGATTCGCGCCTTGACCATCGTGCAGTCTGACATTCGCTCGTACTTTAGCTTGGGGCAAGTTCGGGGGAAAGTATTTGGCTTGGGGGGCGAAATTTACCAGTTTGTAAGATCCCTGCGAACATTACGAGAATATAGCGTGATAGCCTGAAGACATTACTTACTTTTTTAATCGGACACAGACTTATATTGAGCTGAGCACTTCTCAGCTGCTCCTTCACCGAAAAATGACTACTCTTTTCGATTTTGCACAAATCACCGTTCATTTGAAAGCCCGTGTAACGATACTCGTTGTGGTAAAACAGGTAAGACTTCAAAGCTGCCTAAAAGCAACAACTTTATTAAATTCATCCACAATATAATTTGTCAGCGTACGTATAGTTTCTCGTTAAAGTCTCGTACAACATCGAACGACACATTGAGAGCTCCGAATGTCCTGTTGGTCTTCCCGAAATGAAAATACACGTTTGTCACGAAACTGTTGTTGAAGTACAGAAGCTCAGCCCTCTCGCTAATAAAATCATAATTCTGAAAGCGAATAATTTTACAGTTTAGACACAAAAAATTACCCTGCAGGTGCAAGCAGCGATTAGGAGAGTGATAACCGCAAACTTCATGTTTTTAAAATGTGCGTTTAGAAAATCATCAAATATTTATAACAGAAAATGTTAATTTCCGGTGAGTAATGGGTCGGAGCATTGAAACAATGTTGATTATGGTCGGTGGGTCTAATTACTCCTATAATCAAGAATTTTTAGCTTGACTAATAATTTTAAAATGATAATATTGTTTGAACTACATCAAAAATAAAATTAATATTAAATTTATAGAATGCAATAACTATATGTAGAAATACACAATTTAGTGTGTAAGTGTTGAGGCCATTCAACGGAAACACAGTTAGATGTAAAATAGTGGACAATGCACCACAGTTCACTAGCCAATTTAATTCGCTAGTTTAAATCTTACTATGAAACGGATAATCAATAAATCAATAATCCGGCAATCATTATTATCTTCCCGACGGTGAAAAACGAATAGTTCTAATATATTCGGCACTTTTCGTTCGCCACAATATCATCCGGAGCATAGACACTGTGCCATTCCCCATTATTATTTTTAAGTAAGATAATCGATATAGCATTTGCAAAAAGTACCATAAATCCGTGCCCAGTTTTACAAACAACCTCTACTAAACATTAATTCCGGTCACGCAAAATTACATTTTCAATAATAAATTTAAATTCAACACTGCAGCTAGTTGAGTAAAATAGCTGTCAGCGATGGTAGATCTATCGACTTACGGCTTCATGGAAAAAAAGAATCATGTCTACACCAGGTGTCACAAAATTTGTCTGCAATTTTTATTAAACAACATTTTCAGATTGCTGTGGTTTCTCATTTACGGCCTCCTGCTGGGTGCCACTGTGGCTTTAGTACTGTCACTATGGGGTGCATTTTTGGTAAATCCGACCGTTACGACACTGGAATCGGCGTACTTCCCCGTGAGCAAAATTCCCTTTCCGGGGGTGGCCTTTTGCGAAATCAACAAGATCAGTCGGAAACGGGCCGAAAGTTATGCCAAATTTTTGTCGGTAAAAGTGGTTTTCTTTTCGAGTTTTCATCTCTTTGTTGCAGAGCCGAACACTCGAATTTGAATGAGACCGAAACCATGGAGGCGATGCACCTCTTCGGAAACCTGTACGATTTCGAGTACAGCAAACGAGACGTCGAAATCATTTACAAAGTACAGGCAGCTCTTGACGATTTGGATACGGATCTGATATTGCTCTTGAAAGAGGTGCAATTACTTATAATTTTGATTCAGTATAGGAAGTAGGAATTAACCTTGTCAAATTTACGACAACCTTGAGTGACCCCAGAAATCGGTAATTTTTTTATTAACCATCAAACGTTCAGATCAGTTACAAAACCTTGTTGTTCCACATGGGTGGAAACAGATTCGTTTGTAACACTCGACCTACCTGCAGATAAGCCATGTTGTTCATTACTACGACATGTTTACATAAGAGCATTAATTTACAAGCGACCATTCTAGGAACGCAAGATTGAATACTGATTTCCATGTAATTTGTAACCGCACATCTTTCGTTGGTTTTAAATATAAAGGTGTTATGTAACTGGCGGGGCAGAATTAATCATGATGATGCGAAATCACATTCATGCTTTGATAAAGATGTTTTTCTACTTCAACTGGTAGGTAGTTGTAGGTTGTAGTCCAGTTTCTTCAACTGGTACTTCCAGAACGGTTTAGGATTGTGAGTCACAACGCTTTCCGACCTTGGATTTAGTTAGTCCTTAATTTTACATGTTTCTTAACGGTTGTGGAAAATTGCTGACGTATCCATTTCAGCTCTCCGTCAAATGCCCCGATTTGTTGAGGCACTGTAGCTGGAAAGGCGCAAATATCAACTGCTCCCAAATCTTCCAAACTCGACTGACCTACAACGGTTTCTGCTGCATCTTCAACTACGTCAAAAGAATCACCCATTTCACGTAAGTCCCACCAAGTTCCACCAACACCTGCTGACGTCCCCATTTAGGCGGGAGTTCACTTTGGAAGAGCCCTACAAAGGACAGGAGGGCATCAGCGAGGGACTCAGCGTCTTGATCGAGCAAGACAGCGATGACTACTTCTACGCCCCTCTAAGTTCCAGGGGACTAACAGTAAGAGCTTTTGACTGACTTCTTCCACAACGCAACTCTCTGTTTTAGATACAAATTTTCGAACCAGGGGACTTCCCGGACCAACCCAGCGGAAGTCTATCCGAAGTTATCGCCACCACGAATACGGAAACCTTTTTGGAAGTTATACCGACCACTGTCGTTGCAGTCAAAGAACTAATGAAGTACTCACCGGACAAAGTAATAGTGAATTTAATCGTGCACACACCACCTAAAGGTTTGCAGAGAGGGTGCATTTTCAACGAGGAAAGACCGACAAAGTTCGGGGATGTTTACTCGCAGAGCGACTGCAACGTGGACTGCCGGGTTGACAGCATCCAGGGACTGTGTCAATGTGTCCCATTCATGATACCTTTGAGCACCAAAGACAACGTGTGCAGACTGACGGACTTGCAGTGTCTAAATCGACATAAAAGTAACACTACTAAGTAAAAAAGACACTCAACCAAGTCACTGTTTTAGATAAGTGGAACTTTCTCTATCCTGGTGACAACATCGACCATCTACGCAAAGAAAAGCACGACTCCTTGCGTTGCAGTGAAATGTGCTATCCTTCCTGTGATGGCACATCATATCAAGTGTCGATCGACAGCGCGCCTTTCCATAAGTTATTGTTAGCAACCGTTTGTAAAAATGCAAGACATTCTTAAATTCTCTTTAAGGTCCAAAAGCCACAGCCACCAGGCGGCCATACACGTGTTCTATGCGAAAAGATTTTCGAATTTGTACAAACATGATGTGGTCTACTACTGGTTCGAAATTCTGAGTATGAGCGTCTTAAGGAAGGAAGTCAGTTTTGTTAATTGCGTTTCAGGTAATTTCGGAGGGACGTTTGGATTGGTCATAGGGATGAGTTTGGTCTCCCTCGTCGAGTGCAGCTTGTTTTGGATGAATTTTTTAAGGAGGAAATTTATGAATTGAAGAATTTGATGGTTGAATCTGCACACTGCACGAAGTTGCCTAGATTTATTTATTTCAGCTCTTTTCGCCCCTTTTTGGTTTCTTTCAGCTTCATTCGATTCTTGTTTTCTTAATCTGAATTTGTTTAAATTGTGCGTCACTTTCATATCGTATTCTCGGAAATAAATATTTAAAAAAATAATATTCGTGTCTCGTCAATGCACCGTGTTTAAGGACACACTTCCGGTCACGCACTTGCCGCCATAAGTTATAGATTTAACTTGAGCCCCACAAAGCTGTAAACAATGACCAAGTCAACAGTTTATGCCTTCATGGACGAGAACAACCCCTCTTACATTCGGTGCGACAATCACTATTTGCTACCTTAGCTGAAACCTTTTTTTCAGGCTCTTGTGGTTGTTTGTGTATGTCGCACTGTTGGGTTTGACCATATTTCTGGTTCTCTCGTTGTGGGACCAGTTTCTACTCAACCCCACCGTGACGACCCTAGAATCTACTACCTTCCCCGTAAGCGAAGTTCCCTTTCCCGGAGTGTCATTTTGCGAAATGAACAAGATCAGCAGGGCCAAAGCCGCAAAGTATGCCAGACATATGTGAGTGGCTCGGTGGTACCGTTTCGAAATTGAAGTAATTTTTAGGGCCGATCACTCGAGTTTGAACGAGACGGAAATCTTCGAGGGGATGGTGCTTTTTGGAAAATTGTACGATTTCGACTACGACGACAAGTACAATGATGTGACACTAAAACTGCAGGCTGTGCTCGATGAGATGGATGAAGATCTGATCTCGGTTCTAAAAGAGGTAGAGAAGTACATACATCCATGGTGGTCTATAGTGTCATTTCAGCTTGCAGTAGACTGCAAAGACATGTTGCTGGAATGCCGTTGGAAAGAAAAAAAAGTCAGCTGTTCGGAGTTGTTTGAACTGAGACGGACTTACAACGGATTTTGTTGCATATTTAACTACGTCAAAAAGTCGTACCACTTTTCGTAAGTTCTTTCAATCAAAATCACAAACTAACCAAATGCGTAGTCTAGAAATCGTCCTCAAAGAACCCCATAAAGGCGAAGAGGGTATCGGCGGAGGTCTAACCGTCTTCGTGAACCAAAACAAAGACGACTATTTCTACACAGCCCTAAGTTCCACAGGAATAACAGTAACAAAACTCGTCCAAAATCCACACTATTACATTTCCGTTCCAGATCCAGATTTTTCAACCAGGGAATTATCCGGACCAGCCCAGTGGGGCCCTGACTGAAGTGATCGTCGAGAACAACACTGAGAATTTTCTGAAAATTGTCCCCACGACTGTCTTTGCGGTCGACGAAGTGATGAGCTATTCACCAGACAAAGTTTTTTCAAATTTTGCTTTAGCACCCTAATAACAAATGCTTCTAGAGAGGGTGTCTTTTCGATGAAGAAAGGCCTTTAAAATTAGGGGGGTTTTATTCTCAGAGCGACTGCAACGTGGAATGTCGAATCACCAGTATCGTGGACCTGTGCCATTGTGTCCCGTTTATGATGCCATTGAGCACCAAAGAGACTGTGTGCACACTATCCGATTTGCACTGTTTAAACACATATAAAAGTAACCTTGAGTTCAAAGTGTAGACACCTGAAGACGTTGTTTTGTAGACAAATGGAATTTTCTGTTTCCGGAAAATGATAACACCGGCCACTTGCAACAGGAAAAGCAGAACGCTCTGCGCTGCAAAGAACTGTGTTATCCTTCCTGCAATGGAACGTCGTACGAAGTCCTTCTGGACAGCGCACCTTTTCATAAACGGCTGTAAGTAGCAGTTTTGGAGGCATAAATAAAACGTAACTTTTCTAGGAGCAAAGTGCATGAGAACAAGTCGTCGGTACATTTATATTATGCGCAAAGATTCTCGAAGTTGTATAAGCAAGATGTGGTTTATTACTGGTTTGAAATTCTAAGTATATATTTACAGAAAAGTAGTATATTAAGATGTGTTCAAAATACACTTTTAGGTAATTTCGGGGGAACCTTTGGAATCATTATTGGACTGAGTCTGGTGTCGCTGATCGAGTGCGGTTTATTTTGGTTTCAGTTTATGAAAGCAAAGTTGCAAAACTGAAATCACGCTTAATTTTACAATTCTTTTCACACCTTGTAACATCCCAACTTAATTAATTCTATCATAATAAAAAAAAAATGTGTGTGCAGCCACGCACGATAAAAGTGAAACTTTTGGAGTTTACTTCTTAAGAATCCATTTTCATTTTTAATACCCGCTACGACAAATTTTGGTTGCCGGGGTTCTCTGTTGCCCTGTACGAAGGGGACTTTACCAAGGAGGCCTCCCTGTACCAAGGGGGCCTACCTGTACCAAAAGGACCCCCTTGGGGGATGGTCCCAGGTCCCCCTTAGGGTTTCGTGTCGGGTTTGTGTCGGGTTCGTGTCGGGTTGCGGCGCAAGCCCCTACAAAAATCTTACACCCTAGGTTAAGAAGCTTTACTTCAAAATCCATAACTGTAGTTTCCTCTTGTCTGTTTGGCACTCATATGTACAGTTTTTTAGAATGGCCAACAGATCTGTTAGTCGGGAAGCTGGCGACAAAAAAGTGCAAGAAGTTTGTAAAATTTGATTTTTTTAGATCGTGTTGTACAAATCCCCCGTGCTATCAGCTTCCGGGACACCTAAAGTATTAGTACCCTCAAAGTATTTTGAAAACTTTAAAAAGTCAGCGACTGACTAAATGGATGAGAAATAACAACCATTTATTGAATTGTTTTTTTCCTTTAAAAACTAGAACTCACTCTCATGTACAATCCAGTTTCAAAATTTTTAAGTGAAAAAATGGTTGTCATTCCAATACCCTTAGTCAATCGGTCAGTTGTAGAAGTGGCGGCCTACCCGCCCACCGCATTCACATGTGGTGTCATGAACCATATGGCTTTTAGTCACAAAGAAGAACTGTGGAATACAAGAATCGAAATTTGGATACAATATAAAAATGGTTGTCATTCTGAACCAGTTTGTCAACCATTCATCAAAAATGTAAGTTTCAGTATAATATATTTTGGTGTAAATCTCAATTTGAATTTATTCTCATTACTGGTATAGGTTTCTTTGTGACTAAAAAGCGTATGGTTCTGGCACTGTTTGTGAGTGCGGTGGGCTGGTGGACATCGTAGTCATCGACTGACTAAATGGATGAGAAATGACAACCATTTTTTGAATTGTTTTTTTCTTTTAAAAACTAGAACTCACTCTCGTGTTCAATCCAATTTCAAAATTTTTAAGTCAAAAAATGGTTGTCATTCCAATACCATTAGTCAGTCAATCAGTTGTAAAGTTTTTGATCATTGTTTTGAGAAATTGACAGAGTAGAGAAGAACAAGTCAGTTGAGGGAAGAGAGAGAAATTTAATGGAGGCAAATAAGCTAGAATGTCTGATAAGCTACAAAGCTAAGAAACTTTAGGGAGCAGGTATATTGAAGAAAAAAATTAAATAAATCCAAGGTTTCACAAGTGTAAATTCCGCAAAGAAAATCTTTTAATTAATTAACTAGTGAGCAACAAAATTCGTGATCGCAGTTGGCTAAACGTATATCGGTTCTTTTACTTTACTGTTTACATTAATCGTCAATTCACATTACTCGATGACTTTTTACACAATCGTATCGATCAAGAATCGACTCAAAATTTTGGATTCAGAGGCTCCTACGATCACGAATTTTGTTGCTCACTCGTTATGTTTCTGTATTGGATTGGCTATCCACTGGCCAATTTTTAAATTTTCCAAATCACTTTGAGGGTACTAATTAAAATTCCACCTTGGCGAGCGCGCCTGCGCCGGGTGTCGCTGGCTCTTGGACATTTACCCTCAGAACCAGACCATTACAAACTTCTTCTCCGCGTTTGAAACGCGTTTCGGAGATGGCGCCACCACCTCCTCCTCATCCAACCCAACCATTTCATTCTTCATCACTACAGTTGTTTTTCATTCGGCCTCGGTGAGCGCAGTGTGTCGGAGGTGCAGCAGCCATGTGTGCGACCCATTAAAAAAGAATTTGGTCTTTTGTGCAGTATGTGAGCAGTTGTTCAGTGAGAATATGGCGGAAACAGTGCGTTGTGTTTGCTTTGTGTTGTTGTTGTCCTTGCAGCAGGCCCTGACCGAGGATACGGCCCGACCCGACAGAAGTAGGTGCATCGCACTTTGCGTGAGCTTTGCGGCCCCTTTTCCATTAGTTTTAAGCGCGAGGGTTAATAACCAGAGCGTCCGAATTAATTTCGGGAAAATGTGCAGTCGCGGCTCGAAACAATGTCCCTTTGTGCGGACGCTGACACATTTAATGTTTCGTCGCGGAAACGACCCGATCCAGGCGGCCGGTGACCTTGAGGGGTGGTGGGAGCGACGGTGTTAAGTGGTTTCTGATCGGGAGCTTTGATACATGAAAACTTTTTCAGATGGGGGTTGGCATTTTTTGGGATTCGATTGATGTAATTTTACGAGCCTACTCGATGTATGAATCATTATCATTTATTCATTAAAAACACCTTGTATGTATATTCAGAATTTACAAATGTTTGATAACTTTATTTTTTAATTCGTCGTTCATCCTAAATGTTTCAATTCCTGTAAACTGCCGAAGACCACTTACACATCTCCCCCAACTTCACATTTTCCCCACACGTGGCCTATATTCCCGAATTAGCACTCAGGCAAAAAATTGGGCGAAGGAGTAGTCCAAATATCCACATCTGCACCATTTCAGGACCCACCTCTTTGTTTACCGCGGCAGCACGTGTCCCGTTCAGCTGCCCCTTGTAATAAAAAAGAATTACTGTTGCATTGTTTGGGGAAGGCAGCGCCCTCGGTGTTTTTCCTACAAGAAGTTTTGTTATCAACATGTGCTCTAAAGAACAGATTAATTGTCTGGAGACTGACGCATTTTCGAACCGGATATGCACTCGGTCGTGTTTCCTCTGTGGCGGTGGTTTTTTATTTGTTTGCACCGAAAATAAGAGGCCTAACAATAAAATTATAATACAATGGAGGGTTATAAATTACTGATGTATGCTAAGAACATGAGTATGTAACTACTGTATCAAGTTATTTCATTTTGTAAACGAACAATAATAATCTCTCCAGCAAGCAGATGTGAACACGTTCTTTGTTTGATATATACCTACCACTAGTGACTAGGGTTTCGACAAGAAATACCTGAGATCCTGTTCAGCTGTGCCCTTTGTTATCTGTGATCTGACACGTCCCAAAATAGATGTTTATGAAGACAGCTCTGCTATTTGATCCACAAATAATCATTTTGTGAAACCGCGTCGAATGTCGAAGTCAGCGCAAACTTTCCATTCCTCTATATTCTAACAATTTCAAATGTTTCTTTTAAGGTAATTAAGTGAGCAGTTAGACAAGGTTGTTCCAAAATAAATAGCCGTTATTTGTTTATACTGTAAGTGGTTCTTAGTTCATTCATCAATTCGTGGAGTTTAGTAAAGTGAGTCAACATGTTTTCAGTTACATCTCAGCCCAAAATAACAGGCGACTATTTAATATTGAAGGAGATTGGCACCCCTTCACCTTGACACTTAGGAAGAGCCATAATTGATCCGACAATTTTTTGACTGTTAGTTTGACTTTAATTTGAAATCATGTGCTAATATAAGATCGGTAAAGTATAACCAAATTTACAAAGAAAAATAGGCAAGAAAAAACTGGATTCAAATAACTTGGCAAGTGAACGAAGAAAATCATAAAGAATCGCCTGAGTTAATCAGACTGATGAAACCTAATTAAATTATTTCGAAAGCTATGGTGCTTCAAATGTGGAAAAGATCTCTGAAGAAAGAAAGAAAATTGTTATAGTGCGAGGCACAATAATCTGACACCCCATAAACCGGGGCCCATTGCCGCAAATTAGATGCACAATGAGAACGGTTCAGGGTTGTAAATCAAAAGGAGCGGCAACGTCTTTGAGTTGCTTGTTTATTGGTGGATGAAACCACACTTTGGTCTCGGAATTGTTAAATAATTGTGGGCAATAGACTCCGTTTTATTGGGTGTTACATTATGTTGGCCCGTACTATAAAGAATGAGTGGTTTCACAAGGCGTTTCTAACTGGGCATATATGAGTCCAACTTCTGAGTATGTCACGCCTTTAGATTCTATGGTCCTCCTTTTCAAGTTCTGGCAAGAGATTGTAGAATTTTTAAACCTCAAGGGGGTAAATTTTGAAAATTCAGGAGAGAACTTGTCTTGAACTTGGCTTCCAGATCATCATCGTATGTAAATTGACGCGACCAATCCGTCTGTACCCTTGGCTTCCCCCTAAATTAAGCCTAAATCTCCAAAATTGCATCCAATGGCCATTATCTGGTAGAAATCGACCTCCTGAATCCAACGGTGTAACCCTTACCCCGATATCTCTAATGGTTTCGAAGATATAGCTTTTTGACACTTTCGTTAACACCCAAAAACATTTTCGCTCATATCTCGAAATATGTATATAGGTCACTGACCTGATTTGGTAGTACTTACCAGCGTATTCGTCTTGAAATTCTCTTTAATTTGAATGTGTAATATGTACTGAAGTGTGTGCTTTGAAGATATTAGGAGTGGTAGACCGAGATAGGACGTTTCTGACGGCGCCATTGAAAGAGAAACTCCATATTTGCTAAAGTTAGAGGCTACGTCGCGAAGAGTTTAGTTGGACAGTATTAAAAATACTACTAAAAATTTAAACTTCAAGGTGGTAAATTAAAAAAAAAAAAATATATATTTTTTGTCCCAAAGCGGGACATTTTTGCCCTCGCTGGGGATAGCGGAACAGACAGCCTGAAAGGGGGACTGTCCCGCCCAAAAGCAGGTTAGGGGGCGTCCGTTAATTACATGAGGCGTTTGGGGGGGGGGGGGGTCGAGCCGAATCTCACGTGGTGGAGAGGAGGGGTCTGGGCAAAATATGGCTAAATCCTACACAATAATATTTTTCTTCAAACGTCAGAGAAACGTGACATTGTATACGTCAGTGGGTTATGAAAAATCGCCATTTCTCTGGCTAGACAGCCAAAAATGTTGTCTGCCGCCTAATTGACAATACTTGCTGCCTAGGCAGACAAAGTGTTATGTCTGCCGTTCAATTGACCATTTTTGCTGCGTAGACAAAATATTTTGTCTGCCGCTCAATTTACCAATAGTGTGCTTTGAAAATTTCGAGAGGCCTGTCAAATCGGCAACTTGGAAGTCCTAGCAGAAAATTTAACCACAAGTAGAACTCGTCAAAATAAACATTTCGCGAACGCTCTCTTACGGATTTAAAATTAGGAATACTTTAACCCCTATAACCAATACTCGCCTATGGTCCCAATTTCATTCATTGTGAGGAATATACAAAAACTTTACCCGATAAACGAATCGAAATAAAAACTGTTTAAATGGAAACATGTACTAACCTACCATAATATGCATAATATTGAAAACGTTAGGTTCGAATGTAATAAACTCTCTAACTTAGGATAAATGTTGACACACCGACAAACTAAAATCTACTATCAACGACAAATTTTTTGTCCCAATTTTTTACTTCGTAGGGCAAAAACTCTCGGATGCATTCAAGTACATTTAATCATTCGCGGAGGGTGAAATAAGAGGCCAGAAAAATGTTCAAAAAAATTGTAGTAGCAAATATACAAAATGTTTATTTTGACGAGTTCTACTTGTGGTTAAATTTTCTGCTAGGACTTCCATATCACCCTGTATAATTTCGATTTTTTGAAATTTAAATTATTTCATTTAGGAATTTATCGCTGAAGTTTACATTATTTTTAAGAAAATAAAATTTCCTAAAACTTGTGTATGACGTCTTAGAAAATAATCGGGAATTTGAATCGACTTCGAAAAGACTTGAAATCTATTGAGGCGAATTGAAGAAACTTGAATCGGCTTGGAAAAGACTTGGATTGTCTTGAAACGACTTCAAAGACTCGAGGCGACTTGAAACGACATGAAATGTTTTGAAGGGACTTGAGGCAACTTGAAATGTTTTGAAACCAATTGAAGATTTGAAAAGACTTGAAATGACTTGAAAATATTTTGAAATAACTGAAAGCGACTTGAAGAAACTTGAAACGACTTGAAAGGACTTCGAAGCGACTTAAAATGTCTTGAAGCGACCTGAGGGGATACGTTGAAGGGATTGGAAGCATTGGAGGCTACTTGAAAAGACTTGAAGTAATCTGGGAAGACTTCAAATACCTTGAAGAGACTGGAAGCAACTTGAAAAGACTTGAAATACCTTGAAGAGATTTGAAATCTCTTGAAAGACTTGAAGCGAATTGAAGAGACTTGAGATGTTTTCTAAAGACTTGAGGTGACTTAAAATGTTTTTAAGGAAATTGAAGCGACTTGAAAAGTCTTGAAATGTCTTGAAGAGTCTTGAAACGACTTGAAGAGAGATGAAGCGACTTTGAGAAACTTGAAACGACTGGATATGAAATGTTATGAAAGGTCTTGCAGCGACTTGAAGCGATTTAAAAGGACTTGAAGCGAATTGAAACGACTTGAAATGACTTGAAAATATTTTGAAGAGACTGAAAGCGACTTGAAGAGAGATAATGCGATCTGAAGAAACTTGAAACGACTTGAAATGTCTTGAAGAGACTTGAAGCGACGTGGGAAGATTTGAAATATCTTGAAGGGATTGGAAGCATTGGAAGTGACTTGAAAAGACTTGCAGCAACCTGAGAAGACTTCAACTACTTAAAATACTTAAAAAGCAACTTGAAACGACATGAAATGTTTCGAAGGGACTTGGGGCGACTTGAAGTCTTTGAAGAGTCATGGAACGATCTGGGAATATTTCAAATAATATCTTGAAGGGAGTGGAAGCCACTTGAAAAGATTTGAAATGCCTTGAAACGACTTGAAGCGAATTGAAAAGGCTTGAGAGTTTTGAAGAGACTTGGCGCGACTTGAGAAATTTTCAAAGGAATTGAAGAAACTTGAAGAGACCTGGGAAGATTTGAAATGTTTTGGCCGGGATTGAAGCGACTTCAAAAGAAAGAAAGAAAGAAAGAAAGAAAGAAAGAAAGAAAGAAAATGTCTTGAAGCGACCTGGGAAGATTTGATATATCTTGAAGGGTTTGGAAGCGACTTGAAAAAACTTGCGAACTGTCTGGAAAATACTTGAAGAGTCTTGGAGCGATCTGGGAGCACTTCAACTAATATCTTGAAAGGACTGGAAGCCACTTGAAAAGACTTGAAATATATTCCTTGAAGCGACTAAAAGGATCTGAAATGTCTTGAAAGACCTGAAGCGAATTGAAGAAACTTGAGATGTTTTGAAAGGACTTGACGTGACTTGGAAATGTTTTGAAGAGAATTGAAACGACTTAAAAAGTCTTGAAATGTCTTAAGGAGTCTTGAAGCGACTTTAGAAAACTTTTGAAGGGACGGGAAGCTACTTGAAATGTCCTTTATCGACTTGAAGAGAGATGAAGCGACTTTGAGAAACTTGAAGCGACTTGAAAGAACTTCAAATGTTTTGAAAGGACTTGAAGCAACTTGAAGAAACTTGAAGTGATTTTAAACCACTTGAAATGTCGTGAAGCGACGTGAAATCAAGAGTATTTTATGTAGATTTGGAAAATAACAAATTTATGTTTTTTTTTTTTTGTAGAAACGAATCGATAAAAGTAGTTCTTTATAGAGAATTAAAAAATGATGTATTACACGACCTCTCATTTAAATTTTTTAAGGGTTTGGTTTCCCTTGATAACAAAATTGACCTGTTCGAGCGTTTTATGAAAGGTCTTGAAGCGACGTGAAATTTGTTAAAAAAACTTGAAACGACTTGAGACGATTTAGAGCGAATTGAGACGACACTGAAAAGATTTTGAATGTCTTGAATTGACTTCAAAGACTTCAGGCAACTTGAAATGTTTTGAAGGGACTTGAGGCAACTTGAAATGGTTTGAAAGGAATTGAAGATTTGAAAAGACTTAAAATGCCTTGAAAATATTTTGAAGAGACTGAAAGCGACTTGAAGAGAGATAATGCGATCTGAAGAAACTTGAAACGACTTGAAATGTCTTGAAGAGTCTTGAAGCGACCTGGGAAGATTTGAAATATCTTAAAGGGATTTAAAGCATTGGAAGCGACTTGAAAAGACTTGAAGCAACCTGGGAAGTCTTCAAATATCTTGAAGAGACTAGAAGGGACTTGAAAAAACTTAAAATGTCCTGAGCAACTTGAGGAAACTTGAAACGGAATGAAGGAACTTGGAATATTTTGAAACTACATACTTAAAATACTTAAAGCAACTTGAAACGACATGAAATGTTTCGAAGGGACTTGAGACGACTTGAAATGTTTGAAGAAATACTTGAAGAGTCATGGAATGATCTGTGAAGATTTCAAATAATATCTTGAAGGGAGTGGAAGCCACTGAAAAGGCTTGAGAGTTTTGAAGAGACTTGGCGCGACTTGAGAAGTTTTCAAAAGAATTGAAGAAACTTGAAGCGACCTGGGAAGATTTGATATATGTATCTTGAAGGGATCTGGGAGCACTTCAAATAATATCTTGAAAGGACTGGAAGCCACTTGAAAAGACTTAAAATACCTTGAAGCAACTTGAAAGGATTTGAAATGTCTTGAAACGACTTGAAGCGAATTGAAAAAACTTGAGATGTTTTGAAAGGACTTGAGGTGACTTGGAGAGAATTGAAGCGACTAAAAAAGTCTTGAAATGTCTTAAGGAGTCTTGAAGCGACCTGAGAAAACTTTTGAAGGAACAGGAAGCTACTTGAATTAAATTTTTTAAGGGTTTGGTTCCCCTTGATAGCAAAATTGACCTGTTCGAGCATTTTATTCAGAGTTTTTCGAAATTGGAATTGTTGGGGGTACAAATTTTAGTTGGGAGACCTGTACATAAATATTTTACACAAGTTACTGCCATGGTCCCAATTAGTCATAGACATGCGTCACATGTCCTACATGCCCGCGTAGATGAAATATCTGGTCTAAAAAATATTTGTTGTTAGAATTTGCGAATTTTGAGGATGTATCTGACTTGTTCTAGAAGATCCGTAATTAAGGTAAAAACAAAGTTCCGCAATAAAAACTGATAAGAACGGTTTCAAGGTTATTTTTGCATAAACTTCACTAAAATAGGTTATAAAAATAAATGTTGACGAATGTACTCAGAGGAGGTCGAAACTTGGGCAGCGGATTAACTGGGAGACAAAATAACGAACGGAAGAAACACGGAAGTTCGCAAGGAAGAATGAAAAAAAAAGTAAAAAGAGAAACATGATTCAGTATAGGTATAAATAAATACAGACGAGAAATAAAAAGATATTCAGAGGGTGATATAAATAGGTGCTCACTCGTTGATGGCTCAGAATGACTAAAAGCAATGTGCAGCCACGGTTCTTATCATATTTTTAGCGGTTTTTGCATGTTACCAGAAAGGAAGTCAGTAAAATCAAAAATATCTGTCTTTTCCTGTCCGTTTTGCAATACCATTCGGTCGACTGCACCCACAAAGACCGTTCTCACGTTAATGACAAGTCACCTTCTAATTCCTGTCATGCAATGCGACAATAAAATGTTTTCTTTCACAACACACATCAAGAAGGATGTTGAGGAAGCTTGCAAAATTTGGAGCGCAGTTGGTTCTTTGAAAACCGGAAGTGATTATGGAAGACCTTTGCCATTAACAAGTCCCGAGTGCGAAGACGTCGTTGGCATTCACAATTATATTAATTTAATCAAGTGGTATGCGTGAAGGTGTTGAGAACATCTTTTCATTTTCAAAACTACCTATAAGGCAGAAGAGTGAAGATCTCATGAGACTGTCGACTGAAGTTTATTTAACCTTCGTTAGAAGGGCTAAGTCATATCTTCCAAGAGGACAAGGTGTTGGACGTAGTGGCGCTACCAAAACACAGCCCGAAAAACAAACAACTTCATGACCAAATTTTTATTTGAACAGCTTTGTGTTTACTAAACAAAGGCACAGATTGTTAGCATGTCCTTCGTCAACGTCAGTTAATCGCTGCTGCATTTTACACCAGAGGATGTCCACTCTTGCGACTTTCACTCGTTGATGCACCATATTGCAAGCAGAGACGACACATTTCAGACCGAGGGGCGTAACACCTGCCATTACCCCGTCGACCATTCGTAACGGGGCTAAAAATTTGTGAAGAGGGCGGGCTGTCGTGAAAGGGAGATTTCACGGCGGTTTTTTGGTGGACGCAGTCTTTGTCTTTGAGGATAACAAAATACTCATTTTTCTTTACAAGTCAACCCTAACCACAAACAACATTCATCAATCATTGGTAATGGTGCTGTTATTTTGGCAACCCTGACCACCTCCCTACGAACATCACAGCTTTCACCAAGCTTTTCCGTGATATTAATTCTCTGTTGACACCCATAACCCAGTTTTGCCAAAATATCATTGAACCGTAGCCAACCTCCGAGACACAAAGTCCCGACTTCGGCCGTCTGGACAACTGCAATCATCGATCTGTATTTCCTTCGGAAACAATTAAGAGAAACCGCAAACAGTAAGGTCACCGTTATCACATAAACAACACTGAAACCGCTTTTTCCTGCGTAAAAACTAAAATAAATTCTATATTGTTAAAGGAAACGCTGCATCGTGACTCACGTGCGATTTTTCAAATTTAACGAGACATTTTCCGGTAATTAAAAAACGGCCGACCTTCGCGTTAGTTTCGCTGCAGGAACGGCTACTCGCCGGCGAGTGCACCGCGTCGGGGACGGTTGGATCCGGAGCCGGAAATGCCGCCTTGAATACAAATCGCGACTTTAAACTGGTTCTCTGATTCACTTCCCTCGCCAAATTGAAAGCGGGAATGAATCACGGATTTTTCGACGGAAAATCGATGTGGAAAATCGGATGGAATGACCAGAAAGTGTTGAGGTAGACGTTGCCTGGGATACACGACGTGGGATGACTCAGCCGAGGGAGGTGTCGAAAATTGATTAAAATTGTCCTGCTGATTTGCAACGTATGCAAACTCAACTCAAAGTGGGCCCAATATTAATTTAGCATATAATTTGAGTTTCTTGAACCTGTATCTATTTCTGTTGGTATGTCTGTGTTACGAGGCAAAATAAATCATGAAATGCAAAGAAAAGCAAACATAAATATGTATTAGTCCTTGTTGCTATTGCAACTTTGTCTACAGTTCAAAAAATTGGACGAAAGTAACATAGGGCTTGTATAACGGTATAAGAGAGAAGAATGGAAGTAGAATTCAGTCAAGGAAAGGAAACAATAGGTCAGAAGCACAACATTCAAGGTAATCAGTACCGCGTTACTATGTTCATCTCAAATGATAACGCAGAAACAACAGCAGCCTTGGAGGGCTAATAAGAAGAATGTCATAAATACAAGGAAGCAGATCGTGACTATCAGTGTCAAAACTTCATCGTGAATCACATTCACGATTGCTACATTGCGCTAAGGAAGCAAACACGAGATAAAGTTGAAAGTTCCGAAAACAATTTTTGAGATTTTAACAAAGCGGTCTCTACTAAAGGAACTGTTTACATCAGAAATCCGTTAGATGTGCGAAGTCCACAGAGATAAAGAACATTACCATACCTACAAGTCTTACACGTTTTCCACATTCAAAAACAACGTTATATTTACAAAGCTGCTATTTTCATTATTTTATCTTTGGTGTTCATCAAGGCATGAAACTGTCTTTAGGTTCTCAGGCCTTAATGTTTAGGTTTCTAAATTCTCACTCTTTCAGTTTTTTTTTTAGAATTTTCAGCTTTGTAAAGAGCAAAAAATTGAGCATAGTGTGAGAAAAAGAAGAATCTTGAGATGAACAGATGAATCTATGTACATATTTGGTTCTATTAAATTCTATTTTGTAATTTATAGAAATTTCTGGGTGTAGTTTTGGAACAACCTGGTTACGACCATACTGGTTTTCGTCTGGTTCAAACTTGCCTTGTAATGCAGTAAACAAACAAATTATTTTGTTGAATCAGATTAGTTTTTGCTATGCTGCTATTGTTGTAGCAAAAGCTGCCGACAAAATGAGCAGTACCTTTGACGTAGACTAAATCATGCCTTTATTGCTTCGAAAACGCATTACCTACTTATTGTTACACTTGTGTTTCTTCCAGGGTCATCGATAAAAGTCATTGGTTAAAATCGATAAGATTCATATTGTGCTAAATGTGCAATTATCTTATCATATCCCAAACAAACACACTGCTCTAAATAAATATTTCTTGACGTTATTGACAGGATGAGATTCCGCCGCGATGTTAAAAATAGTCACCGCACTTCTGGTGTGACTACCCTCTTCGACTACAAGGTCAACAGTGCTCTCAACAAAACAGGACGACTCGAAAAAGAGCTTCAATACATATAGTTCCGTACAAATAGTATTGGATTCAAGACCGACCCCTGTGGTACACCACACCTCAATTCAAAGACGCGTCTGCATTCCGCCTCCACACCACATCCGCAATGGCATTTTCGATTAAAAACGGTTACCATCTTGCCAGAAGTGAATGCACTGAGGTAACAGAAGCAGCACTCGGTGTCAAGGGTCGATGACTAATTAATTCCACTTACGGTGGATTAAGTGACACGAAAGTAGCGCCTGTTAAATTTAGAGTTAATTTCCGTTAAGAGCTTGGCCGTTTTTGCTTGATGTAAACTGTTTGCAGCTTTGGAGAGATATTGATAATAAAGTGAGCCTTCGCTTTAGACATAAACACTGGCTGCGTGTAAACATTGACGTTTTTCATGTATAGCAAATTAGCACAAAACCGAAAAAATGGCGGTAGAAAGTAGGTTTCGGTGCATATTAAGTAACAGCTTCACCTGCCTCTAATATTAAAGTTTACAACGTTCTATTTTCAGTCGGATTAAAATAGTCCCTGTATGCACTGTGTGCAGTACGGCAATTATTTCGTAACATAATAACCGGGCAGTTCATCAACACCGTATACGATAAACTCTGGATATCGTCCAAGAGACACAATCAATAACACTTCGTCGAATTGGCTAAATTAGCATTTTGATGTGGGCCGCGACACGCATGTGTTACTAAATTAATTAGTCTTGAAACAATAACCTAAATGATGTAAGCTTATCTCACTTTCTAACAGTTTTGGGATCTTATGCAACGACCTTGAATTTCGTCCAAACTTTTACGACCTTGATATGCAAAATAATGTTTTTGTCAATAATTGCACAAACCGTCTCGTTTATGCGATTCCTGTGGAGTTGACAACGACCGATACGTGGCTATCAAAAGAAGGTCACCACGTTGCTGGAGTCATCCAAGAGATAACCCAAATTTGGATTCGAAAAGACCGCCGTTGAACGGAAGTCCTCTTATTGTGCGATGATAATGGAATTCGTTCTTGACGAAGAGCTGTTGGCTGTGTTCCACCTCAAAAAGTTCAATTCGAGCGGCGGTCACGGTGTCTGCCTGCCGATTGTCTTTTGTCCCCCATGTGTTGCCAACCGTGCAGAAATTCCAAAACTCATCTCCCCTGCGAAGATGCTAATTTCGTATCCGTCTGCATTTTTTCCGTTTCGCCGCTTTGGCCGACGTCCAAATGCCCCGATTTATTTCAAACGAAAAAATCCCATAGCTTTCCCTTCTTTTTGCGGATCTTCTTGTGAATGGGTCGTGATTTTGGTGTTGGGCAAAAGTGGCGAGACAAATTAGTAATGTATTCTGACATTTTTTTTCCAAATTAGCCAGGAGATCCTAGTGCCAATAGAGCCTCTGAACTGGCAGGCAAGAATGGTCTTTAAATCAGAGAAGAGAGGAATTCTGAGGAATGCTGAAGAATCTTAAATAGTGCCGAGAACTCCTGAAGAGCACCGAATCGTCCTGGACTAGTAACGAATGATAAAAAGGTCCTGAAAAGGAAAAGGAATCCTGAAAAACGTCGAGGAGAACTCAAAAGTTTCCAAATAGAGTTAAAGTATCGTAAATAAGCATTTTTTTGCTATAAAACTGACAAAAATCAAATATGGAAATATATTTTATAACTGGAGCAACTTGCTAACTGGAGGCAAAGAGCACGTTGATGCACGCACAAAATCGGTTCGGACTGCTGAATTTGCAATATGTACATACATTTTACGATATACGCCCAATATACACCGCACTTTGGATTTTTCTAATAATAGTAGCTACCCTAATTCTTATAACCGCCGCCACCAATAGGGACCACTCGTTGGCAGTAAACGCTGACCCCAGGGTCATGTTGCTCGTAAAATAATACTCCCCTATTATGTAGTTCAGAAAACTTATTATATAAACAGAACTGATTGTACCAGCAACACAGTTGTATTTTCGTTATCCCAATAAACTTTTATAAGGCTGAAATTTTATTTCATCGTTCCAACAAGTCGATGAAATAAACTCGAAACGATCACTAGTTTCTTTAATATTAGAATAAATCGAAATTTATTTAATTTACAATTGATTGGATTGAATCGAAATACAGAATTGAAAGAACAATATTTATGAAAAAATCTAATAGGATATGATAAGAACTGATGAGGCTTAAATGGGTAATCCTCGCAATTGAAAAATTGGAATTGTGTACGGAATGTGTATTAAAAATTTATAGCTGCAAATCTATTTACTTGGGGATCAAACTTCTCATAATCGAAGCTCAAACATACAAATAATAATAGATAGAGAAAACCTATTTCAAACTTGTATAGAACATGTCGTTCTTCTGTAATGGAAAAGTGCACAATAAACATCGCAAACTATTACAAAACATCAACAGTTGCAAAAAGACATTACACAACAAATTAAAAGCTCAGCAAACATAAATCGATGGTATGTGTGCATAAATTGCCGCACTTCGGATCAGATTTTGGATTAGAAATCACCACAATCTTGCATAAAATTTGCAACCACGGAACCAATTAACGGAACAAAATAAAGTTATTGCTTGGTTGGTAGTCTGGCAAAAAGTGATCTCGATTTACAGATTTCACTTAATAATTTTAGTGCCTTGCTTTATCTGCTCTAAATCTACCTTTGTGGCAAACATTAAATAAAACATTTAAGTCAACATCGGGTGATATCATGCGTTCATAAAAATGTGTAAGACAAAAATATCGTAAATTCCGGTGGACTGTTTTCACCTATAATATTTTATGATCTGGTCTTGACATTACCAGCGGCCAAGTTTAAGTTGATGCAGATGTGGGTTTTCCAAATGTTTATCAATATTTTCTCGTGTGGTCACCAATTGTTGGTTTAGTGACGTCTTGTCGTGGTGTGTGAAGAGTGATTTTAGTAGACTATATTATACGAAATAGCTACGATAGCATAAAATAAACAAATTACGATTTTGATATCGGTTAGACGTTTCCTAAGAATAGTTATCAAAGGCGGATGCTTTTTTCACCAACCAAACAATAAATTGGTATAGATAAGCAAAGTGCACCAATATGGATGCATATCGTAATCAGTTTGTTTATTAATTAAATTTTATTCGTCAAGGCCAAGGGTTCCGTAAGACGATTTTACCCGCCGAAATTTGAATTTTAGTACCTACCGTTATTCGGCGCGACAGCACTTTCGTTAATCCTGCCATTTTGGGTGGACATCAACGTCTGTTGTTTAATTGTCTATGACTTAGAAAAATTATTATTTAAATGTACTGTAATTTTCTGGTCTTTGAATGCCTTCATTATTCATTTACTCTATTTTTATCATCACAACCTGACGCGTGGTGGTTATATTTTTGGTCCTGATCTTCCGGTCGACCTTTTCATCTATCTTCTAAAGGTCACTTGATTTCCGTGTCTCGACAAAGTTGTGCGTTGAAAGAATAAGAACATTACCAAGTAGATTGAATGTCCTGGGCGACAATAAATTTCGGTCGTAAAAACGTGATTTGCATGTACATATTAGATTTGTTGCGTTATTTTATGTCCTAGTTTTTTCTGCGTGTATTTTCAATTTTGCATCCACATCCATACTTATATTTAAATTATTATTATCCACAGGAAATTCATGGTGATTCATTCCATTTAGCCCACTATGAATATGAATACTTTGCATGTTTCTAAATATTTTTCTCTGTGGATATAAAATTATATAAAAAATACACGCCTTACATAATTGTCATAATTGAAATTAACACGATTTAGCCAGCCGCGAAAGCGCGATTTCTCAATCGTCTGTGAAATGCAGGTAAATGGGGCGAAATCGGCTTGATTTACATCCAACGCGACCAAATTGTGATGGGAATGAAAGTGCGTATCTTTCGTTGAGCGTCACAATAAATTAGTCTACAGATAAAAAACTTAGCACTTCTCCAATTTCTTATCTCGAAACTGTTCCAGCTGAGCAACATCCTGCCAGAGACTTCAGCCGCCACACACTTGTGAAGCCCAGGATATACCACGGCCGAGAGAAGCGACAGATATCGTCGAGCAAAGATGAGGTACGGATTGTGGGCACGGTAAAGTTGTCGTAGGAAAATAAAAAGTGTAGCACTTGACTTAACCGTGATCATTTTGTAAATTTAACAGGCATTTTTCTCAAACATCTTAAAAAAAGGCTAAAAGACATGAGCCATAAATGAATCAGATTAATAAAGACATTCTCCCAATTCCTACAAACACCAAATTGCCATCAACGCGTCCATCACTAAAACCCAATTTACCACTTTACCCAATTAATCACCCAATTTCCGAGACACCCACTCTCCAACTCTTGCCGCAGCGATAAGCCGAAGTTCAACGACTACTTATCTCTTCGTTTTTGCAGGGCACCCCGTATCATCTAGACCACGTGACGGTCACCATCCCCGTGGAGGGCGAAGATCTCACCCTAGATCTCACGCTCAACAAGCAGCTCATTCCGAAGGGGTTCTTTCGGAAGACGCAAGAGAATGGTAAACACAGAGTCGTCAGACCGGCACCTGAAGAGATCAATTTGTGCCATTACGGGGGGACTGTCAGAGACAGACCGGGCTCGTGGGTGGCACTATCGACATGCGACGGCCTGACGGGGGCTGTGTTCGACGGGGTGGAAATGCACTACATTGAAAATACGGGCGACGAGCATTTCTGGTACAGACATGCGGATCTGGTGGAGAACAACAAGACGTGCGGGTTTCCTAGTGCGGCGAGCGGGGAGCGACACAGTCCTAATAGGATGTTGAGGGTAGGTTTCTTTAAATTGGTGCTTAGTTTGCAAGGATCTTAATTGGATCTCGTGTGGGTTTCAGTACAAAAGAGCCGCGGAGCAGAACGAGCTGGTTCGGGGACCCTACAACGCCAACAAAGAATCGAAATACGTAGAATTAGTTCTAGTTGTTGACAATCGTGAGTACAAGGAACTGGGCGAGAGCACCAGCAAAGTGGAAAATCACTGCAAGAACATCGCCAACATCATCAACGGCGTAAGTTACTTTACTCTTATTTAGTACCATTTTATTACAATTTTATTTTCTGCAGCTCTACGCCCCGCTCAACATCTTCATCGCCCTAGTGGGCGTCGTCATCTGGACCGAGCACGACGAGATCAACTTCCACACCAACGGCGACACCACCCTGACCAATTTCCTACATTATCGCCGCGAGAAGCTCGTGAAGGAGCACCCCAACGACAACGCTCAACTCCTAACGTGAGCCGCCACGAATTCTCCCCGACGTTACTGACTTGATTTTTTAGAAAATTTAACTTCGATAACGGCGTCGTCGGGAAGGCGCTCAAGGGCCCCATTTGCACCTACGAGTACTCGGGCGGGGTCAACACCGACCACTCGACGGTGGTGAGTCTAGTGGCGACCACGGTAGCCCACGAGATGGGACACAACTTCGGCATGGAGCACGACACGAACGAGTGTACGTGTCCGGATGAGAGGTGCATCATGGCGCCAAGCAGTTCCACCGTAGCCCCCACACATTGGTCCTCTTGTAGCTTAAATTATTTATTGTTGGCGTTCACCCACGGGATGGACTACTGTTTGAAGAACAAACCGGCGTCGTTGTTCGACAGCCCCGTTTGTGGCAACGGTTTCGTGGAGCCGGGGGAGCAGTGCGATTGCGGTTTACCAGACCGGTGCGATAACTCCTGTTGCAACGCCACCACTTGCATGTTGTACGCAAATGCCAGTTGTGCTACCGGAGAGTGTTGCGATCTAACGGTAATGACTACATCCCTGTTGTCCATAACTTACATATTATTTTAGACCTGCAAGCCCAAAGGTGCAGGGACAATGTGTCGCTCCGCCGATTACGAGTGCGACCTCCCCGAATACTGCACGGGGCAGAGCGAATACTGCCCCGCCGATATCTACAAGATGGACACGGAAGTCTGTGATAACGGGAAAGCTTTCTGCTATCACGGCTTTTGCCGAACGAGGACAGACCAATGTAAGCTTTTGTGGGGCGAAACGGGAAAGTCCAGCGACGACCAGTGTTACAAAATGAACGTCAAAGGCAACCGACATGGAAATTGCGGCTACAACAAATTCAATCAGTCGTTCTTCAAATGCAACGATGAGTAAGTGGTTTATCTAGTCCGTCGTGACATTAAAGCCGAACCTCAATGAGTTGAGTCACTTAGTGACAAATGCAGTCTAATTGGAGGCATTAAGTGGAAGCCGATGTTGCAACTGCTCGATAATTAGCAAGTATGAGGTAAACTCGGTCCACAGTTGAGAGCAATGTACTTCACGACGATCTAAAATGTTAATGTTTTTTTGCAGGAACGTTCTCTGCGGGATGCTACACTGCAAGCACCTCAACGAGCGTCTGGAATTCGGGATGGAATCGGTCTCCATCCTGTCGCACAGCTTCCTGAACCTCAAAGGGTCGATAGTGGCGTGCAGGACTGCCATCGTCGACCTGGGGATCAACCAGGTGGATCCAGGCCTCGCCCCCGATGGAGCCAAATGCGGCGAGGGCAAAGTACTAACTTACCTACCCACCGTTGTTCCATTTCACATCCTCCTTTCCAGATGTGTGTCAACCAGAAGTGCATGTCGGTGGCTAGTCTGCAACTCGAAAGTCGTACGTGCCCCCACGACTGCAACAACAACGGTTGGTGCAACAACCTGGGCCACTGCCACTGCAAGGACGGCTACGCGCCCCCGTTCTGCGAAGACCCCGGTCCTGGGGGTTCGGAGGACAGCGGCCCAGCTAGTGACCCGGATGGTAACTATTCACCTAGTGGTGGTACCGTAGATTACTGTAACTGAATTTATAGCGCGCAAAGATTTCGTGACAGCCCTCTTCGTCATTTTCCTGGGCATCATCCCGGGGCTCGTCCTCTTCGCGTTCCTGATGTACTACATGAAGCACAACGGCTTACAGTTCCGGGCGACCAAGTCCCCGGCGCCTACGTACGTAAAAAACTGTCTTCTTTCCAGTTTCCAGCATGTTTTGACTGCATGTCGTGGTGGTAGTTTCCTGTCCAAGCGTTCTTCCGTTCGTACAGTGTCGGAAAGTGTTAGTAACCGAAGGAATTTAGAGATCACACAGACCGGGTTAGTTTCTTCCACAAATCACGACGTTATCGTTAGAAGTAACACTATAACAAACAGTACTAACAGGGAAAGTGGTGGTGTTAAGCGGTTGTCTTTGAAAAACATTAAGGGACTCAGACTCAACACTGGTCTGAGGAGAAATAAAGAGAACGATGTTGAAACTCCGGCGACTGCAGAGACTGTGTGTGGTAATAGTCCGGGGTTGGTGGTGAGCGTTAAGGACCTGGCGAGACGGTTCGGCGAACCAGCGGAGAAAACGTAACTTTTGGTACTCACTTTAAGGGGAGATTGCCAGATTGCCAGTAGTCGCTGCCTTTTTAGTTTCATGTGTTCGTGCTCTTTGTGATCCGTGCATGCTTTCTTTTGTATTAACTCCCTAAGTGTCTATGTCTTACTTAAATATACATTAATTTTTGTTACTATTATTTTTGTTCTTCCTGGCTTTCGCTTACACTTAACCGCAGCTTCCTCTCCTCACGTAATCTGTGTCAGTAACACGTCCACCTCGAGCGTGCCTCAAACATGGTTTGTCCTATGTAGGATCAAGTCGCCCGGGAAGTCCCGCGGTGCCCCCTTCATCCCCGACGCAACGAAGCGCACCGAAGATAACCACTCGTTGCTGCAAAACGACTCTTCGAACGCCTCGATGCAGCACGAGTTCTTCGGACACTTTAAAGGCTTTTCTCTCACCCCGATGAAGAAGCAGGCAGAACCGGAACCCAATAGGACTGCACCACCTCCTCCTGTCGCGCCCCCGAACCCGAAAAAGGACTCCTTTTTGAACAGGTCCGTTTCGAGGGCGCACTCGTTCAAGCAGGTTTTGACCGGAGGTCCAGCTTTGCCGCCCCCGAACCCGGGCAGCACCGCCAAGCCTATAATTTCGTCGCCCATCTTGGAGAACTCGACTTGCACGGCCAAGGAATTGATTTCTCCCCTGCGCCATGTCCCGAAGGTGCCGATCAGGGCGGCGCCCGAGGCTCCACCACAGAGACCATTATCCGCTGGAGATCCTATTGGGGGCGACGACATCAAGAAAGGGGCCACTGCTCTGAATCGGATCACGTCGTTTCTGAAGAAGCCTCCGGCCAGTACCAGCAGTACTTTACCCCGAAAAGCGAGTAAGATCATGGACAAGAACACCTTGAGAAGCATCGAGATTTCAAACCCGATACTTCAAACTGAAGGCACCACTATTCCAGTCAAGGATGAAGATACCAACAGGGCTGTGGTCATGAGGGCCCAGAGCATGAGGGGTACCAGCGTGACTCCGCGGCCTCAGATTCAGACCTTCGGGTCGATGAGGCAGCCGGGATCCAAACGCCCTCTGAGCATACCGTCCGGGAGCCGCCCGAAGAGCCCCCCGCCTCCAGCGCCATCGGACGTCCCGGACAAGAAGCTGCAACTACCCAGTTTACCGGGCTACCAGAAGCCGGCAGCTAAAACGAACCAAAACCAGTATGACGATTGTCTCAACAAGACGGCTCCCTTGGCCAAACTAAGCGAGGAGTTGAGCAGTGACAACATCTACGCCGTCATCGAGGAATCGCCCGTATCGCCCCCCGAGAGCGTCAAAACCAAAGCCAGTTCTAGCTCCACCGACAGCATGGGCCTCCTCGGCGAGATCGTCTCGGAAATCCAAAATCGTAACTTCGACTCCATCTACTCCACCTCCACCTTAGCGAGAAAAAAGAAGGAACAAGAGGCCAAAAACCAAACCTACGAGAACACAACATCCCCTATATACAAATCACCCGAAAGTGTCTACAGCAACATGACCAACGCCAGCTCCACCTCCAGCGGCTACATCGCTCCTTCGTCCGTCAACCCCCCCAAAGCAGCTACAACCACCATCACGAGAAAATCTCCGAGCCCCACCCCCGCCAAAACGCCCACCCGACAAGCCACTCCCCCCAACCTCCGAACGCGCAAGCCCTCCCCCAGCCGGACCGCTCCGAAGCCCCGCCCCGTGTCCAACAGCCCGGACCTGGTGACCAGCTGCAATTCGAAGCCGGGACCGGGGAAAGGCCCCGACGTCGTCAACGGGGGCGTGGCTAAGAAGCCGGCCATCGCGACAATCAAACCCACGGTCAGCGGTTTGCCGAAGGGACGGGCCAAATCCGTCCCTAAACCAACCGTGAAAACCGCGAGTGTCACTAAGAGCAGTGCGGATGCGGGGGGCGGGGCGACGAAGACCGTCCCGTCGGGGGTGCGGAACGCGGCGAGGTCGTCGTCGAATGTGGCGTCGCTGCAGAAGAAGTTCGAGAACAAGACGTTGAACGCTAAAAGTGGCAAAGCGTGTTAGTTTAGTTCAGGAGTCTCGGCTATTGTGATAAATTTATTCGTTTGTGTCAAAAGGCCTTAAAGGACAATCAGTTTTCCGAAAGAGATCCTGACGAGGGTAAATTATTACTGTAGTCACCGCTGGTGGGAAGAACGGGTTGAGGGTTTCAGTGCTTAAACAAACCTAGTCCTTATCGCATCACGTTCGTAGCTTTAACGTATTCTGACCAGAGCCATGTTGTTCAGTGGCAGCTCAATACTCGCTTTGAGAAGGGGTTTTTCCGACGAGCGGTGGGTACTGATTTTTGTTGTAAGTATTCCTACTGCGATAATGTGATTTTTTTCACATCACATTCTTATTTTATTATACACCTGTTAGTTCGGTAGATTTTTGTATATAAAACCAAAGATTACTATTGTATTAAATCTTGTAATATAAACGTCTCGACATTGCTGCCGTTATTCAATCCAGAGGACTTATTTATTGGTACACAATAAAGAAACAAACACTTTTTCAGTCTTTGTATTAACACCGGAAACTTCTGTTCAACAGGTGTAAGTAAGAACACAGATGAATACTTTTCAAGTCTTTATATTAAAAACTTACGTACACAAAACAGGATACACGTAAACAAAACTACATTAATACTGGGAACTGCCGCAACAAAACAGTTTTGTTCCTAAACTCTACAGACGTATTTACAACGACGAAAGTCAAAACAACATAAATAAGGAACTAACCTACCCAAAAATTAAATACACAAATAAAATAATCAGTCATAAATAAAAACGAACACAACGGAATGATTCTACCTACGTCCAGATTCTCGAAAATGACTAGTCTAATCCACGTAAAAAAATAGAACTTTATTGTCACACTATCATCGGATTTCTTCGATCAACAACTCGTCTCCAACGGCACCGACTTTGTGGTGTTGTTGGTAACGCTGTGGTTGGTGACGGTGTCGCCCATGGACGGCAAGCCCTGCGAACTGGAAGAGTGGTGGTTGGTGGTACCGACTGTTCCGTTGGCGCGATGCTTCCGGAAGCACCACAGTCTTTTAGCGGCCGATAACACCTGGAAAGCGGGTTTAGTGGGGTTTCGAAACGGCGAAATGGTTACCTGAGGCTGGCAGCCGACCACTATGAAGATGAAGACTCCTTGGAAGCAATTGATGAGGTCGGTCAAGTACCATAACTCTTGGGGGCCACCCACGATCCAGGAGAGGACGTCGGCGATCCAGGTCACGCCCATGACGACGACCAGTTTCATGCAGACGCGGCCCAGGGCGGCACTAAACACAGAGAATGTCTTTCTGTAGAATAAAGTTAGAATTAAATGAGTCTGGATGCAACCCAAAATACACTACTTTAGGTTAGCTAGTTAAGGTGCAGTTTGGGTTGCCTAAAGGTTGAATGGTTTAGATGCAATAAAAAGAATTAAATTATTGAAGGCTTTCTGGTAACAAGATCTTTCTACAATACATTTATTACCCTAAACTTAATAGCTCAGCAGTGGGCAGGCAATCAAAAACGAGATCATATTGTGTATGTATTAGATTTAATAGATCTGGTTATGCAAACCAAAGTACACTTCAATTGACATATGAGTTGCCTACCCGACAACACCACTTCTTGTAACAATATTGTGAAAATGTACCGTCACGCTTTTTGAAACAATGTGCCCGGAACCATCTGCGCCTCATTCTAAAACCGTCCCGGTCGCACAACCGCCAATAAAACCCGCTTTACGAGGAAGCCCGTCAAAGTCCCCATCCATCATGCATTTACGTCCCCGGTCAACACCCGTCCTTGAATGCACTTCAAGAATGCCGCCTCCGACCGGTCTCTCAACTGGGACAATTTCCACTATAGATGGTGCAAAAACTCGCATTCTTACCGTTCCGACGTCGACTTGACCAGCTCTCTTTTCCACAAGCCGCAAGTGAGCTCCCTGGCGGTGAGGGCGAAGAGGGCCAGGTTGACCACGAGGAGGATGCCCACGGGACCGTAGAAGAACGTCAGGATTTCCATGTTGCCTGCAAAAAAAAGCGGCCTTGAGCGACCTTTGTGCGGTGAATTGGTGGACAAAGGAGCGGTTTTGTTTTGGTACCGCTTCTGCTTTAATAAAGTGTGAATCATCGGGGCCCACGAGTCATTCATTTGCTTGCAGAAAGAAGAGGTTCCGCGGTGTGGGCTGGTCCCCGGGTGGGAAAAGACATTGAAGTTTGTAGGCCAGCAGCTCGAGTTTAAAATTTTCTGCGCCCACTTGGCGAGGTTATTATTAGATTGGTAAAAGCTTTTGGTGTACAATTGTTTAGCGGCCATAACTAGGTCATCCTCAAGCAAATTGACGGATTTGTACTTTGAAGTAGTGAGTTTTTGGAGATGGGTTTATACAAAAATTCTAAATAACATTCTTTCGGTTCAGTCAGTTCTTTGCATACTTGAGGGCCCACCCAAAATCCAGGATAGCTACATACATCTTTTGAAATCGATTACTGCAAACAGTCAGAGCCGTGGGTGGTTCCCTATGCAACCCTGCCAACCCAATTAAAAACGCATCTAGAACTAGGGTTGTCATTTACAACGAAAAGGTCGCCCCTTCAGCGATGATATAACAATGAGAATAGCAAACAACAATGAAAACACAATAATCAAATTGACGTGATTCACTGCAGTTGCTTCTTCATGCATAATAAACAATATCACAAGAAGTCCATAAATATCGAAAATAATTGCCCAGATAAATCCGAAACAAGCAATAAAATCAATTAAACTCTGACACTGAATTTAACGACTGCATTTTATTATGCATCATTTGTTCGAGATTTCATGCATTCGTGCAATTGACGTTGAAAGCGAGATAAGAAAATGTTTGAGTGCCCGGTCAACAAACGCTTCACTTCGAAAAAATGTTGCAAAAATATTTACGAATCATAATTTTGATTGAGTACGTCGTAAAATGCTGCTAAGTCGGGCCGTGTTTACAAAATTAAAATTTACGACTCAAAAACATCTTGACCTAAACTAAACCATCGAATTGCCGATTGCAGGATAATGGCCACCACGTGGACAGTTTTCGATGTAAATATTGTCGGAATCAACGTGGGGCCCTGTGATGGTGCTATTTCAAGCTTGTTTGAATGTGGTTCTTTTGATATAAAATAATAAATCATTCTTTAGAGCTTGTACGTTTGTTTGGGAGAGGCGCATCCACCATTTTCTATTTCGCTTATGGTCCTTCTGGAAACTCTGATGATTTAATGACCACTATACATTTAATTTTTATAAATTTATCTTCCTTTGAGCCTTTCTTATTGGGATCACCAAAAAGGACCCAAATACCTCAAAATGCTCCATTACATCTTAAACACCAATCTTTACTTGATAATGACCCAAAAACGATTTCCAAGAAGTTAATCTGTACGTGGAAAAGTGGCTGTTTTGTAACCAAACAAGACCGATAATCCGAGTTTATTTCCACAGGATTCATCACCCCGTGACGTTGTCGATAACGCCAAGAAAAATATGTTTTGCAACGTTCAGTGGCAGACGGCATGGCAACTTCGTATCACCAGATAAGGCCTTATTTTGTTAAGCCGGGGCTATTTTCGATCTGAGTTACATCCTTGACCGCTTATTTTTGAGTCATTACAGCTGCATGAGTGTTGACCTATAACAGTGGTCAAGCAATATCTTGATACCCGTACTTTATATTTTCGTCGATGGTTTTGTCAACATTTTGAGATATTTTTAACAATTTTTTCCTGGCCACGGAGTTATCAAGTGACGAAAATTAAAATCATCTCTTACCATAAAACCAGCAGGTGTTAACTCCGAACTTGGGCCTCAGAAAGTCCGACCCATCGGGCACCGAATCCAAGATGGCCGCCGTCCCAGAGATCACGAGGGGAACCCCCCAGGCATACAGCATGTACAGACGCAACCTGCAGCGTTCCTGGCTCTTCTCCACGCTTTGGGGGCGCAGGTCTCTGCAACAAACGAGGTTATTAGTACCAAAAGGAAGTTGCAAATGCATTTCATAAAAACAATGCTGTAAACAAATCTCGCTCGGATGGATCACAGCGATTAACCTTGATTCCGTCTTCACGGAGGTATTATTGGGAGCAGCGGTGCGTTTCGGAGGCTGAAGACCGTTTTAAATGTATTATTATCGGCGAATTTCCTGTTCCGACATGGTTTCTGTAATGATTATAATGACGGTAACTGTAAGTGTCGCCAAATTGACTCGGATACCGTTCGGATGTGGTACCGTAAAATTGAAGAAGTGAGGACGCGCGACGAAGCTTCCTGGGGTGCTCTATACCGTGTCCAGAAGAGCAAAGAAGTGTCTCTTTGTTCTTGTGCCAAAAATTTGCATTTGCATTTGTTTTCCACCTCCAACTGGTTATGGACTAATTGCGTTCGGTGTCTTAGATGTCAGCTTGTTTAAATAATGGTTGTTAAGTCATTCATGCGTGGCTCGTGTTAAAAGGAAAATAGAACACACTTCTCACGTTAAATGAGTCCACAAAGCGTTCTCAGAAAATAATGTGAACACGTTGCACTTCAGGAAGCAGTTTTTTTATATTCCATAACACATGTAATTTTGATTACTGCCGTTACTTTGTAACTGCATGCTGAACAACTCCTAGTTACTATAATTTTTGTTACCTATACGTTATTTTGTGTGGGTCGGAGAGACCGGAGAGAAAGTATTTATTTTAGCATTTTGTACAGATCAACAGAGATTGCATTGTGGACCACACCTAGTTCGACACAGATCTATAGAAGTATGGAAATAACAAAGATTATCTAAAAGACAAAAAGAATTGCCATAAACAACTCTAGTCAATCCCAATCAACGACCCAAACCCACAGAAACATTTTTAATTGCTTTCTTGACAACGTGACTTTGAATTTGTCATACTGGATGTTACACAATCTCGCTTTGAGCGGCATCCTCAGAAACTGTTATCCAATCAGCGAAAAAATCTCATCAATTTAACCATTTAAATTCGTTCTCTTGGAAGTAAAATCGTTCCGAGAAGCCCCTCTGAGCTTTCCCGCAGCTCCTCGTCGGAGACTCTTGTAATTACCTGCTTCCAGGCTCTAATTACACCTATTAATAAATGTCCAATGCCCCCGACATTTCCCTTTTCTTGAAGCGTTGCCAATGGTTTACAAGCAACGAAGCGCGTCGGGAAAAATTCAGGCAATCAGTTTCGACTAATTGAAGCCATTAAGACGTTAACCTTTTAATTGTAGACATCTCTGAAGAAAAGCGTTCATTTCTTGAACTCCGTTATCATTATGGGGACGTCAGTCTAGACGTTTCGCATACTCGATTACCAATTAATTAAGATCTTATGGAAAGCTGAAAGTGATCTGGGTCATGGGTGAAGCGGTGCCACATATCTCTCGTTGGGTCTTAATTGATGGGTATATTTAGATATCGGGACCTCAGACAAACTCATCCTTGTTGGAGAGAGAGCAGGAAATTCTCGACTTCTTTCTTTCATCAGAACGTCGTGGCCGCTGCAAATCCTTTACACACCTCATTGTGTGCTAGCAAATCCAAATCCTCCACGACATCGAAGAATCACGACTTCCGTTTCAAACACGTGTCTTTCGTAAAAAGGAACAATAACACACGGTGCACCCGCGGAGAAAGTTTTTCATCTCGGGAATCCCAAGGTTTCGACAGCATCCGGATCTGAAGCTATTGGGGAAAATTACGAAATACATTAGCCGGCTAATGGGCTTCCTATTTATTTGATTTTCTGGCGTTGGAAAACACCGACGTAAAGAAGAGTGCTTTATGGAGGTGTTTATATGAGATCCTGAAACTTGATTAATAAACATTCGGGATTAGATGAAGATTAGGGCAAATAAACGATGGGTGGGAAAGTTGAGGTCACTCTCTGATTATTTAGGTACTGTAAATATTTTAAATCCTGTTCAACAGAAGAGGAAAGAATAATGAGAAGTCAGTCACGTTTCTGTATCGAAAGTTGTGACATGGAGAGAATCAATTTCAGCTTCAAAATGTTGTGTTTTTTTGCTTTTCGTGAGCTTAGTGTCAATCTTGCTTCATCTATCAGACAATTATTGCTCAAGAACTCACTAAATCCTACCAGTAGTTAAGTAGTGCCGGTTCTGGCCCACTTTGACCTGAATTGACCTTTGGCCTTGGGAATATAGTGCCGGTTCTGCCCCAGTTGAATGACCCAGTCGTCAGAGGACAAGTCTGGACTTGAGTGGAGTTTAGCCTTCAGATTATAACGCCGGTCCTGGCCCAGTTTGATGACCCAGCCTTGACAAGTGTTGACTTGTAGTTTAGACGGAGACGTTCCGAATTGAATCGAGTATTAGCGAAGCTCCCCACAGTTTAGCCTTGAGATTATAACGCCGGTCCTAGCCCAGTTTGATGACCCATCTCTGGCAAGTGTTAACTTGTAGTTCAGACGGAAACGTTCCGAATTGAATCGAGTATTAGCGAAGCTATACACACCCCGCGCCCGCCCTGGCCTTACTCTGTTTTTAAACAGTTTCGAACTGAACCGAGCATTAACGAACAAACTGGGGCGGAACCATTCCGAATTGAATCGAATATTATTGAAGCTAACCACACCCCGCGCTCACCCTTGCCTTGCTCTGTTTTGAAACAGTTCCGAACTGAACCGAGCATTAACGAACAGATTGGAACGGAACCGTTCCGAATTGAATCGAACATTAGCAAAACTCCCTCCATCCCGCGCCGCCCCTGGCCTAGCTACCCCCTGCGCCGAGCCTGGCCTAGCTACCCCCTGCGCCCACCCTGGTCTAGCTCCCCAACCGACCGAGTATGGGCAGACATGTTTTACCTACCTCCACTCCTGTACCCTTTTAATTACAAGCTCTTTTATAAATATGTAAGATTCTTGCTCACAATTTTTTATTTGTAATTTGCTCTTTTAAGTTATAAACTATTAAGCAGAAAACATGGGTGCATTTTTAAAGAAATTAAATAACCATATTTTTTTGCAAAAGTTTGTTGTACCACATCGATTCACTGCAAAATTTACGTCTCAAGCGATAGATGATTTGAATAAGAAAATCAAAAGTGAGAAAAAATAATTATATTTAATTAGTAAAGGTGCAGTAGGTCAAACAATCAACTTTAAGTTTACCAAAGGATGAAGTGTATGAAAGAAAAAGCTTTTAAAATAGAAAAAGATCTAGCCATATTAAAAGATATAAGCATGTACCAACTACAATATAGAATTTAAAATATAAAAATATTTGATGTAGAACGTTGTTTTGTAGTAAAAAAATATGTATTATTTAAAATTATTTTATCATTTGAATGAGCATGAAATTTGACACAAAAAATTGCAGTCAGTAAAACGTGAAATTTGACATCAAAGTATGACTAGTTAGCAAAAAATAAAAATATGAAATTTGCCACCAAAGATTATTAAGAAAAGAAAAAAATAAAATTTGAAACCAAAATATAAAATATACTGTTAAAAAAAATAAATTTAACATGAAAATGTGAGGGTTGGTAATGAAACTCAGATATGATAACATTTATTAATATAACACATACTTTAAAATTATTTACAAAAAACAAAAAAAAATAAATTACCTAATATGTACAGTTGTGGCCACATAAATCTCGTACAAAATACATAAATTTTAATATAACATTAAATTAATAATAATTGATACTATAATATAAATGCTTTTTAATTATTACAAATTTCATTTCAATAAAATTTGATAGTTTGATTAACATAAATTCATGTTTTTTTGTCAAAATTTGTTTTACAACAAACGTTATTGGAAAAAGAATGATGATCTCATAATGAGGTTGTACGACATTCATATGGCCAAAGCTGTACATGCTAACAAAATTAAACATAAAAAAATCATTGCATAAACATTAAATTAAATATTATATGTATATTCTAACACTAAATATGTTATTAACCTACCCAATTACTGTTGTTCCACTCTTTTAAGTACATACTTGTTTTGAACTAAAACACGTATTTTTACAAAAAATAAAAATATTAATAATATAATTTGACACCAAAATTATAAGCTGAGTTAACAAAAAAATTAAATTCCAGATTCGGCAAAAATAAAACTAAAAACATAAAAAAAGTTAAGCAGTTACCTAATACCCATAAAATTTATCATAATTTTTTTTATAAAATTATAACAATAAAAAAACTTAATAAACAAACATTAAGGGCCGGTTTCACCAACATCGATTATCTTTAACTGATAAATAACTGCATAGATACGTTTGTTAAAACTATAGCAACAATGATTAAGTTTAACGGAGATTGTTGAAATCGGCCCTAAATGAATTTATATATTCCAATGCAATTATTGAGCAAAAATAATCCCAAATCTACCACTAATTAATGTTGTTCCAGACTTTTAAGAGTTCTTGTTTTAAACTAAAACATGTATTCTTAGAAAGAAAAAATGCAATTTGACATCAAAATAATATGCTGTTCCAGTCATATAAGTTATTGTTTTAAACTAAAACATGTATTCTTACAAAGAAAAAATGAAATTAGACAAAAAAAAATTCAAATTCGGCAAAAATCAAATTTTAAATCAAAATTGCATAGAAAATCTTATTGGTAAAGAAACGCAAACATACAAAAAGTTAAGCAGTTAACTATTACTAATAAAATTTATCACAAAAAAATTAACAAAATTATAACAATAAAAAAATTAATAAACAAACATTAAATGAGTTTATATATTCCAACGCAATTATTCAGAAAAAATCATTATGAAACAAGCACTAATTAATGTTGTTCTAGTCTTTTAAGTTTTTGTTTTAAACTAAACATGTATTCTTACAAAAAAATGACACCAAAATAATATGCTGAATTAACGAAAAAAATGAAAATTGTTAACAAAAATTGGAGATTCGGCAAAAATCAAATTTTAAATCAAAATTGCATAGAAAATCTTATTGGTAATGAAACCCAAACACAAAAAAAAGTTAAGCAGTTAACTAATAATAATAAAATTTATCATAAAACAATTAACAAAATTATAACAATAAAAAAATTAATAAACAAACATTAAATGAGTTGATATATTCCAACGCAATTATTCAGAAAAAATCATTATAAACCAAGCACTAATTTTAATGTTGTTCCAGTCTTTTAAGTTTTTGTTTTAAACCAAACATGTATTCTTAATTAAAATTGTAAACAAAAATTGGAGATTCGGCAAAAATCAAATTTGAAATCAAAATTGCATAGAAGATCTTATTGGTAATGAAACCCAAACATAAAACAAAGTTAAGCAGTTACCTAATACTAATAAAATTAATCAGAAAAAAAATTAACCTAAACTTATAACAACAAAAAAGATTAAATGAATTTATATATTCTAACATAAGTATTAAGAAAAAATCACTATAAACCTACCAGTAATTACGGTTTTTTCAGTCATTTAAGTTCTTCTTTTAAACTAAAACATGTATTCTTAGAAAGAAAAAATGCAATTTGACATCAAAATAATATGCTGTTCCAGTCATATAAGTTATTGTTTTAAACTAAAACATGTATTCTTACAAAGAAAAAATGAAATTAGACAAAAAAAAATTCAAATTCGGCAAAAATCAAATTTTAAATCAAAATTGCATAGAAAATCTTATTGGTAATGAAACGCAAACATACAAAAAGTTAAGCAGTTAACTATTACTAATAAAATTTATCACAAAAAAATTAACAAAATTATAACAATAAAAAAATTAATAAACAAACATTAAATGAGTTTATATATTCCAACGCAATTATTCAGAAAAAATCATTATGAAACAAGCACTAATTAATGTTGTTCTAGTCTTTTAAGTTTTTGTTTTAAACTAAACATGTATTCTTACAAAAAAATGACACCAAAATAATATGCTGAATTAACGAAAAAAATGAAAATTGTTAACAAAAATTGGAGATTCGGCAAAAATCAAATTTTAAATCAAAATTGCATAGAAAATCTTATTGGTAATGAAACCCAAACACAAAAAAAAGTTAAGCAGTTAACTAATAATAATAAAATTTATCATAAAACAATTAACAAAATTATAACAATAAAAAAATTAATAAACAAACATTAAATGAGTTGATATATTCCAACGCAATTATTCAGAAAAAATCATTATAAACCAAGCACTAATTTTAATGTTGTTCCAGTCTTTTAAGTTTTTGTTTTAAACCAAACATGTATTCTTAATTAAAATTGTAAACAAAAATTGGAGATTCGGCAAAAATCAAATTTGAAATCAAAATTGCATAGAAGATCTTATTGGTAATGAAACCCAAACATAAAACAAAGTTAAGCAGTTACCTAATACTAATAAAATTAATCAGAAAAAAAAATTAACCTAAACTTATAACAACAAAAAAGATTAAATGAATTTATATATTCTAACATAAGTATTAAGAAAAAATCACTATAAACCTACCAGTAATTACGGTTTTTTCAGTCATTTAAGTTCTTCTTTTAAACTAAAACATGTATTCTTAGAAAGAAAAAATGCAATTTGACATCAAAATAATATGCTGTTCCAGTCATATAAGTTATTGTTTTAAACTAAAACATGTATTCTTACAAAGAAAAAATGAAATTAGACAAAAAAAAATTCAAATTCGGCAAAAATCAAATTTTAAATCAAAATTGCATAGAAAATCTTATTGGTAATGAAACGCAAACATACAAAAAGTTAAGCAGTTAACTATTACTAATAAAATTTATCACAAAAAAATTAACAAAATTATAACAATAAAAAAATTAATAAACAAACATTAAATGAGTTTATATATTCCAACGCAATTATTCAGAAAAAATCATTATGAAACAAGCACTAATTAATGTTGTTCTAGTCTTTTAAGTTTTTGTTTTGAACTAAACATGTATTCTTACAAAAAAATGACACCAAAATAATATGCTGAATTAACGAAAAAAATGAAAATTGTAAACAAAAATTGGAGATTCGGCAAAAATCAAATTTTAAATCAAAATTACATAGAAAATCTTATTGATAATGAAACCCAAACACAAAAAAAAGTTAAGCAGTTAACTAATAATAATAAAATTTATCATAAAACAATTAACAAAATTATAACAATAAAAAAATTAATAAACAAACATTAAATGAGTTGATATATTCCAACGTAATTATTCAGAAAAAATCATTATAAACCAAGCACTAATTTTAATGTTGTTCCAGTCTTTTAAGTTTTTGTTTTAAACCAAACATGTATTCTTAATTAAAATTGTAAACAAAAATTGGAGATTCGGCAAAAATCAAATTTGAAATCAAAATTGCATAGAAGATCTTATTGGTAATGAAACCCAAACATAAAACAAAGTTAAGCAGTTACCTAATACTAATAAAATTAATCAGAAAAGAAAATTAACCTAAACTTATAACAAAAAAAAAAATTAAATGAATTTATATATTCTAACATAAGTATTAAGAAAAAATCACTATAAACCTACCAGTAATTACGGTTTTTTCAGTCATTTAAGTTCTTCTTTTAAACTAAAACATGTATTCTTACAAAAAAAAAATATATATAAATGAAAAAATAAATAAATTTGACACCAAAGTATACCGAGTTAGCAAGAAAAAATTAAATTTGCCACTAAAAATTGCAAATTAGGTAAATATCAAATTTGAAATCAAAATTGCATCAATCCTGTTGGTAATGAAATCCAAACATAAAAAAAGTTCAACAAAGATTGCAAATTTGGCAAAATTCTTGAAATCAAAATTGCATAGAATATCTTATTGGTAATGAAACCCAAACATAAAAAAGTTAAGCAGTTACCTAATACTAATAACATTAATCATAAAAAAATAACCTAATATTATAACAATAAAAAAATGAATTTATATATCCTAACACAATTATTAAGAAAATATCATTATAAACCTACCACTAATTACTGTTCTTTCAGTCTTTTAAGTTCTTCTTTGAAACTAAAACATGTATTCTAACAAAACAAATAAATAAATATGTATGTATATTACCCATATCAGCCTTGGGTTCCCTCTGGACCTCAACCTTCTGTGCGTGTTTTTCAAGTGTCAGAGTTAAGGGTACCTACAGTTTTAGGTGGACTACGAACCACAGGAAATAATCCCATTTGCAGCGTAATTATGGGCCATTATACTCTGCAAGTTGGCCAGATCTTGGCAGAGAGAAGACAAGCATCCGAAAAATTCTGATGGTTTTGTCGGGAATTGAAACCAACATTTCTGCGTCAGAAGCCAACACGCCAGCCTCTGCCCTACAGCTGTACCTAAAAAATAAATAAATAAGCAAATTTGACACCAAAATAAACCGATTGAGCAAGAAAAATGAAATTTGACACCAAAAATTGAAAATTTGGCAAATATTAAAATTGAAATCAAAATTGTATGGAAGATCTCATTGGTAATGAAACCCAAACATGTTAATTTTTTTTACAAATTTTTTTAAAAGTATGTACAAAGAAAGTTGAAAAGTTATTACTAATAAAATTAAATCTATAAAAAAATAATCTGAATATATACCAATAAAAATATAAATAGACAAATAAATAAACATTAAATTAATGAAGTATCACCTATTCTAACACCATTATTCAAAAATATATTATAAGCCTAGCACTAATTACTCTTGTTCCAATATTTTAAGCCTTTGTTTCAAACCAAAACACGTATTCTTACAAGCAACACATTCCGCTTCTAATCCTTGCGTCCTTTTTCGAATTTTTGTTAACTGTTGTTCCAGTTTCCCAAATTTCGAAAAAAGGATAATAAAATCTAACGACAAAAAAAAAAACGAAAAACCTACTTACTTGGACGACCACGCAACCTTTGAGTAGTTTATAATTTAGAAAACTTCTCTTCGACAATTTCCACTATTAAAACAGATCAACAAATATGAAGAGCTTCACTCCTACTAAATTTTACATAAGAATAAAATTAGCAACGCTCTGCAAAAATGATTTCCACAGGAAACATACAATTTTGCTGATTCACAAGGTAAATGCACCGTAAATCTCATTCTAAAGGTGTGTACATACTGTCTTGAGCAAATTTATTTACACGAACGGTAAAATGTAAAAATAAAATAAAAAAATCATTTCGCAATAAGCCATACTATTAAAGTTGATAATGTATGCTAAAATGGATGCTAAAATGGACCGGACTGAGCAAGATGGAGGTCTGAATAGCTGAAGGACTATAAGGAAATCTATTTCATAATATGTATTGGAAAAGTAGATGAAATAATAAATAAAAGATTTTTAGATTTATATTGGGTGTTTATTTAAAGCCATAGAACCCCACAACTCTATCACCAAGTACAGAAGCTGTTTTCCGGAAAACCGTTTAACCGGAAAACCGCTTAACCAAAAAACCGGTTTTCAGGAAAAGCGCTTAACCGGAAAACCGGTTTTCAGGAAAAGCGCTTAACCGGAAAACCCCTTAACCGGAAAATCGTTAATATACAATACAATATAATATACAATATGTCCCTAGATGAGGTGATTTTTTTCTAGTAAGTTGGTTGGAGAAGAATATGTTTGGGCTTGACTGGTTTTGCTTCTTATAAAATTACAAAATTTTATAAAAAGATTAAAAATTGTACATCTTAGTTGATATGTTTTAGGAGGCTTTTTTCTTTGAATAGGGTCGGATTTTTGTTCAAATTTTTTTGTTCAATCTAGTATTCAAAGCCGAACATTGCCTAGCAACGCTCAAAAAATACCAATGAAATTTTATTAAACATCATTTTTGTCAAAAAAAAATCGGAATGCCAAGTCAGCAAATTTTTTTTTTATTCAGTGTTCCCGTCTTGGCGACGCGACGTATCATATCGACTCCTAATCCAAGAAAATTTTTCTATGGTTCATTGAGCCGCTATCTGTTGAAAAAACTTTCAAAATTTTCAAAAATATAAAAAATAAGGTATCAGCCGTTACTGCCACTGTGTTCAGGTCGCTAGGCAACTTTACCTTCATCAGTCTATGGACTTTACCATCATCAGTTTATATCCTCAACAATAAAGAAAATACCCCTTAATTTAAAACGGGCTGATTAAAATGTTTGACTGTTTTAGTTTTCTACAATTATTCTATAAGCAAAACCAGTCTAGACCAAAAATATTATTCTTCAAACAACTTACTAGAGAAAATCACCTCATCAGGGACAATATGTTTCATCCTGTAACAAATTAATATAAACAAAAATTATAAAAATCTTTAAACTTTAGTTGATGAGTTCATATATGAAGCGCCTTATCTGGCCAAACAGGATTCCTGAAAACCGCTTAACAGAAAAACCGCCTAACCGGATTTCAGACAACCAGTTTTCAGAAAAACCTCGTAACTGGAAAATTGATAAACGGGAAAACCGCTATAATGTACAATTATTATACATCCATCAAAAATGGTTTATTGTTTTACAATAAATTCTGGAATGTTAAAACCTTGAATAAACCGGTAAACCACACAGCTCCTTTTCTATTAATACAAAGCAGATTAACAAAAGATAGTCACCGTTCTAATACTTCCAATTGTAATTCAAATAATATCTATGGAATTGCCAAAAAAAGTGTTAAAAAATTAAAACGATCGACAAGATCTTCCATCAGAAATATTACATTTAACGATTACAAAAACTCTATTTGATCGTGAGGAAATTGAAAGAAATCAAAAGAACAATCATTAGATCCAAATATCGTTAACTAAAATAATTCGTTATTAGTCCGTATATGATGAGAAACGCATACTTAATTTTCCACAGACATACAAGACCTTGGGGCTATCAATATCATTAAGGGAAAGAAGAAAACGTAAGAGTTGAAATTTCTTCCGAAAAAGTTTATGTAAACTATTTGAAAAACGCAATACGTGGACATGAAACGGTTAAATTTAAAGACTTGTTTCGTTCCTTGATATTTTAAAAAAAGTTTCTCTAAAGTACGTCAGGAACTATTCAGACTTCCATCTTGCTGAGTTGGGTCCATTTTAGGATATCAATATGCTTCCTGGAGTTTGTTATAAATTACAAATATTCTTCTTTATCCAAGTTCGAATCGTGGAATGTTGTTCTATGTATATTTGAAGGTTGAAACTTATAATCTATATTTCTTATAAATAAAGCTACAATATTTTTTTTTAATATTTTACAATTGGCTAGATAAGCTGCTTCATTTATATGAACTTATCAACTACAGTTTGAAGCTTTTTATAATTTTTGTTTATATTAATTTGTTACTGCATAAAACATATTTATGATGCTTCACCATGGCTCGGTTTTCCAGTTAAGCGGTTTTCCAATTAAGCGATTTTAACGAAAAACCGGTTTATCGGTTAAGCGCTTTTCCTGAAAACCGGTTTTCCGGTTAAGCGCTTTTCCTGAAAACCGGTTTTTTGGTTAAGCGGTTTTCCGGTTAAACGGTTTTCCGGAAAACGGCTTCTGTACTTGGTGATAGAGTTGTGGGGTTCTATGGCTTTAAATAAACACCCAATATAAATCTAAAAATCTTTTATTTATTATTTCATCTACTTTTCCAATACATATTATGAAATAGATTTCCTTATAGTCCTTCAGCTATTCAGACCTCCATCTTGCTCAGTCCGGTCCATTTTAGCATCCATTTTAGCATACATTATCAACTTTAATAGTATGGCTTATTGCGAAATGATTTTTTTATTTTATTTTTACATTTTACCGTTCGTGTAAATAAATTTGCTCAAGACAGTATGTACACACCTTTAGAATGAGATTTACGGTGCATTTACCTTGTGAATCAGCAAAATTGTATGTTTCCTGTGGAAATCATTTTTGCAGAGCGTTGCTAATTTTATTCTTATGTAAAATTTAGTAGGAGTGAAGCTCTTCATATTTGTTGATCTGTTTTAATAGTGGAAATTGTCGAAGAGAAGTTTTCTAAATTATAAACTACTCAAAGGTTGCGTGGTCGTCCAAGTAAGTAGGTTTTTCGTTTTTTTTTTTTGTCGTTAGATTTTATTATCCTTTTTTCGAAATTTGGGAAACTGGAACAACAGTTAACAAAAATTCGAAAAAGGACGCAAGGATTAGAAGCGGAATGTGTTGCTTGTAAGAATACGTGTTTTGGTTTGAAACAAAGGCTTAAAATATTGGAACAAGAGTAATTAGTGCTAGGCTTATAATATATTTTTGAATAATGGTGTTAGAATAGGTGATACTTCATTAATTTAATGTTTATTTATTTGTCTATTTATATTTTTATTGGTATATATTCAGATTATTTTTTTATAGATTTAATTTTATTAGTAATAACTTTTCAACTTTCTTTGTACATACTTTTAAAAAAATTTGTAAAAAAAATTAACATGTTTGGGTTTCATTACCAATGAGATCTTCCATACAATTTTGATTTCAATTTTAATATTTGCCAAATTTTCAATTTTTGGTGTCAAATTTCATTTTTCTTGCTCAATCGGTTTATTTTGGTGTCAAATTTGCTTATTTATTTATTTTTTAGGTACAGCTGTAGGGCAGAGGCTGGCGTGTTGGCTTCTGACGCAGAAATGTTGGTTTCAATTCCCGACAAAACCATCAGAATTTTTCGGATGCTTGTCTTCTCTCTGCCAAGATCTGGCCAACTTGCAGAGTATAATGGCCCATAATTACGCTGCAAATGGGATTATTTCCTGTGGTTCGTAGTCCACCTAAAACTGTAGGTACCCTTAACTCTGACACTTGAAAAACACGCACAGAAGGTTGAGGTCCAGAGGGAACCCAAGGCTGATATGGGTAATATACATACATATTTATTTATTTGTTTTGTTAGAATACATGTTTTAGTTTCAAAGAAGAACTTAAAAGACTGAAAGAACAGTAATTAGTGGTAGGTTTATAATGATATTTTCTTAATAATTGTGTTAGGATATATAAATTCATTTTTTTATTGTTATAATATTAGGTTATTTTTTTATGATTAATGTTATTAGTATTAGGTAACTGCTTAACTTTTTTATGTTTGGGTTTCATTACCAATAAGATATTCTATGCAATTTTGATTTCAAGAATTTTGCCAAATTTGCAATCTTTGTTGAACTTTTTTTATGTTTGGATTTCATTACCAACAGGATTGATGCAATTTTGATTTCAAATTTGATATTTACCTAATTTGCAATTTTTAGTGGCAAATTTAATTTTTTCTTGCTAACTCGGTATACTTTGGTGTCAAATTTATTTATTTTTTCATTTATATATATTTTTTTTTTGTAAGAATACATGTTTTAGTTTAAAAGAAGAACTTAAATGACTGAAAAAACCGTAATTACTGGTAGGTTTATAGTGATTTTTTCTTAATACTTATGTTAGAATATATAAATTCATTTAATTTTTTTTTTTGTTATAAGTTTAGGTTAATTTTCTTTTCTGATTAATTTTATTAGTATTAGGTAACTGCTTAACTTTGTTTTATGTTTGGGTTTCATTACCAATAAGATCTTCTATGCAATTTTGATTTCAAATTTGATTTTTGCCGAATCTCCAATTTTTGTTTACAATTTTAATTAAGAATACATGTTTGGTTTAAAACAAAAACTTAAAAGACTGGAACAACATTAAAATTAGTGCTTGGTTTATAATGATTTTTTCTGAATAATTGCGTTGGAATATATCAACTCATTTAATGTTTGTTTATTAATTTTTTTATTGTTATAATTTTGTTAATTGTTTTATGATAAATTTTATTATTATTAGTTAACTGCTTAACTTTTTTTTGTGTTTGGGTTTCATTATCAATAAGATTTTCTATGTAATTTTGATTTAAAATTTGATTTTTGCCGAATCTCCAATTTTTGTTTACAATTTTCATTTTTTTCGTTAATTCAGCATATTATTTTGGTGTCATTTTTTTGTAAGAATACATGTTTAGTTCAAAACAAAAACTTAAAAGACTAGAACAACATTAATTAGTGCTTGTTTCATAATGATTTTTTCTGAATAATTGCGTTGGAATATATAAACTCATTTAATGTTTGTTTATTAATTTTTTTATTGTTATAATTTTGTTAATTTTTTTGTGATAAATTTTATTAGTAATAGTTAACTGCTTAACTTTTTGTATGTTTGCGTTTCATTACCAATAAGATTTTCTATGCAATTTTGATTTAAAATTTGATTTTTGCCGAATTTGAATTTTTTTTTGTCTAATTTCATTTTTTCTTTGTAAGAATACATGTTTTAGTTTAAAACAATAACTTATATGACTGGAACAGCATATTATTTTGATGTCAAATTGCATTTTTTCTTTCTAAGAATACATGTTTTAGTTTAAAAGAAGAACTTAAATGACTGAAAAAACCGTAATTACTGGTAGGTTTATAGTGATTTTTTCTTAATACTTATGTTAGAATATATAAATTCATTTAATCTTTTTTGTTGTTATAAGTTTAGGTTAATTTTTTTTCTGATTAATTTTATTAGTATTAGGTAACTGCTTAACTTTGTTTTATGTTTGGGTTTCATTACCAATAAGATCTTCTATGCAATTTTGATTTCAAATTTGATTTTTGCCGAATCTCCAATTTTTGTTTACAATTTTAATTAAGAATACATGTTTGGTTTAAAACAAAAACTTAAAAGACTGGAACAACATTAAAATTAGTGCTTGGTTTATAATGATTTTTTCTGAATAATTGCGTTGGAATATATCAACTCATTTAATGTTTGTTTATTAATTTTTTTATTGTTATAATTTTGTTAATTGTTTTATGATAAATTTTATTATTATTAGTTAACTGCTTAACTTTTTTTTGTGTTTGGGTTTCATTACCAATAAGATTTTCTATGCAATTTTGATTTAAAATTTGATTTTTGCCGAATCTCCAATTTTTGTTAACAATTTTCATTTTTTTCGTTAATTCAGCATATTATTTTGGTGTCATTTTTTTGTAAGAATACATGTTTAGTTTAAAACAAAAACTTAAAAGACTAGAACAACATTAATTAGTGCTTGTTTCATAATGATTTTTTCTGAATAATTGCGTTGGAATATATAAACTCATTTAATGTTTGTTTATTAATTTTTTTATTGTTATAATTTTGTTAATTTTTTTGTGATAAATTTTATTAGTAATAGTTAACTGCTTAACTTTTTGTATGTTTGCGTTTCTTTACCAATAAGATTTTCTATGCAATTTTGATTTAAAATTTGATTTTTGCCGAATTTGAATTTTTTTTTGTCTAATTTCATTTTTTCTTTGTAAGAATACATGTTTTAGTTTAAAACAATAACTTATATGACTGGAACAGCATATTATTTTGATGTCAAATTGCATTTTTTCTTTCTAAGAATACATGTTTTAGTTTAAAACAAGTCTGGAACAACATTAATTAGTGGTAGATTTGGGATTATTTTTGCTCAATAATTGCATTGGAATATATAAATTCATTTAGGGCCGATTTCAACAATCTCCGTTAAACTTAATCATTGTTGCTATAGTTTTAACAAACGTATCTATGCAGTTATTTATCAGTTAAAGATAATCGATGTTGGTGAAACCGGCCCTTAATGTTTGTTTATTAAGTTTTTTTATTGTTATAATTTTATAAAAAAAATTATGATAAATTTTATGGGTATTAGGTAACTGCTTAACTTTTTTTATGTTTTTAGTTTTATTTTTGCCGAATCTGGAATTTAATTTTTTTGTTAACTCAGCTTATAATTTTGGTGTCAAATTATATTATTAATATTTTTATTTTTTGTAAAAATACGTGTTTTAGTTCAAAACAAGTATGTACTTAAAAGAGTGGAACAACAGTAATTGGGTAGGTTAATAACATATTTAGTGTTAGAATATACATATAATATTTAATTTAATGTTTATGCAATGATTTTTTTATGTTTAATTTTGTTAGCATGTACAGCTTTGGCCATATGAATGTCGTACAACCTCATTATGAGATCATCATTCTTTTTCCAATAACGTTTGTTGTAAAACAAATTTTGACAAAAAAACATGAATTTATGTTAATCAAACTATCAAATTTTATTGAAATGAAATTTGTAATAATTAAAAAGCATTTATATTATAGTATCAATTATTATTAATTTAATGTTATATTAAAATTTATGTATTTTGTACGAGATTTATGTGGCCACAACTGTACATATTAGGTAATTTATTTTTTTTTGTTTTTTGTAAATAATTTTAAAGTATGTGTTATATTAATAAATGTTATCATATCTGAGTTTCATTACCAACCCTCACATTTTCATGTTAAATTTATTTTTTTTAACAGTATATTTTATATTTTGGTTTCAAATTTTATTTTTTTCTTTTCTTAATAATCTTTGGTGGCAAATTTCATATTTTTATTTTTTGCTAACTAGTCATACTTTGATGTCAAATTTCACGTTTTACTGACTGCAATTTTTTGTGTCAAATTTCATGCTCATTCAAATGATAAAATAATTTTAAATAATACATATTTTTTTACTACAAAACAACGTTCTACATCAAATATTTTTATATTTTAAATTCTATATTGTAGTTGGTACATGCTTATATCTTTTAATATGGCTAGATCTTTTTCTATTTTAAAAGCTTTTTCTTTCATACACTTCATCCTTTGGTAAACTTAAAGTTGATTGTTTGACCTACTGCACCTTTACTAATTAAATATAATTATTTTTTCTCACTTTTGATTTTCTTATTCAAATCATCTATCGCTTGAGACGTAAATTTTGCAGTGAATCGATGTGGTACAACAAACTTTTGCAAAAAAATATGGTTATTTAATTTCTTTAAAAATGCACCCATGTTTTCTGCTTAATAGTTTATAACTTAAAAGAGCAAATTACAAATAAAAAATTGTGAGCAAGAATCTTACATATTTATAAAAGAGCTTGTAATTAAAAGGGTACAGGAGTGGAGGTAGGTAAAACATGTCTGCCCATACTCGGTCGGTTGGGGAGCTAGACCAGGGTGGGCGCAGGGGGTAGCTAGGCCAGGCTCGGCGCAGGGGGTAGCTAGGCCAGGGGCGGCGCGGGATGGAGGGAGTTTTGCTAATGTTCGATTCAATTCGGAACGGTTCCGTTCCAATCTGTTCGTTAATGCTCGGTTCAGTTCGGAACTGTTTCAAAACAGAGCAAGGCAAGGGTGAGCGCGGGGTGTGGTTAGCTTCAATAATATTCGATTCAATTCGGAATGGTTCCGCCCCAGTTTGTTCGTTAATGCTCGGTTCAGTTCGAAACTGTTTAAAAACAGAGTAAGGCCAGGGCGGGCGCGGGGTGTGTATAGCTTCGCTAATACTCGATTCAATTCGGAACGTTTCCGTCTGAACTACAAGTTAACACTTGCCAGAGATGGGTCATCAAACTGGGCTAGGACCGGCGTTATAATCTCAAGGCTAAACTGTGGGGAGCTTCGCTAATACTCGATTCAATTCGGAACGTCTCCGTCTAAACTACAAGTCAACACTTGTCAAGGCTGGGTCATCAAACTGGGCCAGGACCGGCGTTATAATCTGAAGGCTAAACTCCACTCAAGTCCAGACTTGTCCTCTGACGACTGGGTCATTCAACTGGGGCAGAACCGGCACTATATTCCCAAGGCCAAAGGTCAATTCAGGTCAAAGTGGGCCAGAACCGGCACTACTTAACTACTCCTACCCTAAGAACAGTCCATTCGGTGTTACGCAACCCAAAATACACCTCCGGGATTAAACCAAACTTCAACAAAATCGAATTGCCATGATCAGCGTCACGAGGTAACGCCATTTTGAAATGTTGGTTACAAATTGTGGTATGTGGTGTAATTTTTGGCTTAGCCCCCCCAAGGGGGCAATTTATAATGCATCACTTTGCAGGGGGAGCTTTCTTACTCTGTACCCACACAACCCCGTGCTGTATTTTGGAGTTAGAGCCCCACATTGGTAGTCAATGTGACAAAAATGGGGCTCCCATTTCCTCATGCACTACTCTTATCGCAACCTCACGACAACGACACGGAGACGCAGGTTTGGGCCCCCTTAAGGTATTTATTTTTCCTGTCACAACAAGCTGATAGTAAAAATAACCCCAAAATGAAAGTAAAAGTCACAGTTGAGGATTTTACTTTCCCAATTTTATTGTTATATGCATTATATACATATGTCCAGTCGAACGAACCATTAGAAGACTAAGGTCTCAGAGTCGTTGCCTATTATATGATACACGCTTTCGTTACACCAGACTATACTGATGACGTTTTTTTCAACTTTTATTTTAGGCAAGTAAAATTTCAGAAAAAAACTAGCTATTTAAGAAATTTTTGGAAGTACTTCAAGTTTAGATATAGGAAAGAAAAAGTGAAATGTTTAAGAGTTGTGGAGTTTTCGAATTGCAATGCAATATCTTGTTCAGATTCGTAGAATTAAATTATGTAAAAAAATCGGAACCACCCGAGATGAATTAACATAAATTCCGAATAAAAATAGTTCACATGAAAAATATATCCTATTTACTGATGACAACTGTAATAGAAACTTGGCTTCGAAAAACGAAAAAGTGTTACGTCATTTGGATCCCATTTTAAATAAACCGCTAATTGGCCGGATTGTCTTAGGTGTTTAAACGATTTGGGCAATTATTGAAATTGACAATTAACATTTGCTGTCGCTAACTTTGCAAACCTCCAGTCTTCAAACTTGCCGAGTGTTCATTTTGAGTCCCAAACATCCGATATTAAAAATAGGACAAATTGTCGGGAAGTATTTTTTCTGTTTAAAAACAGCTTTATCCGAACAGCATCTGATAAAACTCTGCTGTTTCTCATTTTTGAATATTATGGATCCTGTTTATGTTCGTAGCAACGAAAAAGGGTGCAGTACGTTGAAATCGAGAAGGAAATAAAATAAATCCACACCTGGTACTTGCGGTCTTGTAATGTTAAACAGGAAATATCTGGAAATCGGATACACAAGGTCGCATTGCAAACATCTACAGAGTGTGCACCTTCGTTCAACCTTTCAATCGACACCGATTCCCAAAAAGATTCCAGTCCCATCTATAAATACAATTTTAATAAATCCACGTCCCGATAAACTGGCGCCATGCTGTTTATCCATTAATATAAGTTTTCGACCAGAATTATTACCATTGATCTAATAATACGTCGCCTCACAGAAAAGATTGTCTGTTCTAAGCCTATATTTAGCCGACAGACGCTTGACCCTTCTATTTCCATCCAGACATCCATTTTCGTTATCGGGAATGTGCATTTCGACCACCGTCGAGGGACAAAAAGATAAAGACTACACCGCATTCCCATCATCGTCGCAGAAAAAAGTCTTTACTTGGAAGAAGCATGTAGCGGCGGCGATGCTGCTAATTTCGAACAATGAAAGGCGATTATTTTCATTTACAGGCCAGACGCATCAACGCACGTTGTAATCATAGCTGAAATTTACAAGGAAGCGCCGGCGCCACACAGTTCTTTGCGGAATCGGCACGTTTATTGATGAATTGCAGCTGGTGCCATGATATCGCGAACACGTTTTTCGAAAATGAGAACACGAGAAATTGCACGGACTTCCTATGAGATGAAAATGTTGTCATGAGACGGTATCAAGTATTTTTTAGCACGTGCTTCTTCAGAGTTACTAATATCTCCTTTTGGGCTTTTGCTTTTCCTCATCACGGTTTGAATGCTTATTTGGACCTGCGCATCCACCATTTTTGTTCTTTTTTATATTCTTTACCAACGTTGTTTATTTAGACCATTGTCATTTTATATACAAACTTTTATGTTGACACAAAATGATGCGTGGCATGTAGATTGGATTCAACCACATATACCACATCCATATTTGGGGTAGGTACTTCTAATTTCATGTGGAAACCTTAGACCCTAAAAATTCCATTTCAACCAACATTACTAACTACAATCACCCGTTGAAGTGTAAACCGTCGCACGTAATCATCGTTATGCACTCCTATCGCGATGAACTTTGGCAGCGATTGGCATATAAATAAACCCAAGGTTTACAACTTAACAAAATTAATTTCCTCAGACACATCTGTGTGTTTACACGCGCTCCGGGTCACTAAAATTAATTTCAACCGGCGATATTGCGAAAATCCGATAAATAAAAATGTCGCAACACTCACCGAAAGGTCCACCAGATGTTGAAGCACATGGTGTTGAGCCAGAAGAACGCCGCCAAGAAGAGGAAGTGCATGAAGACGGCTGGAAAAAAGAAATTCGCAATTAAATTTGAGGGGGCAGTTATAATTTCGGCCAGGATGCGACCGTTACGAAAATAAGAAGTTGTGGAATTACGGCAATTAGAATTAATTAGTGCCGACACCGGTGCGGTCACGTCGGCCTCCGCATCTTGTAAAAGGAGTCATAATGGTAATCTTTATTTTGTGAGGTTGTTGACACCGAGTTTTCGTGAAAAATAAAAGCAGAAACTTTATATTAATCAAAAAATTGCTATAGTTCGTCAGTCTTTTTTTGTTTGTTACAATTTATCATTTTTTAAGGAGTTTTCTATTATTCTATAGTTCTTCAGGTTTTGGTAAGTTTTTCTCTTTGATCTGTTTCTTAAGAGTCTTCTAAAAGACCCTCTAAAGAGGGCATCACAATCTTACGTCGTTTTTCTTATTTCCCGCAAGAAACAGTGTAAAATTGCGAGAAAGCGGTTAAATTATGTAAGTAAAACATGTTTTTCCATAATTAGCTTTAAAAAAAAAGAAACCGACTTCAAAAAGCGAGAAATAACTCAGTACATGTATTATTACATGTGCTACCTACTGATCTGTTTGAAATCGGTGCCAAGCCAAACAGGTTAACAAATTTGTAACCTATTGTCATTATACAAATATATCAACAACGTTGTAGCGCATCAAAAATTCAATATCAGGCAGTCAGCGACGTCTGCCCCGCACGTGTCTGCCCGTTTGGGATGTTTTGCTCAGAGCGAGCCCCCCACCCACGCTCACGCATTCCGGCGCGCGCGGTGGGACTTGTGAAGTGACGGGAGCGAACAGCCTATCTATCTACTACCTATTTTTTTGGCTTGGCACCGACTTCAACCAGATCAGTAGGTAGCACATGTAATAATACATGTACTGAGTTATTTCTCGCTTTTTGAAGTCGTTTTTTTTTTTAAAAAGCTAATTATCTTACAATTTTAAGTGATGGGTAGACCTAGTAAGGACGCTGCTCGAATGAGGAAACGACGGCTGGTTGAAAATGAAGATGAAAGACGCAAACTATAAAAAATTAAAACCAGAAATACTGAAACAATGATGAATTAATATTACTACCTGAAAAATCTAAGGCAATGATGACTCCCAGACGCAAAGACCTGCATAATTATTGAACGACTACATTCGAGAGAGTTCATAATAATTATAAAATGTGAGGATTTCGCCCGATTCCCATGCGATCACCTCATCAGGTCCGGACTTGCTGACAATGGGACTATCTCCGGAGTATACCCTTTCAAATAAAAGAATAATTTTCAAAATCGATCCACAATTGACGAAGCAATCGGTGAACATACATAAAAGGAAAAATTTGAGAATTTCCCTCGATTTCCATGGGATCCCCTCATCAGATCCGGACTTGCTGACAATGGGACTACCTCCGGAGTATACCCTTTCAAATAAAAGAAGAATTGTTGAAATCGATCCACAATTGACGAAGAAATCGGTGAACATACATAAAAGGAAAAACTTGACAATTTTTCTCGATTTCCGTGGAAGCCCTTTATCAGATCCGGACTTGGTGAAAATGGGACTACCTCCGGAGTATACCCTTTCAAATAAAAGAAGAATTTTCGAAATCGATCCACAATTGACGAAGAAATCGGTGAACGAACATAAAAGGAAAAATTTGAGAATTTCCCTCGATTTCCATGGGATCCCCTCATCAGATCCGGACTTGGTGACAATGGGACTACCTTCGTAGTATACCCTTTCAAATAAAAGAAGAATTTTCGAAATCGATCCACAATTGACGAAGAAATCGGTGAACATACATAAAAGGAAAAATTTGAGGATTTCGCCCGATTCCCACGCGATCACCTCATCAGGTCCGGACTTGCTGACAATGGGACTACCTCAGGAGTATACCCTTTCAAATAAAAGAAGAATTTTCGAAATCGATCCACAATTCACGAAGAAATCGGTGAACGAACATAAAAGGAAAAATTTGAGAATTTCCCTCGATTTCCATGGGATCCCCTCATCAGATCCGGACTTGGTGACAATGGGACTACCTTCGTAGTATACCCTTTCAAATAAAAGAAGAATTTTCGAAATCGATCCACAATTGACGAAGAAATCGGTGAACATACATAAAAGGAAAAATTTGAGGATTTCGCCCGATTCCCACGCGATCACCTCATCAGGTCCGGACTTGCTGACAATGGGACTACCTCAGGAGTATACCCTTTCAAATAAAAGAATAATTTTCGAAATCGATCCACAATTGACGAAGCAATCGGTGAACATACATAAAAGGAAAAATTTGAGGATTTCGCCCGATTCCCATGCGATCACCTCATCAGGTCCGGACTTGCTGACAATGGGACTACCTCAGGAGTATACCCTTTCAAATAAAAGAATAATTTTCGAAATCGATCCACAATTGACGAAGAAATCGGTGAACATACATAAAAGGAAAAAATTGACAATTTTTCTCGATTTCCATGGGAGCCCTTTATCAGATCCGGACTTGGTGACAATGGGACCACCTCTGGAGTATACCCTTTCAAATAGAAGAAGAATTTTCAAAATCGGTCCACAATTAACGGAGATATCGGTGAACATACATAAAAGAAAAAAAGAAAAAAAACATACATACAGCCGAACGTAGAACCTCCTCCTTTTTTGAAGTCGGTAATAAAATATAGCTAAATACTACACAATAATATTTTTCTTCAAACATCAGAAAAACGTGACATTGCATACGTCAATAGTCAATGACAAATGTCCATTTCTCTGCCTAGACAGCCAAAGTATTTTGTCTGCCGCCCAATTGACCATACTTGCTGCTTAGGCAAACAAAGTGTTTTGTCTGCCGCTCAATTAACCATTTTTGCTGCGTAGAAAATTTCAAATAATAGCTTGAAGGGACTGAAAGCCACTTGAAAAGCTTGAAGCGACTTGAAAGGATTTGAAATGTCTCGAAACGACTTGAAAGACTTGAGGTGACTTGAAATGTTTTGCAGGAAATTGAAGCGACTTGAAAAGTCTTGAAATGTCTTGAAACGACTTGAAGAAAGAAGAAGCGACTTTGAGAAACTTGAAACGACTGGAAAGGACTTGAAAGACTTGAAGTGAATTGAAAAGACTTGAAATATATTTTGAAGGGACTTGAGGTGATATAAAATATTTTGAAAGGTCTGGAAGCGAGATGAAGAAACTTGAAGTGATTAAAGGGACTTGAAATGTCTTGAAGAGTCTTGAAGCGACCTGGGAAGACTTCAAATATTTTGAAGGGACTTGAAACGACTGAAAAGAACTTGAAATGTTTTGAAACGACTTAAAAGACTTGAAGCGAATTGAAATATTTGGAAGGGACTTGAGGCAATGTGAAATGACTTTAAATGTCGTGAAGCGACGTGAAATATTCGCGTTCGCATAACCGCGATAAGAGTGGATCGCGATAGAGCGATAGAGATCGAAAAATCGCCAAAATCGACACACGTAACGCTCCCAAACCTATCGCCGAGACAGGGCGACAACGAAAATGTGACACCTTCACCTCAGACACCCAATAGAAGACGTACATATGTATATGGTAAAACATAATTTCGTAATTTCTCACTCGTGTGTAATGGGCGTCTTACCACTTTTGTTGTCAATCATACTGTATATTTCATGTCAAACTATAGCTTTGATGAGTTTCTTAAGACGTATTACGAGACAGCTTATGCGTAGGCTCGTATTTTGCGGTGTTGTAAATGATCGTTTGTCTGATAGATCTTTATATATAGAATTACGTTGGCCCCAGAAGCATTATCTGCAATAAATGTAATTATCCATGTGGGAGGTTATTTTTTTTGTTGCTTTCTTCTTCTAATTTCTATGGAAATGTAAAACTCAAAATTGCAGTACTGATGTGTTACTGTGATCAAGACTGAAAAGTTTCTTGCAATAAATGAGTATATAAATCATTTTCCGCTATTGACCCCGCCTTTGTTTTTCCTCACTGTATTATCTTCAAGCAAAAAACTGAGTTATTACAGCTTAATGCATGTTTGATGGTAATGGTGATTACAACATGATACCACAACATTAGCTTGTAGTGCTTTAATGCAGTTTGTCTTCGGTGGAAAAAATATGTCCATTGCCTTGTTCTTCCGGTTAATTTTAATCGTTGACACATGTTTATTTTAGATTGGGATTAGTTTGACAGCTTTCGTTTGCATAACTGACATCCAGATGTGCTGATTATCCAGTTTCAACCACCAAGTTCTGCCATTTATTTTTATTGGTGAATTACATTTCGATCAGTTATTTGTTGAAATTTGACCCACAATTACAACCCGAACTTTGTAATTACTCACTTTAATTGAGCTTTTCCGACGTATGAAAATTCCGAGCTTGTAAAACATGTCTTAAAGATGCAGACACGTTTTACGGCACGAGGCGTCAGTAAAATGTAGCACATCTGGAAGACGTGTGAAATCGGATATTTTAAACGGTTTCCGGAGGTCCGGAACCAAAACATCGTAAAAAGGTGTTTGGATTAAGGGCTGACATCTGGAGTCTAGAGTTGGAAGCAGCCCGGTCTTCCCGGATTCCCAAATATTTAACCGCGACGGCGACGCTTGAGTTTTTTATATCCAGACTTTGTTTTGTGTCTGAGACAATTATAGGGGCTATTTTTAAGAGTGCGATTTCCTCTTTCCCTGGGGAACTAGAGTGCTGATTGTTATGCAATGAGAGAAACAAGAAGTGATCTTGCCAAAACTGGGCATTGTGCTCTTGGGCGATTTCTCTCAGACACCGTAATACTGAACTCGATTTGGGTTTCAACTTTCCTTGAGACTTAATTGCCTTCAAGTATAGCGTACCGGTCGGGTAAGTAGCGCACATGTCTTTAAAGTGCAATTACGGGATAGCAATAGTAAAATACCTCCTGTAATTGCAGTGCTCTGTTGATGTCCGCATTATTTATTGCAGCTGAAGCAGTAACACCTCAAATTGTGCCACTTCCAATCAGACGGTGACCACACTTTCGCGGTACTCCCAAAATGGTCACGTTCTGACATTCTGGTAGGTACCACTCGAAAGTTCTATTGTGCCTTTTTACGGCAGTGAAAACATGAATAGATGTTTTTCGGTGGGATAGTTTATGGCAGCGGCGCCGAAATTCCTCCGACCACTCCAGGAGTTATTTTATCGAAAATATGTAAATACGACTGTTGATAACGGTTCCAAAGAGCGAAGGGAGGTTAACGTCCCTAGCGCGGCAAAATTCGACATAAAAAGCGGAATTTGCGTTAATTAACTCAGTGATTTAATGGAGTTGGTCACTGATTGGATAAGCCGGTATTTTCCCAGGGATTAAGAATTGATCTGATACGTAATCTGCTTAACGAGAATGAGAGTGAACATTAAAAGGACGTTAGCCAATAGTGGTAGAAGCGGGTTCCACTATCGGGCCTCCCACGATTCGGATTATGGTGTAATTAAAAGTGCCATAAATTCTTCGTCTTGAGGTATTTTTATTTTATCAGTAATTTCAGTTTTGAAGAATTGGATCGATACTGGACAACCTCATAATAATAGGTAGGTACCTAATAAGCCAAAAGAGAAAAGAGGACTATGAGTGAGGTCATTAACGCACATCACCTGAGCACTCCTGCATGAAGTTTATTATCCTTGACAATGAGCAGCTTTACTCTCTAGAAGGTTACACCAATATGCAGAAGAATCACAACAGCCACCGAATGAAAGCTGTCAAGCACGATACAAAAAGAACCACTGGATTTGCACGGATATTGTACCCACGACAGACTCCTCTTTTTCCAACACAAACCCCTCCTGCATCTCCAAGCATTATTTAATTAGTCGCTTCACAGTCCGCTGGCTCGACCATCTTCCATCCAAAGCACCTCTTCGATGAATCACAAGCACCAGATGTCGCAATAAAAATCTTCGAAAAACAGTCTTCTCGGTCAGGTCGAAAAATGGAAAGTTGTTTTTTTCCCGACGTCATTCATCCTATGATTCACGAAGTACTGTTTAGTTTCAACACAATAACGGCTCTTTCGCATGTTTATTCATCGACGGATGAAATGCTTCGTCGGGAATACTCAACATTATCGGCCGGAGGCGCCGGTTTCCGCGAGGAAAAAACAGTCTTGACACGAAACAGAGCGCCTTTGTTCCTCAAGACGCAAAACAGTGACCGAGGAAATTGGAGGTTCGGGAGCAACAGGTGCGGGATGGAATTGTTTTTATGGGATCGAAAACAGTCTTGTTGTGGGCGTGGCTCAAGGAGCGGTCGTTAATCCCACTTTATTTTCGAAATGCGAAAACAGTATGATTATTGTGTTTTCCAGGTTTTGGGGAAGATTTTCCCATTTTCTGAAAGGTTATTAACAATTACGCGTTTTAAAATTAGGTGATTAGCACTACAGTCACATATAAACAAAGAGAACCGCAATCCACAGTAACTACATTTACGGAATTTGATTTGCTGTGTCGTTTGAGGCTACGCGTATCATTTAAGGTTTTGGGGAACCATTTGGGGCAAGGTTTGATATATGTATTTTTGGGTTTTAGGAGAACTTACCAACGAGTACACAAAGCGTGGGCTGCATCCGTCCAGACAGGTGCGTGATGCACAGCAGTACATCGCCTCCAAGAAGGCACGCTACATGGTTGGTCTGACACCGCCAATGCAAAACATGGTGGCTGGCGGGCAAGATGGCCCCGGCTGCAAGAGTGGCAGCCAGAAAGACGGCACTCAACGCCAACCCGATGGGATAGATCGTGAATCGAAGATCGTGGCTGCTGTCGCTTTTGGCCTTCTCTACGGTCACACTGCTCACATGCTCTTGACAGACCATAATCTTCGGGGAACCACCTGAAAGCAAAACGAAATATGACAATGCGGTCAAGCGAAGGACCTTGATTTTCACGACACCATCAGAGCATGACAGATGGTTAGTGAGGCATGATGCTATCAGGCCTGTTCGAATTTCGTTAATGAAGTGACCGTAATTAGTAGTGTAGCGGTACCGGTTTGAGACAATATAACGGCGAAATTTGGGTCGGCAGGTGAAAAGGAAGCACGGAGGTTGACGATGACAAGTGAAGAAAGGCACAATTTTGGTTGAATTACACGTAAAAGCTTTGTTTGGATTCAATTGTGGTTCAGCTTGGGGTTTCGGTGAAGAAATGGTACCGTAGCCGTGAGAATCAATGTCAAAGAGAATGTAAAGGTCGGTGTTGCCTTGTCGTGATTGTTATGATGAATTGTTAATATTGCTGCAGGAATAAATGCAGAGTTGCAGTTCGATAAGGTGGTATTTAGCATCGACATATAAATGCCGAAATCTCTTGACGTAACTATACATCGACTTGATTAAAACAAAACGGTACAATGTTGGGAAACTTTTCCATGTTAATCGAATCTCGTCAGCAGCAAATGCATCCAAGTATGGATGAATTGTAAATCAAGTATGTATGTGGTCATAAACGTATTATGAACAGCGATGTAAATTCCGAGGCGGTTGTAAATGCAATCTATAAATATCTAGTCGAAGTGGAACATGATATTTAAACGATGATCATTGTAGATTTTTATTCTGAGTAACTCAGGAAAAATAGTAATGATAATTACAAATTCTTGGACGTGTGGCGTAAGGCAGCAGTTCTGTGAAGGTGTTTGAAGAACTTCTTTACATTATACAGGGTGAAATCGAAATGTATCTAAAAAAAAAAATCTGTAATACCTTGGGATGAGTAGAGAGTAACCCCCTATTCTTTAAAATTTAGCTCTAAAAATGGAGCACGCCACTGCACCCAATGCAATGTAAAGAAGGAATTTTTTGCGACATATATTTTGTCCATAAATAATAGACAAAAACTGTCATCTCCAGTTCTGATCGAGCGTCGAAACCGAAGACGTAGCACGCTTCTTTTAACGAAAATTGTACAAAAGGTGCAGGTTGTTACCCCGTCGAGAGGTGCGAAACTTTGAGTTTTTGACGGACGAAGCGAGATTTACGAGATGGTGTGCAAAACAACAACAGTTCCGTATCAACGTCTGATGGGACGTGTCGTGGGTGTGATTTTTAGACAAAATAGGGGATATCATTTTGAGATAATTATTGTGGCAGGTAAATGAACTTCAATGTCAAGTTGCAATTTAAACCTTATGAACGTCGAAACTAGGTGGGTTTAAAAAGTTTATGCCCCATTAAAAGTTTTGACTCAAATTTTCAGTTATTAAAGTTCTGCTTAAAATTCTTAATTTGCTAGATGCATCTAATAAAATAAGAGCGATTTTTTAGCAATAATTTTTACAATAAGTTAGATCGTGCCCCTGACGGCTGAATAGAACGCGCAATAGTTGTCTATCGTTACACACCCCTTCTTCTCCATTTTATGTTCCCATATTTAGGTAAAGTAAACTCACTAAATCATAAAATTTTAATTGATTTTAAATTCTCATAAGAAAATAAACTGTATATGTTTTTTTCCTTTTGATATGTTATATCCAGTGTGTTATCAGAGCTTCATTTATCATATTTGAATGTGCTTTTGAAAGTGGTTTTTGTTTTCGCGAAATTGCTATAATAATACGACGCAATGTCTCTATGTAGGTAATGGCCTGAAGGGATGGTGTACAAGCATCGATCTGGCAGTGGACGTCCTAAGAGCTATCAAACTGCGCAAAGATTCACATCTCCAAGAAATGGCACTGCCCCAACCATTTGAGACCACACGTTCGGTTGGAGGGCATTGGATGGTTGCTATGAGTCTACCCATGTCGATGGCCACGATTTCACGCAGAAACGATTGGTTTACATTTCACTCTTGCGGTCTTTAATATCGCATTCTTCTGACGAGCCACCAGACATCAACGATGCATTGAAAGACAAAACTGGGTGGAGGAATAGAGTGTTCTCCAATGAGTCCAATTTGAGTTTATGATGAACACATGGTCGTACAAGAGTGAGAAGATATAGGGGTGAAAGGCAAAATCTTTAGTTTATTCATTAACGTCATACCGGAATGACTCCAGGTGTTTTTGCGTGAGGTCGGCAGAACATGCTCCACAGAGCTCAAACATGTATCGACACCGGGGGGCGTAATTTTGAACATCTCTTGTAATGTAAGGTACAACTTCATATTTATCTTCAGTTTTTGTGCGAGCAGATTTTTTACCTTTTACCTGCATTTTAAATTGTTCTCTTATAGACGTCGGAACTGAGATAATTTAAAGGTGTATATAACCGGCTAAAAATCGAGAAATTGATACTATACGATCTCATCCGTGTACCCGTTTAAATATATGCATGTATTTCGATTTGACTCTGTATAGACATTGTGCTACATTCAACTTTGTTACCATATCTTCGACGATTAAAAAAACAACAGATTCCAACAAGACAACGCGCAAACCCATACGACATTAAATTTGTAAGAAAACCATGTTCACCTGGCCGCCACGTTCACCGGACTTAAACCCAGTAGCTATTGTCAGTATGTCCGTCACAAATCTTAAATGACACGTAATGGCATCAGCAACAGTCGACAATAAAGTATCGATTACAATGATTTTTTGAAGGAATGTCCAATATTGGGTGTCCCCAACGGTACGAGATATGCTAGAATATTTTTAGATTAGGATAGACTATGAGTTTTGATCCGATCACTAGTAATTTTCTGACGTTTAAGGCTAAACCGGACTGTGGTTTAGTGTGTTTCTGATCCGTAAGATGTCGTTGCAAAAAGTCCAAAAGTTCTAACGCTTTTTTAAGAAAACGGTACACAATTTTTTGTATTTGAACATTGATTTGTACTTACATTTTTCGTACAATTTGCGCGTCCGTGTAAGTTTTTTTCTCAAATGTATATTTAAGAAAAAAAAAATGAATACGTATACTTACAATAAAAAATTCAAAAAAGTGGCACACAGCGACGAAAGAACGATTTTTTTTATGAATTTACACGTTTTTTGTTTTTAAATCTAACAATTGCAACCCTATCGAAACAGGATTTTTAAGTTTGCCTTTGATCCAGCCGCCGCGCGCTGATCCCTTTCCCCGCGCCTAAGCATAAGTTAGTATTTGGCCCGACTGCTTCCTTGTAGGCGATATAGGATTTCCAATTAGAGAAAACTGAATTTTTGCAAGCACTTTTATTTGATGACCTTGGTTTAAAGAACATTAAAATGATCATTCTGCAGGTAAATTATTCTTCCTGACACCCTAGTTTTTGATTCTCGTAACTAAAATAAATACAGTCTGCTGATAAAGTAACGAACAAAATTTATAATTGCGTTATTTAATGTTTTTAAGCAAAACTCCCCGAGAGGTCAATTTTATTTTTTAATTAGCCACTTTACGACATACAGATTTTACTTATGATGTCATCTATTTTTGCACAATGACGTCATCATTGGCTTTTCTCAATGACAACCTCAATCTTTAGTACTTAAACTACTTAAATGTTGGTGTAAAAAAATTTGTACCTTAGTTAACTATTTTTTCAGAAAATAACACTTAAAAATGTAAATTTATTTTTGCAAATTATTGCAAACAAAAACTAATACTCGCAAATTTGACTTGAAATTAAATGTTTCAATTATTGGAATAATCGGAACGCTTACTTTTTTTTATGGAAACCTTACAGCAGCACGTTACTTATACTTTTTGCGGTTTGATTTGGTGCCTCCAAGTGACTTCTTTAGAGCGGGACAAAATAGAAGAAAACTCGAAGGAACAAAGGGGCACAGATTTTTGGTTCAGTACTAAAAAATATCGAGTGACAGCGTAGAATTTTGAATTCATTTGTAAACGTCGCAAAAATTCTTTATAGGGACCTGTGGTTCGATCACTTCTTTATAAAGATTCCTTCAAGAATGCAGCCACAAAATACGGCAAACTCAATGAATCAAGAGTCAAAGAAGTCTACAAGAACCAGCCCGACGTGGAAATTAAACCATGTAGTCTGGTTCAAAATCCTTTTTACGAAATTGGAGGCACCAAGAAGTTTTTAGTTGAAAATCAATATCGGCAAATAAAAATTACAAAATTTATAAACAATTAAGTACATAAACAAAAAAAAAGTGGTTACGTTTTTTTGCAAATATTTCAAAAACTATTTTAGATTATGAAATTTGAAAAAAGATCCATAAAGAGCAGGAAATTTCCCAAAAAAAGTCCTACCTCCCGGAATTGTCAATATTTATAATTTTAATTTAGCGGCGAAAAAAAGCAAAAACGCGCGGCTCAGCCCCGTCCGCGCCGACCGAATCTGACAAATGAACAAAAAAAAAATTATTTTATCGTTCGACACTGTCAGAATTTTCAAATTTTCGCTTGTGTAAACACTCTCTGTCATGAAATAATGAAAATGACAGATAAACGTCAAACTATTCATATGAATTTTAAGCAATTTAAAGGCTTTCCGGGGTTGTGTCGAACGATAGAATGTTGTATTACACGCGTTCCTGTGTAGATTGAACACATTACGCCACTCGGGGCTCACAAAAGCACTCATTTCACTCGTGCTTTTATAAACCCCTTGTGGCATAAAGCGTCCAATTTACACAGGAACTCTATAATAAACTACTATTAACTAAGTAAATATTAAAATTAAGGAATAAAATAATTTAGGTATTATCTGGACATATCAATAAACAATAACCCGTCGGTAAATTTTTTTTACCTCAGTTTTTCTATTAACAATGCATTTGTTAATTACGGCAAATGTTCTTGTTAAAAGTTAACCTACAAACCCTGATAATTGTTAAACTAAAATCCTGAATTTTGTTCCCTTCTTGGAGCTGTTCCTTGAAGGCTTTAGAAAAGATATCCGTTGGAAAAATAAAAAATAAATGATTTTTTACTTTTTATTAACAATCAAAGGCTTAACAAACTTAAAAACATAAATAAAACAGTGAAAGATTTTTTTTCAATTATCTTTACTGATAATAATTATGTTTTGTTATTGCTAAAAGCAATACATATATAAATATTTTTTTAATTTTTAACTCCTATAATTTAAAAAATTGTTATAAACAAATGCATTGTTTATGATTTTCAATTTTTTTTTAAATCTAATCCGTAATGGAAATAATGATTTAAAAAAAAATCGTTTCTTAAAAAAATTATTGGTGAAAAACTCCTTTGTAATTTTTTTTTGTTGCTAAATATTATATCTTGCTCTTCTATATTATGGAAGATTTTTTTTTTACTTTTTATTTGTTTGTTTAAAAAAATGTTATAAACAAATGAATCTTTCGGATATATCCTTCTTAATTCTTTCAAAAATACTGAAAACAACCATACATCGTTTGTTATGAAAAAAGATTGTTTTCTATTTTTTATTTAATTTTTTTGATTTTCGTGCACTTTTTTCATCATTGTTTTTCAAATAACTTATAAACTATTGACGATACGACAAGAACACTTGAATGTTTTTTATTCTCTGTGAATCAATGAACAAATTGAGCTTTAAATTGAAGTTCTAACTCTATTACTTATTAACTTTTTGTCTATTATTTATTAAATCTGAAACAACAACAAAAATTATTTACGACTTATGTACTTCAATATCTTATTGGATATTGATTTTCAACTAAAAATTTTTGGTGCAATTACGAATCGAATGACATCACACCTCAATCATAATTTTTGGTGCTTCCTAACTCGAATTTCGGAAAAAGGGACTTGGGAACCAGACTGATGCGGCTTTTTGTGGATCTACAATATGGCTTATATTGGAGCTACACCTGACGGTCTTATTGGGGAAAATGGCAATTAAATGCCCGTGTTGGGCTAGGGATTAAACCATTTCAGAGGCCATAACGTCACAGGCAAGAAGTTTCATTGTGCGATTTTATTGTGTGGACTCCTAAAGACATGAAAATAGATTGCATATATCCAGATCAAAACTTTTAGCAGACTTTGATGTTTCCAAAATTGCAACATTTTTTTTGAAAAGGCTCCTTTTTTGGTAACATCACTTGTTACTTTTCTACCAAATTTATTACAATTAGCTTGTATTTTTAGGCTTCTCCGTTGTTTTTTATATTATCTGGTGCATTCTATTTTTCCTGTTGTTGGAAAAAAAATGTTTTGGTAACACTATTTTGTACCTTTTACGTATAATTTACTAAAATTAACTCGTATTTTTAGGATTCCCCGTTTTTTATAATATTTATATTTTATATTTATTATCTGGTGCATTTTCGTGTTGTCCGAAGATAAATATTTTTTTATCACTATTTTGTACCTTTTACGTGTAATTTACTACAATGAACTTTTTAGGCTTCCCCGTTGTTTTTTTGTGCAAAAGTTGCATATTTTAGTCACTCAAAACCAACGTAAACAAACACCAAAATTGCAAATGTTGGAGGAATATCTTTTCAAGATTCTTTGTTGTTGAAAAAATACATTTGTTGTATATCACACGTGACCGAAATGCTATTGTAAGCCCGGGAGATGTGTATCAGTCGTGTTATCGCACTAAAGCTTGAAAAATCTCACTAGCATTCCTGTCACTTGTAATATGTATAATCTACTATTGGTAACATTATTTGTACCTTTTACGTATACAATTTACGACAATTAACTTGTGTTTTTAGGATTCCCCGTTGTGGTTAATCCTATTTAGAACAATCTATTTCCTGAATGTTGCTATTTGTTACATTTCGCATTGAATATGGAGTTACTTCTGTTAATAATTTTAACAGATAAATCAGGTGTTGTCTCTATTTTTGAACATGATGGACTGTGCTACCCTAGGTTGTATATTACAATCATGTGGATACTGACCTCTATTATTCTGGCGCATTTCAACAGCATTAAAATAATTTCCAAAAATGGTTTAGCTTCATTTTAAAAATTACCATTTTTCTACAATGCATTAATTATTTATTAACTTTGGCGGTACAAAATTCCTGCTTTGTGGTGCGCACAACCGCCAAGAATACTTAGATACTTGCATATAATATGATAGCCCCGACCCATTTCGTAAATTCTACAAAATCGAAATTATATTTTCCAGTTTTATAGCTCTGTCGTTACACGGAACGGATCGATGACTCATTCCACTCGCACGTGTCCGGCGGCGGCAAAAATTGTCAAAGGAAAGTCAAAAATCCTGTTTCGGACGAATCTATCAGACCAATTTTAAAAATTCAAACGGTTTTGTAATCTGTGGATCATGTAGAAACGTCGCTGGCTGGCAGATTTTAGATTTCTTTTCGTTTACATAATTTTTTTTGAAAATTTTTTTGAAACAAATTTTTTTGTAGAAAAAGGGAATGGTGGCGCAAATTCTACTTAGAAATGGATTCTAAATTCGTTTTTGTTTAAACAATTTATCCAATCATTTCCATATAAATGCGTAAATACTTTTCCGATAAGGTTGTCTTTGTCGCACACTTGATCTCCTGTTTAGCCTTAATTGTCGGATTTAAATTTGAAATTAGATGTACCATTCCACAATCAACAAAAGCAGAATTTCTTTTTAAATGAGAACCGATTTTTTTGTCTTCAAGCTAATTAATTTCCGCGGTTGTTGTGATCTAACACTTTTTTGTGGCTTGTGCACTTCCAGTTCAGTAAGATGTTTGTGCGGACTAAATATTTGAGTGTTTTAATAATAACTACTGTGGTTTACACACCTTTAAATTAATTAAACTTAAAATTAAAAGTGAGTGGCGAGAATACGTTTCGTGTTGTGTTCAATAATTGCTAACAAGTGCCAAAAATAATGTAATCTCTCAAAGCAGTCAATTAGATTAGGGTTGGATTACCTGTTACAGGTAGTTTCAAGAACAATGTAAAGGTTTAGAACTAACTGAACACCTAATTGATGGATTTTTAAGATTCAACATGTTAAATCTTGAATGTAATAGTAAACGATAAATCAGATAAAAAATTCAATTGATCACCAGTTATACCTATTATGATAGATGGCCTCATCACACCAAATTTCCACTTTACGATCTATACTGATACAAAGCAAGACAACATCCTTCCTTTATTTATCCTTCATTACAGGAACATTCAGACACCAATTGCATGGTAATTTTAGACCCATAAAAAGCTTTGTCGGCTTCCAAAAAGATTTCAAACACCATTCGCATAGCATCGCGATTCTAGAGCTTTGTCGGCCTCTTCTTTATTACCCTAGGGTGAACACGCTTGAGTGATGGTTGCCAACAAGGCGTTTTACGGCAGTGAAAATGTAACTGGATGCGTTGTGACCGGTGTATGAACGCTCTATACTTGCACCAAACTAACACCATTTGGATGTGTTTCTAATAGAAAATTTTTCATCTAACCTCAACAGTCTGACAAGCGTGTGCACCTGGAATAAGAATAAACACACGTTTTTCAAACATACGATTTCCAAGGTACCCTTGACAATCAATTTTGTGGATCGGATGGTATTTATTGAAGCTAAATCTTTCAAACTGGTCAATTTAGTTCTCCAGAAATAATAAATTGTGGCAATTTATGTTGTAGATATCTCTGGAATTTAATTCATTTTTCTACCAGCCAATAAAATATTAATTTCTCGGTGAGAAATATCGTCACCTTTGTCTATTTTTTCGACAACCACAGTTATTAGTGTCAGTCTGCCCGAGGTTAAACTTCACATTCCGGGCCATTTTATGCAAATTTAACCGACGTTCCGTTGTTTCTTGGCTTAAATAACATTTTAATGCGTGTAACGTATTCACGATGCTAATAGTCGTTTGGTTGGTAGGGATGGAATTTGGGTGAAACCCGCAAAAATTCGCACTGCTGGCGAGTGTTAACGATGGATCTGAAGAACTGCGGATACCAATTAACAGTTAATTGACGGGGAATTGTTGTAGACATCAAATTAATGAATGTCTACACTCAGGAGTCTTGTTTATTTCTTTGCGATATTGAATTCCGGGTTATTAGTGCCGTGTGTAACTGTAGGCCTGTTGAATATTTAGTGTACTCAACTTGTTCACAGACATCTGACATACTAGACCCGGATTCCGTCCTCATCAATGGCTGTGGGTTCGAAGAATAGTATGTTGAAAAGATCTTGATCAGTTGTAAATTGCCGTGTTTTATGGCTGAGTTGCGACATTGTGACGAGTTTTACATGTTGCTGGTATCGTTGACCAGTCGTCGTGAAGTATGGTTAAAAAATCATTGGCGTGTCTTCTGTATATGATCAGGATGTAGCACATTAGTGCATACAAATGAAGACGTCGTGTCATTGTTAAAGGTCTAATGCTATTCAAATTGGGTTTTATAACTTTTTGACCGAGCAAAGTAGCTCAATTTTTATTTCAATCTAGCAATGTCTCAATCTCCTATACAGTTCATTTTCTGAGAGATTTCTTGAAGCTCTGAGGTTTTGAGGGTTTCACTCGGTCGTTTTAGATTTGCAGTATGTAGGTACTTCATTTTCAGATTTACTGTTTCTTCGGCTCTCACGTTTTCATGTCCTCAAGATTTCGGTTTCTCAGTTGTTCAATTCCTTACGTTGTCAGGCTGTCATAAATTCCGGTTTTCAGGTCTTCAGCCTCAGGTTAGTCGTTCATTTAATTTCTCAATTACATAATTATTTTCTCAATTCCCCATTTTCTTAATGTTACAACGTTTTTTAGTTTCTCAGGTTCTGGGACTCTCAGTTTTTAGGTTCTCAGGTTTTCCCAGTTTTAGGTTTTTATTTCTCAGGTTTAAAGCTTCTGAACTATCACATCTTTTCTGTCACATAGTTATCAGATATGCGTGAACCCATCTCATTATTCCGAAGTAAGTAATTAGGCAAGTACAGACCTGTCACTACGGTGTGTGCGACACCGGGAGACACGGCAGAAGCCATGTCACTTTAACCCGTATGTAATTACAATAAAATAGGTAATTTTTGTTGTTTTTCACGCATACAAAAGTAAAACATTAATTTGAGAACAGATTGGCGACCGAGTATTGTATTGTCGTTTAAACAAATCCAGAATTTCATTCATATTTAAGAAATCTTACCAGCATCTTCCAAGACGTTCTCCAAACAGTAGTTCCCCACCGGCACCATAAACTTCTGTCCGTTCATCACCAAACTCCCGTTCTTCATCATCTCTGCATCCTTCAGCTTCCCCGCGAATACCAACTCCTGCTGGTGACACGTAGGGAACCCCGCCACCAACCTGGTGTCATCCCCCAACTCGATCTTGTATCCCGAGCCCTTAAAATGTATACACGTCTTATTCGTGTCCGAAAAAATGGCATTGTCCCCACAACACTTCTTCACGTGCACCGAACTCATCGACTCCACCTGGTGCTTCTTCAGACACACCAACGTCGCGTTGTAATCGATGCAGAAGTTCTGGGGATGCACCACCTCGTCGTAGGTAACCACGTACAGCGAACCGTTCTGGAAGGGAACGTAGTTTCCCATGTAGGACGTCAGCAGCGCCGGGAGCGAACACTGGGGCTTCACCCCCTCGCGAAGCTGCCAATTGGGGGGCACCTTGTCCGGGGGCAGGTATCTGTTTTGGCCGATGCTGAAGACCCGGAGATTCCACTTGGGCTCGAAGGCCGGTTCGCATTTGTTCTCGTTGGTGAGGACGTGGTTGAACGGGCAGCACTTGGAGATGGTCACGTTTCTGGCGGCGTCGGAGAAAGCGACCAGGAGGAGAAGGAAGGCGAGCGGCCGCATGTCATCGAGGGTGCGTAGCAAGTACCGACACGTTCATACAAAGACGCGCTGTCGTCGACTGATTTTGTTTTCCTTCCGATTTCAAGTAGTTAACAGTTGCAGTGGACCGGTCTCTCCCCACTCGAGCCACTGTCTTACCTTTGTATTCCCACCAATGCGATGAAGCTGTTGGCCGCAGATGGGGAGGTAGCTCCAATGGGTGAAAGTGGTAGAATGTGCAAGTCAGGGGTGGAGTAAAAGTGAAATTTTTGCGGGATGATGGTTTACTCGAGTTTTCTTTATCTCTGGTGCGTTTTATTAATAGCTTTCAAGGTTAAATATTACAGAACTTATCAATTGTTGCTTTATATTTAGAAATGATATGTTGGAAAGTTATTTTTTAATTATTTTGTTCTGGAAAATGGCGTTGGTGCATTCAAAAGCTGCGCCTTCAGATTTCGTTGCCTGGAAAGTGACCGAATTTGGTGAAAGGAAGTGTTCACCAATTATCGCCTGATGACTTCGCCCATTAAATCACTGAAAACGCATAACATTTAATTGTCGCTTAACGGAAGGAACATTTTACATACGTTGCTGTAGATTTACCTCGTGGTGGGAAGCTATTTGATACAACCACTGAGAGGTGGCATGAAAATACCTCCAAGTTGAAGATGAGTCGACAATTATGTACGTTATAATGTTTCAGAATTGAAGTAAACATCCACAAATAAAATACGATAATGTTATTTAATATTTAATAAGATATAATATTTAATTGCTACTTAAAGCACAAAGTAATTTTGTCTACGTTCGCGCAGATTTATTTTTAATTTTGGTGTGATTTTATGACTTATTTTGTTACGGTATTGTTATCTCCACCAATTTCACTACTGCAACAATAATATCTTGTAGCGTTTATCTTACAACACGGCTGACTAAAATTGTACAGTACAGGTTGAGCGCAACGCCTCACCTTTATCGACACGGTGCGGCTAGCATACCTAGAAAAATACTTTCACATAATAGTAACGTTCCTGGCGCAACGTCTTTGTGGCTTTGTGCACTCTATTGTACACCTAGATGTATTTGTTTCTGATTATTAAAAGTCCAGCAAACACCATTTTGATTCAGACGATGAATTGCAATCAATCACAGTAAAAATATAAAGTATCTCAAGGCCCTCGTCATTATTGTTATTAAAACATCAGCATGCGGCTCGTTTTGTGCGCTAATACTCCATTTGACAACAATAATGAATAAATTAAGAGACAAAGTTCAATAACGTGATTAATATTAATAACAAGAACTGCCGCGAGGCAAAATTCGAAAGATTTTTTACAATACAGAGTGATTCACGCACGATCAGTTTCAACAAATCTGTTCACTTTCGACGTTCACTCACCCCCCGTCAATGCATCCATTCATTTCATTTATACGGTTTCGTAGATTATTATTTATCCCTTCCGAGGATGCAGGCAGGGGAAGCGGCCCCGACGTGGGGTGAGTGCAGCCGTCTAAAACGTTTCGACGCCTGTTTTACATCTCTTTCTGACCCCCGTGTTTGTTCAGAGTCGTTTTCGAGATAAATCTGTTTACAAGATGAACTAGGGGCGAAAGTCGATAAAGAATCTGGGACGCTTATGTACGTACGATTTGCTCGGAATTTGATTGCCTTTGATGATGGAAATGCAGATCTAACGGGATGAAACTGATGTTTCAGTGTCAAGTCTTCCAAAGACGTTCCCTAATTTGTTCAATGCACAAGAATAGTAATGGTAATGTAAAGAAAAGTGCTTCTTTTTTTACCAATTGCGAAATTTTATGAAGAACTGGCAACTCACATTTTGACACAAAAGTCTTTTTACTCAGACCATCCACAATGAAAATTTTTCTACCAGTTTGGGTTGTGAATAACACATCCCAGATAATTGGGTTGTTGAATTATTTTAAATTTATGGACATAACGTAAATTGCGGCTTTGTTTGAAATCTAGTATGGTTTTGTGTACTACTACACTACTGCGTACTATTTTCGGTCTAGTAAATATTATTTTTAATATAGAAGACTGAGTTTGCTGCCGAAAGATAGGCAACCAATAAAACGCGGTTCGTTAGCCCGACCCACTTACGTCTCCCGTTTTATTATTTATTTACACTTTCCACAATGCTTCTATATTTACTTTTATTTATTCTTTATAATAAAACCGGACGAGCAGGGAGCTCGCTGACAGTCGTTGTCAGATTTTCCGCTCCCGACTCGTTTTTCATGCCTGTTTTTCAACCTCGCCGTCGACGACAGATTCACATCTTTTTATTTATAAATAATGTACAATTCAGGATTATTAATTACGATAAATAATTAAGTCCTGGCGATTTCCGCGCTTCTACAAGTCTTTATGGCAGCACTCATGTTTAAATAAACAATCTCGTGAATTGTTTAACAAACAGAACCGAGACGACGAGGAAACCGTTGATTTCCGCGGCGGTCCCGGCTGATCTGACGTTGAAACTGTCGATCACGTGGATTTTCCACCCCATGTTGGACTGCGTGAACGAATTGTAGTAGACTGTGTCCGGCCAGGAGGTGTTGGGGGTGAATTCTAAGAGTCCCGGCTCTCCCTCTTCGCAGGAGGAAATGAGGGAGCGGTTGAATTTTTTGAATGTCGCGAAGTCGTCGTCCAGGCGACGATCTGCGTTGTCTTTATGTTTGGCCAAACACAGGGGCCCCGCTAGAAATAGGGATGATTATATAATTTGACAGCCATAAATGACACCGTGCTTACCTGCGGTTGGGCGGGGCCGCCCCCTCCTCGAGTACTCCACCCCTGCCAGCACCCTGATCTTTGCCTGCGCCTCATCCGAAAGTCTATCGAACCCCCCGTGCGGCTCATCAGTGATTATCAGCGGGTGGTAGAGCTCGGCACTGTGGGGGTTGTTGCCCCCATAAATGCGAAATACGTAGGTCAACCCTCGTCTCAGCCATAATTCCGGGGCCAGATAGCCATTTACGTACCAAGCCAGCGAGGTCGCGGTTTGACCTGTGACTCCCTGGTACCCTCTGGTGCCCCCGGACGGACCCAAGTAGGCCTTGAAGGTCCGGATCGTCTTATCGTAGATCTGACCTTTGACCCAAGGTTCGCGTAACTGGGGGTCAGATCGAGTGAAAGAGAAGCAGTTGGAGCTGGGTTCTTTAGGATTGAGCTCGATGCTGGTGTTGGTTTTGGGGTAGACATCGTGGAAGGTGGGCTCTTTGTTGTGGTCGAGACGACCCATGGCCCAGATGATGTAGATGGGCTCGGTGGTGAGGTACTCTTTGTCGCCGGGGTCCGCTGCATTTGAAATTATTTTAGTGTTCCAATAATAATAAATTATTGTAACAACTTACGCGAAATCAAAAACCGCCTATACGTGATAACGTTGATCCCATTCTCCCGCACGGCAGTGTGAATCTGATTACTGTCCTGACCCCCGACGAGTTCATCCTTGCACACTCCTTTGTATTGTCCCAGAACTTTAACACACTGCAATGTGGTCGGTAAAGTCATAAAGCGCTAACTGTATTTCTAACTTACGGGAGTCAACGCGGTAATGTTGTAATCAATAGCGTAGCCGCTAGCACCATTCAAGTACGCCACTGTGACGTCTGAACCCAACATTTGACTCTGGTCCGTAGAGCCGGATATCCCAAACGACATGTACGAGTTCTCGTCAACTTGCCCGGCTAATTGGATGGTGATTTGCGGGCCGAAGATGTCCCAGGACACTTGGAAATCCTTGTGGAGTTGGAGGCAGTTAGGCAGATGGTTTTGGGGCTAAATTACACAAAGTTGTTATCTCCAGATGAGAATTGTGGTGACAGTCTTACGAAAACTTTGATGAGAGACGGCGGCACGTTAAGACCATCTGGGATGATGATGGAGCCCAAATTCTCGTTGTTCTCTAAATCGAAGATGCTAAACCAGTCGATGCTGAAGATGGTGAGGTCGCCGGGTAGTTCCAGAATGATTGTCTCGCCTTTGTATTCTCGTAGCGGATCTAAACTGAACAGCAGCTTATTATAGAGGATTTACCAGAGAGGATTGAATACTTACTATCCGTACTCATCCGGAACTTTGTGACCTTTAGAAACGGGCTGCGCTCCCACCCCCACCCAGAAATGCGCCCTCTTCGCCCGTCCATCATACTTAAACTCGTTCAATTTTATCCTTTTGGCGTCCATAATCTCAACAGCTCCCGAAGATACAGAATGAGACTTCCCGGCTAACTGTGGTATTTTCTGCACCGTCGGTGGCTCAAACTCCTCGGGGATGTAAATGTCACCAAAGGTGTTCTGACTCAAGAGGTCGTAAATAGCGAACCACTTAATATCGGTGATCTTTTTGTTTTCTGGTAAAACAAGGGTGAAGTCCTTCTGGAAGTAGCGCCCTAAGACGTTCGTTCTAGAGACAAAGTGTTAAGATGCGGTAATCATGGACTTGTAGTCAGTACTTTCCGTATTCATCGGGAACTATAAATCCTTGAGGGCCGGGGCGATTGGACGCCCCGGCCCAAAAGAAAGTGTCGGCTCCGTTTCCGTCATAGTCGAAGGAGGTCAGAAGGAGGGTGTAGTCATCGACGGCGTAGATGTCACCGTGGACCTCGTGGTGGTAGGAGTTTAGCTTGCCCAGGTGTTTGCCCCTGTAGGGGCCCTCGTCGCTATCCTGACATAGAACTGGAAGAACTGCTGTATTTCAAAGGAAAAGTAATGAAATGAGAGACAGACTGACACATCAAAAATGAAGAACGAACGCTGTTACGTCTTAATTATCCGGGGTGGTCAAGTTATTGGCATCGCGAGTTGGATTCTTTAAAAGTTAATTTTCTGTTTAAGAGGATTGAAATCGTCTGAAATTAAACGTTCAAGCATTAAATTAAAAGATATGACGTTGCGGTTTGCTGAGTTAAGGCCATTGTGTAGAGACGAAAGACTTTTTAACAAAAAGTGTTGCTTTAAGATGTGGAAGCAATTTGTTAATAAAAACCCAACAAGAGATCAAGTCTTTCTTTATATTGGATGCATATTTGGATGCATAACATGTTGTGTTTTTCGATGAACAAAAACGATTTTTTTATTTATTTTTATATTGTGAAATTCCAAAAAGAAAACAACATCAACTCTCTTTTACCAATCTCTCAGAAATTACATAAATTAAATTAACAATTAACCGACATCTTTCGACCGATCTGATCTACTTTACCATCTTGCAACATACAAAGTGCACTCCCAATTCTCTCCAAACCCCCATATTACCCTGATCGCCCAAAAACCCATTTGTACAACCAGACAAAAGTAAAACCTTGGCGCAATCACCCAAATTAGATCTAACAGTAAAATTTGTTTCCGCATGTCTTGCCAAACCCCGTTAGGTGTTTCCACTCGCATTCCCGCACACCACGCCGCAAAAATGATCATCTTTTATTCACGACCCTTACCTGAGCTAATTAGGGTTAATAAGAGCACCACGACACACATCTTCACCGCCACACTTCGCACCGTTTTGGCATTTTGTCGCTAGAAATGCGATTTCACGCCGACATACTCCAACTCTTACAACTTTCTATCGGCTGTTCTTGCAAGGCTGCCTTCTTCGGCCTCGGTCGACGCACCGATAACCGGGAATTTCAACGACGGATTGAGCGCTGAACGGTTGTTTGGTTGGTGACAAAATCACGATTTTTTTCTTGTGGAAACTCCCAGAAATTTTTGACTAGTTTGGTCAATTTTTTTTGTCTAATTCTTTTTTATTAGTCGGAAAACCTCACAGAAGTAAATAATAATAAACAAAGACTGTTTGAAAGACAACAACACTAAATAAACAATAAAAAGAGATAAGAAAGACAGACGCTAATAACCAGCAAAATAACCTAAAGGCGATGGGCAAAATTGTCGTCACTAAACATCTACCTGTTTGATCAATAATGGCGATGATAAATCGTGGTCAAAACCACATCACCATTTCTTGGAAAAACGATGATACAGTACGTGGGCGATGTGTGTTGGAGCTGCTGGACGAGCTGAAACAGTGGCGTGCGGTCTACCGGGGGGAAAAAGACGAAATTAAGGTCACAGGTTTGACCCCCTGCACCTGCTACGATTTCAGACTCAGAATAGAGGACGAGACCGAGTGGCAACACTTCAAGGGAGCCACAACGGACGAGGGCTTCTGGTCCATGCACATAACTAGAGCCGTCTCTGTCTCAAAGCTGCCGTTGATTCGGAAAATCGTCCATTCCAAGCCTTGGTTGTTGGAAGTAGAAAATAAAAACATGAAGACACCTCTGTTTCAAGCTGTGGAGAAAAACGATCTTCAGGTAGTGAGTCTATTGGTGACTTTGGGCGCCAATGTTAACACGGTTTCTTTCTACGCTAAAAGGAGCGCGTTGATGACTGCACTGGCTAGGGGATACTTGGGAGTGGCCAGCTTTTTGGTGGATAAAGGGTGTAGTGTTGAGAGTACTGATGTCAATGGTCTGAACGCGTTACACCACGCTGTTGATTCCAATAACGTTGATAGCGTCAGATTTGCCCTCAAGTATGTTAAAAACGTGGACTGCCAAGACAACAAGGGGTGGACCCCCTTGTTGAGAGCAGTCATTCTATGCTGTAGCGAAGATATCGTGGAATTGCTTCTTGAAAACGGGGCTTCGAAGACACTTAAAGATAGGAATGGATTTGACTACGAAAAGCATAAAGTTCTTGCTAAGAACTTGTAGGATTGCACTTTGTTTCAGAAGCAGTGGCGGGGAATAAAAAAATAAGACACAAGAAGGAACATTGAGTTCATTTAATAATGCATCACTTATAATTTGAAACTATAGAAAACATATTCTTTTGAGTGCTTTCTAAGTATGAACAATAAAAGTTTGAGTCTTCAATTTTGTTTTATTCATCAAGAGATACCTAATTCATTTTATTTATTTATTTCAGAAACCGACTGCGTCAAAATCGCGGCAACATAGACGGCTAGGACCATCACTCAATCATCTTCCAAATTTCAGCATCATGTCCTAAATTCAACCCCTAAAACCATCCAAATGTTGGAAGGATCAACTTCATCACTATCTGACGGTAACAAATAAACTCCACGAAAAAAATTAAACCCCTTCGTTTCTAGACACCCAAGATTCCAATGACTCGATGTCTGACAGAAAGCTGGACCCTAAAATACGGGGACTCCCGGACATCTTCAACCCCGCCACTGCAGTCACGCGCCCCCTACTGTTAAGCCAACGCCAAAGTTGCAACGAAATGTGTTTACACCTCGATGTTGAGCCCCCCTCAGACTTTCTACTGTCAATTATTTTATTTACGACTTTTAGGAAATCGACTACATATGCAGAATTTGTCACGGTGGTAACAGTTCCGGGGACTTACTGACACCATGTCGATGTAAAGGTACCATCGCTCTGGCCCATCTAAAGTGTCTAGAAACGTGGCTTAATGAGTCCAATCGGAATGACTGCGAGTTGTGTCAGTACCACTTCCGGATTATTAGAGAACCTAGGTATAGTTGCCTCCAGTCGAGGACGTAAATGATGGATGTGTTAGGTACAGTATTTTGTGGTCAATCTTTGTCTTCTTGCGACACCCGGACGAGCATTTCCGGGAGTTGATGATGGACGTGGTGACTTTGATTGTCTACACTCCTTCGACGGTAACCTCCACGTACATGTTGATGTTGCTATGCGAGGCATTGTCCAAGTCCAACAGCAAAGGCTTCCTTCCACACGTTACCGGCTTCACTGCCATTTTCGGTATGAAAATTAAGACCTTTTTTCTAACAGACAGTAGGTATTGCAGCCATCAACTTCATCTACACCTCCTGGTTGGTGCTGACGATCGAAAAGTACGTTGACTACTGGAGAGATTGGTACAAGAGAAATTGCAAGTTGAAAGTGATCCTCTCGGAAAACAAGCTAAATCGGGCCCGGGCGATTTCAAACCAGCCGGCCACAACCGACGACTAGGGATTTTAGTTTTTCAGCAATTCACACAATTGTCTGACATTTTGACGCTTTCATGTCAACAATAAAATTATTTAAAACAAAATAAAGGTCTTTGTGATAGAATGTAATTGTGAATTAAAATGAGTGATTCCAAATCACCGAAGCGTACGGCGTTCAGCCCCACTTGCAGGAGCAGCATAACGAAGATCGTGAGGTCTCGAGAATTGGGGCTCAAGGCATACATCGGCTGCGAAGATGACACCTTCGGGAAGGTGTACAGCAGCATCGATCAGTACAAAAAGAGCGATTTCAGTCGCGGGAAGAACCGTGGGGGCATCTTCAATCTGGAGTACAGTCTCGACGGGTCAGTCTTTTCTTCATATTTCCCCACAGATAATAATTACAGAGACTTGCAGGAAGCTGCTGGTTGCAGCTTGCGAGAACAACTGTGTCCTCATACACGACGCCTCCACCCAAAAATTAGTAAAAACAATGGAAAAAGCCCACAATAACTGTGTCAATTGTGTCAGGTAAACATAACCTCAAACTTTGTCCAAATGCCCCCCTCAGATTTCTAGATGACCGTATGTTCGCCACGTGTTCCGACGACAATACCATCAAGCTCTGGGACACTCGCCACCTCAAAACCGCTACCAAAACCCTACATGGACACTCCAACTGGGTCAAAAACATCGAGTTTCTAGAGAACGAAAATATAATGGTGACATCCGCGTTCGACGGCAGTATCTACGCCTGGGACTTGAAGAGTCCGACCGAGAACAGCATGCTCTATGAAAAAGTCCTGGTGATAAACGGCCTCATGAGGACAAAACTTACTCCAGATGGCACCAAGATGGTGATCTCCACCACAGGGGGACTGATCGTTATTGTACATGATCTGAACCTCGATACTTTGGCGAACGACTTCCGGTCGTTCAAGCCCATGCTGTACAGGTTGATGCAAACGAGTGGCCAAAGTTTTCCGGCCGCCACTATATTCAATAATTTGTTTTCGCCAACGCGGCGGCGAAATCGGGTGGAGTTTATCTCGGATTTCAAGATTGAAGCTGAAGTTATTAGTTCCTTGCAGATACACCCGCACGGTTGGAACTGCGTGTCGAGGTGCGTCAGCCAGGACGAAACTCAGGAGGTGGGTTTACGGGTGAAGTATTGATTTCAAGGAGACCATGATCTTATGTTATTCCTGAACATCCGGCATGTTACGTCATCATGAGATCGTTCAGACCGTTCTTTCTTTTCCAGCTAACTTGCGTCCATGACATCCAGAAACGAGAGACCTACCTCTACGAAAACTGCGATTCCTACGACGAGGAGGACCCGGAGCAGATCTCGAACGAAGGAATCCCCAACCGCACCCCTACCGACCTCTGGATGGGTTTCGTCTCTAACTCGCAATACACAAGCGACAGGCAGGCCCAACCCAACATGTTTGAGCACTTCCAGCTGCCGTCCATGGGGATCATAAACAGCGGCCTTATTGGGAGGAACAACTTCGGCGAGTACTTCCAGCAGCACCCCGAGGAGAAGCACCGAGTCACGGTAAACCTGCCGCGATTGACTCACTATATCGACGAGGAGAACGTCGGTAGAGGGTACATTAAGGAGTTGTGTTACTCGCCAGACGGCAGGCTTATTTGCTCGCCGTACGACAAGGGGGTGAGGCTGCTGGGTTTCAGTAAGAATTACGAGGAGGTGTCTTATTGTGTTCCCGAGAACCCCCAGAAGTTGACGACGCTGGTCACGATGAACAATTACCATAAAGGCATTGTTGTTTCTTGTAAATTTAACCCTAGAGATTTGACTTTGGTTAGTGGATGTTTGGGCGGGGAGATTGTGTGGTATAAGCCAATATTGTAAGGTTGTTACATTGTTAATATTTGTTTTTGAATGAGTTGTTTTATATTTCGATTTTGGGTCCCCTTAGATCGAAGGACGAACTTTCTTCTCAAGTTGACCGTAGTGTGTATAAAGTCAGTCGTCAAGACTCGCTGCTAAGTAACAAGAAGTAAATAAATTGCTAAAGCGACCAACTAATTGATATAGTAATTACTTAATTATTGTACATACAAAATTTGCTCCTTTTTGTATTATGGGTTGCATACTGTACATACCTCTGGTAATCTTATAAAATTTCAATCTACCAACAAATCTACTTAAAACAAGTAAATAAATAAGTTAACGCCAACAAAGCGCATTAGCAATTACATATTTTACCAACGGAAGTAGCCCCCTTAGTTCTAGTAAGAGCGTAAAATAACTGTTCTGTTTATCCATTTATTCTTATAGATGTGACCTGACCCTTTCAACGCCCTCAAATTCTCGGAAAGGCCCAAAACTAAAATTATTGTCGATAGCCCTGTCCGGTACACGCTTTACCTGTCAAGTGTCAGCTGACAAACGTCACATATCTTATTTTTAGGTTATCTACAACAACAATATTCAATCATGACTCATTTATTTTAATTAAACGAAATATTCGCGATAAATGTGATCCCCAGATGATCATCTCCTGCGTGAAATGCGGTGCAAACAGTGCGGCTCGTCGTTCCGCCTCTCCATTTGGATAATGCAATGTGGAGAATGCAAGGAGCAATATTGTACCAAGTGCATGAAACGGATGAACGGGTGGGTGCCCCATTGTGGTGTTTCGGTATATTGATTGCCATTTTCAGCATTTGCTATTGCGAGAAATGCACCGTGTTAATTACGCGCCCCCCGGACATCAACGAGTTGATGAGGCTCAAAGCAAAGGATCTGCAGGAATACTTGAACAGACATAACATTGCCACTTTTGGGCTAGTGGGTAAGGTGGACAGTGGGGCACACTTCCTAAATCTTTTTAACTCCAAAGTAATTTAGAAGCCCTTTTTCTTTACTTTCACATCTGAACTGGTCAACATTCCCAATTTTTTAAGACTTCTAAAACTTAATTTAATTGCTACAGAGCGTGGCATGTTTACCTTGACCTTGGTAGAAAGAAATTCTAAATATTGTCCTCAACACGGCACATGCTGACACTTATTTCTCCCTTTTTACAGAAAAACGTGAGCTAGTAGACCTGTTGTGCAATCACAGCATTCCAGTCAAGAGCACCAAAAGTTCCACAGTATTGAACAAGATTTATAGTAACACACAAACCCCAACTACTCACATTTCTCACACCTCTCATTCCAGGTAATTTCGAGTCGGTCCTGAACCTGCCCGATCGCATCACCAGCCAAACTCAGCCCCCCGAGCGCAGTCGCAGTCGTCCGACACAACGTCCAGTATACGCGTCAAGCAGCTCAGGAAACTTATATCAAGACTCGACATTCGCTGAAAACCATACTTCTAACACACTCCCCAAAGAGCGACGGCCACCGCCCCCGCCCCCACGACCCAGCGCTTCCCCGGGGGCCCCCTCGACGTCCACCGCAGAGTCTAGCCCCGTCCTCCCCAAAATACCGAACCTATCTGACTACGCCAGCGCTGACGACTTGACGAATTTATCCGCGAAGGAATTGAAGGTGTTGCTTGCGTACAACCGGGTGGACTACAAGGGATGCGTCGAGAAGGCGGAGCTGCTGGAGAAGGCGGAGCGACTGTGGTACGACAATAGGAGGAGCAAGGACGACTTACTGGAGAATGTGGAGGATTTGTGCAAGTTGTGTATGGACGCGCCGCTGGATTGCGTGCTGCTGGAGTGCGGACACATCGCCACTTGCATCAGCTGCGGGAAGAAGCTGGCCGAGTGCCCCATTTGCAGGCAGTATGTTTCCAGGGTCGTCAGAACGTTTAAGGCGTAGGAATAGGGAGGATGTGGTCTTTGCAAGGCAAAGTAGTTGTAGGGGGAGAGTTTATCGGTGTTATCTCTTTGTTGAGCGTTTCGTGTTTCATACCGTCTGCTGTTAAATTGTAAAAAAAATAGACTGTTCTTGCAGCAATACGGAGATTTATTACCATACCCTCTATTGTGATGAGTCAGTATTGTTGGTTGCCTATGTCGTATGTCGTGTTTGTGGTTCTTAACGGTGGGTTGCCTACATAATAAAATCACAAATTTAATGTTGTTTGACAAAACGTCCTTATAGTCAAATCAGTCTACAAATATGAAGTTTGCTGAATAAAATTACCCTAATTTCCTTATCAAAGAGAGCCAAATAGGGCTCATACACCCGACTGCACCCAATTGACAGTTGTGGTCCAAAATGGCGGCTAATATTAATAACACTAATTTTGTTTATTTATTTTTATAACCCTTTCAGTGTTTGAATGCTTATTGTATCGCGCCCCCAATCGTCACCATGTCCCGCACCAAGTCTCGTCAAAGCGTGGAAATCTGCGGGGACTGCGGAGCCCCCGGTGAGTCATGCCCCTGATAAAACTTCCTCATCACCTTTTAATTGCAGATGCGACATGGGCGTCCATAAATAAGGGCATTTTGCTGTGCACACAGTGTTGTAGCATTCACAGGAGTCTCGGAAGGCACGTCTCCCAGGTGAAATCCTTGCAGAAGGGCAGTTGGCATCCCAACCAATTAGCTGTCAGTGTCATAACCTCATTTTTATTTTGTACTGAAATTGTGGTTGTAGATGGTGTGTACTTTAAATAACAACGGGGCCAACAACATCTGGGAGCACTCATTGTTGGAAAACAACTCAAAGTTCATGAAAAAGAAGCCAAATCCAAAAGATCCGATCAGTGTGAAGAATGAGTTTATCAAAAGTAAACATTTACAGTGTGCGTATACGTTTCGCGATAATACCACGTACGACGAGGGGTTGGAAAATGAACTGGGAAAACAGCTGCATGCTAGTGTGAGAACGCCGAATTTGGAGACTTCCTTCAGGCTGTTGGTACAGGGGGCTGACCCTAACTACTTCCATGATGTATGTCTGTCAGTGTGTCATAATTCAAGTTCTAATATATTTTTTAGGAACGGGGCACCACCCCCCTGCACATAGCCGCCAAATCAGACCAAAAGCTACAAGTTGAATTGCTGTTAGTTTACGGCGCCGACCCCACATTCCCCGACGCCCACGGCAAAACGCCGATCGACTACGCAAAGTAAACACCCGATCCCGTCGTGGCAATTATTTATCACTGTTCTCACATTCAGGCAAAACGTAAACAAGGACGTCTTAAATCGGCTATTGGAGAACCAGTACGAGTTGACCGACGCGTTCATTCAGTATTTATCTCACAGGAAACCTGATCATCAAAACGGTATCCATTTCATCCTACCTTCGGGGGGCTTCGAGTCCAACCCTGCCTCGCTCACCAAGTTGCAAAAAATGAAAAATCCGCTGTTTGAACAGCTGGCAATGGACGTTTTCGACGAGATCGACAGGCGGGAGACTGAAGCGAGTAAGTTTTGGCCAGAAAAGGGGGCCTTCATGTCTGAAAAGTAACCTAGAATTTAATTCAGGCCAAATCAGTGTAGGCATTATGATTACGCCGGTTGGCGCCATCTAATGGAGAAATTCGTAAACTCAAACACGCGGGCTAGATTTATGTTTTCCAATCTGGAAGGCCCCATTTTCAATGTAAATTTTTAATTTTAATTAGTAACCATTAAATAAAAACAGATAATAATTTATCTTTGTTGGCTTGCTCATAGGATTGTTGGTAAGCATTTCATACCTCCCCAATGTTTTGCTTATTTCTGAGCTGTTTTTTCAGTTTGGCTGAGCTGCGTGGACGCCATCGATCTCACCGTTGTTCCGTTTCTGCCCGTCGATTCCTCCATGTCGAAACCTCGTAACCAAGGTCGTCAAAAACTGGCACGTTTTTCCACGCCAGAATTGAAAAGCTTGGTTTTCGACATTCTGATCGACACGCAGAGGCGCCAGATGCTGGCCGAGAAAGGTAACTTTTCGCTGCTTTATAAAATGGAGAGGATGTTGATGTTTGTTATGCAACCCAAAATACAACACTGTGTAGAACCTTGAATAATTTGAGTTTGAAGGCCCTAATCGTACCAACCTTCACGACTACTCCCCCGTGTCGGACGAGGACCCCCTCTACGATGCCGTGGCTCCGGACGAGGACTACGCTCCCCTGCCACCCATTCAAGAGGTGACCACTGAAAGACAACCGCACCCAAAACAACTAACTCAGCAGCTGCAGCAGTCAGGTAGCACCATCCAAGATCTAAAGGCGGAAGTGAATCAGTTGAAAGCCCACTTAGAGAGCCTGAAGTGCGAGAACACGGACCTGAAAAGTCAAAACACTGAACTGAAGACACAGAATTCCGAATTGAAGAGTCGGCTGTCGCAAGTTCGAGTGTCAGAGAACGTGGTCAACGGTGATGACATCTCCATTTCGGTAACGATCCCAATTAAGGGTGAATTTCAATTTTAACGTTGAGATTTTTAGAACGGCGATGCAGATCTGCGCCAAAACCGGAAGAACCAACGGCCTTCCAGTATGTACGAGACACGTGAAGGACTGAAGACCCCCAACTGGCAGCTGCTAAAGAACCAAATCAAAATTAACGACCAAACACGGAACGCTACACAGAGCTTATATGGGACCACTGCTGACAAACAGACAGTGATTGAATGCACAGAACTGATAACCAGGAGTATCCAGCAGTTATGTAAGAGCATGCAAGACAAGGAAGATTGTGTTGCCAGTGGGGAGAAGGTCAAACTAGCAGTGGCAAGGTTAGCCACTATCTTGCCGAAAGTAAGTTTTGTACTTGAAGTGGTGACACCCTTTCATGATTTTTTTCAGGAAGTGGAAGCGAAAACCATCAAGTTCATGTGTGATATCCTGCCTATACTTTTAACGGAATGTTCGTCGCTCCAGAACGCTCAGAAACAAGCCGATTCTGCCGTGATTGACCACCACGTGAACAAAATAAGAGAATTGGCGTTCTACCTGGCGAAGCACACTAAAGACGTGGTGACGAGGTACTCACCGATTCAGTAATTCCAGTTTCTATTCCTGTTAACTCTAGCTTCTAACTGTACCTCGATCGCACCGGCGGCAGGTCTATTTTTCTAAGAATGCAGAAAACGGAATGTGCAATTGTTGTTAATGTCCAGCTGATTGTTTTAAAATTATTTTATGTTGTAGTCATTTGTTAGACTGATTTTATCTTTTCTTATTGTTGACATTGTTCACGTTAACATCACGGATTCCAGGGATGATGTCAACTACTTGTTGTATAAAAATGACTGAAATATTCTTTATTAAGACAGTATGTATCTACTAATAGCTTTTATAATTATAATCGAATAAATATTTCCATCGCTAAAGTCAGCATTTCCACACGACTATGGCCAGGTTCCCTCCAAAAAACATGTAGAGAAGGTTCTGGCACTCAAACGATATTTCGAAGCCGAACCCTTCGCCGACCACAACGTGGAACGGGGCCCCGAATTTCTTGTCCATCTCGTCCTTGATCATTCTGGCGGCCGCTTCGTTATTTGCGGAGAATTTCTCGCATGCCGTTACTACTAATTCTTGACACTCTTGTTTCATTTCGTCGGGCATGTCAGAGCGCTATTGAAGAGATAAATTTATTAAGGGAACTATTTTAGACTATGTACAATTTAAATAGTATGGCTTTAGTTTCGGAAAGGTAACTAGCGGCTATGTAAAGAGCATTGGGGTATCTCAAGGGCGGTTTTCGCAGAGCAGTGTACGTGTTGGTACCACTTATTGTTAAATAAAAGGCACTTAACACCCGACTTCATCCCCTATTTAAAATCAATAAGATGACTCACCCTTATCAGAGGGTAAGTGTGGACGATTTTTTTCGTTTCTTCGGGTTTCTCGCGCCCCTCGCCATCGCCCATAGCACTCCAGTCTCAAAGGGCGTCCAAGAAATAGTTTCTGACTTTTTCCGTAAGTTTGAACCGACGATATTGGCAGCGAAGATTGTAATTTCGCGCCTGGCATGTGTGACAAAAACAAAGTGGTGCCAATCTAACGACGGGAAAACACCAACATTGGGGTTTTGCGGCTTAACTTGTTTATGAATAAAAGTGTTGCAAGAGAAGGGTGGCGATGTCGAGGTTCAGCGGGGTGCTGCAGCTGACGGACTTGGACGACTTTATAACCCCCTCACAAGTGAGTGGTGAGTAAAATTGGCATAACCTCAAATTTGTGTGGTTGTAGGAGTGCATCAAACCTGTTGAAATTCAGAAGAAAGGTGGAGGTACCGGAGCCAAAATCACTATAGAGGATGACGGGTCGTATTTACAACTCGATGGGGTATCTATTTCTTGTTGTCATGGTCCGGGTTGCTGTAACCCCAACTTTTTAGGCAGGCAGCGTTCAGAAGTTACAAAAGGTGGAAATTTCTTTGACGGACTGTCTCGCCTGCTCGGGCTGTATAACGTCCGCCGAGAGTGTGTTGGTCACGCAACAAAGCCAGGAAGAGATCCTCAGGGTGTTTGAGGAGAACAATAGACTAAAAGACACAGGGAACCTAGCAGACACAAAACTCATCATAGTCTCCCTTTCAGTACAACCGTTAATATCCATCGCTCACCACTATGACCTTTCAATTGACGACTGTACAGCCAAGCTGGCAACCTACTTCAAAAATCTAGGAGCTGATATGGTAGTGGACATGACCATAGCTGAAGACTTTGCTCTTCTAGAGAGCCAAAAAGAGTTTGTTCGTAGATACAGGGCCGCGGAAAGCGACGGGGTAAAAAATTCCCTTCCCATGTTGGCCTCCGGCTGCCCTGGATGGGTCTGCTATGCCGAGAAGACCCACGGTAGCTACATCCTCCCATACATTTCCTCCACCAAGTCTCCCCAACAAATCATGGGCTCCCTTATCAAGCAGTGGGTCGGGGGTAACCTCGGCGGCCGTTCCATCTACCACGTCACGTTGATGCCCTGTTACGACAAGAAATTAGAGGCCGCCAGGGAAGATTTTTTCAACCAAGAGACACAAAGCCGCGATGTCGACTGCGTCATAACTGCCAGTATGTCGCCCCAAAGTCACCCTCATTGTCTCATGCATGTTTCCAGTTGAACTGCAACAGATGCTTGAGAAGGAAAACCGCGGTCTAAAGAGTCTAGAAAACGGCCGATTTTCACAACCGTGGCTCCTGAAAGAGGATGCGGAGGTGGCAACAAAAATCGTGGGGCACGCAGGATCGGGTTCGGGGGGCTATGCCGACCACATTTTCCGCCATGCGGCCAAGGAGCTCTTTGGAGAGGATGTGGCCAAGTTGGAGTATCACAACCTGAGGTGAGCTTACACCGCTTGGTTGACATTCACCACAAGGGGGCCCACAGAAATCCAGACTTTCGTGAGGTGGTGCTGGAACGGGAGGGCAAGGTGTTGTTGCGGTTCGCCATCGCCAACGGCTTCCGAAACATCCAGAACTTGGTCCAAAAACTGAAGCGGGGAAAGTCGCAGTATCACTACGTGGAAGTGATGGCGTGTCCTTCTGGTATTGTAATGTTTATACAGGGGGTGTATAAATGGTTCATACGTCAGTAACTACGTGTATATTTCTCTATTCACAACAACGCGGTGTACGAATCATTTATGAAAACCCGATATAGCCTCAACACGACATCGCTACTTATAGCACATCGTGCATTTATTTAATGCGAGATTCGTCAGAATTAACAAGTTATTATGATATAAATTATCAAGTTTTAAGTTGCTTCTTATATAGTTTCCTTATGACATTGCCATCACGCCTATCTTCACTATCTACAGGGTGCCTGAACGGGGGTGCTCAAATCCGGCCGCGTGACGGCACCGCTTTCAAAGAGCTCACCACAGCTTTGGAAACGCTCTACTCCTCGCTCCCGGTGCAGTCCCTAGACAACAAGGCCGTCAAGGACCTGTACGAAGGATGGTTGGGAGGTCAGGAAAGCGACAAGTGCACGGCGATGTTGCACACCCAGTACCACGCAGTGGAAAGAACAACAAACGCCCTCAATATAAAATGGTAACAAGGTGTAATTATTCTCAATAAAGTAATAATTTAATTATGTACACGCAACTAAAGTCAATATGTGAGGTTCAGGAACTAAATTGCACGCCACTGTCTTCTACGGTCCGTAGCTCCGCCCACCTACTCAAACAAGTCCGACACAAACGTTAATAAATTAGGAGTCCCATCAATAAATATCGTGATATATATGTATAAAAAAAAATCTAAAAAAAAAGAAATATCACTTCCGAGTCTTGACGTCGCTTCCGGTGCTCTAGGGTTCGTGCAGTTTTACGAAGCACTCCAGGGTTTTGGGTATCTGGTTTCTGTACGGTATTTGAAATTTACTTATCACATATGCGCACAAACATTTCAGATTAACGTGGTTCAAGATGTGGATATCGACAACCGACCGCCTGCTTACTTCTACGATGTAGTCCGAGGGGGCAACCCCGCGGGAGTTCGGTTGGTCTATGTGGCCCCCATATTCTAGCAGCAACTTGACGAGCTGTAACTCAATGATAATGACACGCCTATGCCCCGCCCATGTTGGCACTTACCCAATCGGAGTAGTTTTCCGGCTCTGAGGCTATGTGCAAAGGGGTTGAGCCTTGTTCGTTCTTGGCGTTAACTTGAGCGCCGCAGTCCAACAAGAATTTGATCACACTAGGCTTTGGGAATATCACCTGAGTGTAAAAATTAGGAAATGCGGTAACAAACGACGGGCGACTTACGATGGTGTCTTCGTCGACGAAGTAACTAGATCTGATGGTGTTGCACTTTGAAACGCACAAGTGCAAGAAGGAGTCTTCAGTGAGAACGCTTCTGGGGTCTAGACGGACCAAAGTGCCGATGAGTTGGACGATTTCGGCGGTTTGCTCTGGGCTTTTAGCCGTTTCGATCATCAGGTAGATCAAGTGGGTGATGCACTTGAGAATTTTGTCAAAGAAATCCACTTGGCGTTTGTATACCGGGCGTATCGTAAGCAGCTCCCTTATTTCTGTAATGAAAATGATAAGAGAAGAAGCATGACAAACTAATGCAGACCTAGAATGTCTTTTGTTATCAACTTGAAGGTGCAAACCACGTCATGAAACCTCTGTTTGGCGTCGTTTTCGTTCCTGGGCACCGTCTTCTCGTTGTAATCCACCATCTGTCTGACGAGAGCTTGAGCAGTGAAGCAGGTATCTGTGTACAAAATCGAGTCTTTTTCCACCCGTATTTCTAGGGCCCTCCGCCACAAATCGATGCAGCGTTGATATCTCAGCATGTCGGCATAAGCGGCCCCCCTATACATCAACCGAAAAATGGTGTCTTTGTGATGGGGGCCCAAAATTCTTTCCGCGATGATGAGGCTCTGAGTGCGAATCATGTCGAGGTCTGTCGCGATGTTATCCAACTCTTCCATTGTCTCAAATTCCTTTTGAAACCTGTAGCCTTCTTTTGGGTCTCTGACTGGTTGTTTCGGCAGTAACCGGTGGCTCTGTCTGCAGGTCAAACCCTTCCTCCAGTGGTACAGAGCGACCACGGCGTCGCTGTGCTCTTCCAGGAGAGTGGCCCCCATTAGCTCGTGGGCATTGGCCAATTTCTCACTCGAATAACATATGTTTACAGTGAGATACTCAAATATTCTGATGGCGCCTTTGAGACAGGCCATTTGGAGGGCGTCATCGCCGTAGCGCGACTTGGCGTTGTAGTTAGCCCCATTTTTCAACAGCAGTTTTGTTGTTTCTAACCTAGAAACGGCTAAGGTTAATGACCTTCAAACCACTAAGTTAGAAGTACCTGTGCTCCTGAATGGCATAGTGTAAAGCAGTCTTATTTTGTATATCTCTAGCATTCACATCAGCCCCATGCTTCAACAGAAAGTCACAGAGGGGGGCACTCTGAACTGAATTTATTAAACATGTACCCCCGTTGTAATTGGGCCTGTTGATATCAGCCCCATGTTCCACCAAGTACTTCACAATTTCAAAATGTGTCATAAAACACGCCGAGCGCACCGGAGTGGACCCTGTGTCTGAGACAGCGTTGATATCTGCATTGTGCTTGAGGAGGATCTCCACCACTACGATTTTGCCTGACACTGCTGCACACCACAAGGGCGTCACCACGTGCGTGGACCTACAACTAAACATTACGCAAATCGCGCGTAAACCACTTGTCTCACCTGTCGTCCGGAACCTCGTAGATTCCGCGCTGTTCGATGTCCGCTCCACAAATTGCGATGAGATATTCCACGATTTCGGTCTGGCCCTTCTTGCAAGCCAGGAACAAGGGGGAACAGCCCACTTTGACTCGGTTCACGATTTCTCGACGGATGTTCAGAGGGTACTTCTCCAGACGATTTCGCAACGAATTCGAGAGACGGGAGCCTGGCACCGAGTACTTGCATGCCTCGAGAAGGTCGTGGAATATGTTGTTTTTGTCATTGACGGGGTCCATTTTCGACAACTTCCACATTTTAAACGGGTTTAGAATTTTTTTTGAATAATTGTTTTTATTTTGACGTTTTGACAGCTGATTGACGCAGAAATTCTGGTTATGTTGGTGGAAGTGTAGCACAGTGCTATCAACCGCAAGAACGCATATTCCATACTCGACCCTCTTTTTTAGATTTTCTTTTGAACATTATTGCCATTGTGGTCAACACAATAAACTGAACAATACATTTGGTTAAAGTCCGAGGAATATTCTTTATTTTTGTTGGTTTATTATATGTATATTTGTATGACACGAGCACGCAGCACGTAATACACCTAAATCCACTTCTAAATAAAATTATAACTATGAGTAGGTATTCATAAAAAAGAAGCAAATACTTCACTATGTTTATTCATTAATAGGTCTCGTCAAATCCACCACAAACTGCTTATCATCTTTCCTACCCCTCAACCCAAAGACGTACGTTAGAGGCTTCGGCACATTCGTCTGATTGTCCCTGCTGGTCTGCTCGCTCTTGTCTTTCGTCCCATAGGTCTGAATCTTCATATTCGATCTGAAGTAACTCTTCATGGTTTGAGTGGCATGCGTGGTGCAGTGGGTCAGATTCGCGAGGAGAATGGCTTGTCTCCTCAAGTCCCACACGTTCCAGTAGTAATTCCTGTCAATGTTCTTTGGCTGGGGATGAGTTTCGGTTTGGACTTCCACCTCGTCGGTGAGGGGCATCTCTGGGGGTTCCCTCACCAACCTGTAAAAGAAAGTGAGCCCAGAAGTGTCTCGACATTTGACAACGTACTCCCGGATGTTTTGCACCAAAATCAGGCGGCTTTTGATGTTCAATAAGTTGATCAGTTCGGGTTTCCTCCTCGCAAGGTTTATAGTCTCCATGACGCACTTCTCGGGTTCCCTGCCGAAAGCGATGCCCGCTTCCCTCGACGACAAAACAAAGTTCATGTTCATGGCTCTGAGGACGCCCAGGTTGGGGTTCCCAGGTATGAGAGCGCCGTCTGTCATGAAGATCTTCCAGGCGCAGAACCCCAAGTACTCTAACTTGAGTTTGCTGAAGTCGTTTTGTTTGTACTTGGAAGAATCTATGACCTCCGCCTTGCTTTGATCGCTTGGTATGCATCGATCATCGAACTTCTGCAGTCGTTCCGCGTCGGTCATTACGGACTCTCCAGGGGGGATCATCGACTCGGCTATGGAATCGGGGAAAGACAGGATCTTCAAGTACTTTTGTAGATTCATCATCATCTGGTTTATTTTTGCCAGGAGGATCGTCTGGTCTTGCAGACTGGACCAGATGTCGGACAGTTTGAAGAAGTGGGGCTGAAACATGTTTCTGAAAAATGGTAAACTGGGGGTCAAAAAGTTTTCATACGAAAACTTGGTTGACCGGAATGGCGATACGGTGCTTCACCACTCGATGAAGCTCAATGAGGGCCCTCTGGAATGTGGTGAAAATTTGGGAAGAGACGTCTTCGATTCTCTCTACTTCGTCGATGAGCTTTCTATAAGTGTTCAATAAAGGAAAACATAGAGAGTGGAATTACCAACCTGATGAAAAGCTCCTGCTGTCGATAGATGATCAGCGAGTCCTTAACATAGTCCACATTCTCCTGAGTCACCCCTTTCGGAGGTTTGCACACGATAATGCAATTCCCCCTTTCGTTAAAATCCGTAAAATAGACAAAATCCAAGGCGGTGGTCATCAAGTTGACCTTATCCATGAGAGTGATGAGGGACCGTTGTAGTTCTGCGGCTGTCACGTCCAAAGCCTCGTTGATCAACCTCGGCACTAAATCAACCCTTGATAACTAGTTGTAATCACTTCACTACTTACAGTCTTCAATTCCTTCCCCTCCTTTGCCGCAATCTTTATTAAACAACCGAATCCCCGTCACGAGCTTCGTAAACTCCATCAAGTTGTCCAGCTTCCCATATTTGGTTTGCGCCAAAAACTCTTTCAGCTCGGTCTTGTCCAAAATGCTCCCCAATGCAGCTCTCACTTCTTTGAAGACGGAATCTTGCGTGGGACTTCCTAGACCGGACGCTAAAGTGCAGTAGTAAACGATTTTGCGGTACATAGTGTCCACGGCCTCGTCGTCGACCAACTCTTTGGCCTCGATAATCTCCTGTTCCAGTGGACGCAGTTTGACCAACAGCTCAGAGCGGTTTCTTTTCACCAGTTTGAACTTCTGCTGGAAGTTGCAGTTGAAGTAGAACTGCATCTTGAGGGCGATCATGCTGGGGGTGTACTGGTCTTTGATTTTCGAGACGACGTACTTGATGAACCTCTGGACGTCGCCGCGATCAACGACGTTTTTGTCGGTGATGCCCCATGTTGGGTCCAGAGATAGGAGCTTCAGCTACGATAAAAATAATTAGTAAAGCTCGGAAACAACAAAGAGAGCACTCACGTAGTAATTCAGGAAGGTTTGGTGAATCTGAATGTGTTTGTTAGCACATTCCCGCAGGATTTCTTTCTCGATGTTTCTGAGGGCCCCGTCGCAGTTCATCGCAACGTCACAAGTTTGATCGATGACAGATTCACTTAGGGGTGCCAAACATGAGTTGGGGGCTTTTGGACTGTTTCTGCGAAAGCGTTTTGTACGTTTTTTTTTTTTTTTAGGTAACGGAACTGAGGGCGCTATGAGGAATTTCTAAATTTGCAAAAAAGCATTTAAAGGAGCCGCCAAAACAGAATGGCTGCAACTAACAATACACGTGTTTACGCTGGGCGGTTTCTATGGTTTTAGGGCGCAATTAATGGTGAATAATAATTTTTTAAAGATCGAGTAATGTTGGTTGCCTGGCCACTGACGCCCCAATGTGTTGCCAGTATGGTTTTAAATTTACATTGTGTGAATATAATATATTGTTGCGTTTAAAGATAAGACAATGGATATTAGTAATTGTTGCAGTGTCGTTGGCGTCGTTTTTTTCAAAATCGTCTGAACGTTGGAGGGGTGGCTCGGCAGCTCCCTCTGTGTCCGGCCGAGTCGAGACCACTCGTATCTCCATCCTTGTCGTAGCGTCACGTCTCGTTTTAGCATCATGGCAGACATCTCCAAGGAAGATCTCCGCAAGGAAATCGCCGGTAAGTGTTAATATTTCTTGCATATTTTACGAAATCGCGTCGAAACGTGCAAAACTGGACTCGGTGAATTTTTTCGCGAAAGTTTTCTTAATGGATCTCGGCCGGTTCACGTGCAAAATCGGGCGTTTTACTCTTGGCTGATGCTTGTTTGTTTGAAACTCGCACATAAACAATGGCCGCATGACGCTATACCCTCATATAGGATTCGATGGCGGCGCAATTTCGCGAATATCTCGGCAACTACGCGTCGGGGGGGCCAATGGCATTAACAAAATCGTTCTAGAATGCCGTTTCCCATTTTCGTAGGACCTTGTCTCCCCCAGATCGGGCGTATTTTCGCAATTTCGCTCGCGATCTAGTCGGCGACGTTTTGTGGCTTTGCACAAAAATGCGCCATTTTCTCGGAAAAATGTCGAAACTTTCGCGTTTTCGCCGCGGATAACGCCGTTTCGGTCACAATTTTCCTCGGGGGCGATTCCGGCGGCTTGGCGGGAAATCTAGCGACAGAATTTAAAAACGCGCCTCTGTCACAGCCATTTTGAAAGATGCCGACCTCTCATCGACATCAGCCAAGAAGGTCCGGCAGGAGCTGGAAGAGAAGCTCGACACCAATTTACAGTCAAGGAAGAAGGAGATCGACGACTTGGTCATGGAGTTCGTGAGCGCCAAGGACAACAAGGACAAGAAGAAGAAGAAGGGCGACTCCGAGGAGGACGAAGAAGAAGAAGAGGAAGAGGAGGAGGAGGAAGAGGAAGAAGAGGTGAGTGGGGGCGTGGTTGCTGTGGCAACGGGCGCGATGCTCTTGGACCTTGGGAGTTTCAAAAATCGGGACGAGATTTCACATTCAAATGCGTGGATTTAACGATTGATTGCGGAACCACATATTGGCATAATTGAATATGATTGGTCACGCAGATTAGGAATTATTATTGTTGCACCCTTTGAAACACAGGTGTCCTTACGTAGACGCTCGAGCGGTGTCGCAATTATTTGAGTCGCATTGATTGCTTTGATATTTAAATTTGAAATTCCCTCGCAAGAAATTACCGACGTGCATTAGTTGGCGCAACTGTCACCAGATGGGACTGTGGCGTTTCGACTTCGTAAGAAGCACGTAAGAAGTCCTTTTCAGAAGCATAATTAAATACACTGTTGAGTTAAAAATTATACTTTACGTATTATTACATTTTAGAAATAACAGTTGACTGTCCTTTGTCCTTGATATTCATTCAAGAAATCAATCAAAAAGAAAGTTGTTTTTTTTTTATATCGGAAAGTGGGTCCGTATAAAAACTACTTTTATATCACACATTGAGTGACATTATTTATCACAGGAGGAAGACTCCGAGGACGACAAGAAGAAGAAACGCTCCTCCGCCAGCAAGAAACCGGTGGCCAAAAAGGCAAAGAAGGCGTCGGACGAGTCCGCGAGCGCCAGCGAGCCCTCCGAGGGTGATTCCGAGGAGGAATACTCCCCGAAGAAGAGCAAGCCGATCAAAACCCGCAAACTCCCCCCCAAGAAGAAGAAGGGCTCCGGCTCCGACTCCGACGAAGACTGGGGAAAGAAGAACAAAGGAGGAAAGAAAGGCGGCGTAAGTATTCAACCCTGAGATACTCCTGGTTCGTCCAGGAAATCCGACAGTTGCTCACATTTTTTCTTTAGGGTGGCGGCGGTAAACGCGGAGGCAGCGGATACACAAAGATCATGAACTTGTCGCCAGAGCTAGCCGCATTGGTGGGTCAAGACGCCATGGCACGTCACGAAGTCGTCAAAAGAATTTGGGGTATAGTAAAAGAGCGCGACCTGTACGATCCAAAAAACAAACAGTACGCCATTTGCGATGACGCGTTGTTCAAAGTAATGGGAGTCAAACGTTTCCGTACTTTTGGTATGATGAAGTTCTTGAAGAACCATTTTATTAGTTAAACTGTAGCCGCATCTTTCCCTCGACATTCGACTTCTAGCGCCTTCTCCAAGTTTCGCAATATTTTCCATATGAAAATTATAACAGTCTCGGTTTGTAGTTGAATGTAAACTCGCGCTAGGTGGTGACAGTTAAATGTTTGCATAGGATACATTTTACCTGTTGACCCTAAAGGAATCATATTTTGTGTTTTAATATGATTCGTTTTTTGAACTGATTTTTTAGGTTAAGTATATTCTCATTTGGAGTTACTATAGGTTACTGTAATTAAGATTTTTGTATGGAAACACTGTAGTAGTTTGTATGTGATTTGTGCACTGTATATGTCCTGTCTAAATTACAATGTGCATACAACTTTGGTTTTGTTCAATAAATTTTGAAACATCCTGTATATGGGGTCTGTGATTAGAACAAATCCACAAATCCCAAAAATTGGGTTACCGTTGTGAGTTACTGGACCAAAGATTCGTCGATTCCCTCTATTTGCGATAAATTTAACAATCTTAACGGACAGTATTACCACCAATTATACAAAAAATGACTTCGTTACGGGCCAGAACTAAAACTAAGCTATAAAAACTGCTGCAATCGCATCAGGAAAGAATTTAGAAGAAATATAAGAAAGAGCAGGAGGGTGATTTAGGCTGAATGATGGCTGTAGGTTTCACTATGAAGGGTCCAGTTCTTTGGATATCAGAATAGGAAGAAGGCGTGGACTACTAAACCTGATACTTGTGGAAAGGAAGTAAAAAATTAAATGACCTAAAAGCTAAGTAGAAAAAGAGAAAGGTTGAATAGATTTTACAAAAACAAGCTTGGTTTTGTGCTAACAATACCATTATTTAATCCATGACTTTATCCTCGTCTATATAAATATAGTCTTTACAAAATAACAGGCTTTTGGTGGAAGAACATTCACAATCACATAATTATAACCTAAACCTAATAATACAAATATTTGGACACTCGGACGATTGCTCCTATATATTGATCGATTCTAAATTCACGGCCATGGCAGCCCCTTTGGCGGCATCGCCTCCGGTGGTAAAAACCAAAGGCAACTTGTAGAGATTCGATACTTCGTTCTGTAGGACCTTATTGCGAGACAATCCAGATCCGTTCCCCACGATCCTGGAAATACTGGCGTTTTGCAGGACGTCTCTTGGCATCATGCTGTGCAAATTGAGGATCAGTCCGTTGCAGAGGGCCCGGAAGACCTTCCCCAGGTCGAGGTTGCCGATGTTGATGTTCGTCACGGAGGCCGTGACGTTGGGGGCGTGTCTTTCTCCGAGGCAGATGGGGGAGATTTTCAGGTCGGAGACACTGCTATCGTCGAGGCCTAAAGTGATGACTTTTTCCCAAACTTTGGCTGAAAATTTCAAATTAAATTAAAGCGGGTTATGCAACCAGGAATACACAATCATAATTACATTGCGGCACTGAGAAGCCCAGGGTCATCGTCCACTGCTGCACCATCTTCACGAACGTCGCCAGCGAGTTGCCCCCATTCAGCGACGCAGCCACCGCCAAATACTGATTCTTGAAATACGGCACGTACTCCACCGTGTTCACCGTGGGGGGGCCGGAATGCGGCTTGTAGTCCTCGGCCACGAAAGCGATCTGTGCGGAAGTGGATATGTTCAAGACGGCGTCTTTGTTGGTCTCGATGGTGGACAGAACGGAGCACTGGAGGTCCCCCAGGGCGATCCCTATGGGGGTGCCTTTGGGGATGCTGTGCCAGTTGTCGGCCAAGTAACCGGCGGTCTCGCCGCTGAGCTTAATTTCGGGGAGCAGGGACGTGGGGAAGCCCGCCCCTTTGAGGATCTCTTCGTTCCATCGGTGGTTGACGCAGTCGAAGTAGCCCCAGCTGGCCGCCAGTTGGTCCGACATTATGGGTTTGGGGAGGTTGCACAGCATGGCCACGGCGAAGTCCTGGATCGTGCCGGAGCAGTTGAAGCGTTTCAGTTTTTCTGGTCTAGGTAACATTTATAATTATCGTTAGTGTTAATTACCATAAATATATCCGTCCTAAATTTGCAAATCGTTTATTTTTTCATTCGTACGTAATGTTTTTATTGGTAGTTTTCCTCTCGCCGCCTCAGAACCGCCAGTATAGTTAACGATTACTCACTTATTTTTGGCCATCCAGAAAATAGTCGCAGCGCCGAATCCAGTGTAGACCCTGAGGTGAGATTGGGCTTCCGGCAAGGTCGCCAGAAAAGCGGGGTCGCAGCGGCTGTCCTGCCACGTGTATAGGGCCGAGACCTGGTCCTGGGCGACGTCGTATCGCACCAAATTGTTGTCCTTTTCGACCCTTTCCCACGCCTTGTCCTGGTTCCAGAAGAGCACGCCGTGCATCTGGCCGCATATTCCGATCTTCTTTATCTACAAATGGTGGAGTTTATAATATTATTCACATTAAAAACGCCCGAAAATGTGCAATACAAGATATAGAGAATAAAAAAACAGGTCCAAAATATACATAATGTAATTCACACGAGCTTTGACATTGTTGGTGCGTTTTACTAAATATCGGCATTGTCGAATGAAATATGGGTTCTGTATACGTTAATCCCTTAGGGGTGCAGTGAAAATCATGAAAATCCAAAATGCATTACAAGAAAATTTACTGAGTAAATATTGGTCATGATCAACGTTTCTTATCAGTTAAATCCTTTGGGGAACTGCCATATAGAAAATTAGAAAAAATATATAGTAAAAAGAATATGATTTTATTGGGTTAAAAAGACAATAAATTTAGTAATTTTTGGTAGAAGTATCTAATTCGATAAAGGATATTGCTCTCACCGCTAAAAGATAAGAAATTTGTGATGATTTAAAGAACTGAATCTAAAGTGTACTTTGCCTAAAGCGACGTTTTATATCATTCACGTGCTAACAAAACATGCAGTGTTTGAGGACGGAACATCTTTTGAAATTTAATGCAGTAGTCTGTGGGTTGTTAAATTTAGTAGGTTAATAGGTCAGTAGACGGTATTTCGTTTTATTGAAATTTAAGATTTTTTTCCGCAGATCCCGAAAGTGTGGAGTCGCTATTACGAATCACGCATTGTCAATAACGACAACATAGGAAGTCCAATTTGCAAAATGTATAATTCCACCGGTAATTACACTTAATCCTGCAAATTGAATTAATTCACGGCTATCGCACGTGATTCTGCTCGAATCCCTTCATGAGCCAACGATAAAAAATAACCACACCGCCAAATTTCCTTACATGTTGAAGGAGATTTTTCTGAAATTTGGCCACGCACGTATTCAACGCCGAAATGATCTTGGGCACGTCCTGCTTGTTCCCGTCGATTCCCTGGTCGCTGGGCACGTTCGACTGGGTGTCCTTGCTGATCTGGGCGACGATCTCGTTGTTCAAAGGGTTGAAAACGCACACCTTGACGGAGGTGGTGCCGATGTCGATACCGAGGACATATCCAACCCCGGCCATCGCGTTCACTACAATAAAATATTATCAGGCCGAAATCCGCAGATTAGTTTAAGATAAAGTTAAGTTCGCGATTTAATATATACCCATGTTGCGAGCGAATGTAAACACACACTGATTGAGTGAATTGAGCTATGTTAAACATAACACGAAATAATGTTTGCGTTGTACTCAAAATATTATTTTATCAGTTTATTAAATTCACTGACGTTTCGCAGATAAAAGCTTGACCTCAGCAAACACTCGGTTTTACTCACTTTCTTCTTCCTCGGTCGCCATGCCTCTATTAATAAAACAAACTACCATTCATTAACTCACTGGACACATTATCCTATTGTGCTAAATGCCAAATATTATTTTTAAGCGGACAAGTCGGGATTTTGTCGGGATTTTGATTCCACTTCGTCGCTATTGATTACCGACTCTTGCGTCATTTTACCGCATGAAAATGCACCGACCGTCTGGTTTTTCCTTGACTTAAGTAAACGACTGAGTGAGTATAATCACCACAAACGCGCTTACTTTTTATGCACAAAATTAAATTAGTGTAATGACATCTGGTGTTTGTTTTACGAACTGTTTAAAAAAAACATCAAAAAGCGATAAATCTGGAGGTGGGTTATGAAATGTAAACGCGAAGATGAGAAATTAATGTTCATTGAACACTCGTCTTAAGTAAATAAATATGAGGGTCCTACGCTCGATTATAATTTAGGCACTTCCTTATACACCCACCTAAGATTGGTGTTATTCCTCTACTTCCTTTTTCTTAGTCTTCATTCTCTCTTTACTCATCAGCATCTTTAACTCTCTATTCATCCAGTCACCATTTCTTCTTTTTTTGGCAAGCTCTTTGCGTTTCTTTATTTAACTTTTTTATCTTCGTGTTTTATTATCGAGATTTAATTCTCAAAAAGTAGACAGCAAGACAAAAACAAACATTTAGATCTTTTATAAATGTGGTTTCAGAATACGTTAGACAACTCAAAATAAAATTTTGTTTTACCTTTCTTTAATTGTTAATAAAGTTGAGGGACAAATCCGCATTAATTTAAAAATAGCCAGAAGGTCGTCTTTAGTTCGAAAACTTTCTAACAATTCAGGTAGCGAAATGAACCTTATGTTAATTGTGCCTATTCTACCTGAGCTTATATTTCAGGTAGACCAATGCTGATGTCATAAATTTACTACGTAGCTTTATTATTTATTATTTAAAGCTGAGTTAAGACAACGAAGTAAACATAAAATTCATGTTGTCAAATTTATTGTTTTGTGATAAACCATTTTTCATTTAAATTCAATCCTTTACTTTGAAGTTCGATATTAGTCATACATATTTGTCAACTTTCTGCTCTTGAAAGACCGTCGATCTTTAGTTTGCAGCAGTAGTTAAATAAGCTGTCATTTTAGGTAAAGACCTTTCACCCCTTATTTTAAATAGCCCTTTATGCTAATTTCCGTTAGACAAAATTGCAGGTAAACAAATTTTATTGTTGTCTAGGAAAATAACAATGAAATCAAATTCCTGGTAGAGTATTTGCTTATCTACGATACCATAAAGATGTCTATAGAGTCAAAATTTACCTCTTAAGAAGAATAATAAAATTATATTAAAAATCCAGTACACAAGTTTCAAGAACGTTTATTATTAACTAACACGAAGAATACTAAATAAACTTATAATGCATGACGACATTAACATTCTTCTGTTAGAAATTAATTTAACGATGATATGTTAATAAGACATAGTAAAAATTACCGTTTGGTCAATTTAGCAACTTGGTACTTCGTGTCTTTATTTGGCTAAAGTTAAGTTAAGTTCCTCTTTGGGATTTTTTTTTAAGCAATATAAATACAAAAACATTTTCTTGTCGCTGGAAAGAAAGAATTTGTACAATTACTAGAGGTAAAAATCTAGTTATGAAGTTGAAATTTATATTTGTCCAAGGGCAGAAAGCAGTAGATGAAAATATTTCTGGTAAAAATACTCACATAAAATGTGCAACAATGTTTTAGCAAAATTTTGATATTATATGTCAGCAGTACTGTACAATTGGAGCTGGACGCTTCCATTTTAATTACCATCGACTAATTACCCCCATATCTGGTAGCAAACCGATATAAGAGTCAATAGATAAGTGGAATTCTTTTAATATGATTATCTAAATTTAAAACGACCTATGCTATGAGGAATACTCTATTAATAATTCGGGTAGCACGAGTTTTGATCAGGTGCGTCGATTTCACAATTTGGCGCAAGGATGATTTATGGAAGCATGACCCAACACGTAGTTCCTGCTCATGTCTAATTCTTACGTTATTAACAATAATAATAATTATAAGAGGGAAAATTTGATTCTTCGAATTTGGCGGCGCGATTACCGACCGAGTCGGTCTGTCACGGAGCATGCGCAAACGTGTTCCTTCTTTCACTTGTGTGCGCCATTTTGTCGTTAGTTGTGCTTTGGACGCCGAGTTCAAAACTAGTGTAATTTCCGCCTAAAAACCGCCAAAAAACACAGAAAATGGTCGACACGATCGAAATGAGTCTCGACGAAATCATAAAGTCGAACAAGCCCCGTCGCGGAGCGCGGCGGGGCGGACGTGGCGGGCCCCGCGGGGGCGGTCCGCCGAGACGAGGCACGTTCCGAAGATCAGGCGCCGGCGGCGGCGTTGGCGGAAGCGCCGTCCAACGAGGCCGAGGACGCGGAGGAATAACGCGCCAGTACACCAGGGTAATTGTTTATTCTGTTTTATTCAGCTGCGCTGGAAGCGGCCAACTTGGTTAAGATATCTACCACATACATGTCTGGAGACCGGTGAGATTGACCTCCATCCAATTGTTTCTTTAGGGAGATGTGAACAGTGCTTGGAAGCACGATCTGTTCGAGGGCTACGGCCCGCGTAAAGTGGCCGCGGCTCGGGCCCTAGTTCAGTCCAACATGGGCCCCACTAAGCTCATGGTGGCGAATTTAGATTTCGGAGTATCGGACTCGGACATTCAGGAGCTCTTCGCCGAATTCGGCCCCCTCAAAAGCGCCTCGGTACACTACGACCGCTCCGGGAGGTCGCTAGGCACGGCCGACGTTATTTTCGAGAGGCGGACTGACGCCATCAAGGCCATGAAACAGTACAACGGGGTGCCCCTCGACGGCCGCGCCATGAACATCCAAATCACCACCTCAGAGATCCCGTCGCCCGTCCGAAGGGGGCCCACGGAGCGCAAGTTCAACACCACCAGAAGTCCGAGGGGCGCGCCCAAGGGACGACTCACTAGAGGTACTTAAATTGACTGCTGGGGGACCACTCTGGGCTAACATGAACTTGTTTCTTTATCAGGTCGAGGAGGTGGGCGGAATTTCAGAACCCAGAAGAAGCAGCCCACGGCCGAAGAACTCGACGCCGAGCTGGACGCCTACACTAAAGAAATGAAGTAAAAAGTGCGATTAACGGACGCTTCGTGCGCGGTTCATTTGTGAATTGTGTTTTTGTATCGAGAGTTCAGTTTGAATTTTAGTTTTAACAGAGAGCCTTATATTCATAAATCACTAGACCATTGAATGTGTGGTCTGTTTTTCAATATTAAACCTAGTGGTAGGCTGTTTTCTTGTTAATGTAAATTGTAATGATAGGAATAAAGACGTTTAGATGTGACTGTATTTGGGTTTGTGTATTGAGCACATAAGTCAACTCATTTATACCAATTTAAGTGACCCCTAATAATATTCAGAAAATCCCCAGAAGTGCTTCATGGCAGACCAAGGAAACGACCCCTTAAAAATTGTCATTTATTAAATTTACAGAACATTGGACAGCAAGCCGCGTCCAACGCCCCCTGGTCCAAAGTAACATTTACAATACTACTCTAACCTAATTGAGCAAATTAGTCTGTTTTCTCCACTGCCTTTGACTTCTGCTTCAACAGCTCAGTCACGAAATTAGTTATAGACTCGCTATATTTCGCAGTAAAGCCACTGTGTTCCATTCCAGGTAATAACAACAATAAAGAAACCAAAACATAGGCTAAAAATAAATTATTGAAAGTGCACCCGATCCATGCCAGAGTCATAAGGGTGGTTATAGTCAGTCCAAAGTACTACAACAAAAAGCATTGTCACAATTGTATAACACTAGTAGTGTATGTACCAGCTTGCTGTTGGTGGCTTTCAGTCTGTAGTAGCGCCCCCATAGCAGTGCTACTCTAGCTTTGAATAAAACAATCTTGGTGCAGAGCTCTTCGAACTCTTGGTCTTTTCTGGCAGTCCACTTTTCTGATTTAAAGAAAGACTTTGCAATTGTTGGGGCTAAGTAGTCACTTATGGTCACAATTAGTCCCAGGATTGAGATCACTGTTAAGATGCTAGGCTCCAGCAGCCACAAGAGTGTAAACACTATAGTACTACCTGGAAATTATAAATTAAGTCAGTCTAATGTTGGCAGTGTAAGAGAAGTGATACCTCCAATTAAGGCAGTTGGGTGCCACTGCTGTTCCCAAAGAAGGATGTTTTTGGCATGGAGTGCAATCTGTTTCCAGTTGTCTAGGGCATACTTGAGCTTGCTGATCTCCGCTTCCTGAAAATCGCCAGTCATTATATAAATGTGACGTCAAGGAGAATATTGTGGTCACCATCACAAAGGTGTAGGACACTTTGGGCTCGTAGTTGGAAGGATCTTTTTGGAAGTCGTGAGTGTATTTACAATTCACGAAGGAATCGCCAGCCTTGAAGGGAATGTTTGAAAGGGTCGAAAGGACAAAGGGCTCATTACCTGTTCCGTCATTTCCGCAAGTTATGAAAACATTCTTTGAATTCCAAACTGACGTTTCAATTTGGCGATTCTTTTGTTATGATTACACGCAGACAACTAGATTACCGATGAAGTGGATGTAGGTGGCGCTGCGGCCTCAACTTCAAAAAATTCGGTTTTTTTCGGACCCAAAACGTTCGAGTTTTGTTCTAAAGTGTGTTTTTTCGTCGTGGTGACCGTGGTGACATTCCACTACTTCTCAGTTACCCCCCTGTGCGACATTCGTAGCAGTAGAGTTCGAGAATTAACGGCCGGTTTCCGAGCATGTGATTGGTGGTAAAATTCAAATTTCGTTGCTCATCTGTTTTGTCGACGCCAGGTTGCTGTTTGTTATCACGTTTGTCATCGTTGGAAAAGTCGACGATTTTGTTAAAATTTTATTATAATTCGGTTTATGGCAACTCTTGGAACGGTAAACTCTTCTATTACGATTTTCCGCCACTCGTAACCGTTTTTTAGATGTCGAACAACGTCGAGAACCTGTCTCCCCAAATCATCAGGCGTGTAGTCAAAGAAATGCAAGATCTAGTCTCAAATCCACCTGAAGGTATTAAAGTTCAAATAAACGACGAGGATGTGACCGACATCCAAGCTTACATTGATGGTCCTGCCGGTGGGTGAGTCGCTTTTCGAGGGGTGCACCTGCAACTTGCTTGTTTTAGGTACGCCGTACATGGGGGGCGTGTTCAAGGTGAAACTGACCCTCAGCAAGGGTTTCCCTCAGGAGCCACCAAAGGCGTTCTTTATGACTAAGATTTTCCACCCTAATGTTGCTGCGAATGGGGAGATCTGTGTCAACACGCTTAAGAAGGATTGGAAGTCAGATCTCGGAATTATGCACATTTTACTGGTAACTAGTTCGAAATTGACCCTTTTAAGCAAAATTGTGACTCTGAAAAATGTGGGGATCAAAGACAGATACACAGTCAGGATCACTAACCTCAAAGTTTTCCATCAGTGAAAATGACTACTTTTTTGTTATTAACTGTTCAGTTATTGTTAATTGAGGTGTTGCTTGACTAGAAATGCAAAATTGAAATATATACAGTCTTCAAAAATGCTTTTATTCTTAAAAAAATGTTGGAATTCAATTCAAAGGCAACTTGATTACAGACCATTAAATGCCTGCTGATTGTCCCCAACGCGGAATCCGCCCTCAACGAAGAAGCCGGAAAGCTGCTCCTGGAACAATATGAGGACTACTCTCAAAGAGCAAAGATGATGACGGAGATCCACGCCCAGGTGACACCCTGCTCCCTTAGAAAACCCCACTAACCCTTGTTATTGCAGCCCCAGAAAATCTCGAAAGGATGCACCGGCGAGGGCCCCTTGGCCAAAAAACACGCCAGCGAAAAGACCAAACTCACCGCCGAGAAGAAAAAAATACTAAAAGACAAAAAACGAACTCTCAAGCGTTTATGAAACTGCCATGTTTTAACTATTGTTTAATTTTAAATTATTTTCGCTATCACAATGAGTATTTAATTTAAATTATATGAGTAGTGTGTGCTACATTTGCAGACTGAATAAATTCCATTGTCTGGGTCTGTAGTGCATGCACCATGTGCAATTCACCCTAATTTTAATCAAAATGGGGCTCAGTGTCGAGATTTTTTTTTGAGGAAATTGACAATTAGTGACTTGCAGAATGCTCTTCAGTTCAGATAATTTGTGGCTTAATTTGAACTGTATTTGATTTGATCAAGCTGGGCCTGTTAGAATGATTGTGTTTCTGGTAGACAATTATCAAATTTATTTATGAATAAAAACACGAAAGCATTGTCGTTTTTGACCTACTGAGGGGTGGGGGCGGGACTTGGCGTAAATCCATTCAATTTCACATCTGTACTTTTTATCACCTAAACGATGAAAAAATTAAAATGTTATGTTGGTTGCATAAGTAGTCAGACAGATAAGTAAATTATGGGTTGCATAGTTGCACGAAATCCTCAAACAAAATACTTGTTCCTCTTAACAAATTTAATCCTTATCGGATCCCTACTCCTCAACACCAAATCGGCGTGAAAAGCCACATCCTCCGCCGAATCCACAGCCTCCAACACAAACTGCCTCAAGATTCCACAAAGAACAGCTTTTAACTCCAAAATCGCAAACTTCTGGCCGATACAGTTCCTCGAACCGGCGCTAAAGGGAATGTAAGAGAAAGGATGTCGTTCCTGGACGTTCTCCGGTAAAAATCTGTCGGGATCAAACTTCAAGGGATCAGGATACAACTCTCTGTTTCTGTGCAAGTCGAAGATGAAGATATGGACCATTGAACCTTTGGGGACTGTATAACCAGTGGCTGTCTTGAAGTCTTCCTTTATGTCTCTTCCGATTAGAGGGACGCTGGGGAAGAGGCGGAGGCATTCCTTGATGCACCTGTCGGTGAAGTCTAGATTTTGGAGGTCGTTGTAAGTTGGTCTTCTTGATTCTCCGATAGTGTCGATGATCTCTTGGCGAGCTTCGTTCTTTAATAAAGAGGTTGTAAAGACTTTTGGCGTGGATGTTTTAACTCACTTGGGCGCTTGGGTTGTTGGATAAAAGGAGAAGGAGGTGACATATAGCTACTGCAGTGGTGTCGTGACCCTAGAACAATAAAGATGTCATGCAGGAGTACCTACTATGTAACTCACTTCAAACATAAAAGTGTCAACTTCTTCGCGAATGCCCTCGTCGTCGATGCTCCCATCAACCTCTTGCGCTTTCAACAGGAGATCCAACATCGCCAGTCGCTTCTGAGTGCTATACGACGCACCTCGGAAAGACTTCTTCTTTTCTTTGATAATAGTCCTGGTAAAATCGTGAAGAACTTTCACAACCTTGGTCGCCTTCCAACTGACAGGAAATAGTCTAAAAACTGTGTTGTCTATAAGCCACGGTCTGCCCAGTCTTTCTAAACCAATGACGGTAAAATCGAAAATTGCTTTCTTGTAGTTCTTCCAAGTTTCCTGCTTCGGGTCTAGAGACGTCCCCATTGATGTTTCCGCCATGGATTCCAGAGTGAATTCGGTGATGGGTGGTACCACATTGATGAAGCCTTCCCCAAGGCTCTTTTTGAAAGTACTGACTAGATTGTCGGTGGCGTCGTTGAAAACGTCAATGAAGCTCTTAAGGATGGTGAAATGGAAGGCTGGGGTTAGCATTCTCCGGCGAACTTTCCATTTTTCTCCGTCGCTGGTCAGAAGGCCAGTTCCGAGCCACATGTGAAGGACGTCGTAGATTTCGCTTTTCTTGATGTGTTTGGTGCTGGAGAGGACCATCTGGAGAAAATATTACATATTAAGCAAAAAGTCTTACTTGTTGGTGAAGATGAATTATACTCACCTCGATGTCGTCGGGATGTTGCAAAAACACCGAAAATTTATGGAAAATCCACATCTTGTAAATGGGGGAGTAAAGTGCACACCTGTCTCGATCATTCTGGAAGATTTTCTCTGGAAAAAATAAAACAGTTATCCCTTCTAGACAAAAAAAAAAACTTACCCAAGTCTCCAGAGAGGTAATCTAGAAACACCCCAAAAATCGGTACTCCCGGCCCTGGCAGTTTGTTCAAATGCCTGGCAACATGCGAAAAATTTTGGTACCACCATAAAGCTCCTATTACCAAAGTAACAGCTATTGCAGGCAGTAACAAAAGGAGCATTTTTGAACAAGTACTTTATGTCACGCAAACGTCGCGGTTAAGGTCAGAGCAAGAATGATAAAAACCGCTAATGGTAAACAATTATATCGCATTATTTGAAAGTGTGTAATTAAAGAAACCAGTTGTTGATTGTATTACAAGATTTATTTATTATTTGGGACCATGAATTTAATACGTTGTGCCAATCGATAACTCAAATCTAACATCTTCCTTAGACATGCAGTTTTCCCTTTCAAAACTTCTTGTGGGAGTGATCATCACTCTAGACGCATCAGCACAATAAGGTCAAGGCCTCTTTGAGATACCGTTCTATGAAAGTATGAAAGTGAGCTGGCTGCGGTCGTTGAAAGGGTATTGGGCAACGGTCTCGCCGGAAGTCGTATCGAGTCGAGGTACTTGCCCGAATGTTCAGATAGGATGCTGTCATCATTCCAGAACGTTCTCTAGAGGTAGGTGGCGCCGGATGAGCTCATCATTCCAGAATGTTTGCTACACAGAAGGAATCGAGAACACTTGGAGAGATATACAAAGGGGGCGAACGACGTGACCAGTGTACAGGAAAAAAACAGAGCCAGATCGTGACTAACCAGAGTTATGGTGAATAATCAGCCGTAAAAATTGTACCTAGTCAAATCATTAATTGAAAAAAAAAGATAGTAATCGCGGTGGTGTACGTATTCTTTAAATCCACGAATCCGACCGGCTCAGGCAACGCTACAGTATAAAGAACTTCATTTATGTAGGACTATTTCGCCTATGCGACCCAAATTACACTCCGCTTGTACTTTGGGTTGTATACGCAGGTTCTTTATCACCAGCGGATCACGAGGTCTAAAAAAATCGACATGTGAACATAATTCAAAGTTTTCATATCGTTAGTTTGTGAGTTCAGTACGATTCCAAACACGCAGTGGGGTCTATTCGCTCGATTTTACCGCAGAATACATATATCCTTGTTGTTGCGATAAACAACTTTTTATGAGATACTACGTATGCAACACCAACAATATCACCACAAAAAATCTCTATTATGAGTTATCACTTAGTGATTCGTTAATTCGTATTCGCTGGCGAGTCCCAAGAGGTTGACCCTGACTGCAACAAACCTGCAGCGGTGCCTGCAACAAACTTTAATCCTCGACCTCCTCGACCGAACATGTTGATGTGCGCACTGTTTCTCACTGTCGCATTACTCGCGTTAATTAAAATTTCTCTGGATTTTGTAAAAATCTACCGAAATAAAAAAGTACTGGAAACGATATCATGCCCCCCTGAGAATTTCTTCACTGGACACTGGTACGTTTTCGCCGACAGTAATCCTGGTGAGTATTCATTAATTTTAGTACGTACATCTAACGACACATTTTCAGATCGTTTATTTACGAGATTGCGGACGTTCGCTCAGGAGTACTACCCGATCTATCGCCTCTCGGTCATATACGTCAATGTCGTGAGTTTGTTGGACCCTAACGACGTTGAAGTAACAATTCAAAAGTCGTTAGATTGGTACATTTTTATCTAAATTGTAGCTAGTACTGTCATCAACGAAGCACTTGTCCAAGAGTCGAATCTACTCGTTTCTGAACAACTGGTTAGGGACCGGGTTGTTGACCAGCACAGGTACCACAAGCTCGACCCTGTACCTTTCTTAATTAAACTCTTCCAGGAAGCAAATGGCATCAACGACGTAAAATTCTAACCCCCGCGTTCCATTTCACCATTCTCCAACAATTCATTGCTGTTTTCAATGAAGAGACTCGAAGATTGGTCGACAGGCTGAATCAGGAAGTTGATCGATCCATAGATGTAGTACCACCGGTCACCAATTTCACCCTTCAGTCCATAGCCGAAACAGCAATGGGTTTGGGCACCATCGATGAAAACACCAAGTCCAAATACAAAGACGCCGTTTATGCTATTGGGGAAATTTTCTTGAGGCGATTAGCCATACCGTGGTACCGCATACCGGCTATATACAATTGGAGTAAACTTGCCAAAGAAGAGAATGCAGTCGTTAAAGTTTTGCACGATTTCTCCAACAGGATTATCACAGAACGGGAAAAAGAGACAAACTTGTCCAGCCACTTGGAAGGTTACTCGAAAAAGAAGCGGTTAGCAATGTTGGATTTGCTATTGTCGGCCAAAAATAGCGGTGCTGATATTGACCATGAAGGCATTCGTGAAGAGGTCGACACTTTTATGTTTGAGGTTGTACCGTAAATTGTACCTTATTGCGATATCGATGTTTCTTGCAGGGACATGATACAACATCAATGGCCATTTCGTTCCTCCTGTTGGTCCTATCAACTCATGACGAAGTCCAAACAAAGATCTTAGAAGAGATCTTAACAGTTATCGGTCCAACAAAGGTACCATCTTTCGACGACCTTCAAGAACTTAAATACACAGAACGATGCATCAAAGAGACCTTGCGGCTGTTTCCGAGTGTTCCCTTTATTTCCAAGTTTGCCAGCGAAGACTTCATCACCAAAACTGGTCATAAGATTCCCGAGGGGACGATCCTCCACATCCACATTTTCGATATTCATCGCAACGAGGAACTTTATCCCAATCCGTTGAAGTTCGATCCCGATCGGTTCCTTCCAGAGAATGTTAACAGTAGACATCCGTTTGCTTACATTCCTTTCAGTGCCGGACCTAGAAATTGTATAGGTCAGAGGTTTGCGATTATGGAATTGAAGACAGTACTTTGTGGTGTTCTCAGACATTTTAAGTTGGAGAAGGTCGTGGACATGGGGGAAGTGAAGTTCAAACCCGATTTGGTTCTGCGGCCGAAAAACGAGATTAGAGTGAAGATTTTGTTGAGAAAATGAGGTACATTAAATTTGGAGGAATAAATGTATTTTATAATGAGGTCTTTAATCTTTAAATGTATCACCCGAACTAAGAATTATTTGAGGTATCCGCAGACATTCAATATATTATCTTATTTCCTAAGTAAAAACTACTACACTAAACGAAACTAAAAAAACTAGGAAAATCCGGTCACCAGCACAGGTTACGAAAACTCTATTAAGTAGAACATTTGAAAAATGTGGATAACCTATAAATTTAAGACAACAAGGGAGGGACAGACCTACCTTCTTTTATGTAGATGTATATCTTTGCAGACAATACATTCGTCTTTTACTTACTTTCTTATCCGGTCCTCAACTATATCGTTCAGTGTTTAAGATTTGTATTAAAACAGCTGAATATACAGTTCACATTGCGATAAGATAACATCCAAAGAGTGGGTTCGGGTCAACCTTAGGGGGCACGCGCATATAATAATTTAATACTTATACTTATCATAGTGTTTACAGATTTCCAATACCAGTAAAATCATTAATAGAGAACTGGTTTGCCACATAAATATGCTGCTTCTTATATTGCCACCAGTAGCAATTATTTTAGTACTGGGTGCTATATGGTGGTTCCAAAACTTTTCCCATGTTGGCAAACATCTGAGGAAGCTCCCAGGACCAGGAATACCAATTTTGGGAGTGTTACTAGACTACCTGTCTGGGGATCTGGGTAAGTTGGTTTCTTTTCCGACAAGGAATAATTGTCCTTCCAGAGAAAATTTTTCGAAATGATCGCGCCAGATGTGCCACTTATTTCCCCATTTTCAAATTCTGGATTCTTCATAAGTGTTCCGTGACTTTCCAGCATCCTGATGACATCGAGGTGAGTACTGTTTCGCTCAACAACTTATTGCTAATATTTGCTTCAGCTTGTACTCTCCAGCACCAAACACATCAAGAAGAGCGAATTTTACGACAACCTTCACATGTGGCTCGGAACTGGCCTGCTGACCAGCTACGGGGAAAAATGGAAACTCAGGCGGAAAATGCTAACTCCAGCGTTCCATTTCACCATCCTTAAGAGCTTCATTGACGTCTTCAACGACGCCACCGACAATCTAGTCAGTACTTTCAAAAAGAGCCTGGGAGAAGACTGCATCGACGTGATACCATTCATCACCGAATTCACTTTAGAATCCATGGCAGAAACATCCATGGGTACACGTCTAGATTCTAAGCAGGAAATTTGGAAGAACTACAAGAAAGCAATTTTTGACTTTACCATGATCGGCTTAGATAGACTGAGAAAACCGTGGCTTATGGACGAATCCGTTTTTAGACTGTTTCCTCTCAGCTGGAAGGCAAAGAAGGTTGTGAAAGTGCTTCACGATTTTACCAGTAACATTATCAAGAAACGACGCCAAGGGGCGTCGTATAGCACTCAGAAGCGACTGGCGCTGTTAGATCTCTTGTTGAAAGCGCAAGAGGTCGATGGGAGCATCGACGACGAGGGCATTCGCGAGGAAGTTGATACCTTTATGTTTGAAGTGAGATATTTATAATTAGTACTTTATGATGAGATCTATATCGTTTTAGGGTCACGACACCACATCAGTGGCAATATGCCACCTCCTTCTCCTCTTGGCCAACCACCAAAGCGCCCAGGTAAGTTAACAACCAAACAAAAAGTGTACAAAAATTTGATATTAAAGAATGAAGCTCGCCAAGAAATCATCGACGCTATTGGGGAATCCCAAAGACCAACTTATAACGACCTCCAAAATCTCACATTCACGGAAAGATGCATCAAGGAGTGTCTCCGCCTCTTTCCCAGCGTCCCTCTTATCGGAAGAGACATAAAGGAAGACTTCAAGACAGCCACTGGTTACACAATCCCCAAGGGTTCAATGGTCCATATTTTCATCTTCGACTTGCACAGAAACAAGGATCTGTATCCCGATCCTTTAAAGTTTGACCCAGACCGATTTTTACCGGAGAACGTTCAGGATCGACATCCTTTCTCTTACATTCCGTTTAGCGCCGGTTCGAGGAATTGCATCGGACAGAAGTTTGCGATGTTGGAGTTGAAAGCTGTGCTCTGCGGGATCTTGAGGCGGTTCGTGTTGGAGCCTGTGGATTCGGCGGAGGATGTGGTTTTTCATGGCGATATGGTACTCCGGAGCAGGGATCCGATAAGGATTCGGTTTGTTGAGAGAACGGGGAGTCTGTCTACATAGGAAATGCATTAGTAATTTTTTTTAACCAAAAGTATACTGTTTGATGTAAAAATTAATAAATTATAGACGTACTAAGAAAGGATTTTTGAAAATTCCATTTCTAAGGGGATGAAAATGGGGTTAATTGGTTTCTCTATACTTCGCATAACTTGAAAACCAAAAATGGTAGAGGCGTGAAAATTCGTAACCGTAGAGACGGGGAAGGTGGATTTGGGAATTATTTTTTACAAAATTCTTATAACTTGAAGATCGACAATGTTACAGGCATGAGGATTGGTACTTGGACTGGGTTCGAGGATTTAAAGAAATTCTGGTGCACACAGAACCTTCTCGGCTGATGAGAGCATCTTATGTGAACAATCATTCCCAGACGTTCTCACGGTCTGTCGACTATTCTGGATCAATGCCGTAACCAATTGTTCACAGACAGATGACGTCATCCGCTTCCGGTGCCGTCGTCTCACTAACTAGACCCGGGTTTGACGGTTTTGCAAAAAAATATACTGCTAGTTTCATATAAAAAAAAATTTTTCAACCACATCCGTTATAAAACAAACTCTCTTTTTAATTTTTATTCCTTCCATTAGTTTTCGAAGTGCCATCAGTGCCGCTTCATTTGCTTCTCTATAATATTCTTGGTAGAATGAGTTATTTTTATCCATAAACATCTTTTCATGTTTTTGTACGAGGTAGTAGTAATAACAATTTTTTTTTTAAATTTATCTTCTAGATAGATAACATTTTCAAACGAGGAAGTCATCAAATTGATGACATGTAGTAAGAATAAGGTCGTCGAGCTCCTTATCCATATGCTAAAGTTCATTATTTATTTATTTTTTATATTGGAATTATTTCTGTTCAGTATTTCAGTTTCGCTTTTAATTCGAGATTTTGACAATGGAACGACAGTAGACACCATGTAATTCGGCTGGTGCTCGTAGCTAAAGCATAGTATTGCTCCCCTATGATATGGCTCTTATTCGCACCACTTGCTCGTCAACCAAACCAAACTCCGATCTTGTGAAAACGAACCATCACAGCATATCCATATATGTAATAAATAATAATATACGATTATTTTGTGCTTATTAGATTACATAATTATGTCCAACTGAATCAAAACTGACTAACGAGACAATAATGGAAAAAAAGATATATTATTATGTAAGCAAGAAACTCAAATAAAACCCAACATTGACAAGAAGTATAAGAACAAATCAAGTAGAAGAAAAGTAAAGAAGAAACTGAAGAGCCGAAAAAAAAAGTTCAAAAAGGTATGATACGACCTCAAATTTCTGTCCAATAGAAAATTTCAATGACACATTTCATCTCATAATCATTAATTTTTCAGAAGCGCCGATTTAAAATAATCGTATCAATTCAACCCCTAAAATTGTCGATTTCATCCCCTATTTGGAGTTATCGGAATAAAATACAATTTCAATCTCACCATCTCACATTGCAAAAATGTATGTCCTCGTGGTTGCTTTGCACTAACTTAGCGACATTTTTTTATGTCATTTTTCCGTCAACGGAGCGATATCTAAAGGCTAACTCCGGCAAAACAACGATAAGAATGTAAATTATCTTAAAAATTACGCATCTTTCGGTTGACCCCTTTGAACAAATTCACAGTTGATCCATTCTCAAAACGACTGCGGTCATGTTAACTGCTAAAATTTTTTACGCAGTGGTGGCCATCATTTGTGGCTACTATTTGCAAAAATGGATCAGAAATTATCTCATCTTGATTAGGCTTCCGGGTCCCCCCGCGGGAGGGGTTGTCGTGGGAAACTTGTCCGACTTTCAGACCTCGACAGGTAGAAAAAACTTAATAGGAACCACAACTGAAAATTTATTTCAGACGAGATTTTCCGGAGGTTGCGAGAATGTGCCCGAAAGTTCTACCCAATTTACAAGCTGTACGCTGTGCATAAAGTCGGTGCTAATATACTCAGTCCTGAAGACTGCGAGGTAAGTAATGATTTTGTTGGAGGAGCAATGCTGACTGAATTTCAGTTGATTCTGTCGAATCCGGCACATAATAGAAAAGGACAACTCTACAACATTCTGCACAACTGGTTGCAACAAGGGCTTTTGACTAGTTATGGGCCGAAATGGCAACACAGAAGGAAGATCTTAACACCTGCTTTCCATTTCAACATCCTGCAGAACTATATTGGAATTTTTAACGAAGAAGGGGAAAAGCTAGTTGAGACACTCAAAAAAGAATGCAGCAATAATCCGGTGGTCAACATCACCCCTCATATATCTATGTTCACCTTAAAGACGATCACAGGTATACAACTTCAGCGTCGTAAAGCAATGGCTAAAGTTAGCACTTCTTTGTAGGGACGGCATTGGGTACTGCTCTTCAGTTTGACACCCAAAAAGAGATCGATTATAAAAAATCCGTGTACGACATGGGTGAGATTCTCGTTTACAGGGTAGTTAACCCATGGTGCATGACACAACTGGGAAACATCCTCTTCAGCTCCGAATTTTTCAAAGAACGCAAACTCGTGAAAATTTTACAACAGTTTACCAAAAACTTGATTCAGAATCGTGAGAAGAATTTCAAGGAGATTGACCTCCCAACTGAAGAACATGAAGTTTATAAAGGACGGAAGCGTCTGGCGATGTTGGACTTGCTACTAAACGCCAAGATAAAGGAGAAGTTGATTGACACCAACGGCATACAAGAAGAAGTAGACACCTTTACGTTTGAAGGACACGACACCACCGCAGTCGGACTGAACTTTCTGCTGATGTTGCTAGCATGTCACAAGGATCACCAGGAAATGATCGTCCAAGAAATGCACGACGTCCTCGGGGACATCACCAAAAAGCCCACCTTTGCCGATCTTCAAAACCTCAAGTTCATGGAACGGTGCATCAAGGAATCCCTAAGAATTTTCCCGAGCGTCCCGCTGATCACCCGGACTTTGGGCGAAGACTTGATCACGCACAGTGGGCACTATCTCCCCAAAGAAACGATCATTATTATACATATCTACGACATTCACCACAATCCGGACCTGTATCCCGACCCCGAGAAGTTCGATCCTGACCGATTCCTCCCCGAAAATTCCCAGGATCGCCACCCGTTCGCCTACCTGCCTTTTAGCGCTGGACCGAGGAATTGTATAGGGCAGAGATTTGCCATGCTGGAATTGAAGGCCACCTTGTGTGCCATTTTGGGGAATTTTGTCCTGGAAGCGGTGGACACTCCCGAGAGTGTGACGTTGCTGGTGGATCTGGTTTTGCGGACGAAAGAAGGGATTAAAGTGAAATTTGTTGCGAGGGAGACGTGAAGGAATTTTTTGAAGATTGGAAAGCGAATTTTGCGTTTGTAAAGACAAAGGTCAAAAGGAATGTTATCTTAGTTAACTGATATTAATAAATTTTTTTAAAGAAAGCAAGTGCAAGTTTTTGATTAAAATAGTATTTCTAGAATCTCAAATTTTCAAATTCTCCAGTTTATAATAAAAACATTTGAGAACTAGACAACATGAGAACGGACAATCCGAAGAATTTGGGCCTGAGAACCTCGAAAAATTACAAACTTACGACCTGTTCCCTACCAAATTTGTAGAGACCGTGAAATCCTCGACCCTCGCTCGCTTCGACCATAAAAAAGAAAGGTTCGTCCCCCGGTTATACTTAAAACTGAAGATGTGGATTTTTCTATACCAGTAGAATAAATAGAACCACATATTTTTTTCAGATTAGTGGAACATATCAAAGTAATAAAATAGGTATAGTAACAACTGCCTGTGAATATAATAGTTAGTCCGATGCAAGCAATACATTGTATAATAATCATTTCAATTTAATTTCAATAATTTATGGCGAACCCTAATAAACAGTAGGTACAGATAGACGCAGTAAAGACGATTGGTTGACCCAGTGAAATAAGTTCTTGCCCACGTCTCTATTGGAAACACCCTCTCGATCCTCATTTTTTAGCTCCATTTTAAGTAAAAACAAGGCTCAAAATTTATGTTGGTTTTCGGATCCGGAACAGCTTTCATAAATTAAGTCTCAATTTCATCATTTTTTTCCAAACTTGACTGGTTTTTAATTGTCTTTTGAAAAACCACTAGCACTAGGATTTTCAAAATAACACAGATAATTTTATCCTTATCTTTATCTCTAACATAATAATAAAATTGTGAGAGTGACAGTGTCACAATACATTTAAATGGACAATTTTGACATGCAAAGCCTACTAGATCTATAAACCATTTATGAAGACCCTGTACAAGCCTTCAAATTTGATACTTTCGAAGAATTTCCAATATCTCAATGCCGTAAGGTAAATCTACAGTTAAACAAAATTTGAACTCAAAGATAAACTCTACTATTGATAAGAAACAGGGCCCGCTATCTTTTCTCAGTCAAATTGTTGGATAAGCGCATCAAAGCGTAGACCACACGCCCGTAAGTAAGTAAAGAACAAATAGAAATTCAAACATAGAAAAGAGAATAACAAAATAAGTTATGAATAAATGAATTAATAAAAAAACAGAAAGGTAACTTAATTAAAAAAGAGAATAAAATATTTAATGATGTTGCTAATTTGACTGAGTTATAAATGGAAATTACGGAAACTTTAGCACTGCGACATAATTAACCACAGACTATTTGATAAAAATGTCATCGTATGGAGCTAAAAGCTATCGTAATGTGTAATTACAAAGATACATATTCATCTGCGATTATTATGACTTCATTTTGAAAAATAAAGCAAAGTTTATCTCAGTGTAATATTCCAGAATTTTTTTAACATGTCTACTGTTCTTACAACTCTTTATTAAGGGTATACCCAAAAAACGAGTCTACATTCCTAAATATTCCCAAAATTGTTTGTCAGAATGAATGAAAAACTAGTGCGTAATTTGTTGACAGTTTCGCTCTTGCAATGTTCGTTATAGTGATTTTGTGAAGAAATCCTAAATATTTATTTCGGAGTGACGCAAATGTTTAATTGCATTGTTGTGAGCTCACAGCCCGATTTCATGTTGATTTGCGACTGGTCGCAAGTGGCGGTTGCTATGGAAACGTCGTAACTAAAAACCAGTCAGTAAGGATCAATTTCATGTGAAATGAAACATGAAATTGAGCCTCACTGCCTAATCCATTGCAGCTAATCGCAAATTACGACCCAGAACATGAAATCGGGCTGTCAGACTGTTATCTAATCTAATCTGAAGATGATTCATTATCAAGTTGTACCTTTCCATAAGAACTTCTAATTCGCACTTGATGTTGGTGTGGAAAACCTACGATTTCTTCAACCATTTAAATTGTGGAAAGAAGCTAATTGTGATTACTATATCGACAGTTTTAAAGGAAGACCTTGTTAAAATCATTACTAGCTCTTGAAGTTGCTATTTGATTAGTGGTAGCAAAGCGGAAAAGAATTTTCACTGACGTCGTGACAGATTTATTATTCAGCTTGTCAAAACAGACCAAATTAAACTGCGTAAATCGCAATTTTACAAATATTATTTTCGTAAAAACAACAATTTTCTCTTTATCTCCAAAGATCCAAACAACAATATGTTGATGGTGGCGGGAGGAAAGAATAATCATAAAAGACGTCAACTTCTCCAACGACAACACAGTCATGCTTCTAGCCGCCACCTTTTTTCTTGTCGTTCTCCTCACCGTCGGCGTCTACTCCTTCAAACGCCTCAAAGTGTGCGTTTACAACTATGTAGCAACCTCAACCCTCCCCGGACCACCGGCTGACGGTCTCCTAATCGGAAACATGTCCTATCTGCAAACCACCCCAGGTAAAACGATTTCCTTCAACTGCTGCTAATTTCAGTAGAGCACATTTTCAGCCGCTTGAGAAAAGCCCGAGACAACTTCTTCCCCATTTACAGATTTTACGCTTTACACAAAATCGCCCTAAACATTCTGAGTCCGGAGGATTGTGAGGTAACCGCCTGGAGAGTGGTAACTTGGGGGTAAATAAAATTTTTTTTAGCTAATTATTTCAAATCCTGTCCACAACAGCAAAGGAATGATGTACGAGCTGTTGCACAACTGGCTGAGTGATGGTCTGCTTACCAGCAAAGGCTCCAAGTGGCAAAGTCGAAGGAAGATTCTTACCCCGGCGTTCCACTTTAATATCCTCCAGGAGTTCGTCCAAGTGTTCAACGAAGAGGCGGAGGAGCTTGTGCAAGTGCTGAAGAAAGAGAGTAAGAAGTCTTATGTTAACATTACACAGCATGTGACGCAGTTCACGTTGAAGACCATCACCGGTGAGTAACCATTTCTGAAATGGTTATTCTCATGAATTAATTGCAGAAACCGCCATGGGCACCAAACTGAATTTCCAAACGCAAAAAGATATCGACTACAAACAGGCGGTGTCCGACGTGGGCAAGATCCTCATCTACCGCCTCACCCGTCCCTGGTTCATCATGAAATTCTTCAACTTCTTCAGCCCGTGGTACCTCCAAGAACGCAAAGTCACCCACACTTTGCACGAGTTCACCAAAGACGTGATCAAAAACCGCGAAAAGAATTTCAGCGACCTCGAACTACCCAAAGAAGAGCACGACGTCTACAAAGGCAAAAAGCGTCTCGCCATGTTGGACCTCCTCCTCTCCGTCAAACGCACCCATCAAACCATCGACAATGAGGGCATCCAAGAAGAGGTCGACACCTTCATGTTCGAAGGCCACGACACCACTGCGGCCGCCCTCAGCTTCGCCCTCATGCTCATCGCCTGTCACAAGCGAGTTCAAAACCTGATCTTACAAGAACTGAACCAGGTTCTTGGTAACTGTCAAAATAGACCAACCTACGCAGACCTGCAGAACATGAAGTATTTAGAACGGTGCATCAAAGAGACTCTCCGACTATACCCCAGTGTCTACTTCATCGCCAGGGTGCTGGGGGAGGACGTGATGACCCACAGTGGGCACCTGCTGCCCAAAGAAGCAAACGTAATCATCCACATTTATGACATCCATCACGACCCTACCATTTATCCGGACCCGGAAAGTTTCGACCCCGATCGCTTCCTGCCGGAAAACAGTCAGAATAGACACCCTTATGCCTTTTTGCCCTTTAGTGCAGGACCGAGGAATTGTATCGGTCAGAAATTTGCTCTCTTGGAATTGAAGACTGCGATTGCTGCGATTTTGGCGAATTTCGTTTTGGAGCCGGTGGATACTCCGGAGACGATAACGCTGTGTGCTGACATTATTCTTAGAACGAAAGAGGGGGTTAAGGTCAGGTTGGTTCCACGCGAATGATTATGGATATATTGTTGTTAAATTTGGAATTAGGAGGTGATATCCAAGAGAATAAACGTCGAGATGATCAACAAAAAAAAATTGTGATACGACCTATGAACTTAAATTGTATTGCAACTCCAAAAGCAGCGTTGTACTTATATTAATACAAATACATATTTAAATTATCTGTCGATTATTATTATTGATTTCCAGTGTTTTATCAGTTCTAAAATTATTCATTCATGTAGTATTGCGTCGTCTGCGATGATTTCCATAGTTAATATAATAACGAGTGAGCAACAAAATTCGTGATCGTAGGAGGCTCTGAATCCAAAATTTTGAGTCGATTCTTGATCGATACGATTGTGTAAAAAGTCATCGAGCTGTCAAATCTGATTCAAATTTGTGACAGTCAGAGAAAATAGGTTAAAAGTAAAGCAAAAGAACCGATGTACGTTTAGCCAACTGCGATCACGAATTTTGTTGCTCACTCGTTAGCTATTTATTATACTAGTGTCTTATAAAGCAAATAAGTCACGAAAGAAATGTTTAGCCACGACAGCTTGCTCGAGTGGCTAATTTTTCTAGAGTCTCAACTCTCAGGTCTCAATTTTTGCAGGTTCTTCAACTTTCAACTGTCAAGTTCTTCGGGTTATTTAACTCCAAGTTGTCAAGTTTTTCGGGTCCTTCAACTCTCAGGTCTCAATTTTTTCAGGTTTTTCAAATCTCAGGTGTCAAATCTTTCAGGTTCCTTAACTCTCAGCTGACAAGTCTTTCAGGTTCTTAAACGCTTAGCTGTCAAGTTCTTCCGGTTTTTCAACTAATCACAGATGCCAAGTTTTTCGGGTTCTTCAACGCTCAGTTGTCAATTTGTTCAAATTCGACAAGTGTCGCAGCTGTCAGGTTTTTCGAGTCCTTACCTCTCAGTTGTCAAGTTTTTTAGTTTCTTCAACATTCGGGTGTCAAGTCTTTTGGGTTCTTCGACTCTCAGGTGTCAGTTTTTCATGTTCTTCAACGCTCAGTTGTTAATTTCTTCAGCTTCTTCAATTCTCAACTGTCAGGTTTTTCGGGTTCTTCAACGCCCAATTGTCAAGTCTTTCAGGTTCTTAGAATCTCAATTTTCGAGGATTTCGGGTTCTTCAAAGCTCAGGTGTCGAGTCTTTCGGGATCTTCAACTTTCAACTGTCAGTTCTTCGGGTTCTTTAACTCTCAGTTGTTAAGTTGTTTAGATTCTTCAGCTCTCAGCTGCCAGGTTCTTCAGGATTCTTCAACTCTCAGGTCTCAATTTTTGCAGGTTCTTCGACTTTCAGATGTCAAGTTCTTCGGGTTATTTAACTCCAAGTTGTCAAGTTTTTCGGGTCCCTCAACTCTCAGGTCTCAATTTTTTTCAGGTTTTTCAAATCTCAAGTGTCAAATCTTTCACGTTCCTTAACTCTCAGCTGACAAGTCTTACAGGTGCTTAAACGCTTAGCTGTCAAGTTCTTCCGGTTCTTCAACTAATCACAGATGCCAAGTTTTTCGGGTTCTTCATCGCTCAGTTGTCAATTTGTTCAAATTCGACAAGTGTCGCAGCTGTCAGGTTTTTCGAGTCCTTACCTCTCAGTTGTCAAGTTTTTTAGTTTCTTCAACATTCGGGTGTCAAGTCTCTTGGGTTCTTCAATTCTCAACTGTCAGGTTTTTCGGGTTCTTCAACGCCCAATTGTCAAGCCTTTCAGGTTTTTAGAATCTCAATTTTCGAGGTTTTCGGGTTCTTCAAAACTCAGGTGTCGAGTCTTTCGGGATCTGCAACTTTCAACTGTCAAGTTGTTCGGGTTATTTAACTCTAAGTTGTCAAGTTTTTTTTTAGGTTCTTTAACTCTCGCTTTCTACGAGTCTCAGAAGTCAAGTTCTTCGGGTTATTTAACTCTAAGTTGTCAAGTTTTTCGGGTCCCTCAACTCTCAGGTCTCAATTTCTTCAGGTTTTTCTAATCTCAAGTGTCAAATCTTTCAGGTTCCTTAACTCTCAGCTGACAAGTCTTTCAGGTTCTTAAACGCTTAGCTGTCAAGTTCTTCCGGTTCTTCAACTAATCACAGATGCCAAGTTTTTCGGGTTCTTCAGCGTTCAGTTGTCAGTTTCTTCAGATTCGTCAAGTCTCGCAGCAGTCAGGTTTTTCGAGTCCTTAGCTCTCAGTTGTCAAGGTTTTTAGTTTCTTCAATATTCGGGTGTCAAGTCTTTTGGGGTTCTTCGACTCTCAGGTGTCAGTTTTTCATGTTCTTCAACGCTCAGTTGTTAATTTCTTCAGCTTCTTCAATTCTCAACTGTCAGGTTTTTCGGGTTCTTTAACGCCCAATTGTCAAGTTTTTCAGGTTCTTAGAATCTCAATTTTCGAGGTTTTCGAGTTCTTCAAAGCTCAGGTGTCGAGTCTTTCGGGATCTTCAACTTTCAACTGTCAGTTCTTCGGGTTCTTTAACTCTCAGTTGTTAAGTTTTTTAGATTCTTCAGCTCTAAGCTGCCAGGTTCTTCAACTCTCAGGTCTCAATTTTTGCAGGTTTTTCGACTCTCATATATCAAGTTCTTCGGGTTATTTAACTCCAAGTTGTAAAGTTTTTCGGGTCCTTCAACTCTCAGGTCTCAATTTTTTCAGGTTTTTCAACTCTCAAGTGTCAAGTCTTTCAGGTTCCTCCTTAACTCTCAGCTGACAAGTCTTTCAGGTTCTTAAACGCTTAGCTGTCAAGTTCTTCCGGTTCTTCAACTAATCACTGATACCAAGTTTTTCGGGTTCTTCATCTTTTAGATCCTAATTGTTTCAGGTTCTTCAGTATTTTTAAAATTTTGCTATTTCGTTAACTTCGCTAATTTGATGTGTGTGGCCGGCACGCTCTTTAGAAGTGAATAACATAGGAACATTTGAAATTTGCTATCTTGTTATTTTGCTATAACAGTAATATATTTCATTCTAAGAAATAAATACCCTTCCGAGATTTTTAGGAACCAAAATGGTGGTTGCGCATTTTCAAAATGGCTCATCTGCAATGCATGATTTATGAAGAAAACGCCATCGATATAGTGATTCAACGTGCTATACACAGGTTCGCCGACTGCGATACAGAGAGTGCCGATTTTCGATAAGCAGTTTTTTTTATAACAAGTTGTTTATTTGCTTTAGATCACTATATCGATGGCGTTTTCTTTATGTAGTACCTATCAAATACATGAATTATGAATGAGAGTCAGCAGTATCGAACATGAATCACTTTATCCACTTTATATTTGCCAACTTGAAGATTATATCTAAGTTTGAATTAAATAATAGGTCATTTACTGTTATTTATCTCTGTGAACTTCCATTTGCAAACAAAACAATAATAATAGACGCATTGATTACTCAAGTCAAATTTAATTTAATTTAAACGAGTTTTGATGAGAACTCATTGTATTGCTAAAAATTGTAATTATGTTTCCAAAACAATAGTCTATTTATATCTGTAGTGAGTAGAACGAGATTTGAGTTTGCACATTTTGGCTAGAAGTTTCTTATTATTCTAGGAAGACTAGGAACAAAAAAAAAGTACACAAATGAGTAATAGAATAAATTAGAGAATAGAGAAAGAATTAGAGTTTTTTTCGCGGACACCGTAAATCAGATAAGACAATAAAAAGATAACAATTTTATTATTGTTCGCGCCGATATTGATTAACCAAAATTACAAATCATCGTCCCCGCCACTATAAAATTAACACGAAGTGATAAATAATAATTACTGTGAAATCGAATCAGCAGCAGCAATGTTCCTCGCTCCGTTCTTAATTTTCACCATTTTCGCAGTGCTACTCACCAACCTTTACCGGAGAAGAGGGAGATTCTGGCAATGTCTCAAGGAAATCCCGTCGCCCCCAGGCTATCCCATCATCGGGAACGTCTTGGACATGTTGAAGTCTCCAGGTAGACATTCACATTCTGTAACAATCTCTAGTACCCATTTTAGCGCAAATGTTCTTGGCCGATCGATCCAGAGGTCTCAAGTACTACCCCATCTACAGCCTCGACGTTCTGGGAGTTGGGTCGGTTAATCTTCTCAACCCTGAAGACATAGAGGTCGTACTGACGGACACCAAACAGAATACAAAGAGCATACTGTATGATTTCTTACACTCCTGGCTGGGTACCGGCTTGTTGACTAGCGATGGTTCCAAGTGGCGGAGCCGCAGAAAGATTTTAACACCCGCTTTCCACTTCAACATCCTCCAGGAGTTCATCGGTGTCTTCACGGAGGAAACGAAGAAGCTGGTCGCAGATTTGGAGAAGTTGTGCGACAGGCCGGAAGTCGACGTGGTGGGGCCCATCACTCATTTCGCCTTGATGTCAATAGGAGGTAGGAATTGTTGTATTAGAACGTAAAATATTCTATTCTATAAATTTAATTATTACAGAAACGGCAATGGGCATCGACTTCGAGAAGTACAACAAGGAAGACTACAAAAACGCGATCTACAATATCGGCCGCATTCTGACACATAGAGGTCCCAGACCTTGGTTGTACAACGACACCGTTTACTCCATCACAGAAACCTCCAGAAATGAAAAAAATATCGTCAAGACACTGCATTCCTTCTCGAACGAAGTCATCGCCGACCGGAAGAAGAACTTCTCTTCCGAATCCTACTCCACCAGGAAACGTCTCGCTATGCTTGACCTCCTGCTGAAATACCGAGCCGAAGGAGCCAATATCGACGACGAAGGCATCCGCGAGGAAGTCGACACTTTTATCTTCGAGGGTCACGACACCACCTCTATGGCAATCTGCTTCACCTTGATGCTCCTTGCAAACAACAGGAAGCACCAGGATGAAATTTTCAAAGAGATCGAAGAAGTCATAGGGAAGGAGGAGCCAACGTATGGGAGACTTCAAGAGTTGAAGTTGATGGAAAGATGTATCAAGGAAAGTTTGAGGCTGTATCCCAGTGTTCCCTTCATTTCCAGGATCTCGGGGTCTGAAATCAAGACGAAAAGCGGGTACACGATCCCGAAGGACTGCATGATCAACGTGCAGATTTACGACATGCATCATAATCCTAACGTTTTTCCCGATCCGGAGATTTTCGATCCCGATAGGTTCTTGCCTGCGAATGTCCAGGGGAGGCATCCGTTCGCCTTTGTGCCCTTTAGTGCAGGGCCTAGGAATTGTATAGGTATTTGTCAAAATTAAAAATTATTATTATTGAGACAAGTGTCGCCTCTGGTATGGCCAACTTTGTAAATTGGGTTAATTTACAGGACAAAAATTCGCCATGTTGGAATTAAAAACGGCCCTTAGTGGAATTTTGCAGAGGTTCGTGTTGGAACCCGTGGATACTCCAGAAACCATAGAGTTTGTCACCGACTTGGTTCTGAGGCCCAAGTGTCCCATCAGGGTCAAATTTGTGCCAAGAACCGTGGCTTAGATAGTAATGGGACATCATTTTGACTTGAACTAATTGTAAGTAAATTTGGCAGTGAAAAATGTTGAAAAATTTTCTATTTTGATTCTATTCTATATGTATCGATATACTGAAATTGTTTTATTAATATACTTATTGTAAATAAATTATGTTGTGAACTCATATACGCAACAGTTGCATAAAACGAAAAAACAAAAATTATGGAGCACACCATATTTTTCATATTATGATACTTACGGTTTTTTTAAATAAGAATTGTTTCTAATCATTGGTGTCTGCTTCAAAACATTTATTTTTTGTACACGCTCCCCAAAATTACAATTTTAGGCACTCATTTGAGTCCGTAAAATTGTACATTTACGGCCTAGTCTCTAAAAGTTGTCATAGCAACCTTTTGCGGATTATTTTTTATTAAATTGCTATTTACCAATCGATTTGAGCGAAAACAATTTTCCTAGAAAAAGGACCGTTTTCTGAGGGTGCCAATTTTTTTTCGAAAAGTTTCCGGAACCAGAAATGGGTTTTTTAGCATGATTAAAGTTTTTAACATAGTAGCTTGGATGATGGGCATGAGCGCACCGGTATACTGGAGAAAAGTAAAAAAATTAGAAGTCAGTGTGTCAGTGTCAAACTGTAAACTCATTGCAGAAGAGAACGGAAGGCCCAGTGCCAGTTCTGACACCGCGAGGGGACTTGAAAAAACAGCCCCGATTTGGGGGATACGCAAAAAGTCGAAAAAAGCATGTCAACTTCAAGAATCACAATTTGGGGAGCTATAACAAAAAAATAAATTGTTTGTTACTCGTACCTAAAAAGTTTTTGCGGACTCATCTGCTATTCCAGACTCGGCTTCGGCTCGTGCGGAAATAGCAACGATTCGTGCGCACACTATATTTTAGGTACTTATTATAACAAAAATACATCAAACATCAATGAATTGATCATACTGTACCAAATTTGATTTTTGATTCCTCAGACTCGTCTGTATTTGTCATTAATATATCTATTATGAAGAACTTGTCTGGCAGCCCCTCTCAAAAAACCGTTCAAACCTCTTTTTTTTATTGACGCATCACAGTTCTTGTAACCGGCGGACGGACAACCGTGTGGTAATAGTAACGTCTCAAAGTGGCTCGCTACCAGGGACACAGGAACATCGAGGAGCCTTGGGTGTGTCCAAAAACGTCTCAGATCAATCAGAAAATTGCCATAGAATAGACTTTAAAGCAATCTTCCAACAGGCGAGCAGCAACACGGAGAAGTCTGGCCACTTCAAACGGCGTGTGCTTTACCAACAATGAGATCACAGCGCCACTCCGAGATCAGGATCGCATGAAGAGGTGTAGGTGATCTAGCGCATACAAACGACCAAAAAGTAAATGTATGACAGCCTGGTCGATGGATCTAAGACGCTACCTGTTATTGTTTTTTCTCAAGGAACAACAGCACTGCTGTCTTTCGTCTGAAATCGCCCTCTAAGAGCAACAGATTTATTGTAAAACGGTTTCAGTTTCAAATATCGCGCCACCAAGAACTGCACAAAATCCACCAATAGCTTTGATGATTTAGGGACTTTCGTCCAGCTTTCTCACCGCATCAGCTGTCATCACAAAAACATAACCTCAATGTTTTGACAATGTCAATCTTTCAAGCCCTAGGTCGCAATTTGCCGTATTTACGGCAGCAATTCGGTGCCTTGTTGGGCAACACGAGCACCTCCGTCAAGTTCATCTGTGGGGTGGTCCTATTCAGCTACGGTTTGTCCTATTCCGATGAAGCCGTGCGAGTGATATCGGTGACACCAGGCTATCTTATGCCCCCCGCGTTCTGGCTGTGGACAGCATTCACGTTCTGTTTTCTCGAAATTCACTTCTGGGAAGTGCTTGTGGACATAATAACTGTGGGACTGTGCGGGAAACTGATCGAGCCGTTATGGGGACAAATGGAAATGTTGACGTTCTTCGCGGTCGTTAATTTCGGGGTTGCTGTCATCACCACCGTGTATTACTTCATTCTGTACGTGTGTACGTTCAATACGGACCTTTTGTTCACGGTGCACATCCATGGGTTGGCTGGTTATGTGGCTGGTGTGTCGGTTGCCGTGAAACAGATCATGCCTGATTTGGTCATCGTGAAGACACCATTGGGGAAGTTGAGCAACAGGAACATACCTCTGAGTGTGTTTTTTCTGTCATTAATCATGTGGTTGATTGGTCTAGTTGACGGGACTTACCCCACAATGTTTCTAAGTGGCTTGATGGTAAGCTGGATCTACTTGAGGTTCTACCAAAAGCACAACAATGGCTCTAGGGGGGACATGGCCGATTACTTCACCTTTGCAAGGTACCTACGATACCAGCCCCAACAAAAAACCTCACATCTATAATTACAGTTTCTTCCCCAACGTCATTCAACCACCAATTTCCGTAGCGAGCAACAGCGTGTACAGTGTCCTCGTCAAGATTGGGCTGTGCAAGAAAGTCGTGCGGCGTTTCGACATGTCGAATCCAACGGGAGTCACAGTGTCAATACCGGGCACCGATCACCACGACATGGAGAGGCGAAGGTGCAAAACAGACATTCCCATTTTGTCTACTAATCCCTCTTTTGCAGGCAAATCGCCCTGAAAGCCCTCAGTGAACGCCTCTCGAAATCCCACGCTGACAAGCAGCCCCTTCTGCCCAAAACCAACCCCAAGGTTTTGATGCCTCCCAATTTCATGCACGGGCCCTCGACCAGTGCAACCGCACAGGCCCAACCTGAAACTGTTATTAACGTCACCCCCGGGCCCCCGCCGCCACCTAGCACGCAGACATAACTGCAAATTTAGGTGAAGAATAATTTATACATAGAATATATTTAATTGTTGCTTTATTTTGTAAGATGACAGATTTATTAATGAACTGAATATTTAGTTTGTTATGTGGTCCACATCATTGCTTCCATTCCCCTGTAAATTTCGTTTAAGATGGGATCCCCGATCGGGGTGGACCCATTTAGCGAACACAAATGGCCAAGTTTAAGAAGAAAATAAATATTGAGTATCTAGACTTATGAAAAAGGGTGTGTATCAGTACTATCATTTCAGTTTATTTCTGCCAAATCGGGTTTCCCCGCGAAAGGGTTCAACCTTTATTTACAGCAAGTTGTGGGTACACGTATTTACAAAAGAAAACGTACAACACCCCTTATAGCACTAAACAGTAGTTTTCGTCGTACAAGATCCGCTCCATAATTGCACATAAATAACGCTTTTACAATAAATTGTCTCTGGAATAAAACCGTTAAGGAAGCGTCTATTTTGTATATAGTAAAATAATTTACTACTTATCAGTAATTAACAGTAATATTACTTAGTGTCACATAGAACTGTATATCTTATAACTAATATTTGATTTTCGTGGGCGTAGAGGCAAACATCAGTACAGAACTCTCATCACACACCGTGACGCTCGCAGTATTGTACCCGGCATCGGTGACGTCGTCACCCAGTCTATTCTTCAGTCGTTTAGGAACATTTTCTTCCGACATTTCTATGTCTTTACTCGAAATGAGATCTTTGAAGCTATCAGACAGTCTTTTTCTCTGACTAGTGAAAATCCTCGAATGGGGCGTGGTGGAATCCGACGAGGTACTACTGCCCGATTTAGACAAGATGGAGACGTGGTTGTACTCCATGTCCCAATTGACGGAGTCGTTTGGGGGCTCCATTCGGGGTTGTAAACACACGCTCTCGTCAATATTGGTGTAGTTGAGACTCCTGTCGACGTCTGGGACGACCAGACTTGCGTCCACCGACATGTGACCTGAGAAGTTCAGTTTGCAAACTGAGCGAGACGTGGGGGATCTCCCTATGGGGGAAAGGGCGCAGTCTTTTAATTCTGGCATCTCTATGCTACTCTCCAGTCTTTGTTGTACATCAAATTCTGGCGAGAACTGAATGGGGGATAGCCCAGTTGAAGGAGCGGGACTCGACGTGGGGCTACTGTGGTCGTCGAATTCAAACAGTTTACGGTATAGGGACGAATTCTGATCAACAGACTGAATTTGCTGATCTGCAGAGTACGTGAAATATGGGGCCAATACATCCTCGACGTGTTTTGGCAAAATGGGGGGCAATGAGAGAACTGTTTGGGCGCAACTGTTTGTGTAGTGTGGTTGGGGGTCGGAAAGGGGGCTCGCAATGAGTTTCACCTGCTTCACCTGTTCGTTCAAAGGGCTCGGCACGACTGCCTTCTCGTTAAAAAACCTATCAATTCGCTCCTGAACTAGTGATTCGATTTTGGGGTCATGATCTGATACGTGTTGAGACACCGTCGCCTCATCGATATCCGCAGGTTTGATCTTCGAAATGTCGTGTATGGTCCATTTGAACTTGTCGTCGTTTTTTGGGGTGGAAACTTGAGCAAAAACACTAGGACTGAGAGAGGAGATTAGAGGCGATTTTTTATCAGTGTTTGCTTACCTAAAGGTCGGGAGATGTAAACGGTCGATTAAGTGCTGTTCGAAAGGGTTAAGAATCCTCATAAAACGGGAGGGCGGCGTAGACACGCTGGGGAGTAGTCTTAGGGGGCTATCACAGCTCATATGATTGTTGAGAACTTTCGCTATTTTCGATTTCGACGGGGTTTCTTGGTGTAAATCCATTGTTTAGTGACGATAAATTAAAACATTACTCGTTATCACAAGTTGGGACACTTAAAACTAAATTAAATGAACACAAAAAAGGGACCGACTCCGACCGTTAAAACCGTTTAAAAACAAATCTGACCGTTTGACTTTCCGCCAATTTCGAGGAGTACCAATAGAGGAGGAAAAAAAACCCTAAATCTCTCAAGTTTGCACTGATTTACACCAGGTCAGTGGCGGCTGAGGGATCATTTGTCGAAGGAGTATTGTCTAAAAGTTCATGACGTTATACTGAATATATCAAAATGACGTGGGGTCTTTTATTAGAATTCATCCATCACTGTAAAAGCCTGGTGCTCGTTTTTCACTCAAAATTTAAATTCAATTTTGACATATTAGCTACAGCCGCCACTGGAAATGAAGTATTAGCGTGAATTTTGTGTTGCATGAGAAAACCCATCTAAACAAGCTTTATTTTAAAAACATCATTAAAATAAACACAAATTTTACTTCCTATTTACAATTAATCTTCTTTAAACTCAATTAGTACTGAGACTTACTATAACTCACCTCAATAATAATAACAATTAATACCTTAATTCTTCAAAATCGACTCTAACTTTTTAATCAAGTGAGCGTTGTGCTGCTCAAAATTGACGTTTTCAATACTGATTACAGTCACCTTAAGTCTCTGCTCATCCTAAAATATTGTTGCATTTCGTAAAATCTAACACTAGCGCAGTGACTTACGTTATAAGTGTCGAGTTTGGCTCGACACTTCATCAGGTATTGCTGAAACTGTTTATCGTCAAATATTTTAGAAACACTTTCCTGGTCGTTTGCCAAAGCGACGCCGATGTCGTTCGCAGTTTTCCCCAGAATTTTCTCAGCTTCCCGAGAAAATATAGTCACCCATTGGCTGGTCGATTCGTCAGATACGTGAACCTTGGGAAAAAAACGCGTATGTAATATTTAAAGGGTAGACAACTAGCGGACTGTGCCGCCTGTTAACGGCATTACTAAATAAAAAGATCATACCGACAGCAGATATCTATATTGGTATCCATCGTACTCGCGGTTGCACTTATCGCACCGGTACATCCCATTCTCCAAATCCACAACTTTCTTCTGACACTCCCCTGAGGGACACGACTTATACAACGCTCTATCAAGTCGAATCAAAGAAATCGTAGCAAAGGTTTGAAAAACGATGACTTGGTCGTCGTGTACGGAATCCCGAACTTGTTGAAAAGTCATAAATGGCATCTCGCCTCCATTCCTACGGCACTTTAGTTATCAAAGGACATGAATGAGTGTCAGTACCTAAAATTGGCCTTTTCAAACTCCAAGTGGTAGCCTTCCGTCTCGAACCAGCGTTTGAGTTTGGTGGATTCGGGAATATTCGGATTAATTTTCATATGGCTAGATGCGGACATTGTCAGGCTTTTGGATCCCAGGAACTCCTGCACTTTGGCGTTTTTGAGGCAAATTGTGGTGTTGGGGTCGCACGTGAAGGTTTCCGCGTCGTTGTTCCAAAGTGTCAGGGTTACCTATGGACGCAGAAATGTAACAACTCTCAATTTTTTAATGAGGGGTTACTGCAGTTTTTGACTGGTCAATCAGAAGTAGTTCCCTTTTCCGGAGGTCGCGATTGGTACTCTTGGAAGTAAAACTCTGGAGTTCAGAGACGGTCTTACAAATACCGATGATGTCTGTAAGGTGGATGTTATTGTAAATAATAGTGACTGCTTGAGATTGTTACCAATAGTGGTTCCGTTGACCATCGACATGATTTTGTCGATGGGGGTAAAATTGTACTTAACTTGGGGAATCACCAAACCATCTTCCTCCCCTTTTTCAACCTCTGTTTGAAGCGTCATGGTAATCTCAAAGTCGTGCTTCAATGTGCAGAACTGCCGGTTGGTTGGTTTGACGACGCACCTGGCGATGTAGTATACCTCATCAACCTGTAATTTACAAATTTAAGAGTCGGAGGCTTTGGAGAACAGCAACTACCTCAAGCAACTCGTAAAACTTATCCACAAGCTCTCTGAAAGCTGTGCAGCGAATTTCGCCTCCTCTATCGACAAGGTCCACCGTAAACAGCTTCCCTTCTCCGTTAGTATTAGCCCAACTTCGAATACTACTTTTATTTACAACTCGTGCCTTGATCACCCAATTGTTATGAAAAGGATTGAGACTGGAAATGGGGGTTAAAACCCTACGTTCGCGGATACTACGAACGACCTCGCGCTTCGTCTGGTGGAGAATAAAAATCTGTCCGTTCAGGTTGGTCATGTCGGATTGCTGCGAGTTCGTCTCACTCATGGTCAGACTGACGGGGTTCCCAATAACGTGCCCGACCGTCATACCTCTAGCTATGACCTGCATTTCCATAACCAACAAAACGCGACTAGAAAACACAATTAAATTGTGAACAAAATCGGAGAATTACGACATACGTGTGTTCATTGTCCTTTTTGATAACATTCGTGCTGTATCGGTGCATTTTGACAACGTTGTAAAGTTCAAGTTCGTGGGGATCCTCAAGATGTTTGGGAAATGAGTATAAACCCACGTTTACTTTGAACTTTCCGTCAGAAAGAAGGAGGCGGTAGCGCTCATTGTCGCTGAAGCCCGCCATTTTTTTGCTCCCCAAAATTTGCACCACGGGGTCCGAGACGATGGCACCGCTCATGATCATCTAGAATGAGGACATCAGCATTTATTGTGGGTTAGAAAAAATTGACAAATTCAAAAAAGCTAGGCAAAAATTGGGACCGAGAAAGTTGATAAACGTTTTAACGTTAAAAAAGCTGAGACACCTGGAAGAATTAAAGCATCTGCGAACTTAAGAAAGAGATAAATGAGAAAATAAAAAATGCGTACACGCTTTATTCCTAATTATGCTATTTTGAACTTGTTAATGTTTAATAGGAAATATCACACCACATAAATAGGCCAAAAGACACAACTTAATAGTAAACACATACCTCAAGGGCCCCTTCTGTTAGCAATTCCATAGTTATCCTCAATTTTTTTTTCCAAATCTTGATCAAAATGCGGCAAGGCTAACAACCTGAGGGCTCTGAATTAACCTGGCCAAATGTAATAAATAAGATAATATGTACTAAATAACTATTATTTAACCCCCTTTGTACTTAATTGTCTACAAGTAAGTATTCATTTAATTATCATGCACGTCGACTTCGTTGCGTTGTAAAAATGATCAGGTCGCTCCAATTCTATTCTATTAGATAATTTTCAACCAGATACGAGTTTGTAATCTATAAAATGCGATAAATTATTATAAAAATACAGAATCAACAATTACATCAAATAATTTTCTAAATCAGGAAATTGGAAAACTTGTATTCATAACTTGGTCACAATTAAATGCAACAATGACACAAAAAAAACTAATTTCAATTGGAAAATGTACCTTTTGAGTTCTGTTTGTACACTTTTACGCCGCAATTCACTTTTTGAAAATTTAATTTCGAAATGCTGCAAGATGGCGACCATATGAAAAACTCCCTAGATTGTTAAAATCCTGCCGAGGAATAAGCGCCAAATTCAAAATAGGACCAGGATGTATTATTGGTTGTCTACACTACAATTACCACTCGACATAAAATTAATAAAATTGGCTTTATTTCTTGAGCGTACAATATCTGCCACTACCACATCATATTTAACTTAAAGATTATTCAGAGATGACAAAAATCAGTTAAAAAATAAATATTTGCCTAATTGCATTCTTTGTACTTTAATATGACATTTTTACCTATTTTTTTATATTACTACATCTTCTTCATCAACCAAACACGCCAGCGTCGATTGGAAGTGCAATATATCCATGGCCACAAAATGCACCTTTGTATTCATAATATCTGAAATTGAAGGCGACGTTCGGCCCAAATCCCCGTTAATGAACTCAGGCACCATCAGCTTGGTGTCGGCACACATCTCCAGCTCAAACAAATTATCTGAAACCACAGGTTAAAATAAAAATCATATTGTTACGAAGAGAACCTTTCAGTTTTTGGGCCTTGATGTGAAAAACTGTCAACTTCTTTTTCTGGAAAGGCCGTTGATGCAGGACGCGGAGGGGCGTCCTTTGAACGACCTTGATCGTTCTGTGCATGTTGATCGCGTTGATACCCCGGTCCAAATTTCTACAGTTATATACTAAGCAGAGGACTTTAACTGTACGCGGAGCCGTTCGCTCTGACGTTATGAGGACGGTGATTTCTTTCCTAAAATCGCAAGTCAGTTTTTGTTAACACACTCGTGACTTTGCTACCTCTCTTCTCGCCGTAAGTTGTTGACCACAAGAACGTTAGGGATTTTGATGGCAGCTTCTATTTTTTTGAAGTCTGAAGATGTGGGCACCCCAAACTTGGGATCGTCGATTTGGACGTGAAATGTTCTGCCACCTAGAACGCGGACCGTGTTGTCGTCGTACCCAGACGGTAAAAATATGATGGAATTGTAGTCTCTGAAAAGCTACTTTTGGGAAGTGTCACAAGGGTGGTTTTCTTACCCAGCAATAGATTTAATAGCATTACAGAGGAGGTTTTCAATGCAGTGGTCAGCTTCAATTTTCACTTGGTGTAAACTTCGAGAAAATTTATAGTACGTGCCTACCAGATGCATGGTTTCTGCAAAGAATTTCAAGCCAGTGAACTTGACACTGTAGAATGGAGCTCTGGGGGGTACAGTGACCAAACTTGCAAACTCTTTGTCCGAGATGTTTTTCAACAAGGTCCCAACCTGGTGTCTACTCGGCTCACGGTTGCCCCTGGCAAGACTTTGTAACTCCTACAATTACAAATTGAAAACACATCACTATGATCAAAAGCTCTAACTTCTTTGTCCAAGTCATAATCTATGAAGAAGTGAAGACTGAATGTTGGGTCATAGACCTGATAGGACTTTTTTATAGCTTTAGCCAGTCGTTTTTCGATGGATAGCCGCCAAGCATGCTTTATCTGCATAACTTTTTCCACTGAAAACTCTTTTTAAAAAATCTGAAGATTTCCATCAGAAGACACACCATTGAAGACACCAGGGAACATCTCCTTCAGATAGAGTTGCATACTGTGGTCCCTCACTTGTATACAAACTGGGAATGTGATGTAGGCATTGAAATGTTGTTGCCCGTACTCCAAAGTCTTAGGCAGGTCCTTATGAGTCACCATTTCGTCTAGTATAGCGTCTTGTAACAGTCCCAAACACACCGTGCATGGATTACTCTTCTTAGTCTTGCTGGGTGGCCCAAATTCAAATTCTTCCTCTGGAGATAACAGGCCAAACTGAACAAAATGTTGAGGTTAGGATATTTTAATTTCTACAGGAATTGTACCCACATTTACTAAGGCTGTATTCGGGTAATCAAAAGTGGTCATGGTTTTACAGAAGCCGAGATATCGAAGGGCACAGCGCTTACAGCAACCTTTGTCCAAGATTTCGTTGAACATCTTAATTTGATCTTCTGTCGCCATTTCGACACTCATTATGTTAAATGGGGGCAGTGGGGCTCTATCACTGTTCCTTTATATTTCAATTTCAAATAATAACCACAAGCTAACGACTTTGAGTAAAAAATTGGTTTCTCAGAAACATAACCTCAACTACACAACACACTCGATGAGGCGCGAAATTCAAACACACCCTGGTTCGTATCACTTTATTTCACACATTAAATGTTACAATATAGTTCTAAAATTAGTTCTTCTGTTATAAAACAAATACATTACGAATTAACAACCAATTAAACTTACGAAAAGTATAAAAAATAAAATGGCAACTTGTAATTCCCGAAAATGCAAAGTACAACAAGTGCAGCCTGTAAAAAAACCCTCGAGTTGTTTGATAAAAGCATAAATTGTCAAGACATTAAGTTAATTAATTAAGCAAACCTACTAGAGTTACATGAAACCAACATTAAGATATTTGTGCAATCTAGATACAAGCGGGGTCCCACCGTCAGTTCAAAAAAACTATTTTCAACCAAACAGCTTCTCAAAACACGAATGGCAATAGGGCTTGTCGTTTTGTTCCTTAAAAGTGCCCTTGTTTAGCTGCTTCAGGCAGAAAGCGCAGACGAAATGCTCTGGATGGAATTTCCTAAACATGGCCGTGATGCACCTCCCGGAAATGGGCTTGTGGCAACCGGCGCAAAGGGAGCCCCGTTTGAGGTGGTAGTGAGTCTCGCAGTAGGGCTGCCCCTCGTGGTCGAAGAACGAGCCGCCGATGAAGGGTTGCCGGCAGTCCTGGAATAGAATTTTAGTGAGTACATTTCTTGGGCATCTATCCAAACAAAGATTGATGTCAATTGTTAATTCAGAATTGGGGGCTTCAAATTCTGTGGATCTAATCCTCGCCAAAAATAATGACCTAAAAAAATAAGGTTGAATGGATTGAAACTGGACGACGGTAAGGAAGGAAGGAATGGAGGAAGGGACAAACAGATGAAATGATCATCCAAAGAGAAATGTTTTTCGAAGATTTTTGAAAAGGGAATTCTAATTTCAAATATAACATTGGCCATACGACGAATATTTTTTATTTTTAAGGGACGCTAATACACATTTTCAGACACAGTATATAGAGGATGTTTGAAAAAAAAAAAAAATGATAAGATAATTTAAAATTGAGATTTTTGGAGTCTCAAGATTCCCACTGAAAAAATGTGCACGTATGTCCGTTTATAGTGACTAGAAAACTATGTCAGCTCGTTGTCATTAAAATCAAAGAATAAAAAAGATACATTTTTTTTTTAAATCATCCTGTATATGCAGTCGCGGACAGGAAATCTTGCACGTCATTTTTCTATTAGTCTAAGAATATTAAAATTTCCAGGAGAATTTTGAAAAGTGGAAAATACTTATAATATATACCTAGATCTTTCTCTGTGTATTTTGGAACCGTGTATATAATGTTGGATAAATGTTTAATATCCATATAAACGGCTGGAAATCTCAATATAAAAAATAAAGCCTTGGAAACTGCAAGAAAACATGGCAATCTGAATATACAGAATTTTTTTGAAAAATTTTATTTTTGTTTTGAAAATTCTGTCGACCAAATGTCTAGAATATTATTTGTATATTTTCCAGATTCAACTGGCTCATTTTACTGATCCGTTGAAAGCGATCTTTATGGACAAAATAAAGTGTCAAAATCTGTTGAGAACAGGTGTGCCAGTCTAAAAACAACCATCTTTTTTGCCAAATAAAATATGCTGCTTTTATTCAAGCACATAAAGTGTGTTGCAAAACAATTCAATTAAGTTCGGATTAAATTAGTCTTGAAAGTCACATACAGTGAGGTTTAGAAGTACGTCGGAATTTCGCAAACACTTTCTCATCGGTCCCATCGACACGTCCATTTTTTTGGTAATCGAACTGTTGCATAAATTTCGTTTCTGGCTCGGCGTGCGGTCGAACAAAACGCATAACTAGAGCGTTTCCAAATTGTGTGTACGTATAGGGCTATAAATAATCACGACCCAAAAATATGAACGTGTGTGACGGCTGACCCAATAAAGTCCCACGCCATCGCACCTGAGCAACAACGCAGCGCAGTGAGCGCGCAGAAAGTTGCTCAGAGATCTGTTTGTTTGTGTTTTGTGTTTGTTTTTTAGTAACTTTATTGTTTCAATATATTACAAATAGACTTTATACAAGACTTAGATTAGGAGGGGAAGGGTTGTTTTATTTTTTATTGCTTATTCGTCTTCTTCGTCCTCTCTTCCGATGCAGACGGGACATACTGGTTTGCCCTCGACCGCATAGAACGACTTTCCTTGTACCGGCAGCTTGCAGTCCTGTGGTGTGACATTTTAATACCTACGTTCTCTTTCTTTTTTTCTTTTTTTTTTTTAAATTTTATCCCTCCGATGTACTTACCCTGCACACGAAGCAATCAGGGTGCCACTGTGCATTCAGAGCCGAAATGTAGTTCTCCATGATGGCCCTATTGCACGCCCCGCATTTGGGGGCGAACATGTCGAAGTAGTCGTCCCTACAGTAGGGCTTGCCCTCCTTCTCGTGGAAGCCTTCCTCGCCGAACTGCTTCCCGCATTGGGCGCAGAAGAAGTGCTCCATGTGCCAGGTCTTCTCCAATGCCGTGACGCATTTCTGCAAAAAACCCATCAAGACACCCGTACTCCTCCGAGTCGGCTCAACCTACATCCAGGATGGGGCCGTTGCAGTAGGCGCATCTCGGACTGAAGAGGTTGTGGTAATCAGGCTCGCAGTAGGGCTTCCCGTCCCTCTCGAAGAAGTTCCTGGTTCCCAGCTCCTGGGTGCAGTGGGCGCAGGTGAAGTGCTCCGGGTGCCACGTCTTGCCCAGCGCGGTGATGACCTGGCCGACGATGGGCTTGTCGCAGGCGTTGCAGCAGCCCTTCTGGCTGGTGTTGACTCCTTGTTTGCTCATGTCCGCTTGGAGGGTGCCCAGCATGGAATCGAGGTTTTGCTTGGGGGCCGCGCTGCTCTGCGTTGCCTTAGTGGGACGGGCGTATTGGGAGTCGGTGACGGTCTGGTGCTGGGGCTGCCCCTGGTTCACCTGTCGACAGAGGGGTTACAACCGAAATCGTGGGAGCTGGAAAAGCGGACAAACCGTTCGGTTACGGTATCGTTGGACGACGACTGTGCCACGCCGAGGTTTTTCACGACCAAGTAGCTTTCATCCCCACCAATTTTCGCCCGAAAATACGGGAATCTATTTGTGGAATTGTGGAGGGAAACTCATTATGTCACAGTGTTTCGTTGCGGGGATTGGAAAACATTATGTTCCGATGCATTTTACGATTTTTTTGGAGGGGAAAACTCCGCTTTAATTACATCACGGTTAAAAGTGAATCGCCCACGAGGACCGGCATTGTTTTCGGGGGAAGTTCCCGATCGGCACGTGTCACAAAAACTGTGTTTTGTAGTTTGTTGAACGCGAAAAAATACACGCAGTCCAGGTAATAATACAAGACAAAATCGTTTCTGCACCTACCTTAATGCCCGACAAGCTGGCCATCAAATCGTCGAGCTCCCTCGTCGCCGAAGAGGCGGCCGGGGCCGTGGAGGCGCTCACATGGGACGATATCAGTTCGGTTTCGCCGGGATAGCCGGTCTCCGTTTTGGTTTCCTTAACGGTGATGACCACCTTTTTCGGACCGGCGTATATCACATCTCTGTGAAGAAAAAAACATCTTCCTGGGTTTTCACAATTTTCTGCTTGTTCCAGATTTTCAGAATTCTCTCGATTATTGTATTGAAGTTTCATTAAGGTAAACATGTCGTCGTTTTTCTACAATTTTATTCATAAAATAATCTTACTGAATTACAGCTGGAGCTACCGAAATTATAATTTATAACATTCAGGCTGACTTAAATGACCACGAATGTCACAAGTTTCCATTTTTTTTATTATTGGGTTTTTGGCATTTACTGTTAAGTACTTGGGAGTGGCGCTTTCAGAAAATAATTTTGCGACTAGAATGAAGATGGACGACGAGAGCAGATCATCCACAAGGGTACACCCAACGGGCTGAATTCAGGACTACAAGATTTTAACCTAAACTGGCCAACGTTCGTTTCACGTATTCTTTGGATTTACGTGATATTCTCTTTTCGATGGAAGAATGGAGAATTATTATTATTTAAAAAATAAAGAGCATTTTTTTAAACAGACAAATTGAGGAATGACAGATAGCAGGAAAAAGTAAAAGATTGTAGCCTTGTGATACAAGGAGTTTAGCTTTATGCCAAACACGACTTTTTCATGCCAAATCGCACAGAGCGATTAAAATTATTTATATAGATTAACGTTCTTTCGGTTAACCTTGTGGTTTAATGAAATTATCTTTTATGAATATATGATGGCTAGTTAAATTTAAATGCTTTGCTAATGCACATTTTATTGCAGCAGAAACTCGTAGAGACGAGCTGAGATAATTTTGCTTTTTCTTATCATTTAACTCACAGATACATCAACCACGTAACAACATATAAAGATTTCGTCATGATTAGGATGAAACTTCCTTTTCATGCATGATAATGCCCGCCCACTTACTGTTAGGATCGTCAGTGATTACCTAAATGAAGTAAGCATGCTAAGATTGGTGTGGCCAGCTCAAGGTCCCGATCGAGTATTCTATATGGAAACACAGTCTTCGTCAAATTTTAAGAGGAATTTTATTTGTTTTGGTCAATACGAAAAAAAACGTGTAAATTTCGGCCTAACAGAACAAACAACTCAACATCTTTTAAAGACGATCCACCTCCCACGTCAACCCAACAAAGATAAACTAGTGATTTCTATTTCTGTAACGTTAGAGTGTAAATGTAAAACGAAAATTATCAAACAGCCCAGACACTCAAGTAAAACACATTTATCCTCCATTTGGCACAAAAACATTAATAAAGCGGGGTAAATATAGATGTCCCCGTTCGCGCATCGCGTTAACACCTGGCCATGTGCAAGAACCAGCTCCGATCTGATAAGATTTTGCACCTGAGCTTGTTCGTCACATATACAGAGTTTCATCTATGAAATAGAATGTAGGTCGACGAATTGTGTTTGAATTTCTAATGGGATCGGTGACACAACTGATTTCTGGCCAAGGCGATACATATTTCTGTCAGTCCGGGTGTTATTCGAACGGTCGAATAAATATAATGAAAGTGGCGACAAAGCAATTTTGAGGTGTCTGGTAACCATCCTTTTGTCTTTACATGAAGGTGCCGAAAGACACAGCTGTGGGGACCCATGCCAAAAACAACTTCACTTGCAAAAGTGATCGACAATTTATTTATTTGGGCCGCTTTCGCATTAAATATTTTAGTGGTACAGTCTTTGATGCTAATAGACCAGTGATATGTTTTTCGTCTTTAGTGAGATCGTAAAAATATATTCATTCCAACAATGCTTCTTTCTTTCGAAAACATGTGAAATAAAAACACTCACCCTGAATTCAACTCCTCCAAAAGGCTGTCCACCGTCCGCCTGTTCAAAGTACTCTGGGCGCTGGACGGCCTGGAATGGGTCCCCGGACTCTGGGCTCCGGAACCGTTGTAAGTACCGTTCATGCCGTTTTCTGTTACGAAAATAACGTAAAAAAACGACCGAAGAATGAGGAAGACAGTACCTGAGGTATTGGCGTATCGCGAGTTGCTCAAATCTTGAAGTAAAGTGTCCAGTTCGGAAAGAGTGTGTTTTTCGGTCGGTATGTGAGCGGAAGCGTAACCGCCGCCGCCCCCCGCATGGTGGCCGTATCCGGGACTTCGGGGACCGGAAGGCGGTTGGGTTTTCCCGTAGGTTCCCTGCAAGAATTGACATTGGGCGTAAAAATTCGATTGCATCATGAATCATCGGTGTAAGATGGAAATAACATTTTAAAAATAGAAACTGAAGTGATGAAAATGCAAGTTTAGTAACGCCTGATATATAGTATACTAGCTTACCCGGCGAACTTTGTACCGCCTCAGAATCAATAAATGTTGTGTTAACTTATTAGCTGAATCAAATTCATAATGCACACAACGTCATCTACTGGCATTACCGAAACCAGCATACAACGCTATGTTAGTTTTTGTTTTTGTCATGTATCAAAGATATCGTTATATAAGGTTTCCATACAAAATGTATGAGAAATTTTTTTTTCGTAATTTTTCCGATGTTTTAATGGTTATTCGCCCCCTAAAAAAGTTAGTCAACCGTTCTCGAGATATCATCAAAAGATTTTTGTGTGGAGTCCACGCGCAACCGAAGTGAAATTTTAGAGTTTACTTCTCAAAAATCGATTATCATTTTTAAAGTCCGGTACGACAAATTTTGGTGGCCGGCGTTATTTGTTATTGTTGCCCTGTACCAAGGGGGCTTTCGTTATTGTCGTTGCCCTGTACCAAGCTCCCCGTAATGTTTTAATAGTTATTCTGCTATTCGGAGCGGAGACAAATCCAACAAATCAAAGATCATAAAAAACGGTCCAGCGGTTCTTGAGTAATAAATCCAAGGGGGCGCCTTGTCGCTCATGTCCATTTGAAAAAATCGGTCCAGCTCAAGGGGACCCCCTGGGCCCCCATGTCCATTTAAAAAGTACCTTACGACCTATTCTCATACTTACCAAATATACCAAAAAAATTTTAAAAATTGGTCCAGCCGTTATCGAGTTATAAACCCAAAGGGCCCCCCTGGGGCCCCATGTCCAATAAAAAGTATCATATGTCCGTCTCCTGGTTCTAAGCGACCTCCCCACCAATTTTCAGCCAAATCGGTTCAGCCATTCTCGAGTTATAAACCCAAAGGGCCCCCCTGGGGCCCCATGTCCAATAAAAAGTATCATATCTCCGTCTCCTGGTTATAAGCTACCTCCCCACCAATTTTCAGCCAAATCGGTTCAGCCGTTCTTAAGTAATAAACCTAAGGCGCCCCCCTGGGCCCCCATGTCCAATAAAAAGTATCCTATGTCCGTGTCCTGGTTCTAAGCTACCTCCCCACCAATTTTCAGCCAAATCGGTTCAGCCGTTCTCGAGTAATAAACCTAAGGGGCCCCCCGGGGCCCCCATGTTCAATAAACAATAAAAAGTATCCTATGTCCTTCTCCCGGTTCTAAGCTACCTCCCTGCCAATTTTCAGCTAAATCGGTTCAGCCGTTCTTGAGTTATAAGCGAAGTAACTAACACGACTTTCTTTTATATATATAGATAGATTAGGGATATAATAAATATTTATATCTTTTGAGATTATCAAAACTGTTGTCTGTTTTCCCATAGGCGGTTGGTGTCAACAAGAAAACAAAACATCAAATACTATTTTTCATGAACCAATACGTTAAATCCTCGTTATAAGAAATTTTTGGAAATTGGACAATTTTTTAGAGAAAAAAATTCACTTTTCACATCCACTTTGATTTTATCATTTTATGACTTTTCGCTTTCCAGATATCACTAAAACCGACTTTTTGATTCGACTTTTTTTTCGTCAAGTTTGAAAAACTGTTTTTTCTTTTTGCAATCTCAAAATCCAGCAATGTCTCAATTTAATGGGGTCGTCCCCCTCAATTGTAGCATCTCGTAGACTATATAACATGAAGCCTTAAAGTTTAATAAAGTTGTTTTATAAGAGAACAGAGCGTATCAAAAATTGCAATTTCGGCTAGCATTTTCAAACGCTGTACATTTACCGCCTATTGTGACGTAATTTCGGGAAAGCATTGTCATTGGTTCATGCGTTTCTAATTAGTCCGCGCGTCTAGTTACTTTAAATTTTCCGTGTTGACGTCACAGAAAGGCGCGCGTTTCAAATAAGAAAAATATGAAAAATGTGCAAATTTAGATGTTTTTTATTCTGGAAAGCCAAAAAACGACAACCGTTAAATTTTAGAAAATTGGCACCAATCTGTTACCAGTCGATAGGGTAGTAACCATTATATGTCATTAAAAGTCAAAACTGAATGTTCAAAACCATTGTGTTTTTTTTTTTGTCTAAAAACAGTGAAGTATCCCGTTAGATTTTACCGATAATAATAATTTTTATATTGTTACTAGCAGATAGAGCAGTAAAATGTAACATTATTGGATGCGTCACACAATCGGTCTATGTATACAAAAAATAGTGGTACCATTTATGGTACCACGATTTAATAGGAACTTGAGATGGTACTTATGGGGCACATAATTTCACACTAGAATTGTAGTAAAGTAGAATATGTCAAAATTCATTGTTCTAAATCATTGCGAGAGCGGCTTTTTGGAAATTTTTAAAAGGAGAGAAATTTCCATTTGGACATATATAAAGTTGGGTGTCGTTTTACATGTTTTCAGACTTCAGAAAAGCATTTCTGGTGTTAATTTTGGGCTAACACTTCAAATTTGAATATTTTCTATTCCACGGAATTACCAAATTAGTTTGCAAGAAAGAATCGTAAAAAGACAAAAACCATTGTCGCACCTCCCTGCAAAATTTCGCCAATTCACTCCCAAAAATTTATCGGCGAATCTATTTTTACCTCCACAAAACCATTCAAACATCCCAAGCAGTTAGAAATTTTCTAATTTAAGAAAAAAGATTTCAAAACAAAAACTAGAATTAGCATCGACGGTATTAGCTGCCCAATTTGCGCTCCCCCCCGAAAATGAAAAGGTCGATCCTATTAATCCGGAAAATTACAATCGACAGCGAGAATCCCAAATCCGAGCCAAATATCCGCCTCTCACTCATGTTATGCAAATTTACTATACTTCATCGGGTGTAAAGTGGCGTCTTTACATACATCGAAAATAAACCGCCGGTACGGAGAGAACGGAGGGCCAATAAATTGTCCGGAAAAAATACGCACAGATATTTATAGACAATGGATTTATTCTTTTCTCGCAGTTGTGGAAAAAAGCGTTTTGTGTGCACTGGTCGCCAAAAAAATTAAACGTATCTTGTAAATGCCGAAGCTTGGTGACAGTAATGTTGGGGCACTGAAAATGAATTCTGGAAGGATTGTAGAAACAGTGTTGTATGCAACTTGCCTTTTGTATGCAACACTTGTTAATACGAAAGATGAGAAGTCTAGAATCTTGAGAGAAACAGAAGAAAATTTCGAAAACCTATTTTATTTTATTCCTCCTTCAGCAAGAGTGTTCGGCTTCCACCCTCCAGGACGTTTGAAAAACTTTCATTCGACCGAAACCATTTTCTCGTTCGCGCAGCCTATTCACCATTTCGCACGCTTCAATTTGGAGCCGTGCGCAAACCCTTCCCCGCCGACGCGTCGCGACGCTCGATCCCTCTCCGTCTTCCCCGCGCTCCACGCCTCTCTCCGTCTCGTTTCGCCGAATTTGAATGCCGATCGCACCATAAAGGGATCTTGCATCGGGACGCATATAGGACTACCACGGCTAAAAATGGCGGGGAAAAGTCCGGTGTCGCATGATCGATGGGTCCGCCCGGGATCCACCGAGCCATCCATGGGATCGCCCAGACTCGGAACTTCGACCACTTGTTGATCCCGGGGCAACAGGTGGTTGGTTCATTGCCTGCCGCGATGCAGTATTTTTTCCGACGAGGTCGTTTTTTGGATATCGTGTTTGCGAGGCGGAAGACCGTCGGTGTGTTTGTTCAAGTGGCGGTTCTTGTATATTTATTAAGTTAATCCGGAGTAAATTTAACTCTGGGAAAATAAATGATGCGGAGGCTTTGCAGGGTAGCTCTGGACAGGAATAGAAACGACAATTTGGATTTGGAACAATTAAGAACTGAGGGCTCTTACAGTTACATACAGTTATCTTGAGATAGTACTGGAGCTTAGCTTTATGAATGTTTTTGAAGATATGAGAACCGAAAAATATTTTGATCTACAATTACCATAAGCGTCTATTTCCTTAAGAAAATAACCATGAAAATAATAGCACCCAAAATACCAACCAATGAAATAAACAATTGACCACCTATTTTTAAACCATTTAATCTCTCATGCAATGTATCATACTGGAGAAAATAAAACATTGACACATGCCAAGAAAAACAACAAAAATGAGTCCAAAACGGTTACATAAAACCATATGCAACTCATAAACTGCCCGTTCCTTCACTCCAGGAGCAAAAAATAACAAAAAAAGGTCACCAGGACACATCCAGACTAAAAAACCCAAGATTAACAGCGCCCGTTTTCGCGCTGCAAACTGCTGTAAACAACTAATTACTTAAAAATAAACGATGATTTATGAACGCGATGCTAAAAATAGTCGCGTTTTCAGAGTTAGACGAATCGAAAACCAGAAGTCATATAAAATTAAAAACACTTTCGAAGATAGCTGAGATTTGTAGACGATAATCGATCAGCACGGATTAGAGATTAAGCGATGTAAAAAGTGGGAGCTATTCGACTAGCGGGATCTTTCGGGATTTTCGGGAATATGTGGGAATTTCGGCAGAAGTTGATATGTAATTATAGAAATTCGGTTGCGGAGAAGTGGTAGAGATGGCGCTCACATGGGTTCTTCTATTATAACTCACTGGAATACAGATTTCCGAAACTTCATGACGTTGCAACATCTAGGATCTATCCAGAGGATGTATTTTCCAAAATTTTATAATTGACCTAACAAAGGAAATAGACAAGAATATCTAGCTTACAGAAATTCCTAAAATATAGTGCCTTTAAACACCTTTAAGCTTTATTATGAATACAGTTTTTAAAGCGCCTCCACCATTTTTGACTTTTTTGAATGTGTATTAATGTATAGGTATAAATCCAGAATAGTTGCTTTCATTTTTATTTCGAGAAATTTCAGTAACAGCGCATCGACCATTTTTTACGAGGCTGGTTTGATAAATCAGTGACTTTTCGAAAAAGAAAACATTTTCTTCAATATAGCTATATTTATTTTTGAATGTAGTCTCTTTTAAGCTCTATACACTTAGCCCACCGTTTTTCTAACTTTTTTATCCCTTCCAAAAAATAGCTTTTCTCGAAGTCTGCAAAATAGCTATTAGTTTCGGTAATGATCTCTTCATCTGAGTCGATTTTTTTTCCACTGAGCCATTTCATTATGTTTTCAAAAAGAAAAAAGTCGCAAGGAGCTAAATCCAGCGTATAGGCTGGTTGAGAAAGTATTTCATATCGTAATTCAACCAATTTGGCAATTGCTACGGCAACACCAGGTGTATGCACAGGTGCATTGTCGTGGTGGAAAATGATTTTTTTCTTTGATAAATGGGGCCGTTTTGCTATCAATTCCTTATGAAATTTGTCGAGTAACTCAGCATAATAGAGCCCTGTTATTGTTTTTCCTTTTTCCAAATAGTCTATAAATATTATGCCATGTGATTCCCAGAAGATGGTCGCCATGACCGTTCCGGCTGAGGGAACTGTTTTGGCTTTCCTTTGCGCAGGTTCACCAGGAAAAACCCATTATTTAGACTGTTCGTTGATAGTAATGTACCCATGTTTTATCAACTGTTACACATCTTCGCAAAAACTCAGTTGGATTACGCTGAAACATGTCTAAGCAGTGCTTTGAAATGGTTACACGATTCCGTTTTTGTTCGACTATCAGCAGTCGCGGCACCCATCTTGCTGCTAACTTTCTCATACCTAAATGTTGATGCAAAGTATTAAATACGCGTTCAATTGAGATGTTTGTTATCTTAGCTAACTCGCGTATCTTGATTCGACGATCTTCCAATACAAGATCATGGATTTTGTTGATCATTTCTTCGGTTGTGATCTCATTTGGACGTCCGGGGCGCGCAGCATCATTGGTTCTGCTACGACCACAACGAAATTCAGTAAACCACTTGTAGACCATACCATGCGAAGGAGCAGACTTCTCGTAATATTTCCTTAACTTTTCTTTAGCTTCGTTAATAGTTTTACCACGAAAAAATAATTTTTTATTAGTACCCGAAATTCACTTTTCTCCATGACACAAACGACACTTGACATACTCTTGTTTCAGACGACCCAACGCAGTTTCTGTATGACAGATCTAATTGAAATTTGGTGTGCTTGTTTAAAAATCATGGCCAACTTTAGCAAAAAATAGAATTTGCGATTCGAGGGCTCGTTCTTCGAGAAGTCACGGAATTATCAAACCAGCCTCGTATGTTTTTGCTATTATTAATAAATAATTAATATTCCTAATTTTAGAATTTCTAGAAATCGAGTTGGTCTAGAATTTCCAAACTTGATATTTAGAACACTGAATGTCCCATTTTTTTTTTATTATTATTTATTACTTTTTGATTTTCCTGGTTCTTTGAGTATTCTCTGATTTTCTTGATACTTCATTGAAATGGGTTAAAAATAGGTAATCTACAGCATCATTGTTTCTCTTGACTTCACAGGTTTTCCTGATTCTCGCTTTTATTTAATTTTTGCTTAATTTTCCTTGATTTTTTTTTCTCTTGATTCCACTGATTCGTGGATTCTCCTAATTTCCATTTCTAATGATTCTCTTCGTTCTTTTGATTCCACAATTCCTCTCGATTCTGTTGAATATCTCAATTCTCCTAATTTCATACATTCTTCCATTTTATTCGATTCTGCTGGGTCTCTAGTTCTCCCGATTTTCATCATTCTCCGATTCTCTCGATCGTCGTGATTCTCCCATTTATTCTATTCCTTTCTCGTTCTGATTCTTTTATTGCTCTTGATTCCATTGCTTCTCTTGATTTGGTCCTCTTTGTTTCGTAGCTGTCCCTAATTTCAATCTCCAATGATTCTATTCATTCTTCTAGATTCTAGAGCTTCTCTCAAGTCTCCAGTTCTCCAGATTTTCATTACTCTCAGATTCTCTTGATTGTCCTAATTTCATAGATCCTCCAATTTTATTCAATTCTGTTCCATTCGCGCGATTCTTCCGATTCTTTTATTTCTCTTGATTCCAATGATTACCTTGATTTCCAGATTCGCTCTATTCTTTTATTCCATTTGGTCCTCTTTATTTCGTGGGATTTCCTAATTTCCAAATCTAATGATTTTTTCATTCTTCTGATCCTAAAGTTTTTCTTGAGCCTTTTATTCTCCTCATCTAATTTTCTGGATATTTTTTATTGTTTTTTTTAATCGATTCGTTTTGCTCTGATTCTTTATTCCTCTCGATCCTTTTCTTTTTCTTTATTCTATGAATTCTCTATATTTTTCTGATGGTTCCGATTTTATTGGATTTGTTTGTTATTATTTCCCGTATTCTCTTGCTTCCCCCGATTCTGCAACTTCACCGATTCTAATTATTTCAATTCTTTTAATCCTTTTTTATCTTGATTTCTGATTCCACCAATTACTTTTGAATGTCTCTCATTCTGATTGTCTTCATTCTTATGATATAAATGTTGCCTCTCCAATCAAATTGTGTCCGCGCCGCATCATAAATAAATTAATAGTCGTAAAATATCAGTATCTTAGTACTTGTAAAGATGAATGGAATTTATAAAGAAAATGTCAAAATTCTATTACTTCTAAGGGCCACTTATGCGAACGCATGTGATCAGGAGATAAGTTATTAAGGTGTCAATAATTGATAGATCAAGTGACTTACCTGTAAGGAAAGTTGATCGAAATTATATGAGTATTGCCGTTCGAAGAATTACAATGACAACTTGTAGTCGCAGTTTCTTGCGCTCCACCACGAATGTTTAAATTAAAATCCACTTATCGCCTATACCCAACACGTTGCTCTCGTCTGGCACGTATTATTCTCATTGCGAATTTGAGGGTAGTTCTAGAGCGTTAAGGACCCCACGGGAGCGAGATGTTTGGGGGGATTGTAATTCTTCGAACGGCAATACTCATATAATTTCGATCAACTTTCCTTACAGGTAAGTCACTTGATCTATCAATTATATTTCGTATTGCCGTTCTCGAATTACAATGACAACTTGTAGACGTTCAAAGTTAACGCTCTAGGGGTTGTAACAGGGAAGATGAAACTCCCAAATTTAGTAACGTTTGATTTCCATGGTACATAAAACAGAACATTATAGAATAGCTTTAGCCTACTATGCCTCTAGCAAAACTGTTTGCAGTTGACGACAAAGGTGACATTTGAAAGTTAGTGATCCAGCCAGCCAGTCTTTCGATTTTTTCAATCGGAACTTCGGTTCTTCATGCGGCTAAAGTAGCGAGATGTCTAATGCTGTAGCTTGAAAAACAAATAGTATCAACGCCCGCCGAGGAGAGGGCAAATTTAAAGCATTTACTAATTCTTTGGGGAGAGGCTGGAGAAATCAGTTTCCTGTAGGTTAATATTAAGACGTGTATAGTTCTGGGTTCGCAAGGCCTGAGCCCTAGATATGGATGATTCAATGAATGATACGAGGCATAAATGTGGTTTTTCAGGGAAAAACAAAATAATTAATACTGATTAAGAGTTCTTAACCGAAGAGGTTTTAATTCTATCGGGTATGGTTATCTCTAGGCTTTATCATCACACCTTATGATATTGTGCAGTCTAACCTTGGACAGAGTCTGTGGTCGATGTGCTAATATTAAAGGTAATAAAGTCCTAATTTGATTATGAGATTATAGAGATTGAGACTGTCTCTAAAGGATAGAACTCTGATAAATAGGAGAGAACTGATGAGGTATCCCAGATTGTTTGGTATTTGGGTTTTGATGGTCTAAGATTTCGAAACCTTTTAAGAAAATTCTGATGTTCTTCAGAAATTGCAAAAATGAAGGAAAGTGCTGATTGCGCTGAATTCACAGTTGAATACAATGCGTCAGGTGTAAATTGATTATGGAAGGATATGGAAACTGTGTCTATGCAATTTGAATACGAGTTACAGTGTAGATCTTTAGAAAATATTCATCATTTGTGAAGGTATACACTGTATTGGTTCATTGTCTGTGCGGAGACTGACGATTTTATGGCGGTTAAGCCTGATTTTGCATGTTCCTTTTCAATAATTGAGGTCCTGATAAAATTCGAACCTTTAGGATTATCTTTCTCCATAGGGGGTGACTGTTCCTAAAAGGAATTAAAAGTGGATTCTTAGTTGGTTGAAGAAGGGGTTGCTGAGTAATAGCTTTCGATAAACCGGGTACAAGGGTTGTGTAACCCAAGTTGGTAGGACTAGTATGGCGGTCGTCCTTTAATCTATTATATTCCTCAAACAATTTTAAATTAAGGAAAATGGTGGGAAGGCAAAAAAAAAATGTTTTCAAAAGATGTATCTAAATGCGTTTGCGATAGACTCTGGGTCCGGTTCTCACAAAATACATTAAACGCATTTGGCGTTTAATTTGGTTGCAAACAGTTCAATCGAAGTGGTATCAAAATGTCTACAAATTTTTTGAAACGCAGAATTACATAATTCATGTTTTTTTTTAACGGGATTCTTTGTCTGCTTGAACATTATGTTTCGTATGTACATATATACGAAGCAGTAAGGAAAATGTTGCATTATTCGCACCACTGCCAAAATATATCGCTGGCAACCGTGTTGAACCTGGGGAATCTGACACTGCCTATGTGTTGTATGTATGTCAAAACTAAGAAGAATATGACAGTTGGACCTTCCTTTGGCAAAGGAGTTTAAGGCATTAAAAGCGGCCATTAATTCGAGAACAATGATAACGCCGCCCCAACCAGATTTTGGAGCGTCTTAATAGATTTCTAGGGCAAAATTATTACATAGGTTCGTTCCCCGACTGTGTGAGAGTGACTCACTCCACCAGTCTAAATCGTGTTTTGCTGATGCGGATATGTTCATTATCGGATAATAGTTTTGAAAATATATTCGATCGCTTGAGCGACTTAAATCGTAAAAGAGGGGCTCCTTGAGTCGATTCGTGTGAAGACACATTGTTTATAAATTGTCTAACCGGAGATCCAGCTTAAATGAGTTACTCAGAAAGTTACTTAAGCCTCCTGCAATTGGTATCGCCTCCCCTCCTCCTTCTTCATCCGAATATTTATTTGGGCCGGAAGGTAAAACCCGGTCGGTTGAGTGCAGATGGACCGGGAGTTTGGGACCGGTGTAGCCGAAGTCCTGGCTTGAAAGTAGGTAACGTCCGAAGAGGAATTTCTGAAGAAGCTAGGTGGCTTCTTTGTTTCTTGTGCGGCGTTAAAGTGCTCAGGAAAAGCTTGTCCAAAAAAAAGGAAAGTGCCAAGTGGCAATCGCCACTAATTTGTTTCACAGCAGGGTCCAATAATGGGACTGAAATTGAAATCTTCCCCGTTAAAGACCAACGGGACTAAGGCGATGTAGTTGGCTAAGGGTGGGTGACCGGTGATAAGATTGGATGAAGACATGATGATAGTGTCGTGACTTCTATGGGCACTTCTAGCCCTTTTGACCCAGCTGAATTAGTGCCCAGCAGCGATTCTAGATGGGGAGTTATGAAGTATTCTGGACAACAACAGAGATTATAAGAATCCAACTCCGGATGGGGCTGGTAGGTATGGATAACAATAGAGATTGTAATAATCCAAGCACGCCCTGAACTATAGCGGTCAGAGAATAATCGGAGAATAACTAGGTTCAGGTAATCCAACTCCGGATGGGGCTGTTATGGACAAAAACAGAGATTGTAATATCTAAGCACGCCCTGAACAATAGCCATCAGAGAATATAACTATGTTCATGTAATCCAACCTGTTGACTCCTACGAAGGGTTGACACCGAACCAGAGAGCTGTTTTTGTGTGTTTTTTTTTTTAAGTATACAAATGAGCTTTGTTGAGCAGCTCAGTCTAAACTGAAGATTTAAACTACAAACTTCAAAAAGGTTCTGATGTAAGTCGAGTCCATTTAAGGGAAAGTCGACACAAAATACCCAAGTGCATTTCAGAAAACGGATTGACACATGTGAGCAGAGAAAAGTCCAGAAAAAAGTCCAGAAACCGAGGGACAAAGTATAGCACGTCACAACTCCTGAGGGGACTAGTATGGACAACAACAGAGATTGTAATAATCCAAGCACGGCATGAACTATAGCGATCAGAGAATCGACTTACTATGTTCATGGAGTCCAACTGCTGATGGGGCTGTTATGGTTCATGGAATCCAACTCCTAATGGGGCGGCTGTTATGGACAACCACAGAGATTGTATATGCAAGTACGCCCTGAGTTCTGAACTATAGGACTAAAGAGTACAACTATGTTCATGGAATCCAACTGCTGATGGGGCTGGTATGGTTCATGGAATCCAACTCCTGATGGGGGCGGCTGTTATGGACGACAACAGAGATTGTAATATCCAAGCCGCCCCACTCCTGAACTATAGGACTAAAGAGTACAACTATGTTCAAGGAGTCCAACTGGTCCACTGGATTGACTGGTCGACTGGAAGTACTTGGACCCAGCTGACGGGACGTGCCGGGCTATTCGATGCATGGGTTCGAAGCAGATAGCGACGCTAGGAGAGGCGGACTCAATAATTGTAGAAATACCCGATACTTGGATTAATTACTGGCTGTTTACATTATGTTATATAGTATCTTTTAACACAACGTTCTTTCTGTTTTGCAATAATTAGGTCGAATCGAAGATAAACCCAAAACCAAGCCTGCGATGGTTGTAAGCACTTTTCTCAAATGTAATATAATCCAAAAGTTTAATGCGTCAATCCATTTTCGAATGTTTTATAATGATTTGGACTAATGATTAAAATGTCGTCTAAATAGGCGACTCAGGTGACACCCTGGGTTCTCAAGTGACCGAGAAGTGGTCTGAATCTTTGTAAAAATAAGGGCGCGATGCAAAGTCCGAAAGGTAAACAATTATGTTCATGTTCAAGTAACTCACAAGGAGGAATGTTGTCGCACCGCCATTGGGTCGCAGGGCAGTGACGACGGAATAGATAGATTCAGTGGGTACTTACTTAAGGTTTCCGGGATTTCCTTAAAAAAAAAAAACCGCTTGAATTTTGCTTTTCGGTTGGAAGGGTTAGCCCTGGGAACTTTCACTTTGTCCATTTTCGGAGCACTTAAAATACGTCCGTGGTGAAGCACGAAAAATTTGCAATGAGAATAATACGTGCCAGATGAGAGCAACGTGTTGGGTATAGGCGATAAGTGGATTTTAATTTAAACATTCGTGGTGGAGCGCAAGAAACTGCGACTACAAGTTGTCATTGTAATTCGAGAACGGCAATACGAAATATAATAATAATTAATAAACAGAGATTTCTTGATGCGTCACACGCACAAATAAATATTTTTATTTTTTATATTATATTATATTTTTAAATATTTATTTATATTAAATATTTTAAAAATGATTCAACTGTTTTCTAATCAATTAGTTACACATCACTGGTTTTTAAAATAAATTTGCACTTACCGTTCTGACGGCGTAAGAGTCCGCTTTAGCCGCCGGACTCTCCCCACTAGGACTCTGCCTGGTCCCCCTGGAGGCGTTCAGAGACCCATACCCAGAACTGCTCCCGCTGACACTTCCCGGCGAAACGGTGTTCTGAAGATCGGCCAAAAGGGCATCTGCAATGCCAAAACACTCATTTAAGTTACGACGACGACAGAAACATACCGAATTCTTCGTAAGGCGACCGGTGCACCTTTTGGTCGTAACTTTTCACGTCCATCCTCCGCGCCTTCACCGCAATTAATAACACGGTTTTAGGCGATAAGAATGTGTCAGGCCTTTCAGAGGAAAAGCTTATCAGTCTGCGGAATGTACGAGTAATGCGGGAATATTTATGAAATATGACAGTGCCGTCATTCTTTCATTCACGACAATTAAAAGCAATAATGTGATCGCTGCAATTCTTTATCAATGTCAGCAACTAAATCGGTGGGGGTCCAGATAAGATAGATGCCAAGTTGCGAATATGTATACCATGGTAGTGAAATTAGTTCGACCTTGGGACGATTTAAGTGCGGGATTATTTTTATTCGGGACGTGGTCGTGGGCACGGGTATTTTCGATTATCGGAAGGAATCTAAAACGCCCATTAGGGAAGACGGTGGCTTCAATGTGATATGATTCGCGTTGTGTAATAGCATTTACAATTTGTGTGTGTTGTTTATATTCGCAATTGATGCAAGGCCAAATCGATTGCTGGGGTCAACCTTGTGCCTGCAATTAAGTAAACTGTACTCGTAGAAAAACGCACAACTATGTTTGCGTTCCTTCGGCGTGTTTGTTGTTTTGTCACTTATACAGGGTGTATCAGAAAATCATCAACTTTTTATATTGCTTTCTGCAGCTACCATTTCGAGTGTAACAAGATCATAGAATTTCATTGACACTGATGAACAAGTAGTTTATTTTTGCTGTGTGTAATATTCTAAAATTAAAGCACTAACAGCTAACACAATTTTTTTTCTACGAAGAAACCATGTCTGAAATTCTGTGGTCAATATAAAACCACTTCCGCGAGAACTGCAGTTAGAATATTTGCGGGTCTTCATTTAATATTGCAAGAATTACAGTGACTTGTTATGGTGTTTGTCTAAGATATGCGATTGATTGGTGCAAATGGTGTCTATACTATTATTTACTTTAGTTTCTGTAAATAACATATTTGTAACTACAAATATTACATTTACATCATCGAATATTACCCAGAATATGTAGAACCTTTTCCTAGATCTCTGATTTGAAAACAAAACAACAAGCTTTACAGTCAGGAGAAGAAAAAAAGTGCTTTCATAGTTTTGGGAAATCAGAATTTCGATCACATTTCGCAAATATTTCATCGTCTAGACAGAGATTTTTAGAACATTTTACAGTTATAAAAATCTATAGAGCTTTTTAAAGCTCCTCGAAAAATAAGAATGTATTACGAATTTTTAAGTGCTTTCACAAATTTTCATAAAATATTTCCTCGTCTTTTGAAGATTTTTTATCACTCTTTTTGAGAGACTTACAGTCGGAAGAATAAAAAAAAGCTTTCTAAATCGATTTTGGAAATTCGGAATGTCTTACGGCTTTCTGAAGGTCGATCACATTTCGCGAATTTTTCAAAAATAGTTCCTCCCCTGTAGAGAGCTTTTATGATGCTTTTCGAAGCTTTTAGACTAAAAGGTATTAAAAGAGAGCTTTTGTGACAATTTTAGAACGTCTTACAGTTATAGAAATCTATAGAAAGCTTTTTAAAGCTCCTCGAAAAATCAGAATGTATTACGAATTTTTAAGCGCTTTCGCAAACTTTTATAAAATATTTCCTCGTCTTTTGAAGAACTTTTATCACTCTTTTTGAGATATTTACAGTCGGAAGAATAAAGAAAGAGTTTTCTAAGTCGATTTTGAAAAATCGGAATGTCTTACGGCTTTCTGAATGTCGATCACATTTCGCGAATTTTTCAAAAATAGTTCCTCCCCTGTAGAGAGCTTTTATGATGCTTTTCGAAGCTTCTAGACTAAAAGGTATTAAAAGAGAGCTTTTGTGACAATTTTAGAACGTCTTACAGTTATAGATATCTATAGAAAGCTTTTTAAAGCTCCTAGAAAAATTAGAATGTATTCCGAATTTTTAAGCGCTTTCGCAAACTTTTATAAAATATTTCCTCGTCATCTGAAGAACTTTTATCACTCTTTTTGCGAGATTTACAGTCCGAAGAATAAATGAAGAGCTTTCTAAGTCGATTTTGGAAAATCGGAATGTCTTACAGCTTTCTGAATGTCGATCACATTTCGCGAATTTTTCAAAAATAGTTCCTCCCCTGTAGAAAGCTTTTATGATGCTTTTCGAAGCTTTTAGACTAAAAGGTATTAAAAGAGAGCTCTTGTGACAATTTTAGAACGTCTTACAGTTATAGAAATCTATAGAAAGCTTTTTAAAGCTCCTCGAAACATCAGAATGTATTACGAATTTTTAAGCGCTTTCGCAAACTTTTATAAAATATTTTCTCGTCTTTTGAAGAACTTTTATCACTCTTTTTGAGAGATTTACAGTCGGAAGAATAAAGAAAGAGCTTTCTAAGTCGATTTTGGAAAATCGGAATGTCTTACGGCTTTCTGAATGTCGATCACATTTCGCGAATTTTTCAAAAATAGTTCCTCCCCTATAGAGGGCTTTTATGATGCTTTTAGACTAAAGGGTACTAAAAGAGAGCTTTTGTGACAATTTTAGAACGTCTTACAGTTATAGATATCTATAGAAAGCTTTTTAAAGCTCCTAGAAAAATTATAATGTATTCCGAATTTTTAAGTGCTTTCGCAAACTTTTATAAAATATTTCCTCGTCTTTTAAAGAACTTTTATCACTCTTTTTGAGAGATTTACAGTCGGAAAAATAAAGAAAGAGCTTTCTAAGTCGATTTTGGAAAATCGGAATGTCTTACGGCTTTCTGAATGTCGATCACATTTCGCAAATTTTCAAAAATAGTTCCTCCCCTGTAGAGAGCTTTTATGATGCTTTTCGAAGCTTTTAGACTAAAAGGTATTAAAAGAGAGCTTTTGTGACAATTTTAGAATGTCTTACAGTTATAGAAATCTATAGAAAGCTCTTTAAAGCTCCTCGAAAAATTAGAATGTATTCCGAATTTTTATAAGCGCTTTCGCAAACTTTTATAAAATATTTCCTCGTCTTTTGAAGAACTTTTATCACTCTTTTTGCGAGATTTACAGTCCGAAGAATAAATGAAGAGCTTTCTAAGTCGATTTTGGAAAATCGGAATGTCTTACGGCTTTCTGAATGTTGATCACATTTCGCGAATTTTTCAAAAATATTTCCTCGTCTGTAGAGAGCCTTTATGATGCTTTTCGACGCTTTTAGACTAAAAGGTATTAAAGAGAGCTTTTGTGACAATTTTAGAACGTCTTACAGTTATAGAAATCTATAGAGAGCTTTTTAAAGCTCCTAGAAAAATCAGAATGTATTACGAATTTTTAAGTGCTTTCGCAAACTTTTATAAAATATTTCCTCGTCTTTCGAAGAAATTTTACACTCTTTATGAGATATTTACAGTCGGAAGAATAAAGAAAGAGCTTTCTAAGTCGATTTTGGAAAATCGGAATGTCTTACGGCTTTCTGAATGTCGATCACATTTAGCGAATTTTTCAAAAATATTTCCTTCTCTGTAAAGAGCTTTTATGATGCTTTTCGAAGCTTTTAGACTAAAAGGTATTAAGAGTCTTTCGAATTTTGAAGTGTTTTCGCGAAAGGCCCTAAACCTTTGTAACTTAATCACGTGTCCAAATCTATTTCGGGCTATTGTAATCCGTCAGGTTGTCAATAACACCGTTTACATAATTTTTCAGAAATAGTCCTGTCCTGCGTCCGCGCCTCTTCCCATCACAAAATTATTTTTATCGCGCCTGTTATAAACAAACATACGGGACCTTTCGTAACAACAACGAGTTCTAAAAATACACTTCTTGCATTTTCTTGCAACCACGTGTTCTACCACCGCGCACTTACTCAGGTAATGCTCCCATTCCGCGTGACTCCGGAACCGCGTCCTCTTCCTCTCCAGAGTGGTCGGCGGCGAAGGGTCGAAAGTGACGGTTTTCGGCGAAGGGGTCCGCCTCCGCAGTTTGGCACTCATTTGTACGTACGAACGACACGACAACAAGAACACCACTGACGTCTGATTGATTTTAATAAATCGGCGACGATAAAACAATAGACAATAAGTTTAGGGAAGATCCCGACGATGACTAACTGTTGCACCCGAGTTTTGGCAACTTTGAGTCGGTCGTCGGTATTAATAGAACACTTGCGGAATTACGAAAACTTCACGTTTACGTAACGACCGTCATTTTCGCGATTCCCACCGGAACACTACCGGAAACTGGACGTGGAGGCTGGACCGCGGCCAGGGTATATTTGGACGGTCGCTGTTGAAAAAGTTTTCATTTCGAAACGAAGCCTACGACGGAGACCCACACGGTGTTTATGACCGTGGACTTTTACAGACAAGGCGTACTTGAGCGCGGTTTTGGTATTTCGACGGCAGGTGGATTACGGAAGCGCCGACAGAAAAGGAAACGCACATGTACTCATTCTCTGTTTTTGCGATCCTCCGTGTGATTTTATCGGCTGTGGAAGCATTTTTTGAAGACTTTTTTGGTACCATCTGGGAGAATAAGAACTGAACAATAAAATCGTGTGAAATTTACATATAATTGGTACTACAAAAAAATACACCACATTTATTTGCAAATTAATCACTCCCCCTTCTCGTAATCCAACAGAGGCTCCTCGCACTCGAACCTCTGCTTGAGGCACCCCAAGACGAAATCCTGGATCTTTTCCACGTCCTCACTGGGGGTGTAGTCGTCTTCCGTCGACCTGGATACCGTCACAATCACAGGTGAAGACTTCAGACCCTCCAGGAACCCTCGGAACCTCTCGAACATCACCTCCAGCTGCTCGTCGGTGGAGACGTGATGCGGCAACTCGGTGTCGTCACAGGTGCATCCAGCGTCGTGCACCAACTCCCAGTCGATCTCCTCATCTTTGTAGTTTTCCAATAAAGATGTGTGTAAGTGTTGTATTGGAGCTGGGGCCTCTTCGGGTGGTTCTCGATGTGTTTGCAGGTGTTTGAAGAGAGTTTCTAGTTCCTCCATTTGTTTGTCCCGTTTCTGGATGCACGCGTCTATGTCCTCGGGGGTTTTCGGTGTTTCAAAATTGTAGATTTCTTTCAGTCGTGAGTAGGTGTTACTCTTCCCGTAAATGTCCCTGAAGGGGTTACTAGTACTAAAGAAGTCGAGATCAATGTCTAGAATGTAGGGATCCTCGAATTTGCTTAAAACACCTCGATCGAAATTCTCCCCCAAAGTGGCAACCCCTAAGAACACCTCTTTGGTGTTAAGTAAGTCTGCACCTCTAGACACCAAACATTCCGATATGAAGTAATTCTCCGTACAGTCCACGCGGATGTGCCCCTCCTTATTTTTACCGATCCTAAAGGTTTGGGTACCATCTTTCATCTGTTCCGCCCAGGGGGGTTTGATCCACCACAGATTCCGGAAATGTCCAGCATAAGCCCCCGGCAACATCCAGTTTTCGATACTGATCTCCTCGAACAACTTCTCTTTTTCGAAAACGTAACTTTCGGGCATGTTTTTCGGGATCAACATGTCGGGGTGGGAGTCAAAATGGACGATGGTCGCGCCTTCTAGGGGCAAGCGTTTGGAACCGATATTTCGGTAAATGTGCCGCAGGACCTCGTTGTGGTACTCCACCACGTAAATCGGGATTTTTCGGTGCTTTTTCGTCGGGACACCTGCAGGCGAAAAAGGCATTTACACTCACGCACTGGGAAAAGGCAAAAGGACACCACACAAACAGTTTTTTCTAATCCATAATATCACAGTTTCGTATAAATAAATGTAGATATAGTGTAATACGCAACTCGTGGGTAACACCCAATACGAACACTAACGCCTCGTGCTTACTAATATTTTCTTCGTTGTAATTACCTTTTTAACATCTCGTAAACAGAGAACAAAACTTTATCCAACACTTCCAACCCACGGAAGAAGAAAGGCGGTTTTTCAAAGTGAGTTTTAACTATGAGTATGACATTGACAAGGACGGTTTTAAATCACTACTGTGATTAACATATGGTACGACATCTTCAATACACGTGTGTTTCCACAAAATACGTTATTCGTTGCCAATTGCATCACATTACCTATTTTAAAACAGTACAATAGCTCATTTATTTACATGTGTTAGATGACAGTTTATTAAAGAACGATTTTTGTATAGTTTTGCAAGGAAGTCTTGGAATTCAAAAATCGTACAAAAATTGTCAGTCCTTCTAGAGCTTTGTAAGTATTTAAGAAGAGTAAACCCTAAATTTAATATCTGCGATTTTTGTTTTTGAAGAATATGGATTTTAGAAATGTAAAACGTTCGTCGTAAGTACCTACTTGCTAGCTGATAGAAAAACATGAAAACAGGTGAAAATAATACAGGGTCTTCATAAATGATCATACATACAGTAGGCCTTGTACGTCAAAACTCTCCCTCTAACTAGATACATGTAAATTTTGTTTTCCACAGGCAACATGATGTTATGAATCATTTATGAAAACCCTAACGATTTTGTCTTTACCAACTTGCTGTAACAGCATTCAAAAGCTACGTCCGGTATTTTTAGTACAGCTGGTAGTAATAAAAAATATGCGGTTATTCTTATGGCAAACAATCGAAATATCTCTTAGTCATACATTTTTAATAATAATTTCACGAGAGAAACACTTTTAAAGACTTCTCCCTAACACGAACACAAACAGGTTCGCTCTAATCCTAATCCCGCCCTGTTCTCTCATGGGTCCGGGTGGTCCCAACACCACAAGAATTACACAAAAAAACTCACCGGACATTTCCCGAAATTCACCAACACACCCAACGGTGTCGCAAACGAAACCACAGCCAAGAACTTTCGAGTTAACACTAGAATGACATCATCGTCGTCGTCACTATAGAAATGTACACATGGCTATATTTGAATAAACGTGATAAGAAGGAGGAAGCGATTTGAGTCCGAGGCGGACGTATCGGTCGTTACCGGCATGAATAATTGATAATCGGGGTGTAATCGAGGAAAAAATTGCGGGCATAAGGACTTCCGAGAGGGAAAGTGGGAATTTGAGAGTGCTGCAACACGGAGTGAAGTATGGCGTGACGTGTGTTGCATAATTATAGGGACAAATAGAATCTTAACCGAGAGGTGAGCATGTTGGAGGCACAAATACGTCTTTGATTTTTATTATATTATATTAATTTGGTTGTTTGAGAAATTCTCAAACCGGATAAACCGTCCCCGCATACCACAACCTGTTGCGTGAAACATGAAGCCCAAAGACTAACCTATACTATCCTACATTTACATTTAACGTGCTGCTCATAATTTTGTGACGCCCGCCTTTTGAATAGCAGGGCATAAATTGTAAGATATCACGTCACTTTTTACTTTTCCGCACCATGGAGACTAGAGAATAAAAATTCGCTCGAGTCCTATGAAATTTTTTGTTCTGACACATAGTGGCATAATTTTACATTTTTGACAAATATGTAGACCCCTACGAAGGCGCTGAACGGACACGAATGGAAAAATAACTCACAACGATTTTTTTTCTGGCAATAGCGACAGGGTTAGGACGTTGATGCTGCTTTGTTGTCCAAACTTAAAAGATGAAATAATGTCTACATTTCGAGTTTCACGTACAGGGAAATATGACCTTCTTGGAGTATGTTTCTTTAAGGGATCGAGCACGTAGCGCGAGGCACCAATTTCTGACAGATCCTGACAAATTGAGAACTTCAGAAATCGAGAAATCAAGAAATTGAGAGAATGATCTACTTGAGAAATTAATAGGTTGACGAGTTGAGAAATTGAGACACTGAGCTACTGAGAAATTCAGAAATCGAGAAATGGAGACATCGAGAGATCGACGAATCGAAAAATTGAGAGATTCGCAGATTGAAAGACTGAAAGGTTGAGATATTGAGAGATTGAGAAATAAAAAAATAAAATATTGAGAAATTGATAGATTGACAAGTTGAAAAATTTAAACATCGAGAGATCGAGAAATAGAAAAATTGAGAAATTCGGAGATTGAGAGATTGAGAAAGTGAGGGATTGAGAGATTAAGAAATTGAGGGATTGAGAGATTGAGATTCTGAGAAATTCTTGAAGTATGTTTCTTTAAGGGGTCGAGCACGTAGCCCGAGGCACCAATTTCTGGCAGATCCTGATAAATTGAGAACTTCAAAAATCCAGAAATCAAGAAATTGAGAGAATGAGCTACTGAGAAATTGAGAAATCAGACAGCGAGACATCGAGAAATCTAGAAATGGAGAGATTGAGACATTAAGAGATTTAGATACTCAGAAATTGAGATTAGGAGATTGAGAAATAAAAATTGAGAGATTGAGATTCTGAGAAATTGAGAAATCCAGACCGCGAGACATGGAGAAATTGAGACATTGAAAGATTGAGATACTCAGAAATTAAGAAATTGGGATACTGAAAAATAAAATTAAGATATTGAGAAATTGATAGATTGACAAGTTGAGAAATTGAGACATTGAGCTACTGAGAAATTGAGAAATTCAGAAATCGAGAAATGAAGACATCGAGAGATCGACAAATCGAAAAATTGAGAGATTCGGAGATTGAGAAATTGAGAGATTAGGAGGTTGAGAGGTTGAGAGATGGAAAAATTGAAACATCGAGGAATCGAGAAATTGAGACATTGAGCTACTCAGAAATTGAAAAATTGGGATATTGAGAAATTAAAAAATCAAGATACTAAGAAATAGATAGATTGACAAGTTGAAAAATTAAAACATTGTGCTACTGAGAAATTCAGAAATCGAGAAATCCACAAATCAAAAAATTGAGAGATTCCGAGATTGAGATATTGAGAAATTGAGGGATTGAGAGATTGAGATTCTGAGAAATTGAGATTCTGAGAAATTGAGAACTTCAGAAATCGAGAAATCAAGAAATTGAGAGAATGAGCTACTGGGAAATTGAGAAATGCAGACCGCGAGACATTAGAAATCGAGAAATGGAGAGATTGAGACATTGAGATATCAGGAAATCGAGAAATTGAGACATTGATAGATTGAGATACTCAGAAATTGAGATTGGGAGATTGAGAAATTAATAGATTGACAAGTTGAGAAATTAAGATATTGAGGTAATGAGAAATTGAGAAATTCAATAATCGTTAAATGGAGACATCGGGAGATCGACAAATCTAAAAATTGAGAGATTCGGAGATTGAGATATTAGGAGGTTGAGAAATTGAGAGATTAGGAGGTTGAGAGGTTGAGAGATTGAGAGATGGAAAATTAAGATATGTAGTATTGAGTAATTGATAGATTGAGAAATTGAGACATTAATTGGGGTGGGTACTGAGAAATTGAGAAATTCAGACAACGAGAAATAGAGAAATTGAGAGATTGGGATATTGAAAAATTAAAAAATTAAGATATTGAGAAATTGATAGATTGACAAGTTGAAAGATTAAGACATTGAGCTACTGAGAAATTCAGAAATCGAGAGATCGACAAATCAAAGAATTGAGAGATTCTGGGATTGAGAGAGTGAGGAATTGAGGGATTGAGAGATTGAGATTCTGAGAAATTGAGAACTTCAGAAATCGAGAAATCAAGAAATTGAGAGAATGAGCTACTGGGAAATTGAGAAATCTAGACCGCGAGACATGGAGAAATCGAGAAATTGAGACAATGAGCTACACAGAAATTGAGATATTGAGAAATAAAAAAATTAAGATATTCAGAAATTAATATATTGACGAGTTGACAAATCGAAACACTGAGAGATTCGCAGATTGAGAGATGGAAAAATTAAGATAGTATTGAGAAATTGAGTCATTATACTTGGGGTAGGTACTGAGAAATTGAGAAATTCAGACATCGAGAAATCGAGAAATTGAGACAATGAGCTACTCAGAAATTGATAATTGACAAGTTGAGAAATTAAGACATTGAGTCACTGAAATTGAGAAATTGGGAGATTGAGAGATTAAAAAATTAAGACAGTGAGAAATTGATAAATTGAGAAGTTGATAAATTGAGACATAAGCTAATGAGAATTTGAGAAATCAAAACATAGAGAGATCGACAAATCAAAAACTCAGAGATTGAGAGATTGAAAAACTAAGATAGTATTGAGAAATTGGGTTACTGAGAAATTGAAAAATTTAGACATCAAGAAATCGAAAAATTGAGAGAATGAGCTACTCAGAAATTGAGAGATTGGGAGGTTGAGAAATTAAAATATTAAGATATTGAGAAATTGATAGATTGGCAAGTTGAGAGACTTAGAGATTGAAAAATTGAGATACTGAGAAATTAAGATATTGAGGTAATGAGAAATTGAGAAATTCAATAATCGTTAAATGGAGACATCGGGTGATCGACAAATCTAAAAATTGAGAGATTCGGAGATTGAGATATTAGGAGGTTGAGAAATTGAGAGATTAGGAGGTTAAGAGATTGAGAGATGGAAAAATTAAGATATGTAGTATTGAGTAATTGATAGATTAAGAAATTGAGACATTAATTCGGGTGGGTACTGAGAAATAGAGAAATTCAGACAACGAGAACTAGAGAAATTGAGCGATTGGGATATTGAAAAATTAAAAAAATAAGATATTGAGAAATTGATAGATTGACAAGTTGAAAGATTAAGACATTGAGCTACTGAGAAATTCAGAAATCGAGAGCTCGACAAATCAAAGAATTGAGAGATTCGGAGATTGAGAGAGTGAGAAATTGAGGGATTGAGAGATTGAAATTCTGAGAAATTGAGAACTTCAGAAATCGAGAAATCAAGAAATTGAGAGAATGAGCTACTGGGAAATTGAGAAATCTAGACCGCGAGACATGGAGAAATCGAGAAATTGAGACAATGAGCTACACAGAAATTGAGAGATTGACAAGTTGAGAAATTAAGACATTGAGTCACTGAAATTGAGAAATTGGGAGATTGAGAGATTAAAAAATTAAGACAGTGAGAAATTGATAGATTGAGAAGTTGAGAAATTGAGACATGAGCTAATGAGAATTTGAGAAATCAAAACATAGAGAGATCGACAAATCAAAAACTCAGAGATTGAGAGATTGAAAAACTAAGATAGTATTGAGAAATTGGGTTACTGAGAAATTGAAAAATTTAGACATCAAGAAATTGAGAGAATGAGCTACTCAGAAATTGAGAGATTGAGAAGTAAAAAAAATGAGATATTGAAAAATTAATAGATTGACAAGTTCAGAAATTAAGACATTGAGCCCCTGTGAAATTGAGAAATTGAGAGATTAAAAAATTAAGACACTGAGAAATTGAGACATGAGCTAATGAGAAATTGAGAAATTCAGAAATCGAGAAATCAAAACATAGAGATATCGACAAATCAAAAACTCAGAGATTGAGAGATTGAAAAATTAAAGATAGTATTGAGAATCCGTGCTTGGGAGATCGAGAGATTATGAGGTTGAGAGATTGAAAGATTCAAAAATGAAGATAGTATGTATTGCGAAACTAATATATTGAGAAATTGAGACATTGGGTTACTGAGAAATTGAGAAATTCAAAAATCAGTGATCCACGGAAGTTACCGTCTGTTTCTGTGGATCATTGAAATTGGTGCTTCGCGCATACTCCAAAAAGGTCATATTTCTTAATCAACCTCCAATTTTTCTATTTGTCGATCTCTCGATGTCTCAATTTCTCAATATTTAATTTTTTTATTTCTCAATCTCTCAATATCTCGCAATTTTTCCATTTGTCGATCTCTGGATGTCTCCATTTCTCGATTTCTAAATTTCTCAATTTCTCAGTAGCTCAGTGTCTCAATTTCTCAACTTGTCGATCAATCAATTTCTCAATATCTGAATTTTTTTAATTTCTCAATGTCCCAATCTCTCAATTTCTAAGTATATCAATCTCTCCATTTCTCGATGTCTCGCGGTCAGGATTTCTCAATTTCCCTGTAGCTCATTCTCTCAATTTCTTGATTTCTCGATTTCTGAAGTTCTCAATTTGTCAGGACCTGTCAGAAATTGGTGCCTCGCGCTACGTGCTCGACCACTTAAAGAAACATACTCCAAGAAGGTCATATTTCCCTGTACGTGAAACTCGAAATGTGGACAGTATTTCATATTTTAAGTTTGGGCAACAAAACAACGCCAGTCGGAATTGCCAGAAAAAAAGTCGGAATTACTAGAAAAAAAATCGTTGTCAGTTATTTTTCCATTCATGTCCGTTCATCGCCTTCGTAGGGTTCCACATATTTGTCAAAAATGGAAAATTATGCCAGTATGTGTCAGAACAAAAAATGTCATAGGACTTTTATTTTAAAAAGAACGCTGAAAATCAGAAATTTCAAATCGGAAATTTTAAATCTTGAATCTCGGTAATCTCAAATTTGTGAATTTACTAATATGAAAATTTTGAATCGACGACATCTCGTCGTTGAGTTTCGTAATTTCGGCAATGGTGACATCCAAAATATTAATCTCAGGGTTCTTCTGAACTTTTATACATTAAAAACGTGCGTCCAACATATTTTGCATACTCAGCTCCTTCTAGAGCAGCGTCTATAATTGGTAACAGGGTTACATGTGATGTAATAGTGGCAGGTATTTACATTCGTGTCAGTCAAATGCCTCCTTGTGGCCGCTAATTGCACAAAATGTATGTCGGTATTAAAAATACCCCATTTATTTCTTAAAATCTCCAGTTTCCTTATTTCTTACATCAAAGAATATTATTTCATACTCCACATTCCATATTGATATCTACATATTTCTAATTTCATACTTTATAAACTGTTCTCTTGTTCACTGTTTGACCGCAGATGCAAATTTAGTACATAGTTAAAATAAATTGTACACACCAGTATAAATAAATATAATTTGTTTCAATACAGTCTAGGATACAAACCTGGACAAATTATTTATTATTAATTGAAAAGGAACTTTGAGAGCATTTCCGACTTTTGCACCCATCATACATTATTTTAATATAAAAAACAACGAAAAAATATTGGGACGTGTTAAAACAATGTCCCGTTTATCTAGTTATTTTTGTATCATAATTAGACTTCCGTGGCCAACACTTTTCGACCGGGATAAAAGGAAATATAACAGGATAATTTTTCTTCCGATTTGCAACACATCTGTCTACCTATTCCAAAAAACAAATTAACATATGTAAACACATGTAAATTACATAACACCGATATGACATCTATTAATACCGCCGGCCTGTGTTTTGAGAGTTTTATTATGAGCAACAAAATCGAAATGTGGACCATTCTCGTTGAAAATAACTTTTATATCGGACTATTACCGCCATTAAAAAGTATCGCGTAAACACATCAGGTAGGATGAATCAATTTGCGTTCTTCTAATGAAGATGACCTCATCTCTAATTACGTATTATTTGTGCAGCTGTCCGTGCCGCATAATTTTCCGATGGAATAGTTAGAGTTTTGCAGCAGACCGAACGACCCGACACTGTCTTTTTCGTTTTTACATCAGACAGTTGGAAAAGTGCCATCACTGGAATAATCTCCATGCGGACAATGGCTGAAAAAACCCAAAGGCCGTAAAAAAACAAAGACTTACATCCAGGGGAAGTCCCGTTCTTCAGGGTGCACTGGTAGGGGTGCAGGGTGCCCGGCACGATCTTCCCGTACATCGTGCGGTCCATTTTCGAAAAAAGCCGCCAAATTCAAACGACTGTCACGGGGCGGAATCGATCACGTGGTCGCCGCGACACGGCCGAAAACATGAAGAAAACTCGCGGACATATCTGTGATTATTTTTATTTTCCATTTTAATTTTATTTACAAATGTTTTTTGGCGCGTGCGCCGAGTCAAAATTAGACGCTGCCCACAATGAGAGAGGACGGCGCACACAAAAAACGAAGGAAAAGGACGATTTTCGTCACTCCGATTCGACACTGGTCGCGAAGGATCTGCGCGTTTTCCATGTGTTTCCAATACATACGAATGCGATGGCGTAATGTGTGCACTGTTAAGTTTCGCGATTATCGAATTTCAAGGTTTAGTCTACGGAATTGGGTCCAGCTTTCTTGGTTTACCATAAATGGGCGCGAATTTTATTAATGTTTCATAATAATGGGGCCGCACAGAGCCGGACTGAATGAAGTTTGATCCACTTCGGCCGTGTTAGAAGAAAGGTTGGGGACCCTGAATAACATAATATGAAGAAAGGAGCTCAAGTTCGGGTAAAATTCACCTTGACGAAAAAGAGATTGCACATTTACCTATCTCGTAGTTCGAAGCAAAAAATACAGCAATAAAAAACAATACCAGAGATGTAACTTTGCAAGAAACATTTAATTTTTATGACATTAAAATACTGAAACGCCAAAACAAAACTGCGGACAACCATCTGGTACACCCCCCAAACGTGACTTACCGACGAAATTAATCACCCTCCAACGATCCCAGTTGACATTTTTACCAACTCCACTCAGGAGCGGTATTTTTGAAACGCAATAAACCGTTGAATTATTAGATTGGAAATCCGGTGGCATTCTAATAAAGTCGTTTGAAATATTCTGTCGGTTTCGGTAGCTATTTATTCTCGTGGTGAATGAATCTTTTTATAAAACTTCAGTGAAGAGGTTCAGTTCGGATGTCGCCGACTATTTTGAGTGCTTCCTGTATCATTAGCATCTGAGATGTGTATTTTGTGTTTTTTCAAACATTATCTGGTCGGGAGTTCAAACAAACAGATATGTATGTAAAACCATTTTGAGTGAAAAAAATATTTCATTACTGCAAAATATGTAAACTATGATCTAGTTAAAATAACTACGATTAGTAATACTAATGCAGTCTGGGACGATCATCGAAAAAAATATTGTATGCAACACGTGAAAAAACTGGTACGGTCGTAAAATATGATTACACTATTAGTGACGTCACAACATCGGAGTTTGACGTTTGCTAATTCCAAATAATCGAGAAGTTGGACCACACTGAAGTTGTGTGACGACATATAAACACCAAGAGAGAGAGTCAAGTTCTGATGTTATGACGTCACACTTCTTATATAAAATATATAAAACTGTATGGTACATAATATAATTACAAAAAAGATGTAAATTCTGTAAGAATTATATTCTTAATAATTATTGTAGAAATATTTTTAGGTTTTTTCATTTTATTTTAAGAGTTGTATGAGGCGCCGCTTGTGCCATTATAAGAATACTGTTTAAAAAAATAAAATAAAATATAAAAATAAAAATCCAAAAATTATATATAAAAAAATAATTTTTATATAAAAAAAAATATATAAAAAAATAGCAATTAAAAAATTAAAATTAATAATAAGCAAAATTAAAAAAATCACGTTACAAACCAAAATGTAATGCTCTTTTATGCACAAATACAATTGGTAATGACGTTTATCGAAATCTAAGAAGCTTTAATTTCACGAAAAGCCACAGTAACATGGAATTCTAATTTTTCTTTCTAAAGTTTACCACCTTATAACTTTTCAGCTAAGTTAAGAGTGTAAATTTTTAAAGCATATTATTCGTACATGGAAAACCCTTTTTTGCGTGGCATGTTTTTTTTTCCGCTAATTTTGGAACACCCTGTATGTATATTATTTAAAAAAAAATATATTTAATTTAAAAAAAAAACATATTTTTTATAAATTTCATGTTGTGACAAAATACATTATTGTTTGCACACGTATCTGCCTGTTTTCTTTGGAAAAAACAAATACATAATTCAAATAATCACGTAAACAAATTAGAAATATCTAACATCCTAACCAACAGATAGTTTACTGCCTGGACCTGTTGCTAGTTGGAGTTTGAGTGTTTACCCTTGTGGTGACCAAAAATGTGGTGACAAGCAATTTGAGCTTTGAGGTAATATTCTTTACAAACAGGAGACCACAACAGTTTATGACCATCTATGCAACCCATAATGTACTTTGTCACATGAAATTTATAAAAAAAAAATGTTTTTTTTTTTAAATTAAATACAATAATTATGCAGATATTTTATTAGATAATATTCAGATAATCTTGTACGATTAACTTGAATATGAAGATAACGATTAGCAGCCCGATGTCATGTTGAAATGCGACGGCTTAAATTGTTGTTGGTCTTATCTAAAGACTAAACGGTAACCGTAACCGTAAAGGTTACGCAATCGTAAACGCAAAGGTGAAGGTCAACTTGATCGTAATCAAAAAGTAAACTTTCCATTTTTTGTTTTATCTTTTTCGTTTGATAAACGATTGTACATAATATACAATTATAAAAACAATCCTAAACCTAGGCGCGAACGTAAACATACAGATGCATCTTCTAGGTTTTCTTTTCGATGTTCCACATTTTTTTTATTTTCTGATTAATTTGAATTAGTGAATTAGTTATCGCCTATCACTCGAAATTTCATGCATGCATCAACGCGCTCTTTGCCTCCAGTTCTACAGTTTCTTACTCAGACGACCCACGCTGGTTTAAGTCAGTGATTGTGTGCGCCGAAAAGAAAATTGTGAAATTTTGGAAAATGAAAAGTAGTTTAAAAAAAAAATTGAATAATTTTTACCTAATCGACAGGTTTTTGGAAAATCAAGTTGCGTAGAAAAATATTGTTTTTCAAAAGACAATTTGTATCACGTCCTAATCGAGTCACCTAATTTACCGCGAAAACATGCGAACTTGGTAAATCGCGAAAAATGGCCTACAGCCTGGGGGCTCAGTATCGGAATTCCCGTACACCTGCGGGTGGCAACATACCTTAATGCCATTTAATATTTTTCGACCTCAAGGTCATACATTTACGACTATCCTAAAGCATCTAAAACACCCCGAAAGTTCAGAGGTCAAATCGAGCCGTTTGACGACCGCTGACATGACCTCCCCGTGTCTCATGCAAAAACTAGCAAAATGTTGCCGCAGAAACAACGACCGACACTTTCTCAGCCCCACGAGTCACATGTCCGTTTTAACCCCCAATCTCCGCGAATATTCCAACTTGAGCGCAAACTTTTAGGTTATTTCCCAAGACAGGTGGTTGCGATTGCGGTACTTACCCAAGTCGTCCATTGTGACCGAGCTGCCAATTCTTGGAGGATTTTCTTCTCGGAAGTGTTAAAACTACATCACGGATGCAAAGGCTTCAAGAAATGCCCTTATTTAGGCATTTTTGCCCGACCCACTAACGTCAGAATTCCACTGATCCAGACGGCTTAGGCAACCTTGAAAGAGGTAAACAACAGCGCCGGACGGCGGCTCTCAACAAGTTTTCCAAACCGGCTTTGGAGTCGCGATTTTTAAATAGCAACTGATAAGGGGAATGTCACGGCTGAGAATAGCTGTTATCAGTTGGACCATAAAAACTTCACGTCATGATGTGTGAACTTGAGCTGCTTTCAGGTGTAAATACGGGGTGATCAATTGAATCATAGGAACATGACGCACCGGCCTACTAGATTAAATCTATTTAATAGTACCAATCACTCTGTATAACATTAATAGGTCAGCGTTTATTTACTACTACTTTTAAATAGTTATCTTAGTCCATTTCGGCGAAATCCCATCTCCAATAAGGGGGATTACCATTTTTCCATTTTTAAAGGCAGGGGTCAAAAAACCAACATTTTAACACGTTTTATCATCAAGGTTATAAAAAGGCAGAAACTGCTTGCAAAGCAGTCACAACGGTTCTTCAAACACCACAATGAAAAGCTTGTTTACAGTTTTGGTTTTGATAGCATCCTTGCACCAACCTTCGACTTCCAGTAAACAAACTCATTTTTTAACACCCCAAAAACTGTAGGTACTCTTCATTTCCAGAATCTCCTCTGCCTTCAGCGTGCCCAGACATCGTCTCCAAAAAGCGATGGGGGGCACGCAGCCCCCTCGAGGTCGACTACGTGGTGATCCCAGTCGAAAACGTGGTGGTACATCACACCGTGACCCAAACCTGTGTGACTGAAGACGCCTGTTCAGAACTCCTAAGGAACATACAGAGTTTCCACATGGAACAGTTGGAGTTTCACGATATTGGCTACAAGTAAATGACAACAGTAGCGTTACTGTTACTCCTAATGAAACGTTTTAGCTTCCTAGTAGGGGGTGACGGCAGGGTCTATGAGGGCACCGGCTGGCATAAAGTGGGGGCGCACACCAGGGGATACAACACTCGCTCTTTAGGGCTCACATTCATCGGCAATTTCACCAGTAAGTACTTATCTCGTTTTAACAGAAACTGACTTCCGACTTGCAGCTCAACTCCCCACACAGAAACAGTTGGAGAGCGCTAAAAAATTCCTTAAATGCGGGCAGGAACTGGGAGAGCTGGGGCTCGAATACAAGTTGTTTGCGGCACGCCAGGTCAGCAGCACTATGAGCCCCGGGTTGCGTCTGTATCGGGAGCTGCAAAACTGGCCCCATTTTACTAGATCACCGCCTTAAATAAAATTAAATTTCAATTCCCGCTTTTTTTTGAAAACACTCGTCATTTTCCCCAGTTCCTAACCTTACTTTCGTCGTAAACAAGTGTTGGGGTTATGTTGTGATACTGTGAAAATGCCAAATTGGAATCAAATTCAGTCGCAGCTGAGGCACCCCGCCAACCCCGTTGTCTTTTTCGATATCTCCGTCGGCACGACGGTAAAGACAGCCCCAAAAATTCAACTCGAATTACAAAAAGTTTCCAGGAAATCGGCCGGATGATCTTCGAGCTGTTCGCCGATGCCGTCCCCAAAACCAGCGAGAATTTCCGTCAGTTCTGCACCGGCGAGTTTCGAAAGGACGGGGTTCCGTTGGGGTACAAGGGCGCCAGCTTCCATCGGGTCATAAAGGACTTCATGATACAAGGGGGTGACTTTGTCAATGTAAGCATGCGGTTGTAGTCACAAAACGTTACTGTGGTGTTGCAGGGTGACGGCACGGGGGTCATGAGCATCTATGGGGGTGGAACTTTCCCAGATGAAAACTTCAACTTAAAACATGACCATCCAGGTTTGCTGTCCATGGCAAACAGCGGGAAAGACACCAATGGGTGCCAATTTTTCATAACGTGCGCCAAGTGCAACTTCTTGGACGGCAAACATGTAGTCTTCGGGAGGGTGATCGACGGGCTGCTAGTGATGAGGAAAATCGAGAATGTCCCCACGGGCCCCAATAACAAGCCGAAGATACCAGTGACGATTATCCAGTGTGGGCAAATGTAGATTTTAGGTGTAAATAAAATTTTCAAATTTGGGATAAGAAATTCTAGTGGTTTCATTGCTGCTAACCTAATTTTTTAAAGTAAAATATCCCCAGATCTCCAGCTGCCAAACGTAAATAAACGTGAATATGGAAACCAAAAAGATCTCATTTGGTTTCAACAAAATCAGTAAAAAGACCGAAATTTTCTCAAAGGCCCCCAAACCCGAGAAGAAAGTGGAACTAATCGACTGTCTAGAAGGCCAGTCAATACGAGTGAAAGAGTAAGCCCCCGCAGTGAGGTTATGTCACTTTCTCAAACTTCAATTTCAGTGCCGCTGAAGTCGATAACAAACCATTGACCATTCCGATTCAAGGCCCCTCCAACAAAATCATAGACAGAATAAAGAAAGCACGGGAAAAGCAAGTGAAAACTGAAGGAAATGAAGAGGAAGTCAAACCAGATTCAGAGCTGTCATTGGATGAACTGGCAGCCAGAGAACTTATCCGAGGTAAGCCAACACTTATCGCTGCTTATCCAGTCCTAACGGCGTCTTTAGAGTCGCAGAACCACGGCAAGACTTCCACTGAATCCAAAGTCTTTTCTTTACCACTACAAGAAGAAAAATTTGTGGCCGATGGGGCCGCGGAGCCCTCTCTTGACGACTATGAGAGCGTCCCGATTTCGGACTACGGCATGGCGATGCTCAGAGGGATGAATTGGAAGGAAGGCATGCCCATTGGAAAACGAACAAAAAAGTCTGTTTACATCCAAATTTGTATCAATATTTAATGTTTTATATTTAGGACTGAAGTCCCAAAGCTCCCAGAACTGCGACCCAAAGGCCTAGGACTGGGCGCTAACAAAATGGTCAGCTCAGCGAAGCCCAAGGACGCCGTGGACAAAAACGGCAAAGTCCTCCAACTGGTGAAAGGGGCTCCCTCCAAAATAATCGCCGGGAACCACCGAGGGCACTACTGCGAGGTGCAGGGTCTCGACGACGAAAACTGCAGGATTATAGTGAAGACATCCCTCACCCACGAAGTGTTGACTCTAAATGAATTCCTAATTGTTCCTGTGACCCAGGAAGAATATGAAAGAAACTGTCGAGTAATAAGTGAGTTGTGGATGTAAATGCAACCTTTGTTACAAAGTACACTTTCCAGATAATGCCAAGTATGAGGACTACCAGGACAAGCCACGTGGGGTAGAGCCAATATCGAGGTCACGGTCGCGGTCAAGAAGCAGGAGCAAGAAGTCAAAGAAGAAGTCTTCAGATAAGAAGCACAAGAAAAAGAGCAAATCGAGGCACAAAGACAGCGACAGCGATAGCGACTCAAACAGATGGAGAAGCAAACACAAACATAAAAGTTAAATTGTGTTTAGTCAATAAATTATATTTTTTATCTCTCACGTTTGTTTTCCTCATTGAAGGAGCACTAAAATCCCTTAGTGGTCATTCAATTACTCTCTTAATGTATTGACAATAGAGCCTGGCTCTGAAACAGGTTTATTTTAAACCATTTTAGATGCGCGTTTGGCGAGCTAGAGGTGACGAGCAGTAAATATTTTCGCGCTGATTATTTTTACAGTGGCAGATGTAGAGACATTGAACTCTTTGTTTTTGAAGGTAAGTTCACATATTTTTGGGGGTCAGAAGGCACATTGAATTTGGTATTTGTGGGAGGCCGTCAAACATGCAATAATAATAATAATGCTGTTATTTGTTGTTAACGTAAACCGCAAGAGTAAAATGTGGTAATCTTGTGCTTGTACTGAATAGAAACAGAATTTTAGTTATTTAGTTAGTCAATCAAAATGTTTTCTTGAAAAATATGAATACCATCAATGGATCTTCAATGCCCAAGGTTCCAAGTCTTCAGAGAGTTGTAATAATTGATTTTAAAATAGTATAATTATTATATGTATCATCGCCACAATAAATAAATGGTGGCGAAGTATTGAGCAGTACAAACATTAGTATACATTAGGTACAACAGAATACCCTCCTTGTCCTTAGCATCTTTTCTTTGTAGTTCCTCAATTTTTTTTTTAGAATCACAGATTTTCAGGTTTTTAATTTATTAGGTCATTCAAGTCCTCTCCTTAAGAAAAATATTGAGACCAATATCTAGTATTTTTGAAAAATATCGAAAGCCTATAAGGATATTGGGAAACCAAAGTTGAAAATTTTGAGATACGCTAACAAATTAAAAATCTAATAAGAGCCGCAGAAATTGGAAGAATTTAATCGACTTCTGAGAAACAAGAAAATGATAAAATTATGAAGACATAACATACAAAAAGGACTAATCCAGTTTTAGCACCTATTTAAAAACCAATTTGGATAATAAAACAAGCGTAAAAATATTTCGTTAACACATTTTTTATTAAAACCTGTTAAGTCGCGGTGTCAGCACAAATAAAATGCTTAGAGTGAAATAATAAAGGTGAAAATGTTTCTTTTCACTTTAAAATACATTCCAAGATAACCACGTTGAAGCTTATCGAACATTTCCTTTGTGATTCACCCTCCAACATTTTTCCTAAATGAGACAAGGTAAAATAAATCATTCTTGTGCATTTGACTCGAAAGTGTAGTGGTGAATGTGAGTATTTTTTAAATTCTTTTAGAGGAACGCATATTCGTATTTATACCACTTTGAAAGCTTCAACAAATTCAAAAACTTTCGTGCCAGAACTGAGACCTACGATATCGCCCCTTTTTAAAAATTCCATTACTCGGCTCGCTGACTAATTAACACTCTCATTAACAATTCCCGCGGAATCTTCTCCACGCGGAAAGCCCATCAGGTTCCCGCTTTTCAAATTCACCATTTCCTTCGGCGCAAGTTATTTACGTTGCCTTCCAGATCAATATTCCCGCACGGGAATCAGTTGAGTTTTGTATCTTTTACAGGCAGGTCTAGTTGCTCCCGCTTGAAATTTTTAATTGCGACCAGAAGAGCTAAGTGCATTTAATTTTCGAACATTGACTTCAATAAGAGTAACAAAAACGGCTAACGAAACTAGATCTTGGTTGTCAACAGGCGTCCAGCACGTGGAATGGAAGAAAAGTCCCCACGATTTTCGGGTAAAAAAATTATTAATTGATTTTGCCGGCCGCATTAATTGGGTGCAATGAAGAGATCAATGAGATGGTATAAAAGGAGGATCGCTGCTGATTAAGATGTTTAGTGGCTATTTCGGTGTCGCGTCTAAATAAGATTTCCGAACGGTTCGTGTGTGTTATCTGGAAAAATTGCAGATATCGTGCCAACCGGTCTACGATAGACACAAAGATGGGTAAATTCAAGTTCAAGGCCAAAGGACCGACGAATCGTGTCCTTGGTTTGGTTTGTGGGTCGTTCAGTAGTTATATAAATTTAAGAAAAAAACTGAAAATTCGTGCAATTTAAGCACACATTTTTAAAGGTGTCTTACATGTGGCAAATAGAAACAAAAAGCTCGACATGTTGCTTGGGACACCTGGTATATAGCGTTATAATCGCTATAAATTAATTATGTGTGGTACAATTTAAATGAAGATAACACTATTGTTGATAAATATTTAAATGCAATCTATTTTCTATTATTTCTATATTTATTTTCAAATCTATTTTTGTCACTAAAATATTTCCTCTTAATTTGTTCACAATTTCGTGAATTGTTTTTTGGTTTCCTTTATAAATATTATCACTATTGTTATCCATTTATTCTCTATATCTAGTTTTTTAGTTGTGTATAATTATTTCCATCTTTATCATAAAAAATGGCAGAATTTCAATATTTCGTAAAAGTACATTGTTGTTCGTTAAATAATATAATTCGACCTTTTCTTATCGTTTTGAAAGGCCACTTTTAATAAAATAAATAGATACAAAAACACTGTAATATAGCAAAGTTATCTATTCAAAAGAACAGCCCATTGGGACTAAACACAATTTTAATGATAAGCTTTTTATCAAACACAGAAGTTTACCATTTTAAACAATACACAGCAAAATTCAAATTCATTTTGTAAACCAAAATTCAATAGTCTTTCGGTCTATTCTCATCGAACGGCTGTATTTTGACAATAATTATGGTTACAGATTATTTATTCGCCCAAATGTCGCCCGACAACACCGCAAAAGTGGAATGCACAGAACCACCCAGGAAGAACCAAGAGCTGACCGGTGTCAGGCGGTGGATATGCCAGAATTTGCTTCTTCTGCTGACTTTGTCGGGGGTCGTCTTGGGGGGAGTTATCGGTAAGTCGGCACAAAAAACTATCGTCTTGGATGATTGATGTGTTTGTAATGTTTTTCGTGGCGAGGAATCGATGAAAGGGTTGTCTTGTCGGCACGTGGTACGATATCGTTGCCCTTGAACTTGTCTCTTTGGGTTTTCTTTTAATTGCATGAACTTTACGGTTGACGTCAATGAATACATCTATGAAAATTATTGTGCCAGAATGGAAATGGTATTGATTTCCCAAAAATTTCCTCGACGTTTCTTTACAGGTTTCGGCTTGCGATCTCTGCCCCCATCAAAAAACACAATCTTCCTCCTCTCCTACCCCGGAGAACTCTTCATGAGGATCCTCAAGCTGGTGATCCTTCCGCTGATCATCTCCAGTTTGATAGCAGGAAGTGCCAGCTTGAATGCCAGGCTGAACGGACGCATAGCAATCCGAACGCTCCTCTATTTTCTGATAACGTCGGTGATTAACGCCGTTCTTGGAGTGCTGCTGGCCACTGTCTTCCATCCCGGAGTTCCGGGACTGAAGAACGGCAAAATTGAGTCCAACTTGAAGCGCAGCTCTTCGGTTCTTGATAGTTTATTGGATTTGGGAAGGTAAAAGTTCAGGTCAAGTTCACTTTCTAAAAATAGCAATTCACCCACGAACACGAGCATTTTCGTTGATTTGGATTTGTTTTTAGAAACGTGGTCGCCGATAATATTTTTCAAGCTACCTTTCAGCAAGTAAGTATCAGGGAGTGGCGAGAGGGTTGTTGGGGCTCCTACTAACAATTTTATTATTGTCTTCAAGCATAAGCTTATCTATAACTAGGTAAGAAAAGAATAAAGTTACAATACTTTCACAGTGCCCACTGAAGGCGTATTAAAAATTAAACTACCCTCTTCCCACCTCTCTACAAACTTAGCTGGCTTCGTTTCTGCAACCAAACTTTCAACACCTCTTCCTCCACAGGCCCACACCGACTACATCAACACCACGGAGCGCGTCCTCAACGAGACCAGCGGTCTCTTCTACACCATCAACGTCACGGTCCCCGTCCTCAGATACCGGTCCGGTACCAATACCATCGGCATCGTGGTCTTCTGCTTGGCCTTCGGAACAATCCTCGGAACTCTGGGCGAAAGAGCCAAAGTCGTTATTGACTTCTTCACCGTCATCTTCGACGTGGTGATGAAGATGGTAACCGGTGTCATCTGGCTGACCCCCATCGGAGTTTGCAGCGTCATTGCCGGCAAAATCCTCTCGGTTAACAACATCGGCTTGGTCATGTCCCAGCTGGGGTGGTTCATCGCCACGGTCATCATCGGTGTCTACATCTACCAGTTGTTCATCATGCAAGCTATATACTGCGTGTTTCTCCGGAAGAACCCGTTCAAGTTCTACACGGGTTTGATCCCGGGGACGCTGACTGCGTTTGCTACAGCTTCCACGGCTGCTGCCCTTCCTGTGACTTTCACTCTGATGGAGGAAAAACTGAAGATCGATTCCAGAATCACGCGGTTCGTCCTTCCAATCGGTTGCAACATCAACATGGACGGTACTGCTCTCTTCGTGGCCGTAGCTGCGGTCTTTTTCGCTCAAATGAACGATGTGGCTTTGGGAATCGGAGAGCTCGTCACCGTTTGGTAAACTAACGTAAATAAATGTCTTTCACAATTGGAATTAAAATTTCTAGTTTTGCTTCAACGGCCGCTTCGTTTTCTTCGGCGAGTGTACCGAGTGCTGCGTTGGTACTTATCTTGATGGTGCTGACCGCCATCGACATTCCAGACCAAGATGTCTTCATCTTGTTTGCCGTCGACTGGCTGGTGTAAGTAACAATACTTAGCAACTTTAACTTGTTAACGACGTTTGTCTTTAGGGACAGATTTCGGACCACCAATAACATGTTGGGAGATTGTTACGCTGCCGCCGTTGTTGAAAAGTTGTCCAAGAAAGAACTGATGGCCTGTGATGCCATCCTGCAGGTGAGACAAATAAAGATGTGGTCGTTAGGTCAATGACGATTTTAGGAGGCTAATTTTGATTCAATGAGGCAAAAAGACTTGGAACCAACGTCTGTCGTTGTACAGCGTGAACTGAATAATGGTGCTACAACCTAAAGAGAGCAATATGTATACAAGACCTAAGAATTATTATTTTGTGATGTTAGTTTGTACACGTTTATCAGAATGTTAGCTCAGTATTAATAAACACCTTTATTTACTTACGATTATTTGTCCCTCATTTTAACCAGTACGGTCCTGTACTCACCAATCAAATCAAGGCATCGTGTGACGTAATATCGTTGCCGTTAGCAACACAACAATGGATGGCAGCTCGCTGTCTGACAGTTTACGTCATTAGAAACGTCACTGCTGTCACTTTTCGCCCAAAATTTACCCAGTTTTCTTAGTTTGTAAGTGAAACGGAAGAAAATACCGGTAATTTTCACCACGGAAAATGCCCTTCCGCTGTTAAGTTCGAAAATCGCTGCATTGGAATTTTGAGGTTACCTCCAGGATGTCGGACTTAAAAGTTGGACAGAAGGTCAAAGTGACCGGTAAGGACGTGCAGGGAGTGATTGCGTTTGTGGGGCCTACAAATTTCGCCTCCGACATATGGGTGGGTGTGAAATTGGATGAGCCCAAGGGTAAGAATAATGGTACTGTCCAGGGCGTGGAATACTTTAAGGTGAGTTACTACCTCGATTTGGTCTCTTCTAATTTGGATGTCGTTAGTGTGAAGACAAACACGGGTTGTTTGTGAAGCCGGCGCAGGTAATCCCTCTCGACGAACATGGGAAGCCCACTCGCGACGTCCCCGACAGCCGAACTCGACTTAGCAGGTTCGTTGGCTTCCCCAATTGACTCCGAATATTTATTATATTTATTTTTAATATTTATAGCGCCGGTACAAAACCCAAACCCACTACGTAAGTTGCAACGTCGAACTTAACCTTTTAACCCTCTAACTTTAAATCTGTGTATTTCTTGCTGCATGGATAGAGTGCGTCGAAAGTCGTCGCCTCAAAAAAGACCCCCTTCTCTCTCTGCCTCAAGGTATTGCTCCTTAACGTTTGCAACTAATCCTTTCTATTCGTTTAATTTGAACTATCGCTTTGTCTATTTGTTTGTTTTGTTGTGTCAGTTCGCGACTGTCTTTGGCCAGTAGTCGTCAGTCGTTGGCTGACAGTAGGCAGTCGCTGTCTGGTAGTCGCCAGTCGCTTGCAGGGAGTCGCCAATCCCTCATGGGTAGCCGCAGCCACTTGGCCTCACCGGTGATCGAGAAAGCGGAGACCGGTGACCCCCCGAGTCAGATCCCGAAACGAGCGTCTTTCGTCGAGGTATTCCCACCCATCGTCGTAGTCGCCACTGACTCGTAAATTTGCAGACGGGATTCGTTGAAACGCTGAAACCCCAATTCACCCCCGGGCAGGTGATCACTACCACCCCCACTCCTATCACGTCAGTCGACGAGAAGATCAACATCATCCAGCTGCAGCAAGAAATCGAGAATCGTAATCAGCAGATTCGGGACCTGAACGAGAAGCTCGAAACCCTGAAGATCAAGCGGCATGACGACAGGGAGAAGATGAAGGAATTTGACAAACTCAAAATCCAGTTGGAGCAGCTCATCGAGTTCAAGACTAAAATCATGGAAGTGCAGGCCAGTTTGCAACGCGAGCTGCAGAAGGCCAAACAGGACGCTAAAGACGCCGTCGAGGCCAAGGAAACGCACGCCGAAGAAGTCGCCGATCTGGCCGAAGCCGTCGAAATGGCCACTCTCGACAGGGAAATGGCGGAAGAGAAGGCCGAAACGCTGCAGCTGGAACTCGAGGTTTGCCGAGAGAAGCTCGAGGAGGTGACCCTCGACTTGAAGATACTCAAAACCGAGATGCAGGAGCGATGTGAGTAGTCACGATTGCTTTTATTGTGTCTCAATTCGGGTTTTCACAGCCGGCTCGACCTCGGCGAGCGGCGAAGAAGCAGTTTCGACTTTTGAGGTGAAGCAGCTTCAACAGCAAAACGCAAGACTGCGCGAGACCCTGGTTCGGCTGCGAGACTTGTCTGCGCACGATAAGCACGAGTACGGGAAGCTTTTGAAGGACATCGATCAAAAGAAGTCCGAGATTGTCGAGTTGGGAAAGACCAAGGAGAAGCTGAGCGCGAGGGTGGACGAGATGGAACAGCAGATTGCTGACCTGCAGGAGCAAGTAATTATTACTTCCTTTTAGACCAGTTTTATAAATAATGAAATTATTTGTTTCCAGGTCGACGCAGCGGTGGGTGCCGAAGAGATGGTGATCATCCTGGGCGAACAAAAACTGACCCTAGAAGAGAAAGTGGCCCAACTCCAAGAGGAGATCTCCGACCTGGAGGCCATCCAAGACATGAACGAGCAGCTGGTCGAAGGCAACGCCGAATTCGAAGCCGAACTCCGCGAGGACCTGGACATGGCGCGCGCCGCAGAAAAACAAGCTTTGCGCGACCGAGATGCAGCTTTGGAAACTATCGCGGATCGCGAAGCCACCCTCGCCAAGTTCAGAGAGCTGGTGCACAAACTCCAGGAGCACTCTCTTCAGTTGCAGAGTAAACTGGAAACCGAGACCAGTAAACCGGTGTCGTCTATGCCGGAAATAGCAGATTTCACCAAGATGTTCAATGAGACTAAAGCGCACACTAAGGCTATAGATTTGGAATTGCGAAGGGTGGACATCCAGCAGTTGCAGACTCATATTAAGTATCTAACCGCGTATATGCCGGAATCTTTTATGACTAGAGGAGGGGATCACGACGCGGTTTTGGTGTTGCTTCTGATTCCCAGGTTGATACATAAGTCGGAAATTCTGCTGGGGCAGATCAAGGACAAGTTTCCGGCCGTCGAGAAGTTGGATAGGGCTGCTATCTTGAAGGGTCACGCCGTGGAGCAGTTTTCTTTTAAGTGCAGGTCGTCGTTTTACATCTATGCGCTTCAGGTACAATTCACTATTTTGTATAGCACACTTAGGAAGTGTCTGATTTAATTCTAGTCGATTTTACACCAATACCATTACGCCCTGAACACCTGTAAGACCGACGCCCTCCTCAAAGTCGGCGGTTCTTTCCTCGAGATGGCGGCACACGAGAAAATCATCGACGGTTTCGTGGAACTGGTGAAGCGCGACCAGCTGGACGAAAACGTGCCGACTGAGGCCCTGGAAAAGTGCGTCGGATACTTCAACTCCCTATTTCCTGTTCAGCTAGGGCCGGAAAACCGCCTCAACCACACTCAACTCCTGGCGGATAACGTCAAGAGTCTTTTGTGCGTTTGCGACGGTTTCAACAACGATTCTATGGTCATCAGGAATCTGATTGAAGTATCTTTACCTATAGAGTACAATACGTTAGACTAATTTGGGGTTTTCAGACAAGCAATGTTGGCGACATTGGCTTGCTGGCGCAGCATGTGATTACCACTTCTGAACAGCTGCAACAGCAGTTGAAGTTGATTAAACGGCGGATTCCCCCAGACACCAGTGTCGCCAATCTCGGGCTCAATAAGGAGGTGTTTGATAATTTGTACCAGTGTTACCAACAGTCGGGGAAGATTTCCAAGACGCTGCAGGACATCGTGAAGAATGCAGTTCTTACAATGACGTCTAGCGGAGGTACATACTTTAACCTTTCCAATAATAAATTTCCACATTTCCGAATTTCAGATTATGAGAAAGGTCTCCCTCAAGACAAAATTAAAGAGCTCGCCGTCAACGCCAGTGACAAAGTCTACGAACAGGACGACCTAGGTCCCGTCCAGAGTGTCAAAAACTCCCTAAATTTCATAGTCACCCAAATAACTCAAATCGCGCAGTTCCTGCAAGACAACGAGTACGAAATCACGACGGCTGGGAAAAACGAGGAAAAGGTTGGCACCACTGCTTGTAGTTCCCCCCTGACACTTATCTTTGTAGAGCATTCCGCCGATACAAGTCCGCGCCGACTCCGTTAAAAAGGAACTAGAACAAACGAAAACCCTCACCAGTAAACTGGAGAACAAAGAGTCGGACATAAAGGAACTCCGCAAAGCTCTGAAGGAAAAACAAGAACAACTGTCGGAAATGACCATCCGAAAAGAGCTCGCGGAGAAGAAACTCGGTAATGTTAATAAAGACTACGAGTTGACCATCGAGAAATTGCAGAGGAAGCTGGAGGAAGCACACAACAACTACAAGAAGAAAGAGAAGGAGTTTGAAGAGACCTTGGATCATCTGCAGACGGATATAGACTCCCTGGAGAACGAAAAGGGGGAGATGAAGGAGAAACTGAAGCTTCTGTCCAAGAAGACTCAGATGGAGCTGTCCATGTCGAAGAGCACCTCAGGATCGCAACTGTCGTCACTACAATCATCTGTAGGCCCCAGTCTTCCGGCCGTGGTGAAGGACTCCCCACTGCTTCTACAAGAGATCGACAATCTCCGCAAGCTGTTCCACCAGGAACGCAACGAAAGAATAAAACTAGAAACCGAGAAATTGAAGAAAGACTTGGACAGTCTGACCCCATTACCGACTTTCAAGACCACACCGGACGAATCTTTGGACAGGTAAGCTCAGCCTTCACTGCGCGCCTCATCTAAACATCCCTTCCAGGTTGTTCAAAGAGGGCGCCGCCGTCAAACAGGAGATCCTCCTCGCCCTGGCCAGGCCGAAGTTCCCCGAAATCTACAAAATGAAGCCCGGAAACGGCCCGGCCGCCTGGCAAAAGCACTTCGCCGAAGAAAAAGACAAGATGTTGGATCTGAGTCGGAGGGCGCAAGAGTTCCAAACTAAAGTCGCGAAAGAGATCATCGGCAGGAAGATGGGTGGGCGCATCGAGGCCGACTTCGCGGTCTTTCCCACCAACGAGATGTCGCGGGCGCTGAGCGAGAGCAAACCGGTGAACGTCGGGTTCGTGAAGATCCCGAGGAGCTGTTTGCCTCCCGGGGAGGGCGCAGGAATCGTGAATTTGGAGCTGGATTTCCAGAATTTGCAGAAGGTGCTGCAGTCGCTGACGTGCTAAATGCGGTATTTAATAAGGTGCTTCTATATGTAGTTAACTACTAATTTATTATTGTAGTATTTTTTATTATTCATGCAATAAATTCGTATTTGATTTGATGAGTTTTATTGGCTTAATTGGGTGTATTGATTGGTCGTTGTTTCAATGAGGGGAATGTGAATAATTGTGGCGCTGTTGGGTTCAATTTTTTAAGCACGTGATGATAAAATTTGCAGTGGTTATCAGTAATATTGATATGACGGCGCATCAATCAATTTTCGCCTCACTTGCAAACTTGGGTATAAAATAAATAAAAAGTCGACATACAGGGAATTACAGGAACAAGAAAGACTAAACTAAGAAATAGTTAAAGAAGGCTATGTAAATAAAGTTATTAGATGAAAATAATAATTACAATTAATAGTACAATAATTGTGGCCTATAGAGTAATGGTACTGGACAAAGGGAAGTTAATAATTATTTCAAAATAATAATTCTCAAACAAACTCAAAATATTTATTATCAAATAATTCAAGAATTTCCTTCATATCCGACTACAATATTGAGCAGAGAAACCCGGGAGACGCTGCCAAAGCCCCACTTTGAACTAGCAAACAACAAAACGACTTCATTTTAAAAATTGATGCAACATATTGCAGTGGATTTGAGCAGCTCGGGTCCGAGGACATCAGTTGCTGAATATCAGCTTTAGATTGTCACATATTTATTCTGAATTTCTGTAGAAGCCTGCATATTGCAAAATGATATGTTATTATCCTTTAGAACGAGGTAATTTATGGAAAGATTGTCTGTTTATATATAAAATCCGGATTTTAGCTGTCAACTATAGTGGCGAAGTCGAGTCGATGAAAACGAATGAAATTGGGTCTTATATTCCCATACAAGCACCACCTTATTATCGAGGAGTTGAAGAGATGTTAAAAAACGTTCAGTTTTTTGTGTTTTAAATTATCATTTGTAGATAGAGAGGTGTAGAAATAATGAGGAATGTACGAAAAATGGTGAATGCGCCACTTTTGGAAATAGTAAAAAACAGAACAGTTGGAGGTGTTAGAGTCAAATAAAAATTCGATCAATGATGACTGTAGAAGATAAAACGAAAGAAAGGGTCACTGTAATTGTAACACCGACCAAATGCCTGAACAGTCAGACGACGCTATGCAGGATCGTGGAAATCGTGAAAAATACTTGTCTACAATGCCGGATCGAACCGTATTCAGCCCAAGAATGCATAAACCCTCCACGTTGTTATGAGTGCAATGCCGAAGGACATAAAGCGGAAACATCGCCCTTGCGCGACGTATAAGAAAGAAGCTTGTGTCGCAATTGAAGAGGACTAGCGTCGTAAAATACGGGAATAAAGAAGAAAATTAGTGCAAGTAGAAATGCCGGGGCGCACGAGAAACAACTGGGAAGAGAATTAATAACGGGTGGTGCTGTTTCTCGGAGGTCTGTGATAATATTGACCGAAAATAAAGAATATTGCACAAAAAGATAGATAGATAACAAATAGTATATATAAGACGGGAACAAAAAGAAAGTCTTTATTAAACTAGCGACCACTTTAAGTTGTTAACTATCAGTTTTAAAATGTCTTAACGATAATAAGTGTTAGGTATACCACATATAAATGTAAATAAATGTATTTTCAATAACTTCTGGAACAAAATTCCGCTACACATTATAACTTATTCCCCAAACGCACGTGGGAGTGTAATTAAAAACGTTTTGCTTTAATAACAGGATTAATAAATTAATCTGGTTTTAATAAGACCCTCCAGTAATTTACCTAATGAGTCTATTACGTAGATTAGGTAGACGTCGTCGTGTGTTCCTGGAGGCTTTTGTTGTAAATAACACTGTTTTTTTTTTTTTCGAGTGGTATGCAACCCAACATACACACGCAATACTTTTTGTTGTTGTTTTACAAACCATGCCTCTAGTTTCTCTTACTTCCATCAGTTTCTCCTATTTTGGGCTTTATCATATCTCTGTGAATAGCTTCTGAAAACGGCCAGGACCATTACGGCAACGCTAGATGAGGTGAAAGGATTATTGGTTTCAATTCAAGACGCCGACCCAACACGTGTCCATAGAGCCCGCGGGCCAATCGCCGCCCCTTCCGTCCGCATCTCCGGCGGCGGCGTCTGGAGGGGCGGCTGCGGCAAAATCGTTACGTTACGGCTCTGCACGGCTCCGAGTTCAAACTCCCGAATGAACCTGTGACGACCTCGGCGAAGCTTTGACGTCACGACGCGGAAAAATCAATCTGCAACGTTTCATTATTCTCGCACGTTGCCGGCCTCGGAGATGGCAGTTCGCCGCCCCACGGAGACGGCGGCCGCACGCGGCGACACCCGGTGAGCAGAAACGTTGCGTTGTTCGATAATGGCTCGGCGGCCGCAAATTAGCGGCGATTTTGCGAACAAATAGTGTTGTAACGACGACGTCATCTCCGAGTCGAGTGAAGTCAGTACTCAGTACGCTCGAGATCGTCGCGGAGGCGGGTCAGTGCGGTGCGTCGTCATTTTTGGAACGTGCAAGTCCACGACGATTACGTTTTCGGGCCAAACTGATGAATGTAAGTACGAGGAGTAGAGGGTCGCGTTGGGGTCGTCCGAGTGGGCCCATCTGGGCGCGCGGAAACACGCCCATGGAGCGGCGGTGACGGGCGAGAGAAAAAAACAAACAATTGCGCTGCAATCATGCATTGATCAAAATTATTCACATGGTCGTGTAGGTGGTGGATGCACTTGCTTTCTGCACCCATCGCCGTTGTCGATCTGGTCGCTCGATAAGGACGAGCTTTGAGCTTTTTTTGGACTTGGCCCGACGTTTAGGAGCACATTGACTTCGAGAGCAATCAATGTGCATTCTTAATCGGAGTCTTTATAATCAGTACCGGGTGATACAGGTCTATATTATTTTTAAAACAGATCGATTCGCATTTATCTCCGTTTAACGATTTTTAATACCGGAGCCGGTCAAGGAGTTCTAACAATAAATAATACAGCCATTCTTTATTGCCGACACCATCTCAAACAACAACAAAATGCAAAAATAGATGTTACAACAACAACATTGTGAATGACTGAAAAAATTCTACGTACATAATTTGTAGAGCTAATAGTTCCTATCATTTTGTTCACCCCTCATTAGCTTTTGGAAAACGTTCAAATCCATTTCGTAGATGTTCCTTTGCAGTCTATGACGCAAATGTTCTTCGGAAGTGCTTCCAAACTACCATTACAACATTAAAAAAATGAATAGAATCTCGATAATGCGAGTTTCCAACAATGAGGTCTATAGAAAATTATTGTTTGTAAAGCTCTGTTCTGAGATTTTTCTACATTCTGAAAACTATGGAAAATCTGTGCAAAATATTAAAGATTTGGGCACACTCTTACCTCAGGATATCTGCTTTTAATACCGGCATCCTCTCTGTAAACCCACGCTAAATTAGAAAATATTGACACAAACAATTTGTCTATTAACAAATCTGACAACTGATAAGCTAGCAGGAATTCTGCTGAAAACTTCGTTCTATATTATGTGGCAAACGGCAGATACCACGCGTTGTATTCTTGCACGAGTGAAATTGTTGTGCAGTCAATCATAGTAATGTAGTACTTGCGGAGATAAACGCAATACAATGAAAATGTATGAAATAACGCTGCGTTAGTTGCACTTGGCTATTTATAGGCTCCTTTGTGTGCATTTAAATTTGTTTAAGTTGCTCTTCGGTCTACAGTGTTATTGGTGGCTGCACGAAACAATGTGGGCGTACCAGCACAAATTATTTTTAAATTTTTCTGGTCGTATATTGACTTAAGAGAACATTGACTTCCACAGAACAATCACTATGTTTTCTTAATAAGAAAGGTATTGTAAGAACCCTAAAAGACCGCCAGTCACGAAAGAACAACCCCCTCACTTTATAATTAGTACCATGAAGTCTACATTCTTAAAACAGTATCGATTCACAATTATTTTCATTTAACGATTTGTTCTTCCCTTAACACATTTAAGCAATCTTTCAACACAGGAATTTCCGTCTGTTTAACACAATTGCGTCGCTGAAACAGATAAAACAGATACGACACTGTCAATCATAGTGAAGACAATGAAAATGTATGAAGTGACGCTCCATCAGTTGTACTTGGCAATTTATAATTTTCTCTGTACCATTGAAATTTAAATTTGAAGTTGAACCATCTCTTTAGTATCCTAAAAGTATCAATTTTGCTCACTCGTCCTATCGCTCATTTTCAGGTTTCAAAACTTTTCGATTAAAATTTCTCGGTTGGAGTTTCCACCTCTCGAATTTTATTACATGTTCAGAATGTTTTCACAAGCTTGGTCTGTGATTCTCTTTAATGGTAGCGTCTGAGAAATTATTCGGTTAATAAACTTTGGATTCGGCCACTACAAAAAAAGCATTTGTCGAGAAGTGTGATTTTGGTCATTTGTTAGCATTTTAACATAATATAAACCCTCAAGGTCTTGATATATAAATTACATCAGATCAATATTTAGCAGAAAGAATTTGGTACAAGTGAAAAATGGTGGATGCGCCGGGATTTTTTAGCTAAAGTTAATCTATGGTATTGTAGGTTTTGCTGGTTACTGCAGTAAATTTGTTTTGGGCAATCAATACTGTTTGCAAACAAGAAGAATGTTCTTAAATCCAAGTGGAGTAAATTTAAATTAAAATTTAAATATATCTATGTCGAACTCCACAAACTTTAATAACTGTAAGATTCCTAATGGTACATGTTTCGGCAGAATACTTCTGCCATCATCAGCCCTAATTTAACAAGAGATTAATGATACAATTGATGAATTACAAGAGGGGTTCTTACCTTAAAGAATATAAAAAATTATGACATTGACGTAATTTTGAACTAAATTTGACGTTTTCAAAGGGTTACATGATTTTTAAAAGATTTCGTAAAAACAACATTTTATAAATGTAAAAATTAAAAATGGATCAAAGAGAATCTGGTAAGTTTGTTTGAGTGAAAAATTAAAATAGTGAATTAATAATGGGATTATTGAAGTTATTCTGTTCATTTAAACAAGATCTGTTTTCCAGTTTCAAGGCTTTCCTTATTTCCAAAGTCTCGAGAAAATCTAATTTCCGGCCTTTATTGCATTTATGAATCAATTTGGAATTTGATGGTGAAAAACTATGTTTCGTTATTAATATACAAATTAAGCTGCTCTACTTGTGAGTCATTCTACATAGGTCAGACAGGTCGCAAAATATCAGACCGTATTAAAGAACATTTCAGGCACATCTATAACAACACAGATCTTGATCCTCCACCATCAACACCTTCTTCTTTCGCCAATCATATATTAATAACGAAACATAGTTTTTCACCATCAAATTCCAAATTGATTCATAAATGCAATAAAGGCCGGAAATTAGATTTTCTCGAGACTTTGGAAATAAGGAAAGCCTTGAAACTGGAAAACAGATCTTGTTTAAATGAACAGAATAACTTCAATAATCCCATTATTAATTCACTATTTTAATTTTTCACTCAAACAAACTTACCAGATTCTCTTTGATCCATTTTTAATTTTTACATTTATAAAATGTTGTTTTTACGAAATCTTTTAAAAATCATGTAACCCTTTGAAAACGTCAAATTTAGTTCAAAATTACGTCAATGTCATAATTTTTTATATTCTTTAAGGTAAGAACCCCTCTTGTAATTCATCAATTGTATCATTAATCTCTTGTTAAATTAGGGCTGATGATGGCAGAAGTATTCTGCCGAAACATGTACCATTAGGAATCTTACAGTTATTAAAGTTTGTGGAGTTCGACATAGATATATTTAAATTTTAATACTGTTTGCATTATAAAAAATATTTTCTTTTTAAGATCTCATTTTTGATAGTTTTATATTCCTTAAAAATAGTTCAAGATCAACTTGGATTTTTATGAGCACTAACACGGTTTTATGAGCTATAACGATTTTGTTTGGTCACAACTACACATCGTATAAAGTGAAATTAATTACAAGAAGCTATGTCGACTACTCCTGTGTTCTTGGTAATATTTTGGTAAAAGAATTGTTGCCTGTATACTTGATATATCAGCTCCAAAAAGAAATCACAAACTCTTGTAGACAATAAGTTTACATTGTGAATTAATACGGAGACACTAAGGAGGTACGTAAAAATGCTCCTTTGTTGATTCCCAACAGTTGTGTCTAATTCTTAATGTGAAAGTTAGAGAGAGCAATACAACATTTATAAATATTTTAAAATCAACACCGAACAATTAATATGCGTCCTCGGGTTTGTTTTTCAGAACTGAAACATGTGTCACATCCACTTTAATGCGTTGTAGTTTCAATTACATTGAGTTATGGAGCAACAGTGCAATAACATCGCCTGAATTTACACAGTGCGATCTTGAGAACACCATGTCAATATTTTCCTACTCAGTGTTACAAAATTAACAATTATAATCTGAAAGAAAATTAGATTTAACTACCATTCGTTATCTTATATGCATCAGACGGCATTCCATGTTTTGTTTCAGTCACGGAAGCACACACTTTATTTTTTTTTTATGCGCATTTATTGCATACAAAAACCCTTTGCACGTTGCGGAATTTCGTTCCCTGCACTCAAAGCTCTAAAAGTTATTATTTGCATGTGATATTTTTAACGACGAAAAATTCTAGTTTGCAATTTACCCACACGTGCGTGATTTTCCCAGTTTCTGGTATCTATCGTCGTCACAGCATTGCGTGACTGTTACTTTCCACCTGTGAATTAATTTCTCAGGTTAAGAGGTTGTAACAAGGGCAGTGTCATTGTTTGCTATTGCTCGAGCTTGTGTTAACAGGGAGTGATGATATGCATTATCGGATATAATCTATTCAAGAAATATGTGTGACATTATTTCCTGAATGTTAAAATAAATTTTGTATATAGTAAAATCCCCTACGAGACAAAAAGGATATGGAAGTATTCATCACCAATTTTACGGCCGACTGAAAGTGGAACACACATCGTTGTGGCCTTTGAACTAAATAAACTTGGCCCAGACATTCATTCTCAGAGTGGGACTCAAATACTCCAACACTGAGTACGTTCATGAACTGATCGATACAAAGAAAAAGTTGTTTATTTACCAAATATAAAATTCTCTTCTTAAACTAACTAACTAACTTCCCTAAGGGAATACTGTCAAATAGCCTTCCTTTAGCCTTTATATCTATAAAGGCTAAGAAGATTTAAAATAAGCGCAGGTAGTATTTATTTCAAAATGTATTTATCCCGGCGCATCCACCAGTTTTAAAACAAATTTTTGTCCTTTCCAGGGGGCCGTGTTGTAATGGCCATCGTCGCCGCAGCGTTCGCCGGGGATGGATAATGAACAACCCCACCAGGAACTCGTCAAGTGCGTGGTGGTGGGCGACACTGCCGTGGGAAAGACCCGTCTGATATGCGCCCGTGCTTGCAACAAGCAAGTCTCCTTGGCCCAACTGCTCGCGACCCACGTCCCCACGGTATGGGCCATCGACCAGTACCGCATCTACAAGGACGTCCTGGAGCGCTCCTGGGAGGTGGTGGACAGCGTGAACGTCTCGTTGCGGCTGTGGGACACGTTCGGCGACCACGAGAAGGACCGGCGCTTCGCCTACGGCCGCTCCGACGTGGTGCTCCTCTGTTTCAGCGTCAACAACCCGGTCTCGCTGCGAAACTGCCGCCTCATGTGGTTCCCCGAGATCCGGCGCTTCTGTCCCAGCACCCCGGTGCTCCTGGTCGGATGCAAGAACGACCTGAGGTACATGTACAGGGACGAGGCCTATTTGAGCTACTTCAGGGACAGGAGTCCCTTTGTGAGGGCCACGAGGAAGAGCGACCTGGTGATGCCGGACGAGGCGAGGGACGTCGCCAGGGAGCTGGGGCTGTTCTATTACGAAACGTCGGTACTTACATATTACGGAGTTAACGAAGTGTTCGAGAACGCCATCAGGGCCGCTCTCATCGCCCGCAGGCAACAGAGGTTCTGGATGACCAATCTCAAGAAAGTCCAACGTCCCCTTTTGCAGGTGAGTCCGAATTCAAAAGTAGTAGCGGACCGTCAGTGCGAGATATTCGAGAGGATGACCAGAGAACGTCCGACCACGTACACCACCTTCTCAAGGTTCTGATCTTTACAAATTCCCGAATTCTCAGGCTTAATTTCTCAAGATTTCAAAATTTCTCAGGTTCTGTCCCCTCTTTCAACATGTTGCATACAACGTTTTTATCTGCGAACAAGAAAAACTATAAAACTGAGAGCCTGACAATATGAGGTGCTCCCACTCGTTCATCGTTATCTCTGTTCACTGTTTCTCTTGTCCTTTTTCTCTCTATTGATATAGTTCCACACCCCCTTCTCTGTTCTCTGTTCTTATAGTCTCTCCCCTCCTTTTGTCTCTTCTTCTCTCTGCATGTCTCTCTATATGTTCTTTTGGCTCTTAGAAATCCGCTTCTGTTTTTTGTCTTACCATTCATTTTTATTTCTTGCTGCTCTACCCCTTATTGCTATTTCTTTTTTTGTCGCTCCTTCTTCTAATATTTTTTCATCCTATCTTCCCTACTTCTTGTTCTGCGAATCTTGCGTTTTCTATCCTTCTCTTGTACTCTTCCACTCCTATTTCGTACCATATTTTGAACATCACCTTCTTCTGCGTCACCTCTGTTTTTTCTTCTCCTCTTTTCTCTTGTCTCTCCCTTCCTATACTTATTTGCTTTGTATTTGTATAAATTTAAGTTCCTAATTTTCTATATAGCTTCCAAACACCATGCCAGGACTGAAAGTGAGGTGTTTATTGTGAGTGTAGCTCGCTTCGCTCGCGTATTAAAATTTATGGGTCGGTTGGTGTACAGACGATTATACAAAGTTCTGTTTTAAATTTAAATGTTTCTGCGATTTCCAGAGTACATATTTAAGGTTGAATTTTGTATATTATACCATTCTGCAGCGGCTGTCGGTTTCCAACCACCATGCCAGAATTGAAAGTGAGGTTTTAATAACACGTTCGCTTATTAAAATCCATGGGTCGGTTGGTATACAGATGGTTATTTAAACTTTGTTCTTAAATGAATTCATTTTGTGATTTATTTCTACAATATTTCGAATAGAATTTTCTATATAGCCTTTTGCAGGAATGGGGGGGGTTCCAACCACCATGCCGGGACTGAAACCATCTATACAAAAAAACGACACGTAGATTTTAACGAGCGAGCTAAACTTATTATTAAAACTTTCCGTTTTGGCATGGTGGTTGGAAGTCGACAACCGCTGCAGAAGACTATATAGAAATTTCTATCCAAAACGCTTTAAAGATCACAGAAAAACAGAAGAACTTGTATAACCATTTGTGTAACAGAACGACCCATAGATTTTAACACGCGTTAAAAAAAGTAGTATGCTATAGACAAAATTCTGTCCGCAACATGTACTCTGGAAATCACAGAAAAAATTCCATTTAACAACAGAACTTTGTATAACCATCTATACAGTCTGAAATAGTAGATTTACTTCTACTTTGTAACTTATTTTTCTTGTATTAGCAGCGCTTGAAGATACTTGAATAATTTTGATGAAGCTTCTTAAACTCAAAATATATTAGGATGCATTTTAGTCAAGTGGAAATTTTATTCATTTGAATGCTTCTTTAACTTCAAAATAAACCAGCATACAAACGTTTATTTATATCTCTTGAACTTCTATTTTTACGTCTTATTTGTACTTTTTTAATTAGATCTTGATTACAATTTGTCTGGAATATCCTATACATATTTATCAGTTTTTTGATGGATGGTGTGTCAGGGACATCGACCATATTTTGTGACTGTATGTGACTGTGACCAAATCCAATCGATAAGTTTATTAACTCCCAGGTTAAAACCCACAAGAGACCCCACCTTCTGGTCCAACAAATGCTTTACTGAGATTGCCAGTTGTTTTCATGTTCGATTAATATATCACAACTTCTTTTTTAACGATATTGATAAAAATATCTTCTGTACTGCGTGGTGAGCGAGGGCGCTGTCGCGTTCGTTTTATATATTTACTTTATTTCCCTCTTGAGAATCCTCAAAGTCTTCAATCTTAAAAAACTTGATACATTCTACAGAACTCTGCAAACATAGATTTATTTTTATTTACATTTTCTGGTAAAAGGCCCCCTTCAAGCCGCCCCCGCCCATGAAGCCTGAGGTCCTCATCGTCACCGGCTCCTACTCGGACCACATGCACCAGCTCTACCTGGGCCGCGCCCACACCGACGTCGTCCTCGTGGTGGGCTCGGTGGGCTTCCCCGCCCACCGGTTCGTGCTGGCGGCGTGCAGCCGCGCCTTCTACCGTCTCCTCGCCGCCGACCTCATGGCCCGCAGCACCAGCGACTCCAGCATGGTGAGCTCACTGGGCGACTTCGCCGACGACACCGAATGTCTGGTCCGCGCCGAACAGAAGACCTGCAAACGAAGGGCCAGCTGCCAGGCGCTGCCCTCCGCCAGAGATCTGGACCATCCGGCCTTCCACTGCATCCGGAACGTACAACCGGAGGGGCAGACCGTCGTCACGTTGAGCAAGCTGGTGACGCCCGCCGCCATGCACCAGTGTTTGCAGTTCGCGTACACCGGGACGGTGGACAGGAGCGCCCTCAATCTGCAGGAGACGAGGGAGGCGGCCGAGTTCCTGGAGTTGCCTCAGCTGTTGATTCTGCTCACGAAACATCCGTTCGTGGGGCCGGATCTTCCGGACGAGACGTACGAGAATTTCTTGAAGAGGAGGTTGCAAGATATCTGTTTGGAGCAGGGGTTGTTCGCCGATGTGATTTTCGAGCTGGATGACGGGGCCTGTGCGGCCCACAAGGCCATGTTGGCGGCCAGGTGCGACGTTATGAAGGCCATGTTTAGTGGAGATTTTAGGGAGAGTCAGGCCAAAGTTGTAAGTTCAAAGTCGGACAAGTTGAAAAGAAAAATATTAATCACAATAAATTATAATTTCTATTTCCAGATTGAGTTCCCTGGGGTTCGGGAATACACGTTTCACAAACTGCTCTGTTTCCTGTACACCGACGAAGTGCCGGCGGTGTCCGCTGTCCGCTGCATAAACCTGCTGGAATTAGCAAATCGGCTGTGCTTACCACGACTCGTCAATTTGGTCGAAAAACGCGTTATCGAAGACTTGGAATGCTTGCAACCTTCGGAAGCCATCGAACAATGCTTGCGACTATTGGAACCCGTGAAGGTATCCCCGATTATTATGGTAGAAAAACCGTTGTGAGCAACACATGCAAAGAATACAGTTATTATTTTTATTAATACCTCTATAGTAACCCACGATGAATTTTTCAGTTGCACAACGGTCACCAGCTCGCCGAATGGTGCATGAACCACCTGTGCGTCAACTACAACAAGCTGTGCAGGATGTCGCCTCGCAGCTTGCGCCTCCTTCACCCCGACAACCAGGCGTACCTCGTGGAGCACCGATGGCCCCCCGTGTGGTACCTGAAGGATTACGACTACTACCAAAAGTGTTTGGCCGAGCGGGACAAAGAACTCAAACCGACCATAAAATCGACATCGGGCTGTTTGTGTTTCTCGCGGAAATCGGAGTCGGATCCGGCCCTGTCCTCCAGCCAACTGTGAGACTGTTTCCAAAAACCATTTGAATCATTCCATCGGTTCTCTCTCATTATTGTCTTAACATATTCGTAGGATAAGTGCAGTTGCCACGACGTACGAGATGTGGCGACGCTGCGACCTTGTTCTTCGTGTCGTTGGCACACCCTGTATATTGCACATGTAGATACGTAAGTACATAAACGACTAGACTGACCTTGGATAGGACTATCGTGTAGGTAGGCTTAGGGGCGCCCCAAAGCAGCTGCTAGAGAGTTTTAGCAACATCAGGGAAAGAAGACAAAAACACCTATTTTTCTACATGTAGTAGACGCGTCAATTTTAGTTTTAGGGGAAATTAGGTCCGTCTAGTCTTTTCGACTCCATTTACTCTATTGAAGAATTTTTCTACTCGTGTGCGAATATTGAAGATCAGTGTCTCACTGTATTTTTATTTATTCGTTTTAGGACCAACTAATCGGTGACGGGTTTGCTGCTCCTTATCAGGCAGACTCGCCATTTTATGTGTTCTCTGATTATTTTTTTATTTAGCGTGGACTATACAGTGTTACGTTAGAGTAGTTTTTAGTCGATTGTACAAAACAGCACCGGGAGATCGAAAGGAAGTCAGTATAGCCTAGATCCAGACGAGTTTTAACTTTGCTTTTGCTATCTCGATTCCTAGGTAACACCAACGTTGTGTTATAAAATTTATATTCCACTATGCTTACCTTACAGCTTATTCATTGAGCACCCTTCAAAACTTCGCACTTACCATTTCAGACGCGTGTGGAATATAGATTTTATCGATATGTCCCATTTACGTTAAGGCAAAAGTATAGGAAGATGTGTAATTAACCCTAAAGAACATCTACCTTATCAACAATCATGTATGTGTGCAATAATTATTTGCTATTCTAATAAATATTTGTATTAAATGACACCGGCTCAACTTTATTTCTCATGTTTAAAGTGGGGAACTGGTAATGTAGCGTTTTCAAAAAAACTATATAAAAATTTATTCCTTAACTTGAACCTACAAATCTACAGCTAGAATCTTTATTTCACTCTTGAGCTCATCAAACAAATCCTGATAGTCCTCGTGGGCCCGCACCAACGCCAACATGCACCCCCGCAGAATCCCCATAGAGGCCCCCAAATCCTTCTTACTGGGGACGTAAACGTAGGGAATATCCTTGTCTTCACAAACACCAGGCAAATGGCACATTATATCAATGGGGGTGACATCCCCTGCAAAGATGACAATGCCAGTTTCGCCTTTGCGAATTCTCTTCTGGACGTCCTTCAGACCGTTTCGCACGTACGTCTTGTGTTTTGCGGCTGGAAAGAGACAAGCTCAGTGCTGTATCGATACGGGGCCGTCAGTACTAACCTTTCTTTACGAGTTTGTAGCATTTTTTGGTTAATTTTTTCGAGGCCATCGGCTTAGAGATAGCGTTACACTGTTGGACCTTTTCGTCGTGGGTGAGTTCTTCGGTGGGCTCCACATCCATGGGTTCCGCCTTTATTTCACCCATCGTGGGTATAAATTACGAAAACGTGGTTTGTCGATATAAACAGAAAATTGAGGTTAGAATGGATGTTTGTTGCCGGCAGGGATGCCAACTATATTCAGTTAAACGCCCGACACACCGGTCTCAAATTCTAACCTCTCTAATTAGATTTTTCTAAGTACCGTTTGTAAGAAGTTACAAAAATGGTTGTGAGGCAATACAACCAGGAGCTGGAGTATTTGGAGAAACTCAATCCCTACTGCTGGCGCATAAAGAAAGGCTTCCAGCCCAACATGAACGTGGAGGGTATCTTCTACGTCAACAAGACCCTGGAAAAACTTATGTTGGACGAGCTACGCAACGCCTGCAGGCCTGGCATGACCGGGGGCTTCCTCCCGGGGGTCAAGCAGATAGCAAACGTGGCCGCTCTACCCGGCATCGTTGGAAAATCAGTGGGGTTACCAGACGTCCACTCCGGCTATGGTTTTGCCATCGGTAACATGGCTGCATTTGATATGGGCAATCCAGAATCTATAGTGTCCCCTGGGGGAGTGGGTTTTGATATTAATTGCGGAGTGCGTCTGTTGCGCACAAATTTATTTGAAAAAGATGTCTTGCCCGTGAAGGAACAGCTGGCACAAAGTTTGTTTGACCACATTCCTGTGGGGGTTGGTTCCAAGGGGATCATCCCTATGAACGCGAAAGACTTGGAGGAGGCGCTCGAGATGGGCATGGATTGGTCACTGAGGGAGGGGTACATCTGGGCTGAGGACAAAGAGCATTGTGAGGAGTATGGGAGGATGTTGAATGCAGATCCGTCCAAGGTCAGCATGAGGGCCAAGAAGCGGGGGTTGCCGCAGGTAACTTGCCCTTTTATTGTAATGAATATGTTTGCACTATTCCGATTTTAGCTCGGCACTCTAGGTGCCGGCAACCACTACGCTGAAATCCAAGTGGTCGACGAAATCTACGACAAATGGGCCGCCTGCAAAATGGGCATCGAGGAAAAGGGCCAAATCTGCGTCATGATCCATTCTGGAAGCCGCGGTTTCGGCCATCAAGTCGCCACCGACGCCCTGGTCCAGATGGAAAAAGCGATGAAAAGGGACAAAATCGAAACGAACGACCGCCAGCTAGCCTGCGCCCGCATCCACTCTGCAGAGGGCCAGGACTATTTAAAATCGATGGCGGCAGCTGCCAACTTCGCGTGGGTGAACAGAAGCTCCATGACCTTCCTCAGTAGGCAAGCTTTTGCAAAGCAGTTCAATATGGCCCCGGACGACTTAGACATGCATGTGATCTATGACGTGTCGCACAACATTGCCAAGGTGGAAGAGCATATCGTCGATGGAAAGCCGAAGACTTTGTTGGTCCATAGGAAGGGGTCCACCAGGGCCTTCCCGCCGCATCACCCTTTGATACCGGTGGACTATCAGTTGACGGGTCAACCTGTCTTGATCGGGGGGACAATGGGAACCTGCAGCTATGTGCTGACTGGGACGGAACAGGGGATGTTGGAGACGTTCGGGTCCACGTGTCATGGGGCGGTAGGTATATTTTGTCCCGGCGCATCCACCACAATTAATTTATGTCTTTAGGGAAGAGCCCTGTCCCGGGCAAAATCGAGGAGGAATCTGGATTACACGGATGTATTAAACAAGTTGGAACACATGGGCATCTCGATCAGGGTGGCGTCCCCAAAACTCGTTATGGAGGAGGCCCCTGAATCGTACAAGAACGTTACCGATGTGGTGGACACTTGTCACGCCGCAGGGATCAGCAAAAAGTGTATTAAATTGAGACCAATTGCTGTAATTAAAGGATAATCTCAATTCAAAATTATAATGGAACTGAATAATGTATTACTTTTAAAGATGTATTTATTTTTATTGTAAATAAATGAACATTGTTTATACTTAAAATCCGGGTTTCAACCGTTAATGTAATAAAGATGTATCGAATTAAATAAACGGCTTACAAATAGCTACAGTGTGATCATACCCACAAAACACTTTCTCCCCGTATCCCCCCAGCGACACCTTGAACGGAAAAAATTGGTCCTTCTCACTGCCCAACCCCAAACAACTCCTCAAATTTCGCCCCCACGCGTAAATGTCCCCCAAACTCGTAACCGCCATAGCATAGCTCAACCCACAAACCACATCCACCACTTTATTATCAGGCTGAAAGTCATTCCTCCCAAACAACGTCTGTGGCAGCTTTATTGGTTTGGCAGACTGCTGCACTTGGGGTCCGGCCCCTAAAATACCGTACCCCCAAACGAAAACCTCTCCACCGTCATTCAGGGCGATACAAAACGACCCCCCGGCCGCAACAGTGGTGATTTTTCCCGCACGACGCAGATGCTCGATATGGGTGGGGCGACTCACTTGCTGGTCCCCGTTCCGGGTGGCGATTTGGTCGTACTCCGCGTTGCCCCAACCGAAGACGTCGCCCTTGTCGTTCAGAGCCAAGACGAAATCGGACCTCGAAGAAAGTTTAACGATGCGTTCCGACTCGATGTCCCCTTTTACTCTCCTGAAGCGACTGACGTTGTCGAAAGTTTCTAGGCCGGTCTGGCCGTCAGCCCCCCAGCCGCACGAGTAGACTGCACCGTCCTCCGTGAGGGCTAAGGTGTGGTCCTGGCCGCACTCGATATCTTTTATGGCTTTGTCGTCGATTTGGGGGAGATGGTTGATGAACCCGCTGCGAAAGTAATCTTCATCTGGGATGATTTTTCTGCCGCATTGCCCGTAAGAATTGTTACCTAGGAGGAACAAACCCTCGTCGGTTAGAGCCAGCAGGTGTGCTCTGCCGGCGGCTAGCTTCTTTATTCGAGTTTTTTTCGGGTTTTTAAACGGTAGGTGTACAGGTTGGGGGAAATATATGATTTCTAGAGGGTGGCCGCTTCGAACCTCGTGACGACCGATTTGGGAGTCCGTGTTCAAGCCTGTGCCGTAGAGTTTATTTTCGGATTTCGTGTCCACTGCGAAGGCGGTGAATCCGAAACCGCAAGCTGCGGTTGTTACCTGGGTGTGAATAGTAAAACTAGAAGAAAAAACTGGATAGTGGCACACTTACCGGGTATTTCTCAGCAAACCCCAAACGCTTGGGATGCCCCAAAGCCTCCCTTCGCAGCGTGTTCTCATTCTTCTTCAAATAAGGCACCCCCAAAGCCCCCGAGATCAGGTTCCCCCACACAAACACACGTTTGTAAGACTCTTTTGAGACCCCGTATTCGAAAACTGGCAATTCCTTGGCGCGATCGGGATCGATGGGGTACTTCCGTCTCATACACATGCATCGAACATCGCCCTTAATTTGTATCGTCCTTTTGAAATTATTTAACATTTTTCTTATAAAACATAACCTCAATGATGACAGTTGTCACGCAAAGGGGTCCGTGTTGTCACGTCAACATTAACCTCAAAAAATTAGACATGGTTTGAACTTTAACTGAAAACTGTAAACAAATAATTACAAGATGAGTCGCCTTCCTGAAGATAAAACCGATCTGCAGATTCAGCAAAACGTGACAAACTGGCAGTCAAGTACCGACCCTTTGGCCCCCCTGACTGAGGAGCAGTTGGACCTGATCTATCAGGTCAGGGACTTGGTTAAGAATCAGACAGACAGGGAATCAGTGTTAGAAGTGCAGTGTGATGAAGCAGGACGTAAGCTGCCGGAGATTGATACCAACAGAGCTTACATAAAGTGGATGGTGGCGTCCGAGAATGAGATTAAACATGAGAACTTGAAGGAGTACCAAAACTACTACGAGATACTGTGTGAGCAAAGTTCCAACTGCCAGAAGTTGTTTGATTGTGTAAGTTGAGGATTTCTATTCTTTTTGAGCATTTATGTCTTATTTTTTTGTCTTAAACTCCAGTAAGTTATGCAACACATTAAATACACCTGTAATGGAAACACCTTTTATTCACAAATTAAAGACAGGATTTTTACTTCTTATTGACCTTCTCAGCCTAATGTAACAGTAACACTAATGTCTTCACCAAAATGAAACCCCAAACCTTTTCAGGCAAATGACACATCAAACCTGCTCCAAGAACTCAGAAACAAATACCTTCAAGTCACCGCAAAAACCGACTCTTTGCACAATCTGAGTGAACAACTGATGACACACCAACGCATCTTGAAGGAGAAGAAAAAGAGTCTGAAAGAGAAGCTGCATTACTTCCTTATTTTCAAGACTACCCAGGACAATGTGGAGAGGTTTTCTAACAAGGTCAACAGTGAAGATTACATTGAGTTGTTAAACAACATTGACGCCGCTATGGAATATCTAGCTGATCATGTATGTGTTAAGTCTCCTGTTACTGGTTTAGTACTCTAACTATGCATTTAGATGAATTTCAAAGAGTCCAGAATATACAAAATGAAGTATGAAAGTCTGCTAGTCAACGCGCTCAATAAGGTCTTCAAGAGCGTCAGCGGCGTGATTGTGGAGGCCACGAGGCAGGTCCTGGATGTGGACTCCAAGACCAACATTGTTTCTTTAAACCCCAACAGTACTGAATCTATGGACACTGCTTTCTCTCTGTATTACGGAAAATTTCAGAGCGCGGCCGCCAAGGTCAAGCTGATTCTCACCCATTTGGAAGAAAAATCCCAAAGAAGCGAGCAGTAATTTTCAGTTAATCGAGAACAATTGTTGGCGTCTTTAGCGTTTCCTTTTTTAGGTACCAGACTGTGATTATCGACTGTCAGAAGTTCTACGTGTCTCAGCGGCTGCCGATTCTGAGCACTGCTGTTTCCAAGGGGCTCTCAGAACTCAAGGAGAGACACAAGAACGACTATAGTATTTTATTCAGGTCTTGCGGACTTTTTATCATGAAGACTTGTCAGGACGAGGCGTGTTGCTATCAGTATTTTTTCAGCCATGGTTCAACAGAGCTAAAGTAGTAGTTAAATTCTTGATCAAATACAGTGTGTATCTTTGTCTTTATAGCGATTATTTGGGGAGTCTATGCCAACATCTGTACGACACTTTGAGACCCAGTCTGATCACGATTAATCACGTGGAAGTCCTCAGCGAGTTGTGCGGGATTTTGCTGAAAGAGATGCTATCAGAAAAGATGCAAAACAACGTTAATTTGTTTAAGTATGTGGAGGTGGTGCAACAGTTGCTGCAAGACGTTGAAGAGCGGCTGGTTTTCCGCACCAACATCTTCTTCCAACACGATTTGCTGTCTTACAACCCGTCCCCGGGCGACCTTGCCTACCCTGAAAAGCTGGAACAAATGGAGGTAAGTTTCCCTGGTTTGATGCAGAATGATTGACTCCGAAAATCCAACAGAACATTACGTTGGAACTGCAAGAAGTTCGGACCGACTCACGGGCGTCGGCGGTGTCTTTGGAGTCACAAGAGGTTGCTAACATCAATTCCGCCAACCCCATGGCCCAGTTGAGGTCTTACACTGGCAGTGAGTGTTAACAAACGTGTGACTTCTCAAGGTTCGGTTTAGATTCGCCGGCAGATCTGCACGGAATGTGGTACCCGACAGTGAAGAGGACATTAGTGATTTTGTCGCGGCTGTATTTCTGTCTAGACCGAGAGACCTTCCAGGGCCTGGCGCAAGAAGCTCTCTTGATTTGCATCCAGACGGTCCAACGTGCCGCTGATCTGATTTCCGCGCGTAAGGTAGTGATATTCAGCTTTGTAGCGTAGAGAGTACAAAATGTTTTCAGTCGGAAATCGACGGGCGTCTTTTTCAAATCAAACACTTACTGATTATCCGGGAGCAAATCGCTCCTTTCCAAGTCGACTTCACCGTCAAAGAGTTGAGTCTGGACTTCAGCAGCGTTCAGAAGGCAGCCGTAGAATTACTCGGTAAACGCGATCGGCTATTTACGTTAGGGAGCAACAACGCCCTTTTGGAGTTCCTTTTAGAAGGGACGCCACGGGTACGGGAGTATTTGGTCGATTCTCGGAAGGAAATTGATAAGCAGTTGAAACAAGCTTGTGAAGCGTTCATCAACTACGCCACTGGTGTTCTTGCAGGGAGTTTGCAGCAGTGGAGAAAAAGGGTATAGGCACTATTGTTTTTGCTTTGTATTAAAGATGCGCTCCCCCCAGGCGGAGCAGTTCCTCCAAACCAAGCCCACCGATGGCGCGACCATAACGCTCCCCCAACAGGAATTCGGTAAGGCGAAGATTGCAGCTGCACTCATCACCGAAACGCTGAAAAACATGAAGTTGAGAGTGCCCGAGATCCAGAGGTCGATGCAGCTGTACTTGGCAAACCGAGAGACCGAATTTATTCTGTTTCGCCCCATCAAGGTGGGTACTACTATTAGTAGTGTTGATACTGATGTCCTGTTTTTAGAACAACGTCATGAGCGTGTTTGTACAGTTTGAACAGACGCTTAGTTCGGGGGGATACAGCGAGGAGGAGCTGCTCCTGATCGCGTGTCCTTCGCCGGAGCAGATAAACGTGCTTATCTGCTCGGTGTCGTTGACGAGCGAGCCGGAGTTCAGTGTGAGCAGGCAGACATAAATGCTAATGAGTCAGTTCGTTTATTATTTCGTTTTGTTCCATTTCGGTTTTCTGTAAGGAGTTCAGTTGGATTTTCAGGCGTTCCAGCTCGACGGACTTCTCCGTGATCAACGCCTGGAAGCAGTTTTTACGAAAATGTGTATAAATATAAAAGTGTTACTTGGAGTTGTTGTTGGTTGTTTTCTTTCTGTTTTTCCATGCTTTGGAGTACGTTCCGGGCTCCGATCGCTTGGATCTTTTGCTTCTCGACTTCCATCCCAAGGAGCTCCACCATTTCGATGAATTTGGTGGAGATCTTCTGAAATTCGTCCATCTCTACAACAGTAGTGATTACAATCTTGACAAAATCACACAGGGTGATTACTCTCAATGTAAATTTGGCACTCCTCCTTCAAGTCGTTGGTCTGTTTCGAAATCTCGGGCTCCAAGATACAGACCTTATCGACTTCATCGAAAAATATTCCTTGTTTGGACAGGGATTCCGACATTTTGATTACGCGCTCTAGTTTGAAGCGCGGTTGCCATGGTGACGTCGCATCGTCAGTCCTGCCAACGTAAAAATCACCAACCTGTCCTGTCAAACAGTAAAAAAACAAAAACACAATTGGGAAAATGGTCCTCGATAAGAATTAGTTCTAACACCACAGTTTGGCGACTACAAATTGCTTGAATGTTGAAATCTGAAACCCAAACAATGTCGGGTAAGACTGTGATCAAAGGCAACCCCTCACAATACGTCAAACTGAACGTGGGGGGTTGCCTCCACTACACCACCATCGGGACCCTGACGAAACACGACACGATGTTGCGGGCGATGTTTAGTGGGCGCATGGAAGTGCTGTCCGACTCCGACGGTAAGCATCCCCCACATTTCCCCAAACAGGAACTCAAATCGATTTCTAGGTTGGATCCTGATCGACCGCTGCGGGAAGCACTTTGGGGCCATTCTGAACTTCCTGCGGGACGGAAATGTATCGTTACCGGAAAGTAGCAAAGAAATAGCGGAACTGTACGCCGAGGCGAAGTATTACTGCATTGCAGAGTTGGCAGAATCGTGCACCCAAGCACTGGTGAAGAAGGAGAGGAGTGACCACGACCCCATTTGTAAAGTCCCCCTAATCACGTCGCAGAAAGAAGAAGAACTACTAATTAGTTCAACCACGAAGCCCGCCATCAAACTCCTCATTAATCGCCACAACAATAAGTATTCATACACCACAACTTCCGATGATAATTTATTAAAGAACATAGAGCTGTTTGACAAGCTGTCTCTGTGGTACAGCAACAGAGTGTTGTTTCTCAAGGACGTGATCAGCACCAGTGAAATCTGTTGTTGGGTCTTCTATGGTCACGGCAAGAAAGTGTCGGAAGTCTGCTGCACGTCCATCGTCTACGCCACCGATAAGAAACACACGAAAGTTGAATGCCCCGAGGCCCGAATTTACGAGGAGACGTTGAATATACTCCTGTACGAAAACAGGAACGCGCCGGACCAAGAGTTGATGCAGGTGACCACAAGGGGGACCGTGTCCGGCATGTCGTCGTACACTAGCGACGAGGAGGAAGAACGCTCGGGATTGGATCGTCTGAGGTCGAACAAATCTAACAATCAAGCCTAACTAATGTGGTTCTTGTACAAGTTGGTTGGGTTTGGGCCACAACTGTATTAGTTTGTTTTGGTAGACTTACCAAGAATTTATTTTAGGAAAAACCAATTAAACTTTTTGATCTCTTTGCTTTTATATGAAATGTGGCCTAATCAAGGACTAATCTGTACTTGCACAAGTTGTGATAACAGAATTTTATAATGGTGTGGTTTAGCACATTGCAGGCTGATCTAACTGTAGTTTTTGTTGTCTAAAACTTGTTTTGTGATCTTTCATTTTTGTTGTAATATCTATGTACTGTAATACTAAAAAATAAAAGTGTAAACACATTTTAATGCATAAAAAATTTATTTTTGGGTCAACTGTCTCTTGACCTCAAAAGCAATAACGCTCAACGCCGCCCCCACGTTTAAACTATCAACGTCGTTGCTCAGCGGTATGTTCAGCCGAACTCCCTGTGTTTTGAGGGCTAATTCGTACGAGTCTCTACTAATACCCATCGTCTCACCCCCGATCACCATCACAATGTTTTCTGAACTTCGAAAATCGACCCCATAGTAAGGCAACAATGGAACCTGCTCTAACACATCCACTAGACCTTCTGTATTTTCTTTACTATCAGAGACAACTTTATTATCAGCCACAAACAAATTCGCCCCTTCGCCGATGAGATCCTCAATTTCCTTCCATTCAACCCCTTTCCTAATTCTCAACTTAAAATGGGCACCTACCGAGCTCCTTAAAACTTTACTGTCCCACAGATTCACACAGCCCTTGGTTAGGATCACCTGGTGGCACCCCACGGCGGCACAGACTCTCAAAATGGTGCCCAGGTTTCCAGGCTCTCGGATGTTGTCACAGATGATGGTGATTGGAAGGGGGTTCTGGGGGTTGTAGTCTGCTAGATTGGGTACTTTGAAGATTCCTGTAATCAGAGTTGTAATAAATTGGCGTGGCGAGTTTGGACATCACCCATGATTCCAGGCGTGGTTGTAAGGTCAGACCACATCTGCATTTCCCTGTAGGGCATTTTGTACAATTGGGCCCCGATCTTTGGTAAAAAAGGTTTGAGGTATTCGACTTCGTCCTGGCGGCTGAATATGATGTACTTCAAGTAGCAGCCGCACTGCAGGGCGTCCTTGATAAGACGCTTGCCTTCGAGAAGAATGAGATCCTTGTCTTTCTCTTTTTTAGATTTAACATCTGACAGTATTGTGCTAAAATTATGTTGTTGGGTTATTCTGAAGGGGTGGTAGGTGGTATTACCCCACTCGCTGGTCGTTGTTCTTCATTTTGGTGTAAATAAAATTTCCATCTTGGTCTATGACTGTCTCCAGCATGTCAATTGTGGACTTAACCTTACTTTTTTGGTTTGTTGCAACCAAGGGGGCTTTCGCACGTTTGGGCCCACTTTTGTATTTTAGCGGCTCCGTTTCCGCCCCCTGCATCTTTTTGGTAGTTTTCCACGTGGGTTTGAGATCCCCATACTTGCTGAATAGGTTGTCTTGGGGGGCCTTCAGAGTTTCTTTTTTTTCAATTTCCTGGTATTCTTCTGGAGTGTAGACTTTCACTGGTGTCCGCTGGCTCCACCGGGGGTAAAATCGCACCTGATTTGCATAAACCCTCGCTTTTAATATCGTGTTCACCGCAAACCCCATTTCATTAATGTGAGGTTATATAAACATAACCTAAAAACACAAGTGTTAACGATTCAAAATAAAGTGTTGTTACAAAATCTATTAAATGGTTTATTACACAATTTTGCTTCGTAACAATGTTAGCCTAATGGGTTCGATTAATCAAAAGAATTTAAAATAAATACACAGAAATACAAATCAAGACTACAATAACTTACAATCGAGGCGTCCTGAGACTCACCTAAACTAAATAATCTGAAGTTGACCAAATTAAAATTAACAATACATGACCATGCATATTAAAATACAACTATTGTACAAATCTATAGTATATTACCACCACAGTGCTCATTTTAACTGAAGGCACCTACACCATGGCGTCTCATAACAAAAATATTACAGATCATGACAAATTGAGATGTCACGATACTGTCAAAAGGAATAGAAATGTCAGGTTTACGCCGGCGTGTCGATCTGCTCTTGTGCGTCAGTCTTTGCCCTTTTGGCCTCGCTACCCGCCGGCTCGGGGGTCGCTGCCCTCTTGTTACTCGTTTTGAACGTGACGAGGACACCGGTCATGTTGTCGCAGCCGATAGCGTCGACGATAATATCGGGGGCCAAACAGTGGTCGAAAATCTGCAAAGAAAGTTTGTACATCGGTACTATGAGTAACAAAGACTCACTTCTTCGCATATCTGCGACAACTTCTCCCGCCCTTCTAAGAGCCTCGGCCTGATGAAGTCCACCACCTCTTGACTAGACAGGGAATTCCAGATTCCGTCACAAGCGAGGAAGATGAATTCGTCTTCGGCGGGATTGATGGTCAAAGTCTTGACATCCGGCAAAGAGGTGATGCTTTGTTCGCGATCTGACAACTCCTTGTTTAGTTTGTAGGAGTGATCGCCGATTGCCCGAGACAGGTTCAGTCCTCCGTTGACGCGGCCTTCTCGTGTTACTTTATCGCCTGCTTTCTTGATCCTCGTTAGCTCGGGTTCGTCCTCGGGCTTGTGGTCGAAGCTCATTTCTATCGCTTTTCCCTTTCGACATACGATGCATCGGGAGTCCCCGGCGTTGGCGACGTACAACTCGTTGCCTTTTAAAACGGCCACGACGGCGGTGCACCCGCTGTCCAAACCTGGGCCTTCTGGGCGGTCGAGGGCGAAAAACGGGCTAGCACCCACCCCCTCATCGTCGTCCTCGTCATCCTCCTCTTCCTCCTCCTCATCATCGTCGTCGTCGTCGTCGTCCTCCCCGTCTTCGGAGCTCTCGGAGACGTCTACGGCAATGTTCACGCCTTCCTCCTCGTCGTCTGAGCTCTCTTCTGAAATGAGGCTCTTAGGACAGTTTAAATTAATCATACAATTACCTTTAGGCTCTTCAAAAGTTTGATCCTCTTCGTCGGTGTTGTCGCTGTCCTCTTCCTCGAGTTGCAGCCAGTTCTTATATAGTTGTTGTGCATTTCTTTTGGGTCTGGTGTTGGGAGGGGTCTTGACAGGTTCAGGTTTGATGACGGCCTTTCCTTTGCCCTTTTTCGAAGGAGTGCCGTTTTCGACAGGTGTTGACGAACTTGTGACGTCACTTTTGGTAACGGGGGTGGAAACCTCGCCGTTCTGGATTGGGGCTTCATCCTTTTTCTCACTCGGAGCGGGGTCTTCAGCTTTAGTTGCTGTCTCGGCCTCACTGTTGTTGTCTTCCCCGTTTTTGCCTATACAGAAATGGGGAAGTTTTAGAGCGCTAGGGGCTTCGAGAAAGTCCTTTGTACCCTTAATCCAATAGCTATAACTACTTAATGTTTACTAAAACTACAAATATTTGGGTTGTTTCTAGCCAGTAGTGATAGTTGTACAGCTAAGTGTTAGACCAAATCTTACTTGTCTCAGCCTCACTGGAGCTGCTCACGCCATCCCCGCAAGCTTCTCGGCTGGAGCCGCTCGAACTGGCCCCCGACGACGTCCCCACAGCCGAGTCACTGTCTTTCTTCGTCCGCAAAAAGGACGACTGGACCTCCTTGTTTCCTGCATTCAAACTCGATGTGTACTTTTCTATGACTTGTTCGATCGGCATCGCCGCCTCCTCGTACAGGTTGTTGACGTTTTCCTCGTCCTCGCTCTCCTGCGCTTCATTGCCACGAGCCATCTCCTTAAGCACCTCGAGGATCTCCGGGGTCGCTATCAAGGCGTCAAACTTGAGAAAGCCGTTAATCAACGCGTCCTCGATTTTGCCCTCTTTGTACTCGTCGGTGTTCTTGATAAAGTCGGGGAGCTTCTTGGCGCAATACTCGGCCACCTCGTGGCCCCCATGACCGTCATAGACCGCGAAAAACGCCGTGTCGGTGTCGTAGTCGAGAATGCAGTTGTGGGCGTCCTAAAAGGGCAAACTGGTTGTGCAAATGTGGTTTTTGGGGCATTTAGCTCACCTCTTGGCTGAGACGCCAGCCTTGCATGGAACTCGCTCCACAAATTAATTTGTCGCTGCTTTCGTCCGTGGACTCCTTGTCGGTGATGGGCGCCCTCAGGTGGTTACCCATTGTGGAAATTTATTCTAAACCGATGCTGCAACGTAAGTTTTTTTGTATATTAAACAGGACCGGTGTCGAAATTAAGACTTCGTTATTCCATGCTGGACCATTTTTACAGATGCGTTTGACAGTTGCCGACAGATGGCGCTGGGGATAGGCGCCAAAATTACGCAATTGCGTGGTTCGGCGCGGAGTTTGAATAGTTTGGAGACTCAACAAATCCACTTTGAGTACTTCAGAAACATACAAACACCAAGAAAGCGGCACCTAAAATATTGAGGCACAATTTTAATAATCACATAAATGACAGTGTTTTGACAGAATGTCAGTTTTTCAGTGATCAAAGTGGTGAAATTTAACAAAAATAACTTTCCTTCCATTAGGGGGGTTAACTCTTTTATTACTTTATTAGAAACCTCCTTGGTTGAAAATGTAGTGTTCCGAAATTTATTTATGTATGTAAAAAATGAATGAAAGTTCTCATCACAGGCGGCTGGAAATAAATTTCGAAAATCAAGTAGCAAGTTCGCCACAAATGTCATTTTTTTACAAGAATCATCAAAAAGTGATAAAAAACAGGTTTTATATCATTTGTGACTAATAAGTGCTATAATAAACAACAAAAAGGTACGTGAACAGTATAATTAAATTAACCGTTTTATGTATGTATGTATTACATGTTTATGCAGTATGAACAACAAACCGTTACGTCATTAGAGTATTTTTTCATATGTATTTTCCACGCTTGAAAATTAAGCTGAAACTCACAAAAGTTTGAATAGTTTCGGCTCCCGGAATGCCAAAACTTGCTTACATTTATTTTTGAATCCTCTGATTATACAGCAAGTGTCTCTGGTGCCTGTGCCGGTTTTAGTGCGATGTAGGTTTCTGGTGCCGGCATAGCTGATTAGGTAAAGAAATTATGTTTCAAATAAAATAACGACACACGAGTGTAAATTTATTTCTTTTTTAAAATTTTTACAACTTGTCAGTAATTTTTTATACTCTAAAAAATGTCAATTGTTCATTTGCTCCACATTTTTTTGAAGTAAATACTTTGTACAGTCCTACAAGGGGCGTCTGTACCTGAGTAAGGGTTTCTCCCTCCCCACCAGTCGTTTTCAAATTCATACCATTTTAGTTAGTTTTTAAGCAAGTCTGTAAATAGCTTCCGTTGGACATAGTTGTCCTCCGTGTGACTCAATAAATATTATTAATATGTTTAAAGAGTGACTTATTCGAACATACGACCCACGGGTCTAACATTGGTCCTTCGAACCGGATCTAGTGCGAACAAGTATAACAAATCGCGAGTTCGGTAACAAGCATCATCGGCAGCAGTGGTCGGAAACCCCTACAAAGAGTGCGCCACCCCGAAGATCGAAACCCAAGACTCGAGAAAACGCAGTCCGAGACAACGTCCAAGGCAGGTCCTCCAACATCTCCGAGGTCCATAACGTCGTCAGGTCAGTGTCTCTCTTTATTCCTAAATCATTCATAATTCCTATTCACTGAATACAAGACAGCTTCGATTCGCACTAAGAGCCACAATTCAAACTCATTCAAGTCAATTCATGCATACATCTCAAAATAATACATTTAAGCAATAATTGCATTTACCCGTGTAAAACACTTACTCAATAAATCAACATTTACGTCTAATTAGTCTCAAAACGGTCTCAAAATGACCAAACTTGACGATGCAAAAATCAAAATAAACACTGTTAACGAGAAATTAAAAAGAGTAGAGGAATTTGTAAAAGCTTTTGATATAACTAAAACTAGTATTAGCCGCTTAAAGGTGCGCCAACAAATCCTTGTAGATATTAGAAAAGAATTTGATGAAACACAATACGAGTATGAAACGTTAGATTCAAAAACGCAGGAAATGAAAGAAACTCATCGTGCTGCACGAATTGCCTTTGAAGACAAATACTGTGACATCATGGCTGACATGATAGATACTATCGATAAAACCGAAAATTCGTCTCAAAAACACGTATGTCAACCCTCTACTTCTCAGAATAAATCGGTCCCGAGTTCATCTAGCGATATTAACGACGTAAGTTTAAAGTTGCCTGTAATAAATTTAAGCACTTTTTCGGGGGATTTTAAAACTTGGACTAATTTTGAAAACTGTTTTAAATCCGTTATTGATGAAAACAAATGTCTCAACAACAAACAAAAGCTGCAGTACCTAAAATCCTGTCTTCGGGAGGAAGCGCTGCGCGCGGTCGAATCATTAGCTATAGAGGACGAAAATTATACCGCGGCATGGAAAATTTTGGAAGATCGCTTCAAAAACACCCGATTAATAGTACAAGATCATGTGATGTCAATTTTGAATGCCGACACCATAAGTAAACAGTCTCACGTCGCCTTACGCGAATTATTAGATAACATAACGATGAACATAGCGGCACTAAAAACACTAAAAATACCGGTCGACTCATGGGACGCACTTATAATCCCAATAATTGCAGAAAAATTAGATTATAATACCAAAAAGGAGTGGCAAACCTCCCTTGATACGTCAGTACCTACCTACGACCAATTCAAGAAATTCTTAGAAAAACGTTGCACGGTCTTAGAATCGTTAAATAACATGTCAAATAAGCCGTCAAATCAAATATCATCATCAAATAATTCATTTCAAAAAACAAATCATCAGTCTCATAAACGTACGTTAGCCTTAGCTGCTACGAATCAAAGGCCAAGCTCTTTCTGTTGTGCTTATTGTAAGGCTTCTAAACATTCAATCAATCAATGCACCGAATTTATAAACCTATCAGTTCAAAGTCGAAATGAAAAGTCTAGATTAATGAAGCTTTGCTTGAATTGTCTTCGAAACAATCATATCACGTCAGCATGTCGTAGTACTACAAATTGCCGTTATTGCAATAAAAGACACCATTCATTATTACATTTAAACAACAATGAACAAGCAACCCAAAACCAGGTGGATGGAAACGCGGCAATAACATTATCTAATCACTCACTTTCCAAATTCGCAAATAATACCGTAGTCTTAGCCACAGCCATTGTCCTAGCAAAAAACTCAAAAAATCAATTCAAGCCATGTCGACTATTTCTTGATCCGGGTTCAATGTCAAATTGTATCACAAGGGAAATGTCTAAGAAATTAGGTCTTAAACCGCATAACGAGAACTTTGAAATTAAGGGTGTAAATGGCACTGCTAGTACTGCCACGCAATCTGTTTTAATTGATTTAAAATCTAATCATAATGCGTACACTGTGAATAAACTTAAATGCATCGTGGTAGACAAAATAACCGAGCAAATACCATTGGTGTCAATAAACCCGGGTGCATTGGAAATTCCCTCGAATATTAAATTAGCCGATCCAAAATTCTATGAAAGCGGAAAAATCGACCTTCTGTTGGGCGGCGAGCTCTTTTGGTCCCTTTTATGCATTGAGCAAATTACTCTACCATCGGGACTAATTTTACAGAAAACCCAGTTCGGTTTTATTGCCGGCGGTCCCTACAATAATTCAAATGGCCAAAACAAGCTACCAATAAACACGACCGCCTGCAATTTGTCGGTAACAACAAGCATCCGCAATAATACTTTAGAAGAACTAAACAATAAAGTCTCTAAATTCTGGCAAATTGAAGAGGCAGGTATAAATTCATGCGAAAAACAAATCTTATCTACGGAAGAAATTCAATGCGAAGAACATTTCAAGGCTAACACAACTAGGGATATAAACGGTCGTTTCGTAATCAAATTACCAATTAAGAACAATAAATTCAACATCGGCGATTCAAAAACCTTAGCGTTAAAGCGCTTTTACAACACCGAAAGAAGGTTCCTAAGAGACCCAGATTTAAAGTTACAATATTCCAAATTCATCAGCGAGTACATTCAACTGAATCACATGCATTTAATAACAGAGATTCCTCATAAACCCACCGTTTATCTACCACACCACGGGGTTGTGAAGGAATCGAGTACGACAACGCGACTTAGGGTAGTGTTTGACGGTTCCGCAAAGTCTTCAGATGGTCACAGTTTAAACGACAATTTAATGTGTGGACCTACAATTCAACGCGATCTATTTTCCATAGTTTTAGAATTCAGAACATTCAAATACGCATTAAATGCTGATATCACCAAAATGTACAGGCAGATTCTAGTTCACCCTGAGGATAGAAATTATCAACTAATTTTTTGGCGTGATAACTCAACTGAACAGGTCCGCTCATATGCGTTGTCAACTCTAACTTACGGAACGAAGCCCGCGAGCTTTTTAGCAACGCGCTGCCTAAAGGAATTAGCCGATATCAATTCAGACAAATTTCCTAAAGCTTGCGAAATCATAAAAAACAATTTTTACATGGACGATCTGCTAACAGGATCCGACTCAATAGCAGACCTAATAAAGCTTAGAAATGATATTGTTCAAATTCTTAAGCAGGGTCAATTCGAATTGCGCAAGTTTCAATCAAACGATACCAGAGTTTTACCCATGACATGCGAAAACAATGAGCCAAGATTGATTGTCCAATTAAACAAAAACGAGCAAACAAAAATTCTAGGTTTAATTTGGAACCCTAATTCGGACACATTAAATTATAATGTAAACGTAAACGATATTCCGCAAAAGGTCACAAAACGCATAATATTATCAGTAACGTCGCAAATTTTCGATCCACTCGGACTTATTGGTCCGGTAATAATGAAAGCCAAGGTCCTATTACAACAATTATGGGCATTAAAATTGGGATGGGACGAATCGGTTCCTATGTCCGTTCACTCAGCGTGGACCGAAATGATAAATGAACTACAACGATTAAAAAACATAAAAATTCCACGCAGGATAATTTCTCACTAAGAAAGCAGAATCATGGAGTTGCACGCCTTCTGCGATGCATCGCAATTAGGTTACGGTGCCGCGATTTATTTGAGAACCTTAAATGAATCGAACCAGTACGATACGAGACTTATTTGTTCAAAATCCCGCGTTTCGCCGATGAAAACCCTAACTCTCCCGCGGCTCGAGTTGTGTGGGGCCCTACTACTCGCGCGTTTAGTAACAAAAATTAAAAACAATGTATCAATTAATATCACGCAACAATATTTCTGGACTGATTCCAGCATTGTCTTAGCCTGGATCAACACTCCGCCAAATTCCTTAAAAACCTTTGTTGGAAATCGCATCTCGGAAATAACATCATTAACCGCCCCGCAAAATTGGCGACACGTTCGGTCGGAACATAATGCAGCCGATGTTTTAAGTCGAGGAGCATATCCTTCTAATATAATTGAAAACAAGGCTTGGTTTAACGGACCATCCTTTTTAAAGGACGAAGAACACCAGTGGCCACAATCAAACATCAATATTGGCCAAGTCCGAATCACCGAAACGCGCGCTCCCGAGGTAATATGTAATTTAAACATAGAAACAGCAGTCTTTCAAAGATTTTCAGAATTTAAAAAACTACAAAGAATCACGGCTTGGATAATGAGGTTCATAAAAAACTGCAAGGGCACGGACAAAATTTTAACACCAAACTTATCAAGCGACGAATTAAAAAAATCCACACTGACGATTGTACGGGCTGTTCAAGGAGCGGTCTTTCAAAAGGAATTTTATTTATTAAATAACAAAAAACCGTTAAACGAAAATTCAAAATTGCTACCGTTGAACCCATTTCTTGATAACCAAAACATCATACGAGTCGGTGGCAGGTTAAAAAACGCAAACATTAATTCTGATGTAAAATATCCGATATTGTTACCAAAACGCCACTTTGTAACAAAATTAATCATAAAGTACACACACGAACAGCAACTTCATGCTGGCCCCCAGGGCACGTTGGCAACGCTTCGCCGACAATATTGGATCATGTCGTCACGCAGTGCCATACGACAGGTGTTACATCACTGTCACAAATGTTTTAGGACAAGGCCCGTAGTATCAAAATTTAAAATGGGCAACTTGCCCGCTCACAGGGTTCAACCCGCTCGCCCATTTACAACGACAGGTATAGACTACGCCGGGCCCTTTAATATCCGAGAAACTAGAGGACACTTGACTTGGGGAGTAAGCTGGTGAATGCCGGACGAGAGCGTTACGAAAAGTGTGATCGGGCGAAGCGAACGGAAGTTTTAATAATAATTAATTCATAAAAAAAATGTTTGCTTTAACGGGATTCGAACCCGCGTCTTTAGATTGTGAATTCTCGCTTCACTTCATAGAGCCATTTGCGTGTGTCATTTTTGCATGCAATTGCGCTAGTTATCTTAATCGCTACACATGATTGCCGACTTTTCACTGACGACAAACTGAAACATGCATTATCCAATACTGCAGACGGTATTAATTCAGGATTCTCTAGCTCCATTTATAAACTTACATAAATTAAGAGCACTTTTACAATGGCGAAATGAAGTTTTACTTCAGTCGTGTGGTCTAAAGCACACTCGTTTTTTTTATATCCATATTCGACCTTCGAAATTTCTGGTTGATCTAAAAATGACTGACAGCAGTTTTCGTAACTCATTCATGCATCCTGTTGCCTCTGAAAAACACAATTTACACTAATGAACCTGGAATAAGATGGCAGCAAATTCTCCCCACAAAGTTCAGGAATAAAACTGTGACCCTTCAAAAATCCATGTAGAAACATACTAATTTCTGAAATAATGCCAAAATGTACAAAACTGTAAAATTATGAAATTAATGTCCTTGGAAAAGGTGTTTTGAGATGACTTAAAAGCAATTTTTTTTTTTGGAGCATTTGCGCTTACGACGAAGAATAAAGGATGAAGGCTGGAGAAGAAAAAGTCATGCACAAAGAAATAGTAGTTATCTACCACCAAAAGTGATCCAGACAATGTGTGGTCGTCCCACAATTTTGAAAAACAGCCTTTCTAGAAACTAGACGAACAAATATTATACCTACCCCTATTTTTATTATTCGAAATCAAGGGTTTTTCTAGGTAAAAAAATAAATAAGTGAATTAAAAAAAACATTTGCCTTTCTGTGACGTTAACACGGGACAAAATTCACAGTTTTTAGAAGCCCAAATTAATGAGAAACGCACGAACCAATGAGAATGGTCCCCCGAAATGACGTCGCAAGAGGCGGTAAATGTACAGCGTTTGAAAATGCTAGCCTAAATTGTGATTTTTAATAAGCTCTATTATCTCACAAAACAGTTTTATTAAACAAAACACGGTTTAGAGCTTCATGTTATTGTTATTCATTTTCATTAAATTTTGACTGAAAAGTATTACGTTAACAGTAACAGTTATACCATTGTACACTGAAACACATATTGCTTGTTTTGGAATTTTCAACCGAAATATTTCAAATTTCCGGGCTTTTCCTCAATTTTGCTCGCTTTCCAGAAATTTCTACGAATTTCTATTAAGTTTTAATATTTATTATTTCAGGACAAAGCATTTTATTGATAGTAATCTATATATATAAAAACTAGCTGACCCGGCGAACTTTGTACCGCCTCAGAATCAATAAATGTTGTGGCAACTTATTAGCTGAATTAAATTAATTTTTTTTTTATAAAAGGATAATGCCCACAACGCCATCTACTGGCATTACCGGAACCAGCATACAACGCCATGTTTATTTTTGTTTCTGTCATGTATCAAAGATGGCGTTATATACGGATTCTATACAAAATGTAAGAGAAAATTGTTTTTGTTAATGTTTCTGATGTTTTAATAGTACTTCGCCCTCGAAAAAAGTCGGTCAATCCATTCTTGAGATATCATCAAAAAATTTGTGTGTGGAGTCCACGCGCAACAGAAGTGAAACTTTGGAGTTTACTCCTTAAAAATCGATTTTAATTTTTAAAGCCCGGTACGACAAATTTTGGTGGCCGGCGTTATTTCTTATTGTTGCCCTGTGCCAGGGGGGGCTTTGTTATTGTCGTTGCACTGTACTTAGCTCCCCGCCCCCTGTAATTTTTCCGATGTTTTAATAGTAATTCTGCTATTCTGGGCGTAGGCAAATCCAACAAATGAAAGATTATAAAAATCGATTGAGCCGCTCTTGAGTTATAAACCCAAGGCAGCCCCCTGAGCCCCCTGTCCATGGTTCAACAGTTATTCTGCTAATGGGGGCGGAGACAAATCCAACAAATCAAATACCATAAAAGCCCTTATTAAGTCGGTCGAGCCAAAAAATCGATCCAACTCAAGGGTCCCACTGGGCCCCAATGTTCATGTGAAAAATACTTTACGACCTGTTCCCATACCTATCAAATATACAAAAAAAAATCATAAGAATCGGTTGACCCGAAAAATCGGTCCAGCCCAAGGGGGCACCCTGGGCCTCCATGTCTATGTGAAAAATAGTTTACTACCAATTCTCATACCTACCAACTATACAAAAAAAACAAAACACAAAAATCAGTCGACCCGACAAATCGGTCCAGCCCAAGGGGGCCCTCTGGGCCACCATGTCTATGTGAAAAATTGCTTACCACCTATTCTCATACCTACCAAATATCCAAAAAAAAATTCATAAGAATCGGTGGACCCCCCCTGGGCCCCCATGTCCATGTGGAAAATAGCTTACCACTTATTCTCATACCTACCAAATAAACAAAAAAAAAATCATAAGAATCGGTCGACCCAAAAAATTGGTCGAGCCTAAGGGGCCCCCCTGGGCCCCCATGTCGATAAAAAGTATCCTATGTCCTGCTCCTGGTTCTAAGCTACCTCCCCACCAATTTTCAGCCAAATCGGTTCAGCCGTTCTTGAGTTATAAATAGTGTAACTAACACGACTTTCTTTTTATATATATAGATGAATCGTCGTTCGTATGTCACGCTAAAACTCAAAAGCGGCTTTACGGATTTGAATAATTTTTGTTTTGTTTTGATCGACATAATCCGGGGATGGTTTAAAACTATTTTTCACATAAACATGGGGGCCTAGGGGGGCCCCTTGGGCTAGACCGATTTTTCGGCTCGACCGATTCTTATGATTTTTTTTTTGATAGGTATGGGAATAGGTCGTAAAGTATTTTTCACATGGATATGGGGGCCCAGAAGGTGCTCTTGAGCTGTACCGATTTTTCGGTTCGACCGTTTTTTATGAAATATTTTTTTTATATTTGGTAGGTATGGGAATAAGTCGTAAAGTATTTTTCACATTGGACATGGAGCCCAGGGGGGGCCCTTGAGCTGGACCGATTTTTAAGATCTTTGATTTGTTGGATTTGCCTCCGCCCCGAATAGCAGAATAACTATTAAAACATGGACATGGAGGCTCAGGGGGCTCCCTTGGTTTTATAATTCAAGAGCGGCTCGACCGATTTTTATGATCTTTAATTTGTTGGATTTGCCTACGCCCCGAATAGCAGAATTACTGTTAAAACATCGGAAAAATTACAGGGGGCGGGGAGCTAAGTACAGGGCAACGACAATAACAAATAACAACACCAAAATTTGTCGTACCGCGCTTTAAAACTGAAAACCGATTTTAAAGGTGTTTCTCCAGTGCCATGTACATTTGTGCCGGTCGAATAAATTTTCAAAAATAAAAAAGTTACATTCAACGGCGAGCGGAAATGTACATTGTTGTCCGCCGTTGGATTTAACTTTTTTATTTTTGAAGATTTTTCGTTGAAATTTTGGTGACCTGTTGATAAAATATAGATCTTTGCAGCTGCAGAGTGATTTTTTGAAATTTGTCAATTAAAAAAATATATTGCGGGAAAACGTACTTCGACCGGCAGAAATGTACATGGCACTGAAGAACCCTCTTAAGGAGTAAACTCCAAAGTTTCACTTCTGTTGCGCGTGGACTCCGCACACATTTTTATATCTCGAGAATGGATTTACTGACTGTTTTCGAGGGCGAATAACTATTAAAACATCAGAAAAATAAAAGAAAAAAATGTTCTCATACATTTTGTATGGAATCCGTATATAACGCCATTTTATTGATACATGGCAGAAACAAAAATGAACATGGCGTTGTATGCTGGTTCCGGTAATGCCAGTACATGGTGTTGTGTGCATTATCCTTTTATAAAAAAAATGAATTTAATTCAGCTAATAAGTTGCCACAACATTTATTGATTCTGAGGCGGTACAAAGTTCGCCAGGTCAGCTAGTTAACAAATAATTGTGTGTGGGTCCACACTTCCTATAGTAGTCGGCATTCTAAGCGAAGAACATTTATCTGGTATCTTTGCAATCCTCTTACTTTAATCCGGTTACAGCATTCTAAGCACTTTTACGTTAAATTGGCACTTTAAGTTCAATAGCTGAGGAACGGCAATCGGTAATGATAGTTAGCAACTTGCACAATTGGAGTTTGAAGAGTCAGATCTAACAATTATGAAGGGATCCTTGATATGGAGACGGTCTCTAAAATGCTGAAAAATTCCAGCTGCGCCTCATAACCTTTTTATCTTTTGTAGACACTCGGAGCACCAAGAATGCATTCTAAATTAATTTTTTTGTTGTTGTTTTGCAGCTCGCTTTTATTACTACCTCCCGATAGTAACTCGTCCCCATCTAAATAACCGAGTCTCGTAAAGTGCACACTTTACTTTATACCTCCCATTGTATCGTAATTATAAGATCAATAGTTACGGACCTAATGCACTTCCTTGCTCTAGCACTCCGATAAATTACTTACTTCGCTTTCCAGGCTGCATCCTTCTTAATGAAAAATTCCAGAAAGCCAGCGTAATTCTTCCAATTTTCCAGAAAATTAGATTTTACTTTTAGCGGATATTTTATCTCTCATAATCTGTGAAATTTTTCATTTGATTTCAGACAAAATAAAAGTTTCTGCATCGTGAATTTTTCATTTTGATTTTAATCGTTTAGTTTGTTTTACGTGTTTCCTATTCGCGCCAGTACTAAATCTCGCTACAAGCAACGAAACGTAAAAGTGCTCCAACGTCTTATAAAATATGAAAGTGCAGGATGAGAATGGTCGGATTTAGGTGTAGCTTCAAAGAAGTTATTTCCGGTGATATAGACTTGTGGATGCACTCTATTTTGAAGTGTTTTTTGTCTTTAATTTATTACTTGACAACGTAAATAATAAAAGTTGGAAGTTAGTCCTTGCATCCAGAGGTGATGTGCTCTATGCACATTAATATTCCATACATAAACATGAAGTGAGCACAAGATGAATAATTCAGGATCGTTTATGAACTAGTCCGAGCTCCACGACAGGTTTCAGTTTGAAAGACGTATTTTGATCGGACCGCAATTTTAAATTCGACAGTCAATTTTATTGCTTAAAAATAGATTGCCTTTCGTTATCTGCAGAAAACTTTTAATTGAGTAAGTACGAAAAGTGCAATTTGCCCCTTCAGAGGTAAACTCGTGTTTTTTCTTATCGCGAAATGAAAACGTGTAGACCCAACGTGTAAAGTCTTCTTTTTTCACTCGTTTCATTCCCGACCGGCCTAATTACTTTACTTACGTAGCGTTGTTTCGCTTTGTGGACGTAAATAATGGAAATTGGACCATATACAGTCTCATTCGGAAAGGAAAACGAATGTGAAATAATAATGGTGGATGCGTCGGGCAACGAAACCTATTTTTCTCCGGTTTCGACGAGTCAGCAGCAAACAGTGGAATTTTCCGAATCGGTCAGAGATCTTCAAATGCAGCAGATTGCCGATATTGTCAGCAATCCGAAAAATGCAACGTCGTCACATCAAAGGGTTGCAACTGGACCGACACAACAGCCTTTGTTCTACAAAGATGGGTAAATTTAAAATTACGACCTTCAATAAAAACTGTTGTTGCTGTAAGAACAACATGCGACGGGTATTGTACAGGGCTGGGACGGGTATTTCAGGTAGAAACTCACCTTTGTAAAGCTTTATCAGCTATGACGAATTACGGACAGCATAAAGGTATTGTTGTTACTGTTTATTTAGCAAACGCCATCTTTTTCTCATAATTTTACATATATTATAACAATATAATTCAACAGCGAATCTAACGTAAAAAATTCTCCGTCGTCGGTGGTGTTCTAAACCCAATAAAAGCCAATAAAAACTCCCACACGCGAAATTAGCATTCCACCAGTAAGAAAGCGATTTTATGACCAAGTGAAGGGTGAAAAACACGAAGGGAATTTTCCTCGGCGCTTATTAGGTTTTTCTGCTGTGCGAGTTTTATTCATGGAAAGGGAAATCCTGTCTGTTTTGTTTGGCCGCTTTTTGTGGGTAATGTTAAACAGCTTTGCCCAATTCGGTTACCGTTGGTTATTGCTTTAAAATATATTGCGTAGGGAGGACCAAATTGAAAAGCAACAACGGCCGGGCCTGAGTGGTGCGCTTTTGGGGATTAAAGCAGCGAGGGCAATTTAGTTCCTACAGAACAAGATGCGATAAGAAGTTAAAATTTCTGCCATATGTGCCATTAGTTTTTATTGGTTTTAATTTTGACGAATTGACATCAGTGATTGAATATCTGAAATCTCAATAGTTCAATAATTAAAAATCAAAAAATTATATAAATTCTGAATTTTATAAAAATCTGTCTTCTAATTTGTGAATATTGTAATTTGGTATTTGGAACATTTATCAAGTTATTTATTTATTGTACCAAACTTTCAACTCTTAGATCTCACCTCTTTAGCCAGGGGAGCCACCCCCTTAAACAATTTCAATGGCATTGGGGTTCGTGTGATACATCATTTTAAAGCTTATTCAATTCTCTAACCAGATCTACTTTTATCGATTTGTTTCTACAAAAAAGCATGAATTTGTTATTTTCCAAATCAAGAGTAGGTATTTTATGTAGATTTGGAAAATAACAGACTCTTATACAAGAGATGAAAATTTGGTACAATTTGGTCCAATTGGGGGGGGGGGGGGGCGATTGGTGTACAAATTTTTTGTTGGGACGCCCTGTATTAGATTAGATTAGATTGGGTTTGGGAGGCGGTCTTCTGGGCCTGTCTCCACCGCGACCATTGAGGTCTATTGTGGATCCTCCATGTCTTCAGAGAACGTCGTCAAGTTTGGTCTTTTTGATTAGACTCCAGAGCCTGGACAGCGATCCCCGCATGTTCTCTGCACTTGGTTTTTCCTCGCCGAGTATTTAAAACCTTACTTACCTTACTTACTTACTTACCTTAATCTGCACAGGTCTTCTTCTGCCAAGCCTAGCTGGCTCAGATGCCTATTGAGTCGGCTGTGCCCCAATCTAACTATTATTCTCACTGTCCTACGGTCATGACTTAGGAGGTCTGCTGTTAGTTCAGGTTTTCTCCATTTAAGGAAGCATTTTGCCTGTCTCTGTCCTGGGGTATTCTCCCACCATTCCTGAGATTTTGTACGGATCCACCTGTTTATTGTAGTCCTGACCGTACTTCTGTTTATGCCACAAAAGGGTTCCGGGCCAATTAGGGGGCTTATCGAGCCTGCCCTAGCGAGCTAGTCCGCCGTTCCATGGCCCTTGAAACCAGGGTGTCCAGGTACCCAGTCAAGGAATAATCTATTCCTACTGCCCACTTCTTTTAGAGAGCGTATGCAATCCCATATCAGCCGTGAATTTATCTGGAAGGAATGGATTGCTTTTAATGCCGCTTGGCTGTCAGAGTATATGGCGATCGTTTTGCTTTGCACGTCATTCCTTGATAACTCCTTCACACAGTGGTCAATTGCCACTATCTCCGGTTGGAAAATCGTTGCGAATTGACCTAGGGATATCTGGATCTTCTCCTTAGATTTTTCCCCGTAGATCCCGGCTCCAGTCCCATTTTCGGTCTTCGAGCCATCGGTGTACCAAACCAGTTCAGCCTTGACAGGGGGACCTTTGTCCCAGTCTGCTCTTTCTGGTATAATGAGTTTGAAAAATTTTTTTCAAAGTTGAAACGTGGAGTCATTGCATCACTGGGCATCCCGAGAACGGTATCCCTCTCTTGCTCCTCCCAGAGTTTTAGGTGTGCCCCACCGTGCCTCTGACCGATGGGTTTTTGCCCCTGCTTTAGTCTCTACATGACGACCTTAGCTTCTCCCTGAATGTGAATGTGTAGTGGTGGCAGGTCCATCAGGACTTCCAATGCCGCTGTAGGAGCGGTTCTCATGGCTCCCGTGGCGCTCAGACATGCAAGCCTTTGCACGCCGCTTAATAGCCTTATCCCCCCTACTTGCAGCGTCTTTGTCCACCACACCACTGATCCATAGGTTAACATGGGTCTCACCACCCTTGTGTACAGCCACAGAATCATTTTTGGACTCAATCCCCAGTTCTTTCCGCATAGCTGACTGCACCTCCCCAAGGCGATGCAAGCCTTATGCGTAATTTTTTGTATTTGTTGGTTCCACTTGAGCTTTTGGTCAAAAATGACTCCGAGATATTTTACCTCCGTGGCAAGTGGAATCTGCACATCCCCTAGTTCTAGTGGCCCTAGGGTATCTAGTGCCTTTTTTCTTGTAAATGGTACAACTGTGGTTTTATTGGGGTTGACCGACAGCCCTTCCTCCTTGCACCACTTGTCCACCATATTAAGCGCCTTTTGTGTTCGCTCTGTTATAACCCCTGGAAACTTTCCCCGGACTACCAATACCAATTCGTCTGCGTATCCGAGGCATTGATAGCCCTCTTGGACTAGTTTGCAGATTAGGTCGTCAACCAAGACTGCCCATAATAGCGGTGATAACACTCCTCCCTGCGGGCAGCCTCTCCCCGTTTGTGCTGCTATGGTAGCCGTGCCAAGCTGGGACACCACTGTCCTATCTCTTAGCTCGGCATTTATCCATCTACACTTTATCTTCTTTAAGAGCATTCACTATGGATCCAGTGGAGGCGTTGTTAAATGCTCCCTCTATATGGAGCTAAGTGAGGAAAGTGGCTAAAGCAATTTCCTTGTCTTCCAATGATTTGAATAATAACCTGTTGAGGTCGTCCAGCGCCAAGTCCGTTGACTTTCCCGGCTGGTACGCGTACTGACGTTCGCTCAATGGCCTTCTGATAAGTACGTTGTCTGTTATGTACCTATCCACAAGTCTTTCCAACGTCTTCAGTTGAAAAGAGGATAGGCTAATGGGTCTGAATGACTTTGGTGTATGTTCTACTAATCTACCTGCCTTTGGTAAATATACAACTTTCACCATTCGCCACTCTTTTGGCACATTACCCCAGGCTATACTAGCCCTGTAGATTTTGCACATATGTGGGATTAAAACGTCCTTGCCCCTTTGAAGTAGTACTGGACAGATCCCGTCCACCCCTGGGGATTTGAATTGCTTAAATTTGTCCAGAGCCCATCTGATTATGTCTGGTTTTACAACTTCGGTGGCAAGTTTCCAGTCTGTTTTCTTAGGCCTTTTCGGTTCCTCCTCAGACTGGGTAGGTCCTTCCCTAGTTGACAAAATCGATGAGCCCGGAAAGTGGGCTTCGGTTAGTTCTCTTAGACTTCCTTCTGCCGTCTCTGTGTAGGTTCCATCAGCTTTCTTTAGGAAGCCTACCCTGCTCGCAGCGCCCTCCTTAGCCAGAACTTTGTGGATTCTGGAGACTGCAGGAGTTTCTTCTAACTCTTGACAGAACCTCCTCCACGAGTCCCTTTTGGATTTTCGGATCTCTTTGTTATACTGCATCGGTGTTATTTTGTATGTATTCCAGTCATGGTTAACCTTGGCTTTATTGAATAACCTTCTCACCTGGACTCTTAGTCGTTATAGATGATTATTCCATTAGACTGTATTTTCCCTATGCTTCTTTACCCGTTCCGGACAGTTGTCCTGATAGGCGCTCTTTATGGCCTCGTTCATCTGCTCCACCGCAAGATCAAGGCCTTCCGGATCCTTGATGGCAATTTCTGACCTATCGAGAGATTCCGTGAGGGATTTAACATATCCTTGCCAGTCCGTCTCTCTAGGATTCCGGAATTTTTCCACCGTCAATGGTGGTGATACAAGTTCGAATGTTATGTGCCTATGATCCGAACACGTTGGCTCTTCTGATACATGCCATTTGGTTATGTTGCTGTGTGCTTTGTTACTACACAGCGTTAGGTCTAATAAATACTTCCTGTCTTACTGCAGTAACAAAGGTGGGTTCCTTACCTATATTGGCAAATTGTAACCCTTCTCCTAGAATGAAGTCTAATAAAGACTCACCTCTATTGTTGACGTCCTTGCTTCCCCACACTGTGTGGTGAGCGTTTGCATCGCACCCAATCACCAGCCGGGGATTCCTTATTCCGCAGTAGGTGATGACTTCCCTCAGGAACTGCGGCGGACATTCTTTTTCTTCGCCGGGAAAGTAGGCGGAGCACACCACCCAGGTCCTTGCTTCTTCCTCCGTAGTTGCCGTTAGGATAGCTGTCACACAGTCATCGGAGCAGAGCTCCTGAATTAGCATGCAGCTAACCTTATTACTATATACTATACATGCTCGCGGTCTTAGGGCCTTGGTGTAGTATAGCAGCTTACCTCGTTGAGGCCGTAAGCCGCGGACGACTCCGGCATTTATCCGGGGTTCCTGCAGGAGGGCTAGATGGATGTCCCCCCTGTCGAACCCCCTACACACTATGGCTGATGCAGCCTTTGTGTGGTGGAGCTTCGCCTGTAGAACCCTGATCCCCTCCACTATGACTGAGGGGATTCTGGAGGACTCTTTGGCCCTTCCTTTTGTTCTTCCTCTTCCGTTACCATTGGAACAGAGTCCTGCTGCAAGGCTTTCTCGCATGATGGCTTTTTGGACAGCTTCAAGCCTTTCCTTTGCCATCTGAGTCGTGGGGTAACCGACACCCTGTATAAATCTTCGAATTTTGCAATATGTGAATTGGCGAATTTCTCAATCTTGGAATTGGTGATGTTTTGAATTTGGTATTTGTCATTTTGAATCTGTACATCTTGGAATCTGTGAATATTGGGGTAGGTATATGAATTTTGAAGCTTGTGAATATTAAATTTATTTATATTATCTGATTTGTTCAAAGGCACCTTTATACTGGTTACAAGTTACCTACTTTTTACTTTATTCGAGTCCAACTTTAACAATTGACCATAATAATAATACCCTTACAATTTGAAACAAGTGTACAAAGTCGTCGACTTAAGAGCGAACGCAATAAAGCGTCGCGATTCCTGCCCGTTCTTTTTACAGACTAACAATAAAATCGGAAATTTATTGACTGATTATTATTTTGCCGCCCGTAGTTTCCCGCTGTGGTGATGTTGGTTGAAAGTGTTAGTTAATCACACACATTTTGTTGATACCGCTAATTGCGCAGATGGTCAAACATGTATTGCGTGATTACATGCAGATAATATCGCTGGAGGAATTACAGCTGCTGATTACACTTGTCTGCGTGTGGCGTGAGAGAATAAACAATATTTATGTGGTCAAGTCTTACAAATTGAAACAATAGGAACAATGCGCAATATTAAGACTTTATTTAGGTCACTTTCGCAGCATCTGAAACACTTCGCGCAATAACTGGCGCTCAGGAGTAATAATTTTCTCAGGCTACGCGTTTGGGAGCTCATTAAGATTCTTAATTTCCCTAATATTGTACATGTAAGAGCGTTGCTCCTGAATACATAAAACACAACATTTTTACGTCGAAAGAATGTTAAATGGCAAACCGTTTGTTCTTCTGAAAGTTGTCGGAAAATTACGTGTTTTGTAAACTCCACATTAATCTCTCGAAAATATATCCGAGAGGGTGACAGAATACTAATATAATTATCTGACGCGATGTCAATCGATAAGGCCACGACAGAAATTTTAATTAAAGTTTGAAAGTAACAAAGGAATCAAAGTCGCTGATTAAAGTTAATTTAAATTTTATAATACCAGATTAAAGTGTCGATATTAAAGTGAAGATCGAGAACTCGAGAACACTTTTTAAACAGTCAACGCCTAATAAGATTGATCGACAACGAAGAGAAAAGTCAAAGTTTGTTTTAATTTCCTCGAAACGTCTACGCTAAAATCATTAGCCGGGATTTGATTTCGTTTTTCGAAAATAAAAATATCACGGCACCAACATTAGAAACTCTAAGTTCTTTTCACGTGTTACACGATTTATTGTGCGAGCCGCGAGCGAGAAATGAAATATCGCTCTTTGTGGAACTTATTTTTGTGTACTGCGCTCGTTACGAGATTTTAAAGAAGTAATTTATTTAGAGGCTTTCAGACGTCCATAATTAGATTTGGTGTCTGCCAATCACGGCATCGATAAAATGATTGAATTAGCGTTGTTGAATCAATTTATTTGGAGAGGGACGTGTTTGGTTTTATTCATGAGATGTTGCTGTCTTGAGTGTGTTGGTTGCCAATTAAGTGCTGTTTTATTCTTATTTTGTTCGGGCTTTCCCCTTCGTTTCGTTTATGTAAACAGATTTGTAATGAAGTTTTGGTTATATTCTCTTTGTTTCTTGCCATGTTGTTGTTATCCATGACAAATTTAAACAAACTTAAAGTCATGGTACACGTGCTGACCCCCTGTGCTCTTTTCAGCTTTCAGTTAGACCTTTCTCAAATATTTAATTGTTAGTTGGGGCTTTTTCACCAAATCAAATACTGCAGCGGTGGCCGATTCTATCTTTTAAACCCATAAATTTTAAATTAAAATCGCCGTAATATTGGAACCGTTTAATTAGAGGACTGACGTGGTGTATTAACCGATTGAAACAATTTATAATTCTATTTTATATGGGACCGCAATTAAAAAAATGCAATTTCATCCCGCGTTTGAAATTGTTTGATAACGAATTTGGCCGGCGACGTAATTACGTTTGATATTTCTCCATTACAATTAATCCGTTGTAATCTCCACTACAATTCATCGACGTAATGAAAGCAGGAACTAGTAGGGATGGGACTAAATTATTTGCACAACGAATTGAATACTGCGTATAACTTTAACTATAATACGATGTTTACTTTTTGCTTTGTCAACACAGAAAGTTTGTTTAAACAGTTCGATCGTCCAGGGGATTGTCGCATTTATTCTCGACGCAACGGAGGAAATGAATATTCTTTTACGAAATTCGCAAATTTCTAATAATACTAATACTGGAAGAAAAGGAAGAATAAAGAAGACTAAAATATAAATAACACACCAGATTCGTTTGGGTATATCTGATGCATAATAGGGATGAACTCCTCACTACTGCTCGGTGACCCCACCCCCTCGACACCTAGAGTTATAAAAGGTAAGTATAAAGGGAATTGTTGTGATTGTGAGTGATTTATTATATTAAATGCCAAATCCGTTACGAGACTAATACTTTGTTGGGAACTAATGGAATTTAATAAAGATATTTCATATTAACAATCGTGTTGACGAAATATCTTTGAAAATCGATATGCATCGTTAGTGAGGTTTCAAAACATTAATTTATCGACAACATAACGGTTAAATATACCGCAAATTTGTATTACGTTTTAATTACGTCATTAATATGGCTAAATAATACTTTTACTGTAAAACATCAATAACATAGTTAAATTGTTCTTCGCTTGAGGGAACATTAAATTGTTTGATCTGATTATTTTCGTTCAAAATCAATAAAATAGAATCCCTAGCATATCGTGGCCCGTGACCTACTATCATACAGTGTGAGTTTAAAAGTGTTCTTTTAACTGAAAAATATATTCCTAAATAGAGTTATCAAAACAGAGAAAAGTGAAGAAAACAGCAGAGAAGGGAAAAAGTAACAAACAAAAGATAGGAAGAGATAGAGTACGAAGGGTGGAGAAACACCAGAGGAAGAAACAGTAACGTCAACAACAAAGAACGCCGGCAACCAACAATACACGCTACAATGTAGAATTTGCGGACCGGTATGAAACAGGGAGAAGACAAAGGAGGAATTCAAGAAGATAAAGAGGAAATTAAAAGAAAAAGAGACATAGAAGAAAGTCCAGTAGCCTTTCAAAAAGTGAGAGACTATGTATGGAGATGTCAAGCAGCAGAAAGGAAAAACAAGAAAGAACGAGCGAAAGGAGGCATCATCACAGGAGTAAGGAAAGAAATTGAGGACGAAATAAAAACAAAAAAAGAACTACAGAGAACTGGAACAACGGAAAGAAATTGAAAACTAGTAACAAAAAAAAAAAGTTAAAATAATCACAGTATACAGTAAAGAGATGGGTAAAACAAAACAAATGTTAGAAGAGACCATAAGGAAAACAGAAAAAAGAATTGTAATAATTGGGGGCGACTTTAATGCGAGAATTGGGACAAGATTAGGAAGACGGAATGATGAGACAGAAGATGCGAGAAGAACATCGAACGACAAGACAGAAAATAAAGAAGGAAGAAAAATGATCGAATTTATTTGAGAAAATTGAGAGAATTTGAGAGAGGATACGAGGTACTGAACGGGAACTGGGAAGAGGATACAGGGGAATTTACGTACGTGGGGCCGAGAGGAGAATCAGTGATTGATTACGCAATAGTCAATCAACATGCATGGGATGAAGTAAGAAGATTCGAAGTGGGAAACAGAGTGGAATCCGATCACCAACCGTTAGAAATAGAAATCGCCGGAGAAGAAATAAAAAGAAAAATACCCGAGAAAGAAACAATTATAAAAGCGATCTGGGAAGAAGAAAGCATACAAAAGTACAGAAATGCGCTACAACATTTTGAAAGAGAAAAAGAAAAACAGAAGACACCGAAACAAGAATGAAAGAAGGAGAATGAGAGAAGCGATGACAACAAAGAAAATAAAAGTAGAAGTGGAAGAAATAATGGGAAGAAATAGATGGTGGGATAAAGAATGCAAAGAAATGAAAAGACTAGTCAGAAAGCAAATGAGAAAATGGAGAAATGGGAAGGGATCGAGAGAAGAATACCGGACGCAATTAAAGAAATACAAAGACACTTGTGAGAAGAAGAAGGAAGAAAAGAAAAGAGAAGAAGAGGAAATTAGATTAATCAACACAGAGGAAGAAGTTTGGTAATACATAAACAGAGAACGAAAATAGAAAAAGAGGGCAGACGAGAAGATAAGGGTAGAAGAATGGAGAGAATACTTTAAAAAATTACTAGACGGAAAGGACGAAACGGAACTAAGACAGAAGGGAGAACAACAAGAGAACAAGAGAAAGGGGAAGAGATTACGAAGGAAATGATTAAGAGAGTGATAGGAAGAATGAAGAAACGAAAAGCGGTGGGAGAAAATGGACTGCAAAATGAAGCGTGGATCTATGCAACAGAAGAAATAATAGAGATAATGAGGGAGATAGTAAACGACGTCTGGCAAGGAAAGGGGTTACCAAGCCAATGGAAGATGGGGATAGTGTGTCCGATACACAAAAAAGGAAAAAGAGATCTTCGTAATGATACTGGAAGAAAAACTGAAGGAAGAACTAGAGGAAAAAGAGTTGTTACCAGATGGACAAGAGGGTTTTAGGAGAGGGGTGCTTCTCCCTAGAAGTCGATAAGAAAGGAGGGAAGATGTAAGCGCTGTTTGTAGACCTGAAGGCGGCTTTACATAGTGTAAATAGAGAGAGATTATGGGAAACAGAGTAAAAGTAAACGGGAAAACGAGTAAAAGATTCTGGACGACGAAAGGAGTAAGACAAGGATGCCCACAATGTCTATTCGCGGCATATATAAGTGACCTGGAAGAAAAATTAAAACTAGCATGCAGGGCGGGGAGTGATGGTAGGAAACACGAACGTGCACTCGTTGGCATACGCCGATGATATGGTGCTAGTAGCGAGGGAGGCCAAAGAAATGAAGGGAATGATAAGATGCCTAGGAAGATAAAAGAAAGAAGCTAGAATTAAACGTGGAGAAAACAAAAATGATGATTTTTCAGAAAGGAGGCAGAAGAAAGGAAGAGGAATGGAAGTGGGAAGGAAAAGAACTAGAAAAAGTAAAAGAATTTAAATACTTGGGCTACACCTTTAACGAGACTAACAACGAGAAAAGTCATATAAAGGAAAGCGAACGAGGTGGTAGGTCAAGTATGGGGAATAGACGAGAGAAAATTCGGACGAGATATAAGAAGGAGAGGAGAGTACAGAATGTCATGATGTACGGAGCAGAAATATTTGGATGGAAGGATCAGGAAAAGTTGGAAGCAATCCAAGCTAAGTACTGGAGATGGGTACTATGATTGGACAAGGAAACGCCAGCATATATCGTACTGGAAGAAGTAAAGAGAGACAAGATAAGAGTGGAAGCAGGAAAAAGAGCAGTAAGATTTGAAGAGAGAATAAGAGAAAGAACGGAATGTAAGATCTTGCAAGAGTGTTGGAAAGAGATAAAGAATGGTAAGATGGAAGGAGCAGGAAAAGAGAGAAGAAAATACTAGGAGAAAAAAGGGTATGTAGTGGAGGAGGTAGTGAGGAGAAGAAACAATGGAGTAAATGTACTAAGAGAGATAGTTGAGGTGGACTGAGACGTAAAGAAGCAGGAAAGGAGAACGAGCATAAATGAGTCAAGGTATAATGGAAAGTATAGGTCACTAACCATGGAGGAACTGCCGGCATACCTGAGAAGGGAAAGCGAGAAGAACGATAAGAAAGTAATAGCAAGGTTTAGATGTGGGAACGAGAAATGAGAAAACAAATACTGGAAAGAGAGAGACGAGAGAGTGTGCGGATTGTGCAGAGAAGGAGCAGAAACAATAGAGCACATGATGAAAGAATGTGAGGAGCTGAGAGAGGAAAGAGAAGATTTTAAAGTACTGACAGGGGAAGAAGGGAAAGGACTAGGGTGGATGAAAGAAGTATTAGACAGAAGAAAGAATGTAGAGAAAAAGAGGGAAGAGATGGAAGGAAAATAAAATTAATTTTGCTATTGTTATTGTTTATGTTTTATAGTTTTATTTACTCATTATTTATTGTATGAAAATAGGAATCCTTTTTAAAGCCGAAAGGCAAGGAAATAAATCTTATCATTATTATTTAATTGAGACAGACTGAGAAACTGAGAAAATTACAAGCTGAGAAACTAAATACTTAAAATTGAAGAACCTAAACAAAAGCTGAAAAATTAAGAAATTGAGAAACTGAGAAGTTGAGAAACTGGAAAACTGAGCAACTGAGAAACCAAGAAAATGACAAACCTGGAAACTGTGAAAAACCACGAAACGAAAAGCCAAAAAGCTAAGGATCTGAGAGACCGAGGAAGTGAGAAATTGGAAAACCGGAAAACCGAGAAAATATCTTAAAATAGGATATCAGAGGTGACAAAGACGTGACTGTCTCACCTTTCATTACACTCCAATTACTTCTTGCGCATCTATTTAAAACAATAATGTTGATTAAAATTTAATTGTTCCTGCAAACTAATTGCTTATAGTCACGTAATTGTGCTCGTTACAGAAAAACACCGCTGACCCGGCACCTCCGCCAATTATTTCGCCTCCTGGGGCACTCGAGACGTCTTTGAAGTTGCACCAATTGCACGATTAATACAATTACCGATACTTCCTTCTCTTTTTCTATTCATTACGTGCCGTAAAACTCCATACAAATTTATTGAGCATTAAATTACGCTGACTACATAATTAAGCATGTGCAGAAAGGTTCGTTAAAGCTGCGAGCTTTCGGCAATTACTCAAGCGGAAGTTTTTTCATTACACTTCGATATTAATTAAGATTTTACTGGGGCGTCTTCTTAAATGAAGTGTCGCTGTTTTAATTAACCGGTTTTTCTTAATATAGAATTAGTGTTGTTGGAGTTTATTAGCATAGTTTTGATTTTTCCTCAGAAGTTGGTCTATTGTTGCCGGTTCATTGTGATGGAGTGACGTGCAGGAATAATGATTACTTTCACAAAAACAAACAATAGTGGATATTACTAAAATTTGCTTTCGAGGCGTGCTCTTAAAATTAATTAGAGGGAGTCAAAGGAGGATTTAATAAAGATCTTTGTTTCAACATGGATTTGCGCTTATTCGAAAAAAGGGTGGGATCGGTTTTATAAAGTCAGGAAAGGAGTGGGAGCTGCGAGGGCGGCTACATCACACGAAGGATGAATAAAATACTAAGATGCATTTTACCACACCAACGCTCGAGACGTGACTGCGAATACCGTTCAGAAAACACTTAAGAACGTATACCGATACTTTCCGTTTATAATAAATAAAGTTTACTATATTATGTAGAAACGTTGAAGCAACAATATATCAAAAGGTAAATAGAAGAAGATGTAAACGCGAGTGACACATGTTCAAAGTCACCCTGTATTGTTGCTATATTATTCTGTTGTATCAGCTTTGACTGATTTAAATATAAACTTTATCCATCCTTTCCCAACATCATAATTAACTAATGTTTGCGCCATCAGTTAATTGTTAAATAAAATGTGATGAAATATTTATATAATGAACGCATGCACCATTTTCGTTGCCTACGGAATTATTTAAATTACATATTCGGTCTGTTGTAGTTTAATAAATATGTTAAATTTTAAACACAATATTCCCAAACAAAAAGCTCATTTCAACCGAAAAACCAATCAGAGATTGATGCAAACATCTCCGATATAAAGAAGACATTCACAAGATTACTCCGCTCTCAAATCGCAAGAAAAAATTTAAAAAGTTTCGCGTTCACATTGCTCGCTTTTTTATTAAGATTCGTCGGTTTGTTTGTTTCCACTTTGTCAGATTTGAGAATTAAGAATGTCAGATCAAGGGCATAAATAACATTGAAATTTACATAGCTTTATTATACGCCAGTAGAGGCGCTGGATTGTTTTGTGAAATTCTGGAATATAAGTATCTACAGCTTATAACCAAATTTCGTAATTACACTTTGTAAAGTCGGATTAAACGAACCGTTATCTTACGGTTGTTTGTATTGCAGGTTAAGTAAACTGAAGTACTGTGTAAAGAAAAAGTGTTTTTTTTTCACTTTATCTGCCGTTGCAGTCATATTTGGTTAAAATTTTTATCTGCAACTGATTAATAATTGACATATTATGCTTGTAACTATGAATACTTAACTAGGTCTATTAAACACAGACCGCCAGGCATTTCTTCTCAACGTCAAGTTTTTCACAAAATTTATTTTATTCCAAAGTGCTTTTTCACGGTTTCCAGGTGGTGCGACACCTGTGAAACAGTGTTTTCATCCAAAGTGCAACATCAACAGTTAGTAGTGCCAACTTAAAATTTAAATTTCACAGCCTAATCTAATTTGTAATTTAAATGATCGCACGGTATATATTGCTCATTCTGGTTAGTTTTTTTTATGTAGACTTAATGATTTATTTGACTGCTTTAAATTGTTGAATTACGTCTTTTAAAGACGGGATGACCAACTCCCATCTTCCATTTTTTCATCTAAGGAAGAAACTCGTGACGATCTCCATTCCGCTTTTATTAAAAACTTTAATCTTCCACATAATCGCAATCTGTTTTGAAAACTTGCAACATTACCCACAACTACATTAAACAAATCTCCTCGAGACGAGTTAACCAACGAGAAAGCACTAAAACCCTCCACTTGAAAGCCGAGAATAATTTAATTTCTCTCTAATCACACTCCAACATGAAAATAATATAAAAGCTCTCTGGAGTAAGCCCGTTACACAATGTACACGAAATTAAACGAAACTATGCATTAATTTCAAACCCACATACGTTTTAAACGATCAAAACTTTTCACGAATTCATTGGCCTGTAAAATTTGACGTCGGGAAAAGTATTTGCATATCGCATAAAATTTCAAATTATACGTACAGGTGTCGGTTTGATCGACTCTAATTCTCATGAAACATTGTGAATGAAGTCGGAAAAACTTGTTCGCTGTATGATCGGATTCTGGGAAATTTTGCCGAGAGAATTTTAGCCTGATATATTTCGGACAATGGGGGAATTATTTTATACATGTTACTAGCGGTTTTTTAGTGCTCTTTAAAATTGGTGTATGCGCCGGGCTAATTCTAAAAGCTTTACAAATGTTTGTCACTGAACCTAACTAGAAATTATAGTCTTGCCTAACGATAAAATGATCTAGGAAATTGTGTAATGATTAGGTAGGTATAAAAATAGGTCGTAAAGTATTTTTCACATGAACTCAAGAACGGCTGGACCTATTTTTATGATCTTCCATATGTTGGATTTGTCTCCGCCCCGAATAGCAGAGTAACTATTAAAACATGGACAGCGGCCCCCTTGGGTTTATAACTCAAGAACGGATGGACCGATTTGTTGGATTTGCCTTTGCACCGAATAGCAGAATAACTATTAAAACATCGGAAAAATTACAGGGGGCGAGGAGCTTGGTACAGGGCAACAACAAAAACAAAGCCCCCCTGGTACAGGGCATCACCTGGAGACAAGGGGGCCCAGGGGAACCTCTATGGTACAGGGAAACGACAATAACAAATAACGGCGGCCACCAAGATTTTTCGTACCGGGCTTTAAAAATTAAAATCGATTCTTAAACTCACAAACTTTCACTTCTGTTGCGCATGGACTCCACAGACAAATTTTTTGAAGATATCTCGAGAACGGATTGACAGATTTTTTTCGGGGGCGAATAACTATTAAAACAGCGGAAAAATTAACGAAAAATGAACATGGTGTTGTATGCTGGTTCCGGTAATGCCAGTAGATGGCGTTGTGTGTATTATCCTTTGATAAAAGATAATAAGTTAACACAACATTTATTGATTCTGAGGTACTACAAAGTTCGCCAGGTCAGCTAGTATTATTATAATAAGAATAATAATAAATAGTAAATTGTTTTTTTAGGAGCAAAAGTGGGTCTTTTCGTGGCAAGTCTGTGGATTTGACAAGTACTGACGAGCCACGAAAAGCCACCTTTCTCTGAATAAAACATTCTATTTCTTCTTCAAACGCCGAAAATCTGACAATTTCTTTGATTTGATAAAACTTGACTGACGACCAGCGGCGTATAGAGTAATTTCAAGGTTACTTACGCCGTCAGATGACTTTGTTTGCGATGGCAGAGAAATGGCCATTTGACTTTGTCTTTACCTATTGACGTATACAATGTCACGTTTCTCTAACGTTTGATTTATTTTACTCCATATTTATTTGTTGGTTTTCTTTAATTATAAATTCTTTCAATAACCATCAATTTCGATGTTTCACATCTGCCTGTGCGTCCCGTGACGGCTTAATTTTTTTTAATCTTGGGGTTTCACGTTCGTTGTTTCTTAGTTTTCTATTTCTTGAATTCCTTATTTTTTTAATTCCCTAGTTTCTTAACTAAAGTTCTCAATTCCCCAGTTTTTCGGTTTCTCAAGGTTTCTTGTTTTCTGAGTTCTTCAGTTTCTTAATTTTTATATTATATGGATAACTTTGTCTATGTGTGATCAAGTAAAATTTTATTAGATGAGGTAACATGAGATTGTTTAAATTATAAATTAGAGCAGGCGGTTGTTTTTTATGCAATGGCCCAGCCTGCAAATTGACTGACAGCATCGACTGACACTAAAATTTGAGGTTTGTGGTAAACATTGTCAGGTTTATGTTTCTCATGTTAAATTGTTTTAATTTAAAGAAAATAAAACACTAATAAATAATGTAGGTTTATTGCGAATTACAGCAAATTGAAAATAAAAATTGCCTCTTGCAGATCTTCAAGATTGTGCGGGTTATTTTTAAATACGGTGTTTTTGAGATACGGAAAAATGAAATAATATAGAATTGTCAAGTCCGACTTCGATCATAAAAAAAACATTCGCTCCGCTACACCACACTAACATCACGAAATCTTGCCACACATTTATACATTTGTGAGACTAATTTTTAAGAAACTGCTGGAAAATTAGGTTATATAGAATACTTCCATTCACCATTCTGTCGCCGTTTTTTTGAAGTCGCTTTGACATTCAAATTTTAAATTAAATTGTCAAAAGTTAGTAGTGCCAACGTAATTTAAATTTCACAGCCTACTCTAATTTATAATTTAATGATCTCATGGTACGTCACAATGGATGTCGTTGATTTTTGTATGAGATTCAACAACATAATAATTTAGTATTGCCCAGATGAATCAGTTGACACATTATAAGCAGTTGAAAATTAAAATCTGTTGACTGGTTTCGGTTTTATTAAATTAATCTCGAATGAAAAGTAACAAGAAGAAATGGACCAAATTAGAGAATCGTTTCTCGGAAGACCTTCAATAAATTCTTACTAAATTTTCTGTCAACTCCGTACCTGGTAATTGAACTCAAATCCCCGCCGGAGGTAAGTATCATCTTAAAAACAACATTCTCGTTTTTCCCATCTGAAATTGAGGGACTCAAGCCGAGGGAAAATTATTCATAAAGTTCATGCTCGGGAGATCATCGGCGAGCTTCAGTTTTAATTTAAATTCGTCCAGAGCAAGCGTTTGCACTCACCTTCGATGTTGAAGCGCGACCCACGCATTAGCTGCACTAACCGTTTTTATTTTACGTCAGGTAAAAATTTCCACATTTGCGGAATTCGCGCACACGCCTGGAAAAGCTGCATGAAATTGTCGGTGTCGGATTTAACATGAAATTTTTGGAATATTTTTTTTCTGGCGGTATTCCTTCTAGAGTATGGGGAAGGGTACTAGATTTTACCAGGCGTTTTCGTGCTTTTACTATCTTTCTTTCGATTTTTGATTGTTGTCGCGGAGTCCGCTGAAAACCGGATTGTTTCGATGCCGTGATGTGAATGGCAAATTTACAAATCACGTTGATTGTGCAACAATCACGGCGGATTTTCACAAACTGTATAATAGAGAAGCTGCGAGTCGTCGAGAGAGCTTACCCGAGAGTTTTAAGCCCTGATTTCGCGCACACTGAATGTTTGTTGTGTAAACGTGCTATTGTTATCAGTTATAATGGCTGAAGAGGCCATTGTTAAGGATTTAATTAATATATGTAAATTGATATTTCTGTGTGGCGAAGTAGAAGGCATATTGAGGATATTAGGCGTACATCGTATCGTAAAAGTCGATCGGATGTTGTCACGCCTCTTTGGTAGCAATTCGCCGTTGTAGTTTGTAAAATAAAATAGAATCCATAAAAGTCAGTTAGAGACACCGACTAACCGTAACCGGATTAAATAAATTAATTTCATTTTCCGGTCTCGCATAAATAATTAAATTCGATCAGCTGACGGGACTCTCACAAAGACGCAACTGGTCGCCGATACGAACTTCACTTTTATTCAGCATGTCGCCTTCGTTATTACGAAACGTTTGACGAAATGGAACTCTAAGTTTTTAAGGAGCGAATTCCCCAACAGAGTAATCTTTTTGAACCGCTGGATTTCGGCCCGCCTCGAGTGCAGTGGCAATTTTAACTTTTCTCCTCGCAAGGGTATTTGTCTACAACTTTTTATGGCTCGACATTTCAAAATTGACAGCTTCATGCCCACTGCTCCACGTGGCGATAAAAAAGTTATTTTGTGAAATGCAAATTTTATTCTCACTCTGAAAGTTGAAATGGAAATTTGTCCGTGGGTAAACAACCGCAACCAACTTTTGCTTTCATCCTCACCGGTGGCAGGTATTCTGGAGCGTGAATTTGCCAGGTTTGGGGCTGTTTTTCTAACGAAAAATATACGGTAGCATTGTGTTTCACTTTGTCAAATGTCTCGTTTCTAAAGTCTAGCCTTGGTTTTTTGATTGGTTGATTTTTTTGATTGTTTGTTGTTCGGAGAGTAACGAAAACGAGTTGGGCGCTCCCTCACTCCGGAGAAGTACGTTACCGAGCGTAAAGAACTCCACGTACTTTCTGCATATTATTTTCGCCTGCCGTTTTCGCTGGAGTTCTCAAAGAAGAAAATACCTACCACTATGAAATAAAATACCCCAGCAAACTTCTAGACAGTTTATAGTCATATGTATTGTGAACACAATCATGGCCCTGCCTCCTATATAACATAATTTATAAGCATGCAAGCAATATTGTAGCCTCGGAGAGACTAAAAGGAGCAAATCGAACAAAACAGAGGTTTACCAACAACGTTTCCATTAATAGCAGAAATTTATCTTCGCATAGAATTTGGACGTTTGCGTGTTGCAACTCCCAACCTGATAAAAATTTATTTGGGACAGACCCAAACTGACGATGGTATTCCAAGTTCGCCGACACGTTGACACCCAGGTTTTGGGATTAGTTCCGAACTATCTGACACAGTTTACTTGTGTGCGCTCTATTAGGCGTTATTTCGATAGTCTGTTCATTGTCAGGTGTCGGAGCTTTAACCGGCTCACAAACAAACTTGCCGGTGGGTTTTATCGGGAAAGTGTCGTGACTAACTGATATGAATGGGGGCTTAAGGAGACGACAACTCCGCCGGAGGTGCCGGAAACTTGCGTACATGTTGCGGCAGTTTTAATTGCTGCTTAATCTAAGAACTACTTAGAGGTGAGACAATGAGAGGAAAGTTAAGCGGAAACTCCGGACTCTCGCCGCGCTTAAATTTTCAGATAATGTAACGAGGACTGCAAAAACCGTTTGTAACTAGAATCTCTGAAAAATATTTTTATCCAAGAACACACACGTCGTTAATCGGCCCATCAGCCGTCAGTCCGGATAATCGCGTCTACACTCATCGTAATTGAACTGTTCAGCCATAAAAATTTAATGGTTGATGTTGCTGTGAAGCTCGATTATATCAGTTGGGACTGTCGTATAAAACTTTTACGGTTTACCAAGCCGAACATATTTGCGCAACGAGACGTCTTGTTAATTTCCCGAAATTATTTCGCCGGAACCGGCATTAATTTCATTATCTGGCGTCCCAACTCATCTTAGGTTTATTTCGTTACTAAAGCCTTTTTTACGACGACACGAAAAGAAGACTAGAACAAACATGACGGATAATTTACTGCTGATGTCAAAATATTGTTTGTTTTACGAGAATAATAAAATATTAACTATATAAACGAAAATATCACCGTGTAATAAAAAGTCGTTAAATACTAAAACGTGGAAAAAAAATGTGTCGCTACACTTCGGAAAGAAACGGCGAAATGTCCACCGGAAGCGGTTTTTCCCAGTTCCTTTTCCTTCCGGCCCCTTTTTCCTAAATGTGTGTTTTTAGTTGATTTATACCGCGAAAGATAAGGACAGCGAAATACCGCCGTTATAAATCTCATATTATAACGGAGAAAGCCCGTATTTACACGCACCTTCAACATGGAGATTCCTCCTTGTTAAATGGTCCAAGAATTTCGCTTTGATTGGCCTATAATTTACTACCAAAACAAAAAAATAAAAGTGATTTGTGTCCCGAGAAGTACACGTGCTTTAGCGAAAAAAATATTTGCCATAAACCGCCGGTCGTAAATCAGTTTTTATACTTTCGGCGCGGGGAAAACATCCAGGCTTTTCCGAACGGGAATGCGCAAATTTCATGCACTGTTCTGGCCTTTAAACAAACAGGTGATTCCACAACATTGTTAAAAAAGGAAGAGTTATAGCTGGGCTTTTCATGGAATGCCGTATTTACACGATAAACCCGAGAATTAGGACTCTAAAAGACCACTAAGAGCACTACTAGTAATTTTATGAACTATCGGTTTGGGTTTGTAATTGGGAAGATCAGTACACTCTAGGACCGCTTATTGTGCTTTTAAATCCAAACAGCCAATCAAACGACTAGGACAAATGTATATTTATAAACAGAATAGTTGGACTTCTATTCTTGTGTAGTTACAGACCAAGGTTTAAAAAGTGACCTCTAAAAGGCCTTTCTAAGCCAATTAAGACACTCCTTGAAGTCTGCCAAGCTTTGCAAGTTTGTTACGTTTCGAGGAGACACCCATAGGTCAAAATCAGACCATCCTTGTCTGATTTGCAAAAGGGGACCCGATGCCTCAATAGGCCAATAAGACAGTTAATAATAAGACGCCATCCGGTGCCGCTCCGGTCACGCTCCAGTCACGCTCCACTAAATTGGTATACCATTCACACTGTACGATATACCAACGGTCTTGTTTCGGTCAGGTGGCATATATTTTAATCTCAAAACTATTTATCATAAATAACAACACAACCGGGTGCAACTATGTTTAAGAAATTTTCAATGACGGATTTAGCCGTGATGGCATATATTCTTGACGACGAAGAAACCCCCAAAAAAAAAAGTTGCGATACCAGGTTCTTCAGCCCCCTTCTTCCACACATTGCTTTTATGTGTGGCGTCGCAATATCTCTTTTCTGACAAATTGTAGAGCTTTTCATAACATCGCACCAATTCTTTTAATTTTTTAAACGCTAGTGCAGTGAATTTTTAGATATTGACACCATAATAGAGCTAAACGGGTCAAAAACTGCAGTCTGGATAGATTGCAAAACAACACAGAAGTAAAAAATGTAATTTTATTTTAATTTAGGTTGGAATGCGTTTTTTTCAAAAGTTTTTCCAGATCTTCCCGATTTTGATTTTCAATTGAACTCATTCAATTGCGTTATCTTTTTCTCGGGAGCATAGCGATCAAAACAAAAAAAGAAGTAACCAAATATGTGGTTCCTATCGTCAGTTATGATCGAGCGTGCATATAATTTTTTTGCACTTTGTCCGAATTTTTCGACTTTCCTTTGTAATTGTCTCGAATTTTATTTTCCTAAAAACTTTTCCAGGACCACAATGAACAAAACAAAAAAGAAGGACATAAATAAGTATTGTGGCGAAAAATCACCGCCGTCAATTTACCGAAGCGTTACTGGAGCGAGCACGCAGCCGGGTAGTCTATATGGTCTAATACAAAATTTTACTGGAGCGTGACCGGAGCGTCACCGAACCGTCAGTATGAATCAAGCTTAAAGACAGTTCTTGCCTTCTCAGTATCTTCGTGAAATTGTGAAGTTTAAAAACTGAACCCTAAATGGAACCCAAGCTTTGGAGATTTGGGACTTTTAAAAATGACACCTATGAGGGACGTGACGTCGTCATAAGTCAAAATAGGACAGTCGTCGTCCTTTATTGACTTCACAAAACCCTCTATAGACCTTTATAGGCCAATAAAACAGTCCTAGACCTATGAATAGCTTTGCAGATTGGTGACATCTAAAAATGACACCTTTGGGGAGCCGACGTTTAAACGTGATGTTTAAAAAGTGACCTCTAAATGGGATTTGGGGTCTCTAAAGACCGATAAGACACTTTTCGACCCTTGAGTTTAAAAGTGACAAGTATGAGGGATCTGACGGCGTTATATGTAGTTACAGGCAAGAATAAGATAGTCAAACTGTCTTTTGACTATGAATGTGTCAATCAAACCACTATATATTTTCGTATGCAAAATAGTCCAATCAGAGTACTAGGATTGTATAATATAATTTTCATCATATAATCGGGAATTAGAACTGTCTATTTGCCCTTGGAACCGGTAAATCAAAGTTAATGTACTGTATATTTTGGGTTACAATTGGAACTGTTATTCTATGTAACGTTACCAACCAAAAAAAAAAAAAAAACTTCTTAAATCTCGCCTTCGGAAACCTAACCAAAATCCTTATATATAATTAATGTGCGACTAAACTAAAACTGTCAAAACTGAAAAACAATAATTCCTGCGTCGGATTCGCGTGACCAGCCGTAATCTGCGCTTTTAAAAAACCACGAAAGTGGAGAATTTCTATTATCAGTTTTAATATCACAAGAGCTTCGAAAATAATCGATTATACTTCCGAGTCATGAGACGTATTCCGACAGACTGATTCAAAACATTTTGATAGTCGCTGAATTTATTTTGGACAAAAAAATACTACTTACGATACAAACTATTGTAAACATCTTGGTCTTTACTGATGAACCCTTTCCGACTGACAAAAACACTTTTGCGTTCAATTGAAAAACATAAGACTCACCTAGATCAACGTACCTTTTTTAAAAATTGTTTGAAATGACGACAGCCCTGGGCATTTTTTTTCAATGTCAATGGCATAAACAATTTCGTGCATTTGTTGTCTTATGTTCCGAACGTCCGCTAATAAATTACACACTCAGAGAGTTCCCACGGGTTTCACATAATATGATAATAGACATAATCATATCGGTCACTATTTGAAAATAAAGGCATTTTAAAATACTTAGTGTGCAGTAATGTCCTTTTTTGTTTAGGCCAAGAGATAAGAGATTATTTACTAATGGTTCTTCAATCATGCTAGCGGTTCTCAATCGGTTTTCGCGTAAATTTTAAAACCATATATGTATCTTGTTTTTTTTTTTATTTTTTTTTATATTTTTCTAGGTCTCTTCACATTAGGAACTCACATGTTTAAATAACTACTATACTTCATGAATCATCCTGCATAACTAAAGGATCAAAAAAATGTGAAATTTAGACCTTTTTTTTCTGACGTTTATTTTTACAATCATCAAAAAATTGTTACTATAACAAAGTTCATTGTTGGACCCAGCCGAAAAACCTAAGTAATTATATCACGTCGTCAAGGGTATCTATACACGGTAACTATGTATGTAAAATCTGTAATTGCTATTGGCTCAATTTATTATGTATTATACCGGGTGTCCCAGAGGTGTGTGCATCGCCCTTATTTTGAAAGATATCAAAACGGGGTTTTCGGGTGACGATAGCCACACGATATCTTCACAATTTAAAATTATTAGAAATCATATACAGAATGTTATAATACTAGTAATATACCAAAGTTATGTTTTTTTTGGAATGCCTTGTATATTAGTGGGTGAATTGAAAAAGCAATTAATGCTGAGCAAAATCATATAAGGTACAGGTTTATTATGGATGGTTCTTGACTTATGAAGAATTTTAGGTCAAAATTAGCGCTTTTTTTTAAATTTGCAGACACCATTCCAACAGGGATAACTGAATATTTTTCTGTAAATAATTTTTTATAGACCCCAAACTTTAATACACACTGATTAAAAGTCATATAAATGGATATTTCTATGCAGAAAACAATGTGTCCACTTGTTCGGCCCGCTTGCAAAGTAATTTATTTCGTCCCTGTGACATATGATGCACCTGCTTCGATGAAGACAGACAATTTTTTTGAGACGCAAAACCAGTTTCGTATTCAGATGTCTACTTTACTGAAGCGTGCCACAAAGAAAACAAAACATTATAGTCTCAGGCGCGCCTTAGAAATCTTACTCATACTATACTATTCTATATGAATGTGATAGCGAATGAATTGAGCAATAAAATAATATAAAAATTGCTAACCCTTTAAGCCGGTCCACCCCCTGTAATGGAATAGGATTGCCCCAACCACTCACCATTTTTTAATTTCAACCTTTAGAGCCGTTTGACACTATGCTTATTTCAATACTGAATTCCGTACTTAAAATTACGCACTGAAAATTTGATGCGCGCGCCGTTTTAGTACGAGAAATTAAAACATGTTCTATTTTCTAGTATACAAGTTTGCGTCTCGTATTCAAATTGAGCAGATCAGATGCGCATTGCACCAATCAGCTGATATACCGACCACCCGACCACTCACAACATTATTTGCTGCAGTCACTATGGTCACCCATCTCGCCCATTTGTTTTCTCAAATGGGACTTTGGTCTAGGAAATTCCCAAATTTTATTACTCTCCTTTGTACCTGCGTAGGGCGATCCGGATAGGTATTTGGTGATTTGTTGTTGTGTCTTGCCGTAACAATGTCAATCGCAAAAGCAAGTTTCCATGCTAATCTCTTTATTTAGAAACAACGAGTGCTTATACAGTCCGTTTTTTATTTAAAAAACCATTGTGGTGCAAATGGTAACACCCTAAATTTAATTCCCCATATCAAAAGCATTACGTTGTTATGGAAACCAGAATAGGGTGTGAATTATTTGCACCACAATGGTTTTTTAATAAAAAAAAAAAACGGACTTTAGGCCACAAAACATAATTTATTATGTAAAAATCGCAACGCCAGAAACGGGACTCTAGAAAAAATTCAATGCGAGCGTTTAAAGTTGGTTCTGAAGGTATCTGATGTATTCATGATTCGCCCACAATACACCGTAGATAAATAATTATAATAAAGAATCCCACAACAGTAAGACCGGCAGGAGTACGTCATTTGTAGTTTGACAGCCACAAAATTGACAGCTGCACCTGAGCTAGAGCGCATGTGCATATACTAAAAATTGTATTGAAAATTCAGAATAGTGGCACACAGGGACGAAACTTCTCTCGTACTAAAACGGCGCGCGCATACAATTTTCAGTACGAGAATTTTGAGTACTGAATTCAGTACGGAAATAAGTATAGTGTCAAACGGCTCTTAGACAACATTATTTAGTCTTAAACACTACCAAAAGTCCGTACTGTGCATAAATTTATACGCGAAATCAACGATGAAGACTCGGAGACAAATGAGGGCATTTTAAGAGAGTTACTGATAGGACGGACCAGCAAAAGTGGCAAAAACACTAAAAAAAATTATTTCATAACATCGGAAATGAATTTTATTGCAAATAGAAAAAGCGCTGCCTTATTAATGGCTTGTTTGCTCACTAATTGAATGAAAGTGATTTGGTTTAAACAAAAAGCGGATAATAAAGTTAGTGTTATAATAATATTAGGTTTATTTTAATTCAACTAAATGTACTAGCGTTTGAAGGCTCAATTTACATTCGCCACTTTGGATGTTGGAAGAGTCATCTAAAGTGATAAACTTTTTTTCATTCAAAGTGAATTTTATAATAAAACACTTACACTATTGTGATCATCCACTGCAATCATTTAAAAAAAAATTATGTCTCATGCATTCTCATGTTCACTTTGGATTGTGACGGTCTCGAAGAATCGCGGCGTGATGATTTCATCCAGAAAGCGGCTTCCCGCTTTAAATAGGACGCGAGAACGACCGCCAGTCAGTCGAAGTCTGGATAAGCTACTGAGCGATATAATCCGTGTGACTCGTGCGAACTGTTAAAATAAATAATTGTGCCGTGATCTGTACATAGTCTAGTGTTTAAATAAATTGTAAATAGTAACTATTTAAATAAATAGTTTTGTGAACCCGTAAACGCTACAGGATGAAGTCAAAATGAAAGACAATTTAAACTTCAATTTGGATGAGTTCGAGTAAAATTAAAGTATTTGGGAGTTCACAACTACTGTAGTTGCTATGATGATGATTTTCCAGTCGTGTGTAATATGCTTCTTACAACTATTGTTATGTAATGTACTATTATTCTGAATCGGTCAGTAAACTAATACTGTCAGATTTGCTTTAAAAACAGATCAGTCAGTAGAGTTGGTCAGTACATTTCAATTTAATTAAATGTTAATGACACTCTAAATTATGAAATCTTTAAGTCCTAAATTCCGAAATGCCAGTTCCTAATACGCACCGATTAGACAATTTAAAACTTTTTAAACTTAACGCTTGCTAAAACGCTCCCCTTTGTTTTCTCATCTGCCCCAAAAATTTTCTTAACGCTCCGGCAACAATTATCACCATCCCCGGCAAAACAATCTAAGTTTGAGTAAATTTCTCAACTCGCTATTGCATTTTAATTAGGGAATTTGCACTTCCAAAACGGCAACGCGCTCACCAAACTTTGATTCGAAAAGTTATGAATGTAACAAACTCCGGAATCCGCCAAGATTAGCAATAATTCGGCGTTGGTGGTACCCAATAGGCAAATTTTGAATTACTTACACATACTTAAAGTTCTGATGAAATTTCGAGACGTCTTCGTGCATAATATTACCTTCCGAACTTATCTCGACAATATGCTTTTCCTGCGGGGGCTCTTATCGGCCCGATGTGCCGCGGAATTATGGCCCCGCGCTGATTTATTCGGCGTGAGATGCATCCTGGAAATTTCAGATATAGCCTCAGTAACCCGGTTTCCCGAACGAGACTGCGATCGGGTCAAGAACTGCGAGGGTTTTACGGCAGAATTGGCAACCGGGGAACAACACAACTTCAAAGTCTGCAAATATGTGCAAAGGGTTTTATTGCGCGGGTGCACTGAAGGGGGACGCGTTTTCTATACGTTTCATTTATAGCCGCATCCGAGGTTGCATGCAGTTTGTTTTCCATCGGATGTGCATTATGGAACATCAAAGGGGCGAATACATTTGGTTTTACATTTAGTTGAATATTCAGTTTGTAGGTAGGTATATCGCAATAAAATATGGGTGCCACATATAGAATGCATCATTGTAATTTTACAGTCTAGGAATGTCATCAAAGCATCGGGTTCGTTTTAAACGCAAAGGATGAAACTGCAACTCTAACATAAAATTACTATAATTTATTATTATTAATTGGTGGTGGAAAAAATAATGTATGTGACTTGGTGAAAAGTTTAATAGGTTTTCTGCACATTCCATTCTATATTCTCTATTACACCCTGCAAAAAAATTATTTACCACCAACGATCGTGAAGGATCTGAAGTGGCATCTCATTTGCCAACACTATAATGTAATTACTATACCACTCAAAATTTTCGTCCTGTCCTCACAAAGTGCACACGTTATTTGAGTTCACAATCATCATTAATGCACTATAATCAAACAGACCGCCCAGTAAGCAAACCTGTAAATGTAATTATCCAGATTCGGTGGCTCTACAAAATCTGTTCTAGCCTCTGGCTTTTTGTCCTAACCAAATAAATCTCGGCCCGAAAAGGACAAATCTCGAGGTGTCTAGTGTTAACCCTAATCTAAACCTCATTTAATTACCAGCAATTCGTCAAGCCCGACAAAAAATACCAGTTTTTGCTCACATTCAAATAGACTAGGTGGTCCCATATTTGTTTCGAGACATTTTAAAATATCGCTCCGACTGAGACGCGACTAAATTGCTCGGAAATATATTTATGGGGCGAGAATTGGCGCGTTTACGAGGCCGGTACACGTGGTGCATAATACGATTTTAATGACAACGAAATGTACATGCAACGGCGCGCCACCTATGGATAAAGCCGTATATTTCACTTTTCCAAATGTAGCCGACGTTTTGGGCGGTATTGGAAAACGATTAAATGGAGCTCGGTGTACATATTATCGCAAGTTTGTCGCGTCATAAAGCGATGAATTGATTTCTTGAATTATGAAGGGTCGTAAAAAGTGTTTGTTACAGCATCGAGTCGGCGACTCGGTGCTTGATTGGATTATGATTTTTTTCAATGAAGGGGCAATTGTAGCTAAAATAGACAGTGATTAGTTTTTAATTACATCAAGCAGTTAAACGGTAATATGATCGACTTGATTTATTCGAAATCACGTCACTGGGGTGCCAATGAAATCTGGCATAGACCGTGATCGATAATGGAATTTTTTTGGACACATCTTAAAAGTGAAATTCAAGCATAACCCCCCGCTAATTATACCGATATTCGTGTTTTTTGACATGGAGATGTTATGAGACCTTTAGAACGTCAAAACAAATGTTGAGCTTTTCCACTTTCAATCCTTTAATTGAACCGGACTAAATGAATGACTTGTTTATCAATTAGTGCACTTTAATTTTCCCCTCACTCCTCTAAACAGCCGGCCTTCCGGAGATTATCACTAATAAATTCTCTCGAAACTGCAAATTGCCTGATCATCGATACTTCCGAATGGCCGAAACGAGCTTAATTCAATTTTGCGTTATATTCAAAGCTGTAAGTCGATAATTCCCACTGCATTATTAATACCGGAATCAAAATTGGAGAATTGGTTTAAGGGTTTTGAGGAATTCCGGGTCTCGTTTGGCCTCTCTATCTCATCCATTTTACATCAGCTCGAAAGATAAAATCGCGAGAAACAGGAGTAAAAGAATACTCGCAGGCGTTCTAATCTCGAAAATCCGTCGTCACGATGTGACACTTCCTAGGGTGTTTTAAGCCCTTTTCCGCGACTTTATTTTTCGGGACTACAAGCTAGTAAATTTAAAATTACGACGACTGAAAGCAGCGGGCGCGGATTTTTTTCTTGTGTATTCTTTATTCCTAAGCGGCTTACGAAGGTCTAATAAGTAGCGATGGTAGTAAGAGCTTCTTAAGTTTCCTTGCTTTTATCTTCGCGGCGTTGGAACATAAGTAGTTGCGAACTAATGGAAAAGTGTATTTTGTGGGTTTAATGGCACGGGAGTAATATGCAAAGGAAAGCAGTGGTTTGATTTCGGTGTGGAATATAAGCTAGTTGTTTTCCAGTCTTTACAAAGTTTGAGACAACATTTAAGAATCACCCTGTAGATTCCAGTTCAGGAAACGTACTTATTAAATGATTTCAGCACCGTCTCCACCAAAAGGAAATAAATAAAACGCTGAAATTCGTTACCGCAATTCGTTTCGAGTGCTCTCCCGGTTATTCCCCGGGGTCATATTTATTCAAACAGACTGTCATTTAAAGATAGACTCATTATTCCGTTCTTTTGTTCCGCTTTGTAACTTGTTTGGCGAATTTCGAATACGTACGGGAGTTCTCGTGTTTGTTTTTTCTCTCGCGCTTCATTACCTTTTCTGTTTGCGCTCGCATGCAGTTGAGGACTAATATTTCACAAGGAGGAGCCATTCATTCAGTAAAGATTATTGGAATTCCAGCTCGGCTATAAATTATTCGACAATGGAGCTGTTTGTAATAGAGATTAAAGCTAGTTGTTCTATTTCATCGCAGTGAATAGCTCTCATGGATTCGCAGCTTACAATGAGTCCACTGGAATATTCGTTGGAAACTCTTCTCGGGATAAGTAACTGGAGTCGTGACCTAGATGTCGGTGTTTTTAGACCTTTGGCAAGTAAAAATATTATAATCATCATTCAGCTTTTTAGGAAGCTGAAAGTGTGGAAATTATTGTGTTACAGAAACTTTAATTAATGCAAAAGGATCGGCGCATCCACCATTTGTGAAAATCAACCTCTTTTCTGAACACTATTTTGATTTGCGACCCGTGTATCTGTTGGTCCTATATGATCTTTCTTTTTTGTTTTATTTCTCTCATTGCTCTTGTTATGTAAAGTTCATATTCCTCGTAGTTTTATACGTTTTTTCGTGAATATATGTACGAGAAGAAAGTAATGTCAGGAAGGCCGAACCGAAGCGTTCGCAACTCTGCCGCACGAAAGAAATTATAATTCTTCTAACCTTTTTTACTACATTTAATTTATATGATACATATTTATCTTGGCATCGCCTCAACAGAAGTGATCATACAAATTGAGCACGTATCGAGATTATGTGCGCGTGATCTGCGTGCTGCGACGTGATTGGTTAAGAGATTATTAATACATATATAATAAATGAAGCGTTGAAGTACAAAAGTTTTTGTTCCTGAGAATGGCTAAAACATTAGGGAACCCTCTTCACCGGTCATATTTATGAATAATTATAAGAGATTTAATATTGCAGCGACGTTTGCGCGCGGGAAATACCTAAATAATGTAATTTTGAAGTTGGGATTACAAAACTTGGTCATAAAAAATTTAATTCGTTCTGCTTTTCATCCCACGGTCCACATGTCGACCTGTTCCTACTAATTAGCTAATTTAGTTTTGGTTGTTTGTATTTATCGAACGAATATGCAGACGGGTCGCTAATTGAAAATCTAATTTCGGGAATAAATTCGAATGAAGCAAAAAAGTCCTTAATTGGAGGTTTTGATTAAGTTACTCGAAGGCGGTGAGCGAAGTTTTTCGATGGAAAAGTTAAGTCTTCTTAAAGAATTTCTCGAGAAAGGAGGTTTGAAACAATTTCAATAATAGATATTTATGCAATAAGTTTTAAGATGAAGGTAGCTTCAGAGGTTTCGTTTGCAGAAAAAAAAAGTTATACTTATAAATGCTGAACTCTTTAGCGTGTTTGTTCATTTCAAAGGACCGATTTTATTTTATGATTAACGGCGCTAATTTTCTCTTAAATAAACAAGTCTGATCTCCTAATTCCGCCATTTAATCCGCTTGTTCCAACAAAACGAAATTTCCGGATTACGAAGCAGTTTTTTGTCTCCGCTTTATAAAAAGCTATTGATGGGAAAAGCGGATAAACCCCTGGCGTGAAATCTGAAGGGAAAAAGCCAGGAGAAAATTGGAACAAATCCGGCGTTATTATTAAATTAATTAGTTCATTATTAACGTAATTAATACACGAGGGATGAAAGCCTCCTTGTTGGATTTATTACGACAGAACGTAAAAATTAACCCCCTTCCGGTCTCCTTATTAAATGGGGTAAACACGCAGAACGGCAAAGTTATGGCAAGCTATTAGAATAAACAATGATGCATCACTGGCTTCTGGATCATAAACCGTATGAATACCAAATGTTGGTAACAATATACATCTATTACATTGATTGATGGAGCTTTTTGGGAATATCGATAGGGTTTTGCTGCCAATTGGACTATGTTATGGAAAAGCTTTGTTGCGCCACCTATCAGATTGGGGGCAGCGCTCTAATTGCGACGCTCGGAATATGTTTGAATGGAAATATTATGTAGCTGCAGCTGTAACAAAAATTAACTCAAAGTATCGGTACGTAACCATTAATTATGTGTCCCGGTGAAATAAATTCTAAACTGCTCAAAAAAAAAAGAGAAATTAATAATAGAGACATGGAATTCACATCGATAAAAATGGTGGATGCGCCACTATTCGAATAAATTAAAATTAATAATGTTCGAGACATTCTATAAAATTATTTTAAAACTTCAGGTTCTCCCCTTCCTCCTTTTACATCCCCTTTGTATTTTCCTCCAAAAATCGAATCTTAAGCGCGGCCGGCATCTAGTAATGGGAACAACGGTATGAATTCTTTACACAATAATGTCCGAAGGTCCCAAACAAAGCAAAAAAGCAAATCGATATGAGTACGTTGTAAAATAATCACGGAGGATCTAGTTCTGGCTGTAACTGGAGGAACGCTGATTAGATCACGTGTATGTACAACGTTGGGAAGTTTGGAGCTATCTCTGGCAATAAACTCGACCCTGTTTCGTGTATCCGAATTGAGGTTTTTGAATAACATCGACGGGGAAATTGTGAAATTTTTCTACGGGTAGCTAAGCCGTTTATGCTTCAGAAGAGGGATTGTGCACACATTGAAAAGTAAAGAAATGAATACGAGAACATTTTAGATCTCTTTTCTGTTTGACAACACACGTACTATTACTACATATTGTTCACAAAAATCGATAACGCGTTTGTTATACTAGGACGAGTTGTCGCGGCGGTGTAACTTACACTGACAACTCTCCGAGGACCGTACACCAAGCTTAATTACTTCTGATTAGCTTTGTTAAGCAGCGGTGGGAATTTGACTAACGCCGAGGGTAGCAGCAGGCTTTTATCGGTGTAGTCAGAACTTGAAACCGTAATATAATGATACGATAATTAAATTGTCGATTCCGCACTCGCCTTCTCCTCCTTCATCGATTATTGGCGAGAAAAAAGTGATGAAAAGTTTACAGAGTGCAAATGGAGCTGACGTAAATAATTTGTATGGTTTAAGCTAATGGGTGCAAAAATCCGTCCGGTTGGTACTACATAATACATACATGATGAGCTCGAACATGTGTCAACTCCATATAGTTCATGGAGGTGATTTGCAAAAGCTTTTAGACACTCCTTTACTTAATAATTTTCTCCGTATATTTGGGTACACGTCATTCAATTTATTAAAAATGAATAACACCGCTCCATTTTACTTCCCTTTCTTGCCACCTCGCGTGACGATCCTTGCTTTGCATTAATTTTACGGTTCCTCCGAAATAACCCAATAAATTTTGTTTGTAGGTCGGGAGGAGACAAACGAACATCGGATATTTCATACAAATCGTCAACTGTTGCCGTTCCCAGGGTAGAAAACGGGGGCTGCCGTTATGAGACGACTCATTACTCAGAGATGACAGCGCGGGGCTCAGATTTAATGTACACGGAGGTGAGCCCGACAAGTCTAATGTGTTGTCTTCCATTTTTGTCGCTGTGACGTAATTATCGCAATCGCAAAGTAAATGGAAATTAGCACATTGATAGAGCTGAATTTACTTAATAACCTCAAGACAAACAATGCTGTGCTGCGAATTAACTATTCATTTGAAACGTCGGTGGAGTTTAGGCGCGACTATATTTGGCTCTAATTGTGTTATTTCGTTTCGCTGTTTTTGTTGCTGGCGTTCGTCTTTCGGGTTAAAGGGCAGAGTTAACGTGTTGGATCACAATTATTATCTTGAACCAACCAACCTCCTTTATTCAATTTTTCTATTATAATGAAGCCAGTGTTTTGGAATCTGAAACGTTTGGTGCATAATAAGGTTATTTGGAAACACATTAAAAAAACTCAAAAATAGATTGACTTGACTCTAAAGACACAAAAATACGAGAAGAAATTGACGTCAGGAAGGCCGAACTGTCGTCGTTATTGTGACATTACTTACCTGAGAATTTTTGTCCAACTCTAACTCTCCACTTTTGGGATCTCAAATTGAGCTGCTACATTAATAAAATATCTTTATTTTTAAGTCAAACATTCGAAAAATTTTACAGTTTCAACAGTTAGTTCTCTCGGAATAAATTCAAACTATCCATTCAACAGATCCGTTAGTACAACAAAATTACAGATCAACACAGTTGAAATAAATAGAAAACAGTTCACATACTGGCTGGTCACAATACATCGAAATACTTCGCGCACGTATCGTCACTCGAACGTCCTCGTCCACACGCAGTCGAATTGAAAACACCTAATCGTATATACGTATTATCACGTGATATTATTGGGGCTGTCGCTGGGCTCTTTGTCGAGGGCAGTGTCTCCGCCCCCGCCGTCCTCCCATCGATTATTAAACAATTCTTTGGCTTTCTTCTCCCAGTCTCCTTTGTGCTTTTGTATGTCTTTCGTGTTGTCCGCGACGACTTCGTCGGGCTTTCCGTAGTTCGGGGGGTTGGCGTACGGGTCGTATCCCAGGACGGAGAGCATGGGCGCGATGTCCGCCATGTCCTTGACCACGTCGTCCGGAATGGCGCCGACCCATTTCGTCAGGGCCTCCAGGTTGACGGGCTTGATCACCTGGTCGGACGAACGCTCCACCCTAAACAAGAAACAAAAGAACAATCAATATTACTAAATCGATTCGGGCTTCCGATAGGTCGGGTGTTGTGGGTTTGCTAAAGGTGGGGCTACAGGACATTAATTCTAATCTTGGTCACCTGGAAATGTTATTGGTCATTAAAATGTTTACATTTTTTCGCCCTTTCAATTTCAAGTAGCTACTACTACTTGACATTAAGAATCTTTACTTTTCCCAATCTTCTTTGTGTTTTAGTGTGACAGTCATAAATATTACTTAATTCGATTATTTTTGGTAATGGTTCCAGTACGTCGATATACAAACGTCTGCGTTGATTTTGACAGTTATGATTACGCTTTCTTGACGGCGACGGACAAGCAGGCAAAGTTCGTTTCTTTTTAAGCAAGTACTAAGGCAAGTGGTTTAACTTTTAATGTAATTAAATGGCAAATTTGTAGTGGTATTTAAAGTTAGATCTAATAAGGCCAAAATCGGTCTACCTTTCCTTTTAAATTTATTATATTACATTCTCCTATCAAAGTAGCTAATAAAAGAATAACGGCATTTTAACTTCATTTGGTCTTGGTCTGTCGAACCCAGAAGTATTTAAGCCATAAAAGAGTAGACCCTCCTCGCAAAACTTCAGTCACGTGGCGTCGCGAAAATTACTCTCCTTCACAAGGCGCCTTGTACGTGTCGACATAATCCCCAGAGTGCTTTCCGTGTACGCGCAGCTTAACACAATCACATCGTTCCAAGACTAGATTTAAATGTGCGAACTTAACTTGATTACGTAATCACGATAAAGAAACCTACGTAAGAACATAAAATTTAGATACCAAAACAGAAGCGTGACCGAACGTGTGAGAAAATTATGCAAATGACGTTCGATCTAATAAAACTTGCCACTAAATTTATAAATAGTCGTTTCTGAAACGACTTTGTTCGACGTTTAATTGCCACTTTAATGTCAACGGCCGCGAATTGTTTTTCTCCGCACTTCCACCCTTTTAAATGGAGTTTTGGAAGACGAATAAAAATTCGCTAAACGGCAGTTGAGAAGTGATGCTTAATGGGAAATGTGCGAGTTAAAAAGATTTGCACCACAAGAAGATGAGTTTAGGCATTTGTTCAGACGTTACAATAAATTCCTCAATCAATTTTTGATCCACTCCGAAAGGCTCCCGATGCTACGAAATCAAGTTAACTGGTTTACTTACCTTCTTTAAACATAATAAATTGACAAATTTTTTGGGTAATATGTAGGTACAGTCACGGACACAAAATCTTGGGACGTTATTTTTCGGTCATGTAAATGTAAAAACTGAAAAATTTGATTAAAATCCGGTGATACCCCTACCTGTTGACCCCATGACAGATCTTTTTAGGTTAGGATAGTGATGATTGATCTGAAAGTTTTAGATTTTTTGACGTTTAGTTTGGCTTTGAAATCAGATGTATGTGCTTTAGAAAAAGCGGTGAATTCATGTTCTCCTTGTAAAGAAAGATAAATGTAAAAACACCAAATTGTCGCGTTCACAAACGACAGATCTCGACGCTAAAAACGCGTCGCACCCTTCAGCTTTACGCGACGATTAAAAAATTCTAGTGACAACGTGGTCTCATCAACACCGCCGAATCCGTTGCATATTTTAAAAGAGAGAACAGAGCGTACAAAATCGTTTTCCATTTATTCAGGGGATGTTTATGGGGAATTGCTTGGACGCAGTCGGACTGATAAATTGTTAAACGGATTTGAAACAATGCATCCCCACATAATTGTTTTATGCGCGTGGCTTCTATTTATTTAAATGAATAAATTGCTTCGACTGGAACGGAATCTGTCGAATTATGGACATCGACGCTGAGAGTAAACCCGGGACTGCTCTAAAGAGATGGCAATCTTTGAATTTGATGGCTGATTTATTTTTAAGTTGCGAATAAATAAAAATTTCGTATTGGAAAGAAGAGAACTAAAAGATAAGAGAATTTAAACAATAGATATGCCACACAAACGCAAATTAAATCCAACGTTAGCATCCTGAAAGTCCCAAGGGTGGCGAAAATTGGAGTTATCATGGTTTGTTCACGCTAACGATTATTTGTTATTCATATCGAGGCATTTTTGTCTCAAGGGAAATTACCTGTGATTTGTATTTACATTTTTATGTCTGCCACATCTGATGCCGTAAAAAAACGTCGTTAGCTCTCACCATACTGCTGTTTGAAGGGTAGAAAACAATTAGGAGTATTAAAACATGCGAGCTCTTTTGTGTTTTGTTCTAGTTTACGGACGAAATTATCTACAGAATAAAACATCAACACTGTCACATAACAGTATAAATATAAAAAGCACCGGAGTCCACATACAGTCAATTCAATGATGACGGCTCCATCCGCTATTCACGGTCTCTTTTTTGAGATTCTGCGACAACAACGACGGATCTCTAGATGCCCCAATTGTTTTGTTTTGATCCGTCCTCGCGCTAATGTGACGCATATAAATTACCAAAGTTATCGGGACGCGTCAATTTTGAAACATAATAACGTTAAAAGTTCCACCCCGAAACAGTACAATAAATGATTGATTATCGAAAAACGCAGAAACTTTCAGGAAGGTATAAATCAAACAGCCCCAATATGCAGAATTTATCGGCCGCAAAATAATCTCATTTGGATTTGTGTAATTAGGTAGAATATAGCACACAGTAATGGGGTGTATTGTAGGGGAAAACAAATATTTTGTTTACAAAGATGCTTTACCGTGCTCATCTCTAGATGGAATTTGAGTTATATCTAGCATTTCTTTTCCGTGAAAATAAGAGGTTTTATCAGAGGTACCCATGAAAATTAAATCTTTAAAAAACATGTAAAATTTTTAAGGTTAACTTTTGACATTCGTGGACAATTGTGCAAAACAATTGAACTCGTGCCACGAAAACCCATCAACTTACTTGCTCAAACTGACTCCGTTATTGATGAACTCGTGGTGATGCAGCACCGACTCGTTCCACGGAATATCGAGAAACTCCAGCACCTTCTCCATCCACTTCCTCGGATGCAGCACCAACTGTTCGTAGGGAACTTTCAGGCACCGGTTGGGCCCCAGTTCCCTGCACTGGTTGTTCATCGCCTCGACGGCACTGTTCCAGCGTTTCAGACACTGTCGATAACTGTTCAGATCGAAGCCGGTTATCGTAACTTTTCGCGTGACGATGGAATGCACGGTGGCGCGTCCGTCGCGCACCATGAAAATGAACTTCGCGTTGGGGAAGAGGTCCACCACGTAGGTGCCCATCTTGATGGTGAGGGGGTCCTTGTTGCACAGGCGCGGCGCGGGCTCCCCGTGCTTCACTATTATTTCGAGGGTGAAGGCGGCGATGGCGGAGTCGAGGACCGCTTTCGTGATGCCGGCCTCTTCCAGACGGAGGGACTCTTTTTCGGATTTCAGCCAGTGGAAGCGGAGCTGGAGCAGGCGGGGGATTACGCGGGTTTCTTGGCCGCATCTGGAAAAAACACAGTTTGTAACAGTTACATTTTATGTAAATGTTCAGACAGGTCGCAAAATATCAGACCGTATTAAAGAACATTTCAGGCACATCTATAACAACACAGATCTTGATCCTCCACCATCAACACCTTCTTCTTTCGTCAATCATATATTAATAACGAAACATCGTTTTTCACCATCAAATTCCAAATTGATTCATAAATGCAATAAAGGCCGGAAATTAGATTTTCTTGAGACTTTGGAAATAAGGAAAGCCTTGAAACTGGGAAACAGATCTTGTTTAAATGAACAGAATAACTTCAATAATCCCATTATTAATTCACTATTTTAATTTTTCACCACTCAAACAAACTTACCAGATTCTCTTTGATCCATTTTTAATTTTTACATTTTATAAAATGTTGTTTTTACGAAATCTTTTAAAAATCATGTAACCCTTTGAAAACGTCAAATTTAATTCAAAATTACGTCAATGTCATAATTTTTTATATTCTTTAAGGTTAATCTCTTGTTAAATTAGGGCTGACGATGGCAGTAGTGTTCTGCCGAAACATGTTCCATTTATAATTTTACTCTTATTAAAGTTTGTGGAGTTCGACTTAGATATATTTAATTTTTAATTTAAATTTACTCCACTTGGATTTATCGACATTCTTCTGGTTTATTTTATATATAGTTTGTCCGGAGAAGATATCACAGAGGTTTCATAATAGTTTATTAACAACCTATTATCTGCATTACCTACAATTTCTCTGTATTCATTTAATTTGATAGTTTCTCTGAATTATCAGCGTTTATTCGTATGGATTTATTATGTAGTAGCCTGTTACGTCAGTGTTATCAACGACATTCGTTTATGGTGCACGAGTCTCCTCGATGAAAAATTCAATCGACTACAGAGTGTTACTAAACGGGTTACTTTCGAGAGGTTTGCGTATAAGGTGCCATTACAGTTCGTTATTCGGGCGATCAGACTCTGAACGGCGGCTGTATCGTAAAAGTTAATAGATCTGTCCTGTTCCTGATGAACGATTTCCCCGAGATCCTCAAAAATCGATAGTGCTCGTATTTTATTAAGACTATAGGATTTAATTCTTACCAACTTCCGACTCCAAGTTGTTAAATTTTACACGAGTTAACAGTTCTAAGGATGTACCATTTCCTTCCATTACTTCTGCATTAGTTTGGAGTTCTCGACGTTTTATAGCCCACGAGGAATGCACGCTCCGGTTTAAAGTCATCTCGGCGGAGGTGTCGAGACTTTTACTGAAAATTTGTCGACGCTTTGCCGGAATAGAAATCTATTTTTATTTTCAATCGGGGCAAAATATGATTCTGGTTTTGAGGGTTTTGCTTTTATCTGTGTTACTGGGATTAGTTCTTATCCTCCAGGAACCTATAAAGCTGCCTGATGCAGCACACTAATGAAATTATGTATTTGTATATTTTCTTAAAAGCGGTGTTTCAAAAGTTTATTTATTTTATGTAGTATTCATGTTTGTTTGTTGACAATTCAATTTAGTTTATAAATTATTCATACATTAAGTTGGCTGTGGTGGATTCATCCGTCAAGTTGACTGTGGATAACAAAATTTATATGTAGAATTTTGACGTTCAAAGCATCCTAGATGTGTGAATTATTTATAAAAGATCCTGTAACATCTCGACCTACTCAATCTTTTGGATTCTGTAGGTTTATCAATTATCCGCAATAATTTCTTTGGATTTTTCAGGATATCTGTGAGAGAGTGATTCATAAAAAGTGCAAAAAACAATTTATATCGTGGAAACACACCCACCCAAACACAATTAATCGCCCGCATCGACACATCGCGAAATTAAATAAATCTTTTACGTTTCCCGTTCCCTCTTGAACCTCTACCCATTTATCATCCGGGCTCCAATCTCAACACTAACTAGATCAATCAATATTTATGTTTCAATTAACGGTATTCTGTTAAGCGTCACGTACACTGAAAACCGCTCATAAGACGTCCATTCAAAGCCCTTGTCGAGCTTTTGATCGACAGTTTTCGAAAAAGCCGGGTATAGATTAAAATCGATCGAGACCTCCTCTGCACTGTAATTAAGCCCATTTGGTACGTGAGGATGGAAGCGGAATGCAGCTCTTCGAATGGGATCCACGTTTTTATCCGACGTCATGTTTAGAATAGATGGAGAATTTTGACGTTCAAAGCCCACTCCATGTATGAATCATGTACAAACGCTTTTTCGATCTTAATGAATAAAAGTGGAAAAATTAAATTATTAAATTATTTCGATCACAATAATTTCACCGCCGCTGCGGTTGTTACGGCCATTTTCCAAATTGTGCAATAATAAATCAAGACTTTTTAACAGCATTATCAAATAATAGCCGAAATATCGCACATTTTCCTGGCAAATTGCCCGTAAATCTAGTTACCTGCGGCATCATGCAGCGGACAGTAATTATACGAAAAACTACCGAATGAAATTGCGAAAAAGCGAATCGCGCGCTCACATATAAAACCCACTCATTTATATTAGTATAGTAAAATTGGGCGAAAACGGCGGAATGCTTTCAGAAACTTGCTCGTTTTACATCGCCGTAAACAAGATTTAGTGTCGGCGAAAAGACGAGTCCTTTTAGCGCAAAACTAAAAACACTTTTGAGGAATCAATCTTTAGGGCCCTCGGGACCGTTAACACTGACCAAATTTTCTTTTAACGAGTCTTTACGACCGGCCCTCTGAAAGCTAATCTGTACACATAAAATATTAAACAATAGTTTAAGTTTCCAATAAGGAATATTTTGAAATTTCTTGCGGTCGTTTCTCACTGTTTTACGATTACGATTACGCGAAATTGTCAGGAATTCAATAAATAAGTATTATAATTCCAAACCAGGATACTTCCATGTTTTAACAGATCAATGGTTCTACATAAATGGGCAGTTTTCGACATGTCGTTGTAAATACAATTAAAAGCCTTTACAAACTTTCACAATATCTTGTTCCTTAAGTGCTTTCTTATCTGCTGTTGATGAACACGTCTGTACGTTTATATCGTGCGATTCTTTAAATTTCCATTCTCGGTAAGCCTTGGAATTTGAACGTTCATACATAATATTATATGCTCAGCGAATTGTTTCGTCTGCTTATAGCTGTCAGTTTGAAACGTCAACCAGAAAACCTAACCATAACATGATAAAATGAGCTATAATAAAAGACATGACTTTTTTTCACGGCTGTGGCAATCACTCGTCTGGTATGCAAAAATTACAAATTTTGCTTTGAAGTTCTAAATTGGGAATAAATTCAATATCTTGACATTGAGAGATTTAAGCCAGGGAAATGACGTAGCGTAACTTTTGTAACATAAAATTTGCTGAGCAATGATAGGAAACCAATTATTTATTTGATTCATATCGTACCTACTAAGGAAAAAGCATGCAAAATTCCGTAAAATTTAAATGAATAGGAGAGTGAATAGTTTTAGTGAAGTGACTGTAAAGTTGGGAGTTACCATATAAAAAATTTGCGGGCAATAGCTCTTGCATAACGTGAATAATGAAGTTGAATAAAATTTTAATTTTCACGGCCTTCATTTTGCGTGGATGATTTTAATATTGTTACTCAATGATATAGATAAATACGTTTGGAACCATTTAGAAATTTTAGTTTTAATTTTGACTGCAAGAAATAGGCATTATTTATTAATCAGGTTTACCATAGATATGTATTAAATTGTGATGGATAACTTGAACCTACACCAGTACCATTATATTGAAAGTTTTAAATTGTGTTTCGCTATATCCGTTGTTATAAATCAGCCAGCATAGTCCAAACGTAAGGGTCCTTCCAAGCATCAAATTAATTGCCCATTCCCAAGCAAAACTTTTCCATCTAAAATGTTGACACAATTCTCGATACCATTTCTCATTCAAATTCCGAGCCGAAAAGAAATTCCCCCGAGTGATTACTCCGTGTGCCCCTTTATAAAAAAACGTCGCATCAACAATAATAAATCACGGGATTTTCATTGGACGAAATCATTATAACTTAAGTGGGCGTGCCCGTTCAATTTGTAACTCTAGAAGATTGAAAATGCAAATCGTTCGAGAAAAATCAAACGAATGTCAAAACTTTTCAAATTGGAAAATCCCCCGCAACTCCCCTACGAATTACATGAATACATAATGGGAGTCGAATCAGACGGAAGGAGTTTCGTCGAATTAAATTGATGCCGCCACCTGGCTGGCTGCTGCGACTGGAGACCGGCTTCAAATTGGATTACGACGGCTTTCCACCGACACCGGAATAGAATTGCTTGTAGGGAATTTTCTAGTTAAACGTGGAGTTAATTTCGTTCTTGTATCGCGACAATTTCGCCCTCGAGAACGCTTCCTCGGAAAAAAACTAAAATCTGCTCGTCTTTTTGAGCGAACAAGACGGGTGATGTTATTACCCGGGGGATACCTGTGTTGCGTCGTACGAGTAGAGAACAGTCAGAAGCGAAATGTGTTTTTAATTACAAAAAGGATAATAAGCCAGATGGCAGGAATTCGATTAACGGGATCAAAAAGCCATTTGATTCCTTCCGCCGTGTTAGTTCTCTATTTGCGTCATCTTTTTTAATTTTCCATTTACGGAGGGAACCGGCGAGCTTTTCATAAATCGGGCATATTTCAAAATGGTTCAGCGGATGTTACGATAAAAATTTCGCGATCTGCTAAAACTTCAATATTTAAAGTCTGTAAATCATGGTACTCCAAGAAGTTTTACTTCAAGTTATTTCTTGTGACGCTGATCTGCAACAACAGAATCCTGTTTGGCGTAGAACCTACGACGATTATCTTCTGGTGGAACGACAAAGAAGCAGCGGTAGCATGCATGGCAGTAATATAAAAACCATTAAACCTGTATTTGTTTCCAACTTCCCAAACTTCGTGGAAATTCAAACAAGATAACCGGGTATAAGACCGGTATGTCTCCGCCATAAATGTAAATTTTATCAATGCTAATCAAGGAGAATGATCGGTGCGTGTCCCCGGGGAACAATCGAATTAGGCTGCCACCTCCGAAATCATCATTACTAAACCGACCATTCCGAACAAATTACCAACCTACCAGTGCCAAGATTCGATTAGCCGCTTTACATAGGTCTAACCGCTCAGTTGCGATCGCCATAACTCACGGCGTCCATCCTCCCCTAAGAGACGGTACAACATTAAATTACATCTCGGGTCCACCTGACATCGACGTCCTTTGAGGATACAGATCGGTGTCCCGGCTCATTTACGGAAACATCGGGAAGACTCGGAATCTAATTCTAAGTTTGTTTGTCTTGGGGGAGGGAAATTGCCGGTGTTTTATGATGAGGGTGTGCAGGGCATAGAAGATAAGGGAACAGCTATAAGAAAACATGAAGAATGGCGTTTATGTTGCCCTTCTAAATTTCACCTTTTCATGCCATTTCGTATTTACCATTTATTATTCATTCGGTCTATTATTATAGTCTTTTATATGTCGATTCCATCAGGACCATTTAAGACACACTGCTCTAATATTTACGATCCTTACAAAGATAAAAAAGTAATTGTCTAAGATTGATCTTAAATATAAGTTGTGCGTTCCCACACAGACGAAATCCACTTACCTCACGTCGGGGTGGGCGTCTAACATGGCACGCATCAGAGTAGTTCCCGATCTGGGAACTCCCCCTATGAATATCAGGGGCATATCTCGGTTGTATTCATAGGCCTTGTTATCAGAGCCCATCACGTATTTATTAGCCGAGACGACCGCCGGCGTCTCGTCTTCGGTGAGGCAAAGCAGGCCGATGCGGAGGAGGATCGCCGCCACGAAGAGCAGCACTATGGCGTAAAAGGCAGCCCTCCGCGGGCCGCCTCTGTTCAACCGGATGAGCATCCTCGAGATTACTTCACCTCATCATAGTCGGCAGGGTGGCGGTTATACATATCTGGAACAAAAGAGATGCGATCTTGAGTGAGGGCGGCTAGATCAGAACACAGTGTCGCGTCGAGGGTCAGAGCGACAAGAGACGCATGAAGATTTTACACGGATGTCGTAGATTATATCAGCTTTAAGGAAACAAAGGTACATTAACTATGAAACATGGACGGCAACCCACTGTACACGTTATGTCTAATTCATATGAGGAGTGTGTTCGGGTTGCTATAAATCCGGGTAGGGATACGTGAGGCGCGAAACCAATTTAATTGTCAAAATTTTCAATTGGAGTCTCGGTCGCTGAATGCGGATCGCGTAACACTGGCGGATTGGGATTGTCATAAAATAGGTCTACGGTGATCATAAAATCGGCACCGAAGTGCGGTGAATCCCAGGATAATTGAATAGGATAGTGTGTGATGGGAATCAGAGACAAATCGCCGAGGGAAAGATGGTCATTAATACAGCCGATCAATTCACAAAAATAGTCACCTGTTATCATCGCCTTCTTTACACACTGATAAGAAAAATGACCCGGCGCATCCACCATTTTATACCAAACCTCTTCCCTAATGAATACAATTCGCAACAAACAGTTTAATCAAAACCATCCAGTGCATAAACAGTCGACGCAATAACCTCCTATTTATTACAAATTGCAACGTTAATGGCGCTCGGTGATGTGTAATTATGTAGTCTTACAACAAAACCGCAACGTGAGTGGTAACAAACCAGACTAATTAGTCAACTTCATTTTCCAGATGTGTAGTTGCAACTCTACTTCTTTTTTTTTGACAAACAACATGACGTCCAAAACTAATTTCAAACTCTTGATGCAATTCAAAATAGTTTAGTACATGTACACATTCGGCGGAGTTAAGGTTGGGAAATTTCACCGGGTTAATATTATACAGCCGGGACCGAATCGTGAACATTTTATTTTAAAGCAAAACAGTGGAGAGGCTGGAGCAGTATTTGGTTACTGAAAATTTTGTTTCGTAATAAGGTAGAAAAAATAGCATAAATAACTCTATCATAAAACTCACCTACGAATCTCATATTGCGTGGAATATAATTCTATAAATATGTGCTTTTTAAACTTTTTGTATCGCAAATTAGATAATGACTAATTACTTAATCGTATTTTTACTATTCCGATTATTTATGCAAGTGTGATTAAGTGTTGTTTACGTTCCCTTATCTCGACCGCCGAGCGAGAATGGCTTGTTATGAGGATCACTAAAGTTATCGCCGTTATGAGCCATGAAAATGATAAGAGTATCCACAAAATGTATACATAACTACTGCATGCATTGAATTCAAGAATTCTAGCATTCGTCGCAGGAGGATAATATTCGACATTCCACAATATAAGCTGCTTTCAAAAATCAAATAAAGCTGGAGCCTCGCTCCCGCCCAACCTATTGGCAACTGCATCGTTGTTTCCATCTACAGTTCTATTTTATGATACAATTTATTATTTACAGTATATGTCGTTCAAATGGCTTTTATTCGTTGAAGGTTTGAACTAGGGAAAATAATGTCATTGAAAATTTTTTTTACTATTTTTACATTACATGACTCCTACTTTCCAGTGTGAGTCCCAAATTGAAACTAACGCTACACCACTTATCAAACGCCCCCAGTAGAGAGCAAGAAAATGACCGAAAGGGTGTTTACGATCCGTCAGAACAGATGGACGGAAGTAAAAATATCGTCGGTCGAACCTTTTCGAGAACATAATTTGATCAGGATCGGCCGAATATTAATTCGCGTAGGGTCGAATTTGTCCCTTTTGAAGATGGCCACCACCTGTCAATTAAGCCGAGGTCGTGACCGAAACAGAATTTCAATTTGCTGGTGGTCTTTACATACGAGGGCCGGTTTTGTTCTGGTCAAATTGGTTTAGTGGTAGTTTCAATTGAATTTTGTTTTGTTAGTCCGAGCGCCATGGAGATTTTCGATTCATCAGCGTAATGATCCTGTCAGGTTTAATCATCACAAAAATATTGTCACAGAATATCATTACGCACTATCAGTAAAGGTGCCCCATTTTCTGATGAATTCAAATTTAAATTACGTTCATCGGATGGCGTTAGGGGAGATGCAGATCTGAACTTCGACAGTTCTACCCTCGTCATTAAACGAAATTAAATCGATAGCTGCTCAGGCCTGTCTCTTATAAATATTGAGTCCAATATTTATACCGAGTGAAAACAGTTCAGAGACCATTAAAACTTGAACTTCATTACCATAATTACCACAGGAACATGAAGTCACTCAGCCCAATCGCTGTACGTAAACGGATCCAACATCCATTCGGAAAGATTGAACCCATGCCAAAGCGTCCGTTCATGATCTAACTACAAGAATCTTCCAGCTACAATAACAGTTTTCTGCAATGGCATTAGTAATCCAGATGTTGCAGAGCCTTCCCTCTGTGAATCCCAGATTGGAATATGAAATTAAATAATTTAAAAAGCTCTGCTGTTTACGGATCTTCCGTCTCGACTAAAATGAACTTTATGTATTTGCACGGGCTGCAATTTAATTTCACTGCGAATGGGGAGATCAAATAATGTTTTGGCGGGAAATGCACGTGCTTCTCCAACACTAATAAAAGTTTTCTCTAACTTATATTATGTTCAATGTGAATTTGATATAAATGTTGATGGTTTCGTACCGTCTCGAAATAAGCAATATACGTATACAGACGAAGATGGCATGATGTTTACAGTAAATAGTCTAGAAAACCTGAGATTTCAGGAAACTGAAGGATTTTAAGAACCTGAAAACGTGAAAAAGGATTTGATAACCTGAAAATCTGTGGACATAAAAATCTGGAAACCCCAAAACCCGATATCCCCACAACCTGAAAATTAATTTAACAACCAGATAACGTAAAAATCTAAGAATGTGGGAACCTCCGGAAAAGTGAGAATTCAAGAAATTGAAACTATAAAAACTTAAAATCTTTTCACATCTTTACTTTCAAGTTTTTTACGTCTTTTCACATTTACTTATGCAACGCACCCATGCGTGAGGTAACGGGAAACGTATAGAAATAACGATCACTCTTTTTAAATCCACCCATACGTTACGGATATGGAGCGAGAAACCGGCATTATCCGGAAAATGTGTCATTACACGAAACGACGCTCCATTTCGGTTGTTCGACGACGAAATAAAAAAACTTTGACCAGACGAGTATCAATGTGTCCGAGAGGAAATCGACCGGAAAAGCTCCGTGGAAATTTAAACAGCTGCAAACAATATCACCGGAAATGGTGTACGCCGAAACAGAGAGAATCGCGATGGAGTTAAGAAGGAAACGAAATGGAGGATGAAAATTAAAGCTCTGTTCCCTCAAATCCTCTTTAACATACTCCAAATACGTCTTCGTTTCATTTTGGCGCGAGAGAGTGGTATCGATCTCATCGCAAATTTGTTTACATTTTTCTTCGTGGTGCACTTTGCTGTCTCTCGTGTTGCTACCCTTAGGAAATGCCGTCCCAAGCTGGGAGATATGTCACGACTACCCACCAAGAACAAAACGTGCAGAAAATGCTCGCTGCAGTTTGTTATTCCTATGAATTCGCCCAAATTCACGCTCTGTGAAGCGTAACTTAATATGTCATCTAACGTTTTGCCATTTCCAATTTATTTCCTTGCTCTACTCCTCTAGGCAAAGAAACCATTTAACGTCAGCATTAATCTACCAGAGATAAACTCCCTCCTCGTCCCATACTTCCCGTTATGCGTTTCGCTTTAACCATCACCAACAGAACGAGAAAATTTTCATTTTTATCAGCATTTCATGATTAAAATTTGCCGTCAAAAGAATGAGAAAAAAGGAGCTTTTAGATGAGTCCAGAAATTTTGTTAATAAATTTTTAAGGACACACAAGCAATTTGTTTTCGACGGGACATTCGAATCTCTGATAATGAGAAGTTTTAATGGGATTAGATGTCAAAGCGTGAGGAGGGATTAGGAATTATCCTTGGTCTCGAGGAACGTGTTTCGGGTTTCAAACCGATGTATCAATACAGCTTTATAAACAAGGACAATTCAAACAGTATTGCGACGTTCGGTTTGTTATTTCAGAAGCAATTATTGGGACGTTGTTTACTGCGGTTGTGGTCGATAGGAAAATATCTTATCGATTTGGAAAACTAAGATTAAAAGCATCCATTGTCCCTAGTCGTCTCTGAAAAATTGAGGGAAAATGTAGGGACACGTTGAGAATTTCACCATTTGAGATTTTAAAGATTCAATTAATTACAGTGTACTCTCTCTTAAGTGGACACCTTCGGTAGCCAGAAATTTGTCCGCGTAATGGAGGTGTCCGCTTAAAAGGAAAAATGTAAGATGGTACCCATTTTAACCGTCGTTATTTTTTGACGTTTAATTTTTGACAGATGACAGTGAGATTTATTTTTTCATACTTCACTGTATATTTTCTATTCATTCCTATAAAAAATATTTTTTTAAATATGAAGAAAAGAAAAATTTATTTTCAACAAAAAGAAGCGCAAGTAATATAAAAATATAATAAACTGCATAATTAAATCGAAAGGTATATTTATTATTTTCTGTTTGATAAAACATTTGGATGTGAATATAAACCTTACAGCATTCTCAAATAAAAATTTCAAATAAACTGAATCAGCATATCGGGTATTTCAGAAAATTGTATTTGTTTTCTATATAAATAAATAGGTTTCAGTGTATTCGAATGAGAATTTTGACATTCAAAACTTACTTGATGTATGATTTCTTCATTTATAGTTTATTTCCGAGATATTGGTGTATGAAACATTCTGGGACACCTGGTATACTGAATAAAGCTAAAACCTTTATCGTCTCGTACAATATCATTTACTGTGTACCTAACCTGATGGTTTATAGGTCGAAAAGCCATTCTGACAAAATTTTCTCGAGACGGGTGCTGCGGTCCATTTTATTCTACAAGACGAGTATAAAACGCGCTTTCAGTCCTCTCTTTACAACTTGTGCAAATATCGCAGTTAAAACGAAAGCACTGATCCGAAAATATAGGTCAACTTGAGGCTTCTCTGTCTCGTTCGACAAAATTGTTTCGTGGTCCTCTGTTGTGGGCGTGCTATAACCACCGATCGTGGACCTTCATTTCCTAGATTGCTCCCTTCTATCTCGAAAGATAATTAACTGATTGTGCTACGGGAACGCGAAATCGATACAACATTTTTTTCACTCCGTCGATTAAACAGTCATTTCGACGTGTTACGACACCCCCGTCAATATTTACAGATGCCATTCGTATATATTGCTCCCCGTTTCCGCTAGAATTTAATAAGATAGTCGTGCAGGTGGTACGTGTGTAAACACCTCCCGTGCTGTGTTTCTCTTAACGTGAAGTTAATCTCTTGAAATTGCGTCGTTTTCGTCAAATCGCTTCCGGTAAAGGCAATAACAATAATGGGATAGCGTTACGATTTTTTCGTTGTAGACGAAGGGTTTGGAGTGCTCGTTTCGAAAGACCTTAAACGGGTACAAGTTTAAGCTTCGAGCGTTCGAGATACACCGCTCCGCAAAATTAACGCAACACCTGGACCGTTTGTTTCAGCTCAAACGGTTCAGCACGTGCACGTAAAGTTATTCTTGAGGATCACTTCCGGAAACGTGGAAATGTTTTAAATTATTTTGATCGTAATTGTATGTAAAATGAAAAAAAAAAAACAAATTTGATACTGTCAACTTGACAAATAAATACATCGCCAACTTCTAAAATTTGAAACGATGCCATGGGTGGTCCTAAGATGTGCGTGATGAGATTCCATATCTGCGACAATTTCTTTAACATTTAATCTCCAAGATATTAAAATATCTTTATTATAAATTATAAATAGGCAATTTTCTACCTTTAAAGTCACGCGAGGTATATGGAAAAACATACACCCAATTTGAAAATTGGCAGAAGGACCAATAAAAACCTTCCTGACGGCGTCCACATACAAAGTCAAGGCGAGCCATCCAGGACATGTAAAACCTACAGACGCCGTCCTACACCAAGGCGACAAGTGTTACCAGCTTGTTGGACACCTCCCCCAACAAAATCGCTTGCCCTAAATGCACGTGAAGTTCCAATACAAGTGGCAAAAATAGTAACGCCAATTCACATTCATACATCATTGACAGCGAAGCATAGGTTAGGATTGCCAAGATCAGACAGAGAGATTACCAATATTAAAAAAATAAGTTATACTATTTTTAGTGTAATTATTATAACACCGCTTTTGTCTATTATGACACCCAAAATAGCCTCAGTACGAACGCAAAGTAGAAAAATATTATCATATAATTAACTTCAACCTCGCTGTACCAAATGTCACAATTGTCATATCTGTCATACCTTAAAAATTTGATAAATACACGCAGATGTGATGAGAATTGTCAATTTCTCATCGGACATCCGTGTGCATCTATTTCTCCGCATTTTTTGATCTTCATTGCCCGCCTGGTTACGGATGCATGAATACATCAAATCCCCCAACAAATCATGTCCCATATTTCGCAAGATGCTCTCCGAATGGCATCGGAACAATGGCGCGTTTGTGATAGGTGCAATTTTTCCTCAAAATATGGCGGGGTGTATTATTCCAACTCGGAACCATATTATTGAAAATTAGAGTTCGGATAAGATGTTTTATTAAAATTTCGAGGGGAAATCGGGCATGAAATTCATTGCTTTATAGATGAAATTTATCTTCTTCGTCGTTTTTCCGATGCGACTTAGATCGAGGATATTGATTTATTTACGCATCGTTTAACTCGGGTTACGCGAAACGAAACAAAATAGGGATAATTGCGTTTTTAAACGATTGAAGGGCTATTATTTAGCTTCAATTAATTCCGGTCGGAGATTTTTGCTTTTTATCGAGGATTGTGGATTTCAGTAACGTCCAATTATAGTTGCGTTCTTCCAAACAAAAAAATTCTATTGTATTCTACTTCACTGCATAATCCATAAGAAACTTGCAACTCAATTTTAAAAAATGGTGGATGCGCCAGATATAACCTCTATTATTAGCACTGATCCAAATGACTATTTCATTAAACCAAAGTGGCACAATTATGATTTTAGTATACATAATATTCAACTGATACCAACGTACCAGTTAAAAAGACCAATTTTTCCAACTCTATTAAATAACTGCCAAAGCCACCTCAACCACACAATCTTACCCTCACTAACTATAATTAATGACACTGGTTATTGTTTTCATTCCATCTCGTGCCACTACCGTATTGCCGGCTTATACGAGCCGGGAGCCCCACCATTTATATTAATAAATATTCTCCACCCCGAAACCTCCGTACAAAAAGCAAACAATAATTATCGCCCCACAACCTCCAGACACCCACCACCGGAATCAACGTTGCCAATTTCTTTTTTCGCCTTTTGTTGCCGCACATCAAACGTTCCGAAGAATAAAATCTAGGGTAGATCGTGTGTCGCTACTGGTCATTAATCAGCCGTGCTTCTCGTGCGGTAAAAATTCGCCGAAGGAGCAAAGAGCACGAAAACCTTTACTTATATATGAGTATTAAAAGTACAAGGGTAGCGGGCTACGACATCGTTGAATAAAAATGAGAAAACCGGGGGAGTGATGCATAATCAAGACGCACTTATTCAAATTGTACGTTTTCTGTTCTCTCTCCTCGCCATGACTCGAAACAAGCGAGCTTTTAACGTGGCGAGGGAAAAAAAGGGGTTGATTCGCAGAAGGAGACATTAGGACGGGTATTTTTCACGTGCGGGGTGGAGCTTCCGATTCTTGGCGGGATTTAATAACGGTAATTATACGGGTCGTCCGTTGGGTAAATTGCTTTTGTCCAGCAGCGTCAGGGAAAGGTTACGTTTACAGATTGACAATTAGGGGAAGCGGTATTTTCCTTTGCTTTACTTATTAGACATATTATTTATCACTGATCGGTATTATTTCTTAATTCCATTACAAATATTTCATTTCACATGATATTGGTCTTTCCTTAAGAAGTCTCAACATTAAATCGAGCTGTTTGTCATCACCGTTCTTCCAGAGTATGAATATTTTAGTGGAACCGTACTCTAGGTTCCTCGTTAAAATGACCAGCTAAGTTGTAAAAATTTGTTTAATATGTCCTGAACCTTTTCGACCCTTTGAAGATTTTTATTCTTCTGATCTTTTAATTTAGGTCGTTCTCAATGATGTTGGTTTTAATTAAAACTAGCTGACCCGGCGAATTTTGTACCGCCTCAGAATCCATAAATGTTGTGTTAACTTTTTAGGTGAATTAAATTAATTTTTTTTATCAAAGGATAATGAACACAACGCCTTCTACTGGCATATACCGGAACCAGCATACAACGCCATGTTAATTTTAGTTGCTGTCATGTATCAGATATGGTGTTATATACGGATTCCATACAAAATGTATGAGAAATTTTTTTTCGTTACTGAAAAATGTCAGTCAATCCGTTCTCGAGATATTATCAAAAAAATGTGTGTAGAATTCACGCGCAATAGAAGTGAAACTTTGGAGTTTACTCCTTAAAAATCGATTTTTATTTTTAAAGCCCGTACCAGGGGGCTTTGTTATTGTCGTTGCCCTGTACCAAGTTCCCCGCCCCTGTAATTTTTCCGTTGTTTTAATAGTTATTTTGCTATTCGGGGCGGAGGAAAATCCAACAAATTAAAGATCATCATAATCGGTCCAGTCGCTCTTGTGTTATAAACCCAAGGAAGCCCCTGTGCCCCCATGTCCATATTTCAATAGTAATTCTGCTATTCGGGGCGGAGACAAATCTAACAAATTGAGGATAATAAAAATCAGTCTAGCTCTTCTTGAGTTATAAACCTAAGGGGGCCCCTGGACCCCCATGTCCATGTTTTAATAGTTATTCTGCTATTCGTTGCCGAGAAAAATCCGACAAATCAAAGATCATAAAAATCGGTCCAGCCGTTCTTGATTTATAAAACCTAGGGGGCTTCCTGGGCTCCCTTGTCCATGTGTTAATAGTTATTTTGCTATTCCGGGCGGAGACAAATCCAAAAAATCAAAGATCATAAAAATCGGTACAGCCGTTCTAAAGTTATCAACCCAAGGGGCCCCCCTGCCCATTTTTTACTTCATAAGAACCTTCCTCGAACTTAAAGGAACACTTCGAAAAAAAATTTGCTAAATTGGTCCAGCCGTTCTCAAGTGATGCCGTGACCAAGGAAAATAGGGATTCATTTTTATATACATATATATATAGATAGATAAAAATAACAATAAATCCATATTCAATGGCTAATTAAATCAACCTTTTTTCTCCTATTCCCTCTCCTTTTCTCTACACTTGTCCTCTTCCCCTTTCTATATACTGCTGCTCTTTTCTCTTCCTTCTTCGTATCACGATCTTCATCCATTCTCTTCCTCGTCCATCCTCATTCAACAACTCTCGTGCCTTTTTCTCCGTGTCTTCCATCTCGTTGCACTTTCTCAAAGGTTCCATTGTTTCCCTTTCCTCCCAACACATTCTACATAACCTTTTCTCCTCTTCCATCCAATATTCATTCTCTTTCGTTTCGTTTCCACACCTAAATCATACATCTATCCTTCTTTTTCGTTTTCTTTTTTAGGTATACTCCGTCCTCCATTCTCCGTACCTCGCATTGTATTTCGCGTCTCTTATTTTTTCTCTTCTCTCCTGTTTGAATATGTAAATATCCCTCTCTCTTGTCTCTGTCCATATACTTTCTCCTCTGTATCTTCTGTTTTCCACTCCCTTCCTTCCCAGTCCATTCCTCTCATAATACTTTCGTTTTTCTTCCTTCTCTCCTGATATTCTTTATTTCAGGCATTCTTGCAATAGTTTTTTTCCTTTCTTTCCCACTGCTTTTCTTCGAATTTACTCTCCCTTTTTTTTCTACTCATTTTCTCCTTCTTGCATTCCTCTAGCACCATATACCCTGGCGTAGCTTTGTCTAGTCCCAACACCCACCTGTAGTATTTTTGTTGCACCCTCTCTATTTTCTCTTGTTCCTTCCAGACCCAGATATCCGCTCCATACAGCACTGCGCTCTTCACTAGGCTTTCAAATAGCATCACCCTCTTTTCAAACTCCCTTTCGAACAACTTTTCTCCTATGCTCCATACTTGCGCTACTAACTTATTTCCATTCTTGCTCAGCTCTTTAATGTGTGTGGATGAGTTGTTTCTTCGGTTAAAGTAGTATCCCAATTACTTAAACTCACTGACTTCCTCTATTTCTTTGTTTCCCCATTTCCACTCCCTTTTCTTCGCTCTTCCGCCTGCTTTCTTGAATATCATCATTTTGGTCTTTTCTACGTTCACCTTGAGATATCCCCAAAATAGACCATGCAATGCATAGGAGAACTTCGACTTAGAGGGTGGAAGGAGGACCGGCGGCCATTACATTTATTCAGACTTTAACATTAGAAGCATCAAGTCGTAACTAACGCTTAATTTTTTTCTTTTCCCTTTTTTTTTCTCGCTCCATGTGTTCTTTCTTTCTATAAATGTTTGCTTGTATTCTTTCTTTTTCTTTATGTATTCTTCTATTTCGGTTTTGTTTTCTTTCAGTTTCCGGGGTTCATTCTTCACTTCTTTCTTCAAATCGCGGCATTCCTTTTTCCACCAGTCGTTTCTATTCCCATAGTTTCGTCGTGTGGTTATTTTTTCTTTTCCTATTACTGCGGCTTCTATCGTTCTTTTGAACTCTTCCCATTTTTTCCTGGCCTCTGTTTCGTGTTTCCTTCTTAAGTTCTCTCTATATTCTTCAATGCTTTCTTCAGTCCAGCTCTCCCGTACTGTCTTTACCCTGCCCTTTTTCTTTCCCTCTTTTCTCTTTTCCTTTCGATCTTATCTCTATTGGCATGATTCTGTTCTCTGCTCTACTGTCATGTCCTCTATCTTATTGATCGCCTTCTCATTCGTTATCACATAATCGATTGCTGTTGCTCCCCTATATGCTATATCTCACGTATGATTTCCTTCCTCATCCCCTTCTTTATTTCCAATTGCGAAGCTCCAGTCGTTTTCCTCTATCATTTTTAACAATCCTTTCTCTTCTTTGTTGACAATTCAATCTCTTGTTGTTTTCTTTTTTGGTACCCTCTCTTCGTTTTCTTCCTGCCACGTTTCCCTGGCCCCTCCTTCTCCCACTCTTGCTTTGAAGTCACCGCCCATTATCACATATTCATTTTCTTTACCTTCCACCTTCTTCTCTATATTTTCTCTGGTAGTTTGCATCCTTGTGCTGTATATCGTTAGTACTATGTATTTTTGTTTGTCTATCTCTATCTTTCTTTCTATTTATCAAACTTTCCTCTTCTATCCCTCGTTTATCCTGCTCGTTCTCTCTTGATCTTCTTCGTCTTCTAACCCCTTTCTAACTCCTGTTAGGATTCCTCCTCTTGGTCTTCCTTTCTTGTGTTCTTTTTTTGCGAAACTGTTCTTATGGTTTTTTATAGTTTCCATTTTGATCTTTTGATTCTTTTCATTATTTAGATTTTTTCGAATTCATATTTTTTCATTTTTCCCTTTTGATTTGATTTCGTTGTTTTGATGATTCTCATCCTTTCAGTGTTTTGAGTTCGATCGTTTCGTTCTTTTGATTTTTGTTTATGGGGATTTTTGATTTTGAGTTTGACATCTCTGAATTATTTATTCTTCTGGTCTTTTAGGGTGTTTCAAACCTCTTGATGACTTTCTCTCCTTTGATCATTTTCATTCTTTCTGTCTATTGTTTGTGTCGACTGCTTTTTTGGATCCTCAAAATTTTTTGAAAAATAAGTATCAAGTCACCCATCTTCAACGTTATCAAGTGCTAGTGACACGAATGAACGTCCCTGCCAACATGATAAACGTTTGAAAAATGGTGGATGCACCACTTAAACCGCTAAATTTCCTAACAGAAACAGACACACTTAATCCTTTCGCTATTCTTCGCGCTACGCTAATAAATAAGCCCTATTTGAACTTCTGCTGCCATCCACTCATCCCTTAACTCGCGGAATACGGTTTGCATAGTGCATTTGCCCGGTCATGCACACATCTGCAGCTACTTCTGGCTTTTTGAGCGCACTGAAATTGAAATATGGAACGCCGATCATTTATGGAACGAAATAAGGTCTTCCTACGTCGACGGAGATAAATCCCGGAAAACGCTGGCGCGGTATTTGCGCGACCTATGATTGGTGACCCCGTAATGATTCAAGTTGATTTGTGCGATAAGTGCGACTGTTGGGAATATATACTGCCGAAGAAACAATGCGATAGGGGAAAAGTTATTCACATATTTTATACGAAAGTTTCGTTCATTTACATTTTTCGCATGATATATTTTCCAGTTTTCGTTGTGTTATCTTCTTGCGATTCTTTTATAATGCGATGATTTTCTCGCCCCTATTGTCATCGGAGTGAGGTGATAACAAAAGAGGCTCCCGACAAGACGTTCAAGTTAGTCCGTACACTAAAAAAGGCCTCGGATGCAAACTTAAAGCTTCACTGTACACTTACCATAATATGTAGACGTGGACAGTTACTACTTCGACCAGGAAAGGCACCAATTTTCAGATATAACTCTAAACGATCTCAATTTGACGTTGAAATGTTGCATTATTAAAACTTAACTATTCCGCATTTAACCGATCTTCAAAATGATGCAGCTAAAAACACTAACGCAATTATATCCAGTTCGTAAAATTCATAATACAAATTCGGGATAATTCCAGCCGCACACGAAATCCTTTGTTACTGGAGATTCCATCCCCACATTAAGGATAATTTCGGTAATTTACAACGTTGCAAGTGAAAGCAGGGAAAGGAAGAGAAAAACCGTTATTAACCGCAAGGAAAAAAGCCCCAACAAATTGCCACTTTTTTTTTCTTTGGAGACGTCTCCCTTTAAAAACAGTATCAATTTGCGGTTGTCGCGAGTAAATAAAAAACTTTTCTTTCAGACAAAAAACCAATGCCTTCGAGTATATGATCCGTAACTTGGAAAGTGTGTCCTTTATTTAATTTTGCGCAGTTGAGAGGAAAGAATCCTATATGCGCTGAGGAGGAATTACGAATAGGGAAAATGCGAGATATAGGGTCGGCAAGTCCATTTCGCACCAGATGGAAAAAAGAACAAAGAGAGAGCCATTGATATCGAAAACACACATGCAAAAGAACTAAAAGCATATCATAGAGACGGTCCCACGTCTCTCAAATAAAAGAATTTACAAATACCTTGCACACACTCTCCGCTATTTGCAAGCGATACTGCACAAACCCGATCTAATTTAGTTCTTTCACCTCACGACCATATAGACTGCAAAACAGGGCGGCACATGTTCCATTATAGCACGCGGAAGTTCAGCAGAAGCTGCGGCGGAAGAATTTCCTTTAGTGGGGCGAGAGGATCTGTGACGTTATTAGCATGAAGCGACAATGGGATAAGCGCCATCCATTATACATCCCATAACTATAATACGAACATTAGATCCTACGATTGCACGTGAACCTTTAATGTGCCACCGGTAAATATGAAACAATGTAACGAGGGTGTGTTATATTAAAGGCCCCCTGTAGGCACACAAATTGCAATTTGGACAAAAAATTCGGTCAACTTTATCCCTTTGTAAACCCAGTTTGAAATAACGCGATCATCGCACAGCGCAGGGAAGAAAGAATTTCCCAATGAAATCAGGAAGAGCGTCGGGTTTCGCGTCGTTTAGATAACAGATATTGTTATTAGGAGGTAAAACGGCAATCCGGAAAAATAACACTTTTATTAACAGTGTGTCTGGAAGGAAATGGGCTTACCTTATGAAACGTCCTGGATCCAAAGCCCGTTTGGACTCGACTGAAAGAATAAAGATAATCAAAGTAGTGTTGAGGCTAACTGGAAAACTATAAAAGCATTTTGATGACTGTGAAACAGCCTGGGGCACAAGATGAAAATTACGCAAACGATTTTGTTTATCGATTTTACAAATCAGATAAATACAAAACGTTCTAACTGTTGATTTACACCGATTTTTAATTACCCGGTCTTTTATCGCGGAACTAGGATGATAAATAGCCGACAAAGGAAAAAATTAATTAACGGCGACAAGAAAACTAGTTTTCCGTCCGGACGAAATACCAGGACCGTATTCTAATTGCTCACCGAACTTCAAGTGGACGATAAATTATTGTATCATAATTTAAACGATGCGATGTCGCAATCAGATAAGTTTTTCTTGATTTGGAGTGTTACATTTCAGACCAATTAAACTGGAAATGATGTCTTTCCTCAGGTGAGGTACATTTAGAAGGCCCTTGATGAACTCGCTTCGTCGTTTAGAATCCCCCGCATTCCATTTTGTCCCGCCTATTTATTCATGATCCGTTTCGGGCTCTATTTTCACGAGAGCGAAGGATCGAGATTCTTTCTCGATCTCTTTCATGTTGAAGATGTTCCATTACTGTCCCATTTAGGGGGCTGTGACCCGAAAAGGTGATTTGGAATTTCAGACTTTAAATAACGGGAGTTCGCATGATGAAAACGTGAAAACACTTTTGTAATTTAACTTTAGACACCATACCCGCCGTAGTTACATCACAGAGGTAAAATAACAATTTTGCCGTGGTTATAGATACTAAAGGAGTCATTTGATAGCAAACCTCTCACACTGCCAAATGCACGAACCATCCACGTAAGCTGCAGTTATCTATGCGGAAACACAATGCAATGGTGGCAGGTGCAAGGTGCGCCGCCACCCAACATCAACTCTGGAATAGACAAGCTGCGGCCACGTCAAGACCAGATATTAATCGGGCACCTGAAGGGGGCTTACCGGACAAAACAAGGTAGTTCCATCAACGTATATCATACTTTTCATTTTCATAATGGGATCGTAAAGAGTGAAACAAAAGTAAAGTGTCTGCGTGCATTTGCTTAAAAGATATGAAGGAGCTAACAGGTGCGCTGAAACGCCTGTTTCCGGAAGGGTAAGTTTGTTATTCATGCAAAAGTTTAAAAATAATGAGCACTCGAGACATCGAATCGCTATTTGTTAGTAGGGATGGCTCGTTGAGATCGAGTTTCTAATTTGAGTGGCACAGAACGGGTATTGTTACATTCGCTGTATGCAACATAATATACCCATTGATTCAAAAGGTATCATTGAAACGATAACAATACAAGTAACAGAACAGTATCGACTACTTCCTCAAAAATTAGGTAGGAACACCCCAAAACCACAAATTTCCAATCTACCGATAAGATCGATTCCTCAAAGACAAACTGCCCCTCCTCTAAATCAATCAAAATTCGGGACGATCAAAGCAAAAGCAGTAAAGAAACGAAGGAACAATCGATGAGTGAGGACAAAAAGCTTTTCCGGTCGTCCCTCTTCGCGCCGGCTGTGTGGCCTTGGAGATGCCCCGGAGCATCCGGGACAAATAGAGAATTTCTTTTTACGAACGCAACGGCGGTTGCGATTTGATATCCGCAGGCGAGGGGATTAAACCGGACCCCCTCATTTTCGCTTCGTCCCCCGGATTTTTTATACAACACTGCCCGGAATTTGGCGATTCAAGAAGTACATTGACGACTGAAATTAAACAACTGAATTTGACGAATTCAACTATAGCATCTCCTAGACTATACCGTGCGATCATTTAAATTACAAATTAGAGTAGGCGGCTTTTTATTATGCCTGCAAATTGACTCAGCTTAGAGTGACAGTAAAATTTGAGGTTATCGTAAACATTGTGACGTTTATGTTTCTCAAGTTAAATTGTTTTAATTTAAAGAAAATGAAAGACTAACAAATAATGTAGAATAATTGGGAATTAAAACAAATGTTCAAAGTGTTCTCCCGCAGCTTTTATGCGAATGTAAAATATAAAACATAGGTTGCCATTAAAAAAATATATTGATGACGCCATAACTGTCAAAAAAAGAATGCAAAATTCCTCGGATGCGTTATAATTAACATGCTTTTTAAGTTTTATTTCTAGTGCAAATACTAACGGAGTTACTGAATTTATTCCTTACTTAATTACCACACTGTCTCACATGAAGCCCAAAAACGTGTTCTATTATTATTTAATAAAGTTGTTTTGTAAGATAACGTATCAAAAATCGTAATTTCGGATAGGATTTTCAAACGCTGTACATTTACCGCCTCTTGTGCTGTCATTTCGGGGGAACATTCTCATTGGTTCATGCGTCTTTTATTAGAATTTTGTCCCTTGGTGACGTCACAGAAAGGCGCGCGTTTCAAATAAGACAAATTTTTCGATATTTTTTTACGTAGAAACCGCGTGATTTCAAATAAACAAAAAAATGGGGGTATAATACCTTTCCCTCTAGTTTATACAAAAGCTGTTTTTGAAAATTGTCGTACGACCCCATTATCTTTGTCTTTTGTTATCCATTAACCATTGTTCATTGTTTATTATAAAGGGACTGGAATCCATTGGAGAACCATAAGGCTGACAAAGTAAGACCCATAGTTCGTACAATACCTTCATTTAGTCCAAGATCATAATGGTAAGCTCATGACTTTCTTTAATCCAAAAATACAGAGCTTCCAATCATTTTTCGTTTTCCTCAACTTCAGTCTATGTACCTACTAATTCTTCAATATCTCAGCCTTAACTTTAACTATCTCTATTCATTTTTGGTTGCTCTTCGATTCTCAATTTTGTATCTCAATTTTTAATTCCTTTGTCAATTTCAACTTTTTCGAGATCCCATTCTTAACTCGTAACTCTTTAGTTTCTCAATTCTCTTATTCTCAATCTTTTCCTCTTTCAAGTTTTCTTTCTTTAATTAACGTTGCAAATAACTGAATAATATAACTGGTGCTTATAGATCAAGTAGGCTTTGATCGTGAAAATTTCTGTTACCTCCTCATCCTCAATTTCCTAATTTAATCTTTATCTGGCTCTTTTTAATTTTTATTTTTCCCAGATTTACCGGTTCTCAATTTCAGAATTTCTCGAGTTGTCAAAATTTTTAGATTCTTATAGTTTTGCAGTTTCTAAGTTTCACAATTTCAAAGTCGCAAAATATCAAAAATATCAATATCAAAGGCTCACATTTTCTCTCTCTCTTTCTTTTGATATCAAAGCTTATCTCAAAATCGTGCCAACACAATTACAATTCTCAAGTTCTTAATTAAGGGTACTGCACAAGTTTCACGTTCCAGTTGTTAGTTTTTTCACAATCTCAGATTCCAAAATTCCAATATTCACAGATTAGAAAATTTATAGTCGAAGAGCTGCAGATTGCAATATTCACAAATAACAGAATTCATAGTTTGAAATAGATTCGCACATTCATTCACATATTCCAGAATTCCACGATCCACACAAGTTCGAAGAATCATAAATTCCATATCTTACATATACACATTTTTTTTTTACATTACACATACAAGATTCACGGATTCGAGGAGTCTTAAATTCCATGAATCGCATAATCTGAGGTTTATAAATTCTTTAATCCAGTTTCCAAGATATACAGAGTGATAAAAAACGCTTGATGCTGTTGATGCCTTATCTTTAACCCGATTTGAACGAGTCACACATCAAATGAAATCGGTTTAGAAACACTTCGTCACTTTCTGCTTTAAAACGTTTTTTGACGATTAATTTTTGACAGATGGCAGGCAACTTTATTTTTTAAAATTTCCACTGTAAACCTATATATTTTATCTTCATTCATTCTTATAGAGAATATTGTTTGAAATATGAAGACATTATAAGAAAAAGGAAAAAAAACATATATTCTGGTTCGAAAATTGCTTGTATGCTGTCCCACACATTATCGACGCCTTCTAGAAACAACTGTCGTTCTTTTCAATAAAATAGTCGGGGGTATTTATTCGGGTCAAAATATCAAATCCACGCATTCATAGCTATCTGTGTTAATGGTGGAATTGGAAATCGATCGGTTATCCCTGATATGCTCACCGTCGCATAATATTATATAGGACGGACAATTGAAGTTGCATCCTGTTGATGATAGTTTGCCAAATTAATTCTTTAGCGCACTTTTCCTATAACCTTCATGAATGGAGTATGCAGAGCAAACCATTGCATCTACTAAAGTAATAATGCCCCGAATTTGTGGAAATTTGATGTGCGGTGTAGTCTGCATGGTATTTGTATTTGCGAGTGTTATCAATTGTTTATTTCATTTGTTTGGGAAACAATAAAAAAAATGGCATTTTACTACTGCATGCTAAAAATATCCAGTTTCGAAAAAATTATTAAAAAATGTCAATGCAATGAATTTGTGTGCTCTATATAGGACGGTGCGGGCAAACATTTGCGTGTCAATAAAATATGAAATCATAAAATATGAATTATGTCATGCAAACAAGAAACGCAATATAAAATTTTAGTTCAAAATGGCAACATTACAAAAAAATATACATATTCTAACAACAATATTCAAGACGAAGAAGACGATGATAATCCAAAAGTAAAAAAATTAAATAATTGGTAAACATAATATGTGGCTTGATGAAGTTGATGATGAATGAAGAAAAAAAATTGCGAAAAAAATGTGGAAGTAAAAATGAAAAATATAATGACGTTCCAAAAACTACTGCAGCTGATATATTTTCCTACTATCCCCTAATAAACTAACTAATTAACAGTCTTGAAGTAGTAGCGACTTTACGTTCCTCTTCAGAAAGTAACACTTTTTGCTCCACCGAAGACAAACTGAACGTCAACCTGCATTGCCCCTAATCACCTGCAATTTGTCAGAACCGACAGGCCCGGCCTAAAGCAAATGCAGGCCGAACGCCCTCAACCCGAACTACTTATCGAAAGCAGAAGGATTCAAGGATAATATTTATTCCATCCGAGTTTCCAATCCTGCGGGTGGCGGCGGCGATAAAATAAACATCTGAGCATCGACTCGGAGGCGTGCGGGGGCCAATCGAATGTAAATTAAATCCAAATCGACACGTCCATTCCGTGGAATTTTTGGTCGGATTATCGGGGATGTCACCGGATTATGATTAAGACGATAAATCATCACACACCCCCGAGTGCGGATGACGAGGGTCGCCCTAGGCTCCAAGAAGCATGAAATAGACCATTGTGTACAAAAAAGAACACATCGAAAATCGTTCGGGCCTTTTGCGTTTCTTTTTATTAAACTATACATCATTTCCGGTTTCGCACAAATCATGTAGAATTATGGTGATTATACGGTCGGTAAACTAATGACGGGCGATGAAAAAACGACCGATATGTGAGCGGAAATACGATCGTGTTTGACGAGGTGAAGTGTAATTGTACGAGTTCGTAAGGGACGGACTTTAAAGCCGCTAATATACTGCGGGGGTTGTATACCTACCCCAACAAAGTTTAATAAAGTCCGACCTTTGTCGGGGGAGGAATCAAGAGGACGTGCTGTTAACAAGGCTTGAGGCTCCGGCTGAAAAATTCTTTAATGAAGTTGAAACTAGTGAGGCTGCTTTGAAATCGTACAAAGACATAAATTAATTTAATTGAGGGCCACGGAAAAACAAACCACTAGGCAACGTATTTCGTAACTTTTGACAGCGAAACACTCTTCTGTTGTTTTTGTTCTCATGTGTCACCACAAATAATCTCACAGCCGTTCCGACAATTTTTATTTATTTAGACGATCACACACCTGTCCTCCAATCCTTGCGTAACCTGCTCCAATTCTTTTTTTTATTATCAATCGAACGAAGGTACAATATCGGTTCCGATGCCGTAACGTAGCTTTCACTCTTTCGAGAAAAACTTTACTCCCATTATTGCCAATTAAAATGATAATAGAAATTCTCGACGTTCGGGGTCAAGAGTAATGGTTTTTTTAAAAGCGCAGATTACGGCTGGTTGGCGACACTGTCAACACGAAAAGTACAAATCGTCACGCGAATCCGAGGCCGGAATTATTGCCTTTCACCGCGCGGTCTTTATGCAAGAGCGAAAATTTGACAGTTTTAATTTATTCGCACATTAATTATGAGGATTTTCGGTTCGCGAATTCGCGAAGGCGAGATTTATTGAGTGTTTTTTTTTTGCGATTGGTGAAATGAGGTTTGGAACGTTATGAAAATGCAATAAGGATATAGAGTAAAAAAATGATGATGTGCTAATTGCAGAACAGTTTGGAGAGGGTCGATAAATATTAGAACTTGAAATACTTAGTTCAAAAACCTGAAAAATTGACAAACTTGAGTAAACTGAGAAACTTGGGCCCCTGGGAAACATGAATTAAAGAAAAAAAAAGGGGGGAAATTGAGGGAATTGGGTAGGCTGACAACTTGAGACATCGACAAAGCTCAGAAACCTGAAAAATTGAGTGATAATGGAAAATTAAGTGTAAAAAGTCAACATCGCACTCGGCGCGGGGCCGAAGCCCGAGTTTGACAACACATCAAGTGCTGCACCATATTTATTTTTCCATTTTCTAGATAACATAACTCCATTACTACTTTTGACGAAAAGGAATTATTGTTGTTGCATTAGAGCAGCAAAAAAGTATATTTTGTTCAATTTTGAAAAATTGGGAAATTGAGACTTGACAAGGCCGACGAGATTGAGAATCGGGGAAAAACCCATAAACGAATGGAGGATACGAAGAAAGAGAAAAACAATGTCTGCTCCATAGACCTAAAAAATCCTGGATCGCCTCTGGAGGCAAAAAATCACCAACAAAGTGAACGTAATTAAGACAGTAGGTACTCAAGTACTGACATTCTATAACTCTTACATGGTACACAAATGCTCCAACAAAACAACACATCAAAATAAAAACTTTCTCAATCAAGACGATGAATTTCACCGTTTATATTACACACCCATTGCGGTCTCCCTCGCAACAAAAAAGTAATTGACTAACGAACGGACGGTGCACCGAAAAAATTAAACACTATTACGCAGCAATTCGATTCATAATTATTCTGGCACCTAATATGGCATGAAGTGTAATTAGAGAATTACGTAAAAGGAGGTTGTGCACCGAGATTTTTTTCTCCACGGGGTGGTGGCTATATAAACGAGACGAACGCCTGTCTAAACTTTGTATATAAATATTTATGCGTTTTTATCCCCTTCTGAAATTCCCTCCTTCATTGTCATTCACGATTCATTAAACCGACGAAATGGGCCTTTAATGTGTCATAACGTGTTTATCGAAGACCAATAAAAAGTTCTAATTCTGTTATGTTTATATCACGAAATCTATGCGTCACAACGGTCCAACTGTCTGCTCTGATTGAAGGGTAAATTGTATCAGTCGATTAAAGTGTTACAATGCGATCCATTTAAACCGCAGTTCGTTCGAGGAGGTCTTGCTCACTGAAACCTCTCTGGGTAATTGTCTGTCTCGGTGAATAAAGCGAATAATCTTCACTCCTTTTTGCGCTCCCTTTCGTAATAATTAATTATTGATTCGTTTATTTACAAACGGTGATGATGATTTATCCCAGTAAGAAACGCGAAAATCTTATTAGACTCGACGCTAATTTAAGCTGCTGTACATGCACACGTCGCATCCACTTCTTCCAGAAAGAGAAATGGGAACGGACACGAATGTCGCAAATAGCAACTCTTCGAACAACAAGCAAAGCCCGGATTACTGTACGCGCTCGTTACAACAGATGTTCGTCATCAAGTCTTTGAATTACCATTTCACATTAGAAATAAATTAATTCATGGTCTGATTTAACTAACACAAGTGGATAAAATAACATCACTGCACTCGAATAAACGTTTCATCCACATCGACAACGTTGTTCCAACAAATTTCAAAACAATGTAAACACAGGGTGTAACAAAGTCGTTAATTAGGGACAAAGTCGTTCGTTTGTGTCGTGCTGGAATGGAATTACCTCGCAGCCTAATCAACGGTTCGGATGCAATGAAATAAACTGGCGAGAAAAGAAGACATCTTTTCTAATTTACTGTATTTTCTGTAGCAGGACTTCGAGCGTGATACTATAAAGTTTGGTAAAAAGCTTGGATACCAATGTGATAATTATTTATGGAATTGCTTTTTTTCGAGCGAGCAAGTAAAACCTCACAAGTTTGAATGTGGAAAGTGATAGTTCCGACATCGAATTTATTTTTGTAAAGTTACAAATAAATAAAGCATAGCAAACTCCGCTGAGATCTTGCCGTGAAATGGCAGTGTCATGTTAAAATAATGAGATTAGCATTTATGCGATTTTTGTTAGCGCCACCCAATAACTGGTAGTGACTTCTTTCATTAGGAAACAGGTAACTCTAGTATTTTTCGATGCTTTCCGTACAGTTTAGACAAAAATTTGTTACTTTCTTGAATAGGCAACAGAAATGACCTATCTGTTGAAGAAATCTCTTTCAACCAAGAGTTGTGGCAAATGGAAATGTTGCCGAAATTTGTTATAGCTCCTATATGAATTGTTTAGCTCTAGTTTTAGTTTTTTAAAGGGAAAAAAATAGTCAATAAATGGTTGTTATTTCTCATCCATTTAGTCAGTCGATGAGTATAGTGGACAGGGCATAAGATCCCACACTAATAAAAAAAAAAATGTTTCAAAAAAGTACATAAATAGTCTATTTCTTTAAACAAATATTCCTAAAATTTGTTGTACAATGTTATGTAATAACTTTTCCATATCTCAAAACAATAGTAACAACAACGATGTATTTTTATTTAAAAAAATTCAGACCCTTTTTTAACTTTTTAATTTCTTTGTTGTTTAAGTAAATTATAATTACTAGATTGTAACAGCAAGTTGATAATTCTCATTAAGTATAGTTTGTTATGTTAAAAGGTATATACAGGCTAACATTGAAATTGAAATTAAGTAATCATTTATTTCACCCCTCTGTTGAAAAATTAAAATTTTGCAATATCCATTCGGCAACACAGTGTAAACAACTGCCTAATTCCTGTCGTCCATTTTTCGACGTTTTAATTTCCCGAATCGATTGTCATTCACAATTGTCGGCACATCCCCTTTCCCTGATGATTCGTCAAACGAAAATCTGCGACTTCAGCGGAGGATCAATTCGAAAAGAGAGAAACCACCACCGAGATTTGGCCGCGTGCCCTGAAGTCCTCCTAAAACAAGCAATTTGGCTCGTTGTCGTGTCGGTCGCAGAAATGGAGTGTTTTCGAAAGCTTGGCGGTGCTTCCCAGCGACATCATTTGACATAATCCGCGTCCTCTGAGCTTTTTAAAACAGGTGCAATAAGAGTCACCGAATTATAGCAGAAGAAGTTGCGGCGATCGAAAAATATCCTCGCCGTGAGCGTAGAGAATTAAAGAGAGTTTGTCTATTTGCGAGAGTGAAAAAATCAAAGCTCCCTCAGGAATCCCGTTGTTATCTCTAATTCGCTCCAATTACGTCCCACATCACATCGCATTTCGCAGAGGCAGAAAATGACATATTTTGATGGATTACGTTTTCCTCGAAAGCAACAGATGCGTCATCGTCAAGAAAATTGGCCTTCTTAGGAAGAAAGCCTCCCGACAGAAACGCCATTCAAATCGGACACAATCTCGGATGGAACCGTTGTCGAAGGAGTTTATGACGCGTTAAACGTCTTCATTGTGCGAGATAGGGCGGGAACGTTATGAGTTTTCTGACAAATTGGTGGTAAATCTGCACGGATTATGCGGGACTTTTATTGCTGGAGCAGCGGAATTTGGTCCTATTAGGTAAGTAAGAAGTATTGTAAACTCAAGAGATATATCGTACGGAGGTGGAGAAAACTTTTATACGCGTGCTACCAGTTGGCCGACAGGGCAGTATTCACAGAATTTAAGGTTTCAATAAAAGACGTGCTCCATTTTGCAATTATTCAAGAAGACAGGCCTGTCACACAATCTCACACCTGCACGCGTTCGACAAGTTAGACCAGTTTTTTATGTCCCTCGAAACTCCACCTCTCATACGATATAATATTAAGTATTAAACTAACAATAAGTTATACCCAGAAGGATAACCAGACACACGCTGATTTGTCACACGATGTAACGTCGCCTCCCAGTGATCGAAATAGATGTGAAAACAAAATTTTCGTTTGGTTCCCATTAGAAGACTCGGCGACCTGCTGTGTTTTATAGATTCTTTCTTATCCTCTTTATTTTTATCGTTTATTTCTTGTTTTGCATCTTAGCAGACTTTCTTGCTGCCAATTTCAAATTATCTTATTAACATTAATTCCACATTAATTAAGACGAAAATAAAGTGGTCGAAAAGTACATATATGCAGAATCATAATACGCAGTAGGATTGATCAAAACTGCAACCTGGACCTGCAGAACTGTTGAAACAAAACAAAAAAGAACTCGCGACTTTCGTCCTCGAATTCCAGCGCTCCGCAGCCATCATCAACAATCGCGCCGTGAAGGATCCCAAAGAAATGTCCTTTTGTCGTCTGACTTCGCATTCAAATCCGCACACGATCCTCTTCCACATGGAACTAATTACTTTTGAATAGCGCTCGAAGCCATCGCGGGTACGCACAATTGAATTTCTTCATTCTCTTTTTGTCGCATTGAATGCGGCGAAGGTCTTCTCGATCACATCCTACCGGTTTCGAACCAGAACCTGCAGCTTCGATTTGTGATGTGAATTTTGATGGGCGATCCGAGCGACCATTGTCTCGTATCTATGCGTTTTTTTCCGCGAATTTTTATCAGAAGTGGGAGCGCGCTGCCATTGTTCCTTTTCACTTTTTTCGAATGTGCAACAAGGGAGAATTTTCGATAATTGAGTGGATGGATAAAAAGAGCTCGTAAAATCGAATCGACTTCGGATTTCGTTCGAGGCGAATGAAATATTCATATAGGTTTTTCTACTTAATATGTTTTTATAAAAGGGGGAATAACCAGTGTCTACTTTATAAAATCGTGTCCTATTAGATTTTATAAAAATAAAACAACATTATATTTAATCCTCTCACAGGATATTCCATTTCGCGATATAAAAAGCTGAAAGGGTTATAATCCGCTTGCTTGTTCCTCATATTATAACGTCTACCCCGTCATAAAAGAACATTACATTTCACATTTGGAACGAAACAGGAAAACTAATCCAGCGAAACGCGCCGACATGTTATCAAGGGTTAAAAATAGGATCGGGGTTAAAGTTCAGAAATTGACAAAATCGTAACGCTGTAAACCAGATTTTATTCAGCCACTTCAATGTACATCCGTGCGCAAAAGGATTTTTTTGTCCCCCTCATTAATCCTGTTTCGTCCTCATTAATTTTAATTTTCCGCGATGCGGAAGCCCGAATATAAATTAAATTTCTGTTGGACTGACCTAAAGGGGTGAAACGCGAACGGAAAATTTCCCGCATTAATATTTATAAAAAGAGCAGCCCACGTGGTGGGCCAGCGTCAACCCTACTTAAATCCCAGCCCTTATCGTATGGTAACGTGTAAAGGAGTTAATTTCGCTCCCGTCAAACATTAATTTGTACGTGAGTGAATAATGCAGTGCAAACAAAACGTTAATTAGGTGGCATTAAGCTGCGTTTGCTTTGGTGCGGGTGCCTACAACTTTGATATTAATTTGTCGCGAAAATGCACCCTTGTGCTGAAACCCATCTGGATGTGAGTTGAAAGGCACGCACCCTTTTAGCTTCCACATTGAAAGGTGACAAATTTGTTACAAGATCCCTTTCAATAGTTATTAAGGATAAAGCAGCGTTTAGACTGTTTCACTCTGGATGTACATCCAGAGTGATCATCCAGCGTAATCATGTTCACTTTGGATGAAGTCAAAGCGAAAGGCAATTTACACAAAATGACAAAATGAACATCCAAAGTGACAAATGTAAACAATATTTTTTTAAACACTGAAATTTCCAATTTTAAAAAGCAAGTTGGCTAATAAGAATTATAGCGAAATCTATTTTGAAAAAGCACTTAAAAAATATAGAAAAAAATAAGAAGATCAAGAAACAAAAAAAAGTGGGGAGTCAACAATACTGATGCAACAGAGGCCAAAACAGATTAAATAAGTAAATAACTTCTGATTATGTTACCCACAAATTTATTCCATTATTATGTAAATTTCGAACGACAACTTGATCAACAAAAGTGTTGTCACTTGTCAGTGTGTTATCAACAATATTTTTCGAGCATCCACATTTCTATAGTTCAAACATAGCTTGACTCATCTGACCTCTAGTTTGGTCGGAAAAGAGAAATTGGTAAAAGGTAGAAAAACGTACCCAAAAAACAATTGGTAGACAAATAAAGATTATGAATTTATGAACCATGAGTAAAACCCTTTTACAAATCTGTTGTCTACAACATTTTTTCAAGACAAAGATTAGACGAAACTATACAATACATCTTCCCGCAGAAGTATCAAGGGAAATAAAAATGCATGAATGCACAAATAACATTAATGAGAAATAGTCCTAAAACAGCACACTGTACTTATCCACCACTGCTCGTTTGAAAACGAAACGACAAACAGTAAAACCCGAATAACGCAAATATGTTTCCTCAACGCAAACAACTTAAATTTTTTGCCAATCTCTCACCATCCTGCCGTCTACATAAACCAACATCTGTTGTTAACCTGCTGCGTCTCTTTTGCTCCAGCCAATTTAAAAATAGCTAGCGAACCGGCGTCCCAAACATAAAAACTTTTCGCGATGAAATTTCGTAATAAAACCGCCGTCGAGATGGATTAAACATAAATCTTAGCCACCCCGAATGACCCGCAACAAATCCGCAGGTCAGAAAGAAAAAGTCTCATCGATTTTGGTTTTAGTTATCGGTCTACCCCGAGTACTTAAGGGAAAGTAACACCGGTCAAACAAAAATCCAATTTTCCGTCGGAGATTAAACGGGCTTTCCTCGTTTGCATATTCAACATGCGAATTACAATCGAAGTCGGTTATTAATCTAACCAGCAATATTAATATTTATCAGCGAGTCTGCGCGAGTTGGGGGGATTAACATGACGATATCTTAATATCCTGTAATGAGGGTGTAAAGTATTACGCGAGTTTCGAGACGACGGCAACTTCTTCCAGAGTTCCAGAATCGTAATTCCGGAAGTTGGGAAGTAGTAAGACAATATGTCAAGGGAGGCGAAATTCGATACAAGGGTGTCGCGTTTCTAATAAACTCAAATTTCTCCAGGAAAGCAAGCTCCTTTTTATTTTGGAACTTTGATTACCTGCATTAACAAATCAATTGTGCAATCAGCGGACCCACCGAGCCAAACTATTGGCAAATTGTAGAGATATCAATCATCATAACAAACGACAGGAAAAAGTAGATACTTTAAAATTAAGTCTTTGGCATTAAATTAGCCTTTAAATAGCCTTAAAATCCTACGTGGTTATTTTTCACTTTTTACCAAATTTTAAGTCATGGTCCTGCTAGCTTGACGTCAAGCCAGCAGAGCCATAATTTCTACGAAAACTATGAGAGCAATAAAATTAAGTCTTTGGCATTTAATTAGCCTTTCAATAGTCTTAAATTCCCATGGGGTTAATTTTAGAATTTTTTTCATATTTCAAAGTCATGGTCCTGCTAGCTTGACGTCAAGCTAGCAGAGCCAACGTTTCCATGCAAACCGTAAGAGCAATAAAATTAAATCTTTGTCATTTAATTAGCCTTTAAATAGCCTTAAAATCCTATGTGGTTATTTTTCAATTTTTACCAAATTTTAAGTCATGATTCTGCTAGCTTGACGTCAAGCGAGCAGAGCCATAATTTCTACATCCCAAGAGTAATGGTGAAGATGATGGTTTGAAACTTTTGTGTAGTGTGACCTTGGCTAAACTTGGTACTATGTACTATTAATGGTACTAAAGTCGTAAAAATTACTCAAAGGAGCGCATAAAGCGTTTGTGAAAATTGTACAATACCAGTTCAAAAACTACAAAGTCAGCCATCCTGCAGAAGTAGGAACTCGTTAAGCAGTTTATATTTGTAAAAATAACAGAATTCAGAAACAAACGATGTGAATTTGAGCTTACAAGTGTCCAAAGAAGCCAAAAAATCTCAAGGAACTCCAGGGAATATGAATTCGAAAAAACAAAAAATCCACAGATCAAAGATAATTTAGAAGTCCTAGATGTAACAAAAACATGCAAATATTCGTTCAAAAATCAAAGGAACCCAATAAAAATTATGAAATCGAAGCAATGCAAGAGTTCAAACAATCGACTCGAAAAATCCAACAACAAAGAAAAAGAACAACCGAAAAACGATGCAATCATAAAAGAATGGGTTAACGAAGAATCTATCGATGTCGTTGACGCAAAGAAATAAGAAAGAGCAATTACGAAAGAAACTTAAACAATATAAAAATGATCTAGAAAAAAATATGTCGTAAAAAGTAAAGCATGAAAGGGATAGCAAAGTCAGATTTAGGACGAAGGTGATGTTCAGCACAATAAGAGCAACCAACAGAGGAGGAAGTTGAAGACATAAAAGAACTTAAAAAGAAGGAAAAAAATCAAATATCAGCGAGAGAAAGGCGAAGAAGGACAAACCAACAGCTTAAGGCTCTCTCAAAAGCTCAGATGGTTGCGCACTGTGAAGAGAAAAAGTGCTGAACAGAAAACCGATTAGAATAGAGATAGATAAAAACAAAGAACTGGAGTACAACTAGAGAAACTGTGAGAAGAAAACGAGAGACATCTTTCAATTTTTTTTTTAATTTCCACCAATTCTGACGTCTCAAATCCGGTCACCTTCCATCACAGAATCCATCAAAACCAAAATGACACTTCCACTCCTGTGCATCCTCTTGCTCCTGTCCACACTCTGTCAAACCGACAAACCTCAAGACGTCCAACTCTCCCGATCCCGCCTGCGCAAACGCGCCGTCCCCCAGGTCGTGGTGCTGCCCCCGGGTTCGGCGTTGCTGAAAAAACGCGAAGACAAACGCCCGAAAAAATGGGACCGCTGGGGCAGATGGTCCCCGTGCAGTGTCAGCTGCGGCGCCGGAAAAATCACGAGATGGAGACACTGCATCGCCGGAGGTTGCGCTCCGGGGGAGAAAGAAGCCCAAATTAAAACGTGTACGTTGAACTCCTGCATGTAAAAAATAAAATTCTTGGAAATGCGCGCACGTGTGTGATTTCCACGTTTGTCGGGTTTCGGTGATGATATCTGTATGCGACGCACGACGAGGGCCATTATACGGGCGCAATTATTCGGATAAATGGCTGCTGCGCTCTTCAACAGGTTCGAGAATATTGTCGCGGTTGAAAATTCCGAGTGCTATTAAACGAAACATCAAAAACTGTGGAGTGCGGAGGCCCGTAATGTCCTCGTCTGCGATTTATGGTTTGGAGTTATTTTGGCGACGGGCGCACATAAATATCGTCCTAGTTTTAATCGATTTAAAGCTTCAAACTAGAAACGAAACGAACACCTTGTGGTGCTTTAAATTTAGAAGAATTATCGGACGAATTTAACATAGCGTGAAAGACAGCACCGCATAACGAAATCAGTGTCATCACGTACTAATTTATCGAGCTCATTCCTCTTCCTATACTTATATGCCCCTCTAAAAATGTGACAACTTCCTCAGATCTTTCAAACAGCTGTTACTACGTCATAAAATCGGACGGAATCAGTAAGTAAATCAGCGTATTTAGTTGACTATGACACCGATAGTGATAAATTTGATTGGTCAAGTTCTTGCACAAATTAGTTTGAACACACGTTGAAAAAGTATCATCTCATTTATTATACGTTTAAATATTAGTGGTATTACGACGACTATTTATACGTCTTCATAAGTGATTCATACATCCAGTAGGCTTTAAACCTCAAAATTCTCCATCGAACGAAGTGTAAATTTTGTTTTTCCTGAAGCAACGTGATGAATCATTTATAAAGATTCGATATATGTAATAGGTACTTACGGAGGTGTTCAACTGCTCCGTAAAGGGATGGAGGTCCACTTTCTTCCTGCAATCAATAAATAACCCGGTGAATTACAGCACGGTTTAAAGTAGTCAATTTAATGTGTTTGTGATACAGAGAAATCGAAAACTAAATTAGTCAAAGCCGAATAATATTGCATATCGCTGAAGATAACAAAATGTATTTTGATAAGAATTTTTATGTTTAAAATCTACTTAATGTATGAATCATTTATAAACATCCGTTACGGAGGAAATTCCAAAAATAACTTGAACACACATTTATCATGACTTTTCAATTCCATTAATTGTTGAATATGGAAACCTGAAAATCTTACTCCCCACTACGGCTCGGTGAGCCCACCCCATCAACACCTAGCGGTAAAAGAAGGTAATTTAAGTTTCAAATAAAATGCACCACCTTGAAAGAGTAGAAGCAAAATGCTAAAATTTTGGATTTAGTTAGTGTATTCGTATATGAAACCTCATGTACGAAAGACCGCTCGTCGTAATTTAATATTTTAGTATGCATTTAATGGGGTGGTAAAATATTACCGTTTTAGTCAGTATAAAAGTACAAACTGTATGTTAAATAAAAGATTGGCCTGCAAAATATGAGCAGTAGAAAATAAGGAAACGAGGAGTAACAAAAAATCAAATGCGTAACTTAATAAATATTTGAAGGTCTGAAATTCCAATGTGCAGTTATTAAATCAGAATTGGTCAATTAAAAAAGGCAAAAACTAGGATAGTAATTCTATAAATGCCTGCGCAGTAAAAAATACGCTAGGCCTGTTAAATGATTACATCAGATTACATCAGTACATAAGTCGAGGGCGAATTTTTGCAGCACGGGGCGACAGCCGATGAGAAAATGCAAAATGAGAAAAAAACACGAATTAACATCAAATTTTTAGGTTAGGTTTGACAGCTGTGAAAATATATACACATGCCCCAAAATTTATACAGAGTGATCATAAAGTTCGGCACAAAATTCATAATTTTGTTATGTAATGTTCTTGCGATTTTTGTTTTCAAATTGCCATTTCTTGCCGTAAAAATTTTGATGATGACGTCATCTGTTTTTGAACTATGACACCGTCGTCATTTTTTTTAAATGGCAACCCCCAATTTTTTTTGGGGTTTTAGATGCACTTTTCAATTCTCTATTCAACAAGAGTAAAAAAGTGATACCTTGCATAACTTTTTTTTTTTTTTTCAAGAATGGTTATTAGTTTCTTGAATTCGTCGGGGGTCTCAAATAGCAATGAATTTTCTCAAACTAGCGTAAAAAATTATAAAAGTTGAACACAAAATACAGTGTTTTAAACTCCTTGTTTTTCCTAATACCAGCTGTTTCCAGATCTTAAATACTCCATACGAACTCGAATGAAGTTTCCTGAATCTAACTATGCCACTTTTGTATGAATTAAATCAATAGTTTTCATTTCTTATCCCAAATACGCGAGCGTGTTTTCGGTTCTTACGCCACCTTACTAGACGACACCCTTAAGCATATCAATCGCGAAAGACACACGGATTTGAATTCATGGATGACTCGATTACAAATTATCTTGATCGATTGATACGAAATATCGAAAAATAAATAATCGAAACTACAAAATATCGAAATACCACGGAAAAACAAATTTTCACTCAGTCTGGCCTGTCCACATTTCGAGTTTCACGTACAGGGAAATATGACCTTCTTGGAGTATGCTGCTTTAAGGGGTCGAGCGCGAAGCGCGAGGCACCAATGTCAATGATCCATTGAAAAACATATTTTCACTCAATTTGCCCTGTCCACATTTCGAGTTTCGTAGGTAGTAGTAGGTACGAGAGGTCAAAATATTGCCGACAATAAGTTTTGCGATTCAGATACGAGTTTCTTTGTGACGAAGATAGTGACGAGTGCTTGTTGTCATTATTTTTTCTCAAGTAACAGAAACCAGTCAATCTGAAGAGCAAAAATTGGCTGCAATATTTAGACCTCGAGTCCTATTTGGCTTGACAATTTAACTTGTAAATTGTAATTGCAAATAGTTACAAAAAAAAATTGACACGGGAACAAAGCTTGTCGAAAAATTGCCACTAAAATAATTGTCCTATTGGTTGTTTATTTTGAAATTGAAGTTAAATTGTCAATTAAATTAATTTTTTTCTTGCGTTGAAAGTTTCTCATATTTTTACCTGCGGCATTAAAATCACATCCGGAAGTTTGCTGATTCATTCCTCATTCACTCATTCACAATTTTAAAACGACTAGTTGTGACTATTCGAATGTCCCTCATACATAATCTATACAGACGAGGACGCTATCGATTCGTTACGTATATTTCGCCTCGTTATTTTTTGTTCTATCCATTGCGATTTAATGGAATGAAGAGTGTCACTTTAGGTCTGCACAACTTTATAAAAATTTAATGGGGACGACGCGGTGCCGTGAAGTGTTTCAAATGAAACTCGTGTAATGTTCGAGCTTTAATTAATTTTTTACAGACGGGGGGGTTAAATTTGCACATCATAACCCCTGTCGCAGATGTTCGAAATGTTGCGAGTGTTCTTTATCGTATTAATAGAAGATTTTTTGTGGGCCGTAACGAACCAATTATAAGACGTCCAAATTGCTGCTTAATTTTACCGACTGAAACAACGTAATAAGTGTAATTGGCAAAAAACTGTTAGCTGAACACGTCAGATTTTTCCTCGGCGAAAACTTGTTATAGAACGTATACAAGAACCAGCCGCGGCATATACAGGATGGCCCAACCCACCCGAAGCATCGCAACGTGTTGCAACTCTTGCATATTTCATTTGGTGAATTTCGATGGCAAATTCAGACTTTACATCATCCGTTGGGAGTCTCGGCCCATCATCTCTCCTCGTTATTGCTACATTCCGATCCGAGGAACTTTATTAGACGCTGGCGAACAAAGCACACACTTAAACTGCTGCCAACGACTGCTAAATTATTGAATGAATACTTGCAACTTTGTAACAGTTTAGTTCAACAAACTTAGTGTAAACACTAACTCATTCGAATGTTTGCTTTCAAGTCTGCGCTTCCTCGTCTAAGCAAGTGAGGTTATTTAACAAACAAGGGGTAAGTACATGTTTAATATTGGCCAATACTAATAGGCCATTAAAAACTTTATTATTCTGCCGAAAGCATACAAAATAAATATATCTTCCAACATCTCCGTCCCCTGCACCACTGAACATTCATAGACAACCGCAACAAAAACCCCCAGATCGAACCCGAAACCCCTTTTAACAAAGTTTTGAATCCGCGAACGGGATCGAATTCAAAACACAAAACTCGTTTCGTCCGGCTGAAAGTTCCCTAACGAAATAGAACAAAAAAAGTGGATAATGCATCACGTTATCGTATTACCGTATTACCTACTCTCCGTAGAGATTCCGCCACACACGGTGGAAGTGATAAAATTACAAAAACACCATCCGTTAATTTCGTGTTTTTGGCGTCTACCTGTCGCTAATCAAAGGAAAACGCGCACTGAGGAGCAATACGTGCCTGAAATTACAAAGGAGAGAGTCTAATGAATTAATCTATAAGGGATGGAAACACTTTATGTGGTTGCTGTAAAAATTCTTCGTTTTTCATTATCGCTACAGAATTTAACTTGCTGTGCTAAAAAAAACTGATACTTTTTTACGGCCACGAAGTTCGCGACATCATCCGTTTTAAAGGGGTTTCGTGTTTATGGGTCCATAAAGAGGACGAGATATGGCAGATCTGAAGTACACCGACTGTCACGACACCGGGGGTTAGATGAGCGAATTATGAAGATGGAATAATCAGTTTCCAATCTCGCAGCAGAGACACACATACGTTCGACGTTTTGATGTTGCAGGAATCGAGTGCAGTCGGGAAAGATACGCTGCACGGACATAAAATCTCACGTTTTATGTTTGAATTTGCCAGTGAGTTTTACAGCTGATTTGCTGTGGATAATGCAGGAGTGACAGCCTCTGGTCTCGTTGCTTTCGTACCAGATTTTTCAGTAATTTATTGCGGTGTTTCTGTGCTCTAGAAAACTTGATCGTTGGCAGCCACTGCTGTGTGCAGTTTGAAAAAAATACAGTTTTAGAGTTTTGCTATCATCTGGCACAAATCGGTCGCAAATACAGTCTTTTTAAAATGCTTTTGCCTTATGTGTATAATCTCTTTCTCTTTCCCTCTAATATTTCAGGATTACCACATTATCGTTCGACCGTCTATAAAATCAATTTACGCCCAAATTAACTACCTTGATTAGTTTGCAAATTATGACAGACCGCTCCGCATAAACACACACGTTTCTCTTATCACTTTGCATACGTGTAATTGTAACAATATTAGCCACCTGCTGCTTGTAATTTCCTGGATGGGGACGATAGCGCCATTGTGATACGTTTGTAGGGTTGTCTTTCACCATTATTGCCTTTGAAAGGGGTCGAATGGTCAAACTCGGACCAACTTCGGTCATTGCGACCGCGGTGGCTTTAGCGAAGTTATCACCGTCTGTCGTAAAAAAGTAACGACCACTTGTGTGTGGAAAGTTGCAAAATTATCTCCCTGCACTCGTGTCCTTAATTACACACGTAGAATATTCAAACTTACCGTTACGGGACGCCTCTGGAGAACGGAACTGCAACAATGGAAATAACAAATTAAATTATAATGTAAATTTACTATTACCGCCAGTCGAAAATGAACACATGTTTACCAACAACTCAAATATTGCAACAGTAAAAAATAATTACAGCAAGCCATTATTTAATTTTCGACGTTGTTTAATGTTTACCCGACAGATATAGTGGATAAAAGTGCATTCATCAAGAACGCTTCCAAATGAAAATTACAAATCAAAATTTCAATGGTGTTATTTTGAATGCCAAGCAATAAAAAGTTTTCATAATAGAATTATTTATTATTATCCAAGTCAGAAAAATTTAGTTGAAAGGATTTTCGTACGTTGCTACGACTTTTTGGCAACAAAGCTCTCAGTCCTATGCCATCTGAGCACAGTTCCGGCACAGTATGGCGCTAGCCAGCGCTCAGTTCATAAAATCATTTTTTTTTTTTTAATTTGTGGAAGGAAAAGTGCCTACAATCTTTTATCTAATTCTAGAAAACTGAGTCACCCTAAAGAATTACCTCCCAGCCGAATTTATTCTCCAGCTGCTCAAGCTTCTGAATTATTTGTAAGGTATGTGAACAAAAAAATTATATATCCATAGTATGATCCCTTTATGTCAAGTAAGTGAAAAAATAAACAGCGTTTGCAATTTTAGGTTCTTTTTGGCGAAGAATTCTGGACTGAAGAAATGTTCCCGTGGTTGTTTTTTTGCCAGAATTGCTGGATCCAATACAGCAGAGAGGGAAAAAAAGGAAATCCACCAAGAAATGAACAATCAACTTTTGGGATCATTAGAAATTACTAAAATAAAGTTCAACAACAATTAACGCGTTTTTGCTCCATTTGCGTTAACACCATATTGAGACATAATTAATCTGTATTTGTTCAATAAATCAAAAACAATATTTAGATATTATTATTACACAGGTTTGGTACTAAACTATAGTAGTTTATTATGCGAGTTCCTGTGTAAATTGGACGCTTTATGCCACAAGAGGTTTATAACCCCTTATGAACCCCGAGTGGCATAAAGCGTTCAATCTACACAGGAACGAGTGTAATACAACGTTTTATCGTTCGACACAACCCTGGAAAGCCTTTAAATTGCTTAAAATCCATAAAAATAGTTTGACATTTATCTGTCATTTTCATTATTTCATGATAGAGTGTTTACACATGCGAAAATTTGAAAATTCTGACAGTGTCAAACGATAAAAAATGTTATTTACCTTTTGCATTCTATGTGGCATTTTATAAAATTACGTGTAACTAAAGCTATGGTGGCCACTTGATTTTTTTCCTCACTTTGTTATATTATTTGGTTGTTTTTGGACTTTTTAGAAGTTTGAGAAAAAACGTATTACAAATTTTGGAATTTGTTCATAACAAATTACATACATTGTTAATAAACAATGAAATTTTTAATATATATTTTTTTTTGTATTTCATTAATACATTTGTCCGAAACACAACACAAGACAACACAAAATGTTGTATGCAACTGTTAATAATGTAATTTACTGAATCTCATTCTTTATGAATACCGCAGCTCGCTTCGCTCGCTCCTATATTCTAACACGTTACAAACTGAAGAACGCTACTATTCAATAATTTCCATTACGAGTTTCATACAAGATTTTATGCTCAATTTGTCTTGTTTAAAGTCAAACTGTGATGCATTTGTAATGTTTCATTTCGCGCCATATTTAACAGCACTGTTGTCCCCGTTTGGTGTTATTTCCGTTCTTATTTGGATCACAACTTTTTCCAAAATTATATGAACTCAAAATTTTTATATTCAAAATTCGCTCATTTCGATACCCAATTCGACATTTTGGCATTTTCAAATGCCAAAAGGACACATTCTTTTACAATAAAAATTTTAAATATATGAACGAGCGAGGCGTGCAACTATGTATTCATAAACACAAAATCTTGTATGCAACTGGGTTGATTATGTAATTTACCGATTCCCACTGTTTATGAACACCAGCTCGCTTCGCTCGCTCATATATTCTAACTCGTAACAAACTGAAGAACGAAATAATTTCCTACTATTCATAAACAAGACGAGACAATAATTTCCCATTACAGCCAAGTTTCATACAAGATTTGATGTTCCTTTTGTATTGTTTGAAGTCAAACTTTGAAGACTTTCGTAAGTTTTTATTTCGTTGCACATTTGGCAATATGTATGGGCGAGCGAAGCGAGCTACTATTCATAAAACAAGACGAGTCAATAATTTCCTATTACAACCGAGTTTCATACAAGATTTTATGTTCCTTTTGTATTGTTTGAAATCAAACTTTGAAGACTTTCGTAAGTTTTTATTTCGTTGCACATTTGGCAATATGCATGGGCGAGCAAAGCGAGCTACTATTCATAAACAAGACGAGTCAATAATTTCCCATTACCACCGAGTTTCATACAAGATTTTATGTTCCTTCTGTATTGTTTGAAATCAAAGTTTGAAGACTTTCGTAAGTTTTTATTTCGTTGCACATTTGGCAATATGTATGGGCGAGCGAAGTGGGTTACTATTCATAAACAAGACGAGTCAATAATGTCCCATTAAAACCGAGTTTGATACAAGATTTTATGTTCCTTTTGTATTGTTTGAAATAAAACTTTGAAGACTTTCGTAAGTTTTTATTTCGTTGCAGATTTGGCAATATGTATGCGAGCGAAGCGAGCTACTATTCATAAACAAGACAAGTCAATAATTTCCCATTACAACCGAATTTCATACAAGATTGTTAATGTTCCTTCTGTATTGTTTAAAGTCAAACTTTGATGAGTTTGGTAATTTTTCATTTCCTTCCATATTGAGCAATATTGTAGTCACTGATAAAGGCACTTTCTCACGGGATGTTGCCAAATCAGACATTGAAAAAGAAAAGTTTGAAAAGTTTTTAAAGGAGATGTTGTCGAAACTGATAGACATTTTCAAAGTGGATTTTGTCAAACACGGCATAGAAAAAGATCCTTTCTAAGAGGGAATGTTGTCAAACCCGACATTTAAAAAGACACTTTCTAAAGGGATGTTGTCAAACCCGAGATTGAAAAACACACTTTCAAAGATAGTGTTGTTAAACTCGACATTTAAAAAGACACTTGCTCAAAGGATGTTGTCAAACCCGATAAGGACATTTTCTAAGGGGATATTGTCAAACACGGCATAGGAAAGGATCCTTTCTAAGAGGGAATGTTCTCAAACCCGACATTTAAAAAGACACCTTGTGAAGGAATATTGTCAAACCCGAGATTGAAAAACACACTTTCAAACCCGAGATTGAAATGTTTTGAATATTGAAATATATACATACATATATTGAAATATCGGGTGTCCCAACTAAAATTTGTACCCCCCAATAATTCCAATTTCGAAAGACTCAAAAGAAAACGCTCAAACAGGTCAACTTTGTTATCAAGGTAGACCAAGTTTTACCAAACTTTCAACTCTTAGATCTCACTCACCCTTAAAAAATTTAAATGGCATGGGGGTCGTGTGATACATCACTTTAAAGCTTATTCAATTCTCTATCCAGATCTATTTTTATCGATTTGTTTCTACAAAAAAAGTAAAAATTTGTTTTTCCAAATCAAGAGTATTTTCTGTAGATTTGGAAAATAAATAAAATTCTTATGTTCTTTTTTGTAGAAAAGAATCGATAAAAGCAGGTTTGGATAGAGAATTGAATAAGCTTTAAAATGATGTATCACATGACCCCCCATGCCATTTAAATTTTTTAAGGGGGTGGCTCCCCTGGCTAAAGGGGTGAGATCTAAGACATGAAAGTTTGGTCTTTTGAAATTGGAATTGTTGTGGGGTACAAATTTTAGTTGGGACAGCCTGTATATTGAAAGATTTCTTAAATGATTATTATTTAAACATTAGAAATATAAAAAAACGATTAAAGGGTTATCCGAACGGATGACCACCTTATGAACACATTGGTCATGGAGGGTTGGTATAATAGCAGATTCGCTAAAATCCAATAATCTGAATACAAAAACATAAGAGCGCTATTGCTGTCTTCGAATGATTAATAAAGCACAGGTTGTGACTCCTGAGTAAATTTTACTAAATCTCCCTTTATAACCACATTGTCAGACCTTCTTCCTTCCACGGAATATATCACATCTCCGGATCCCCCTTTATTCAATCATTCACCATCCGCCACCGTTCATTTTAAAGATTTATTCGCCCATAAAACCTCACTAAACACATCTCCGTCTTGATGCCCTTCCCTTCTTTTATCCCAGCCTTTGACCACCGAAACACTCCATCATTCATGACTTCCGACTCCCCCGTTTATTCACCCTCAAGAATTAATTCACCAATTACCAAAATTTCCGCGCCGCGACGTGTCGAACCATTCCAGTTCGCCGTATCGGTTTTCCGTGACCCGTAAAAAGGGGAAAAGAGAAAATACATTTTTCCTGCCGGCCGAGATTAAATGTCACCTACCGCCTAGTCGATTCCCGAAAGAGTCCCTTTTTTCCTTCACAATACACATGTTCGTTTTTCTAGGGCGGCGGTCCGGATTAGCCCGATCCCGAGAGACTTTCCGCTTTGTGCCGTTGATGGTTCGGGGACGTCCCCGAGAAACCGTCACGAATCCGCGGGCTAATCATCGAGGGGAAAACCGAGAGCCCGAGACGGTGTTTAAGATTTACTTTGGGTGTTTCAATTTCGTCCTGGTGGTTGCAAAACGTCCCGCAGGAAGTCTTGACGGTTTAATATGTCGCGGGGCGACGGGGCGGAAAAATTTCACGCTAAATTAGACTCGAGACCTTAAATGCCGCTTGGAATACTACGACGAGGGAGTTTTGAATGGGGATAAACGGCGTTGAAGGAGAACTTTAAATAGCCCGCCTTAAGCGATCGGAAAACTAGGATGTGGTACACAATAAAATAATTGTTTTGCTTTTATTAATTTTCTTTTTACATCAACTTTCATTTGACATTTTTCTGGAGAGGGTTAACTGCGTAACTACGCACAAGCTACAAATAAATAAATAACTGCGGTCATTGCGGTAACCGACCCCGGTATAAATAAATCAGGAAATTAGTTCTTTAGTCCAGTGCAAGGCATGCAATCCCGTCCGAGGCACAAAAAGACACTCTGTATATAACAAAAAATTAGAAAAACCACAACGTCAGGTCAAACAACCACAAGCTGCTGGTTGCTGTAATTTATAACACATCTTTTTCAACAAGTTCAATCTCTCGAAAAGGTTCGGCTGTAAATTACAGCAATACGTGACGGGTCTATCGAGACTTTGTAATTCTTTTCTCACACACCGACACCGCATTTCCCATGCGAAAAATTTCACTCCCATTACCACAAGCAACCGTCGCCGATTAATTACTCCACGGTTGCGTTTTCAGCACGGAAAAAAAATTACGATCAAACAACAATTATTCCATCAATCACCGCGCCGCAGCGATTTCAGAATTGGAAAAGCGACATTTCACTCACCAATTACCCACGACACCGTTGTTTCCGACGATGATGATTTATACTCGTCGACCGAACATGGGCATATCAAGTGGTTAGAGAGTAAAAAGTGACCTGATGAGGCAATTAAAATTGAGTTATTGTAACGATTTTGTTGCAAGAACACCGAAACGAGCGGAACGTGGCGTGGCGTGCGGAGTTTCAAAGGGACACGCCGACCGAGGAAAGGTAATTGACAGACGTTGGGTGCATTTTTCTACTGCAACGTTTATTGGATTTACATGTGCTCCTGGTGACAAGTGTGTCTAGATTCGAATCGCGACCGGCTTCCAGACAGAAGAATCACGTTCCAAGGCTGCGGTAGATGAAGAGTTTCACGTCACACAAGAAAAACAAACTCAACGTCATCCACCTCGCCAACAGGTAATTCATATGAGTCGATACGTTAAGGTCATGGTAATACAGACAATAAAGTAATTAAATATACCCTGAAGAATAGTGGTCATTGACCACAAAGTTACAAGTAGGGACACCGCATGACGTCACTGGTACGGTTGATTAACTGTTTGGATCTCTATCACGCGGATGAAACTGGCCAAATCACCAATTATGCCAAAGCAAAGCAAGATTTCCTGCACCATGTTTTTCAGATCTTAATTTTTTTCAAATATTCAGGTTCTTTAATTCCTTCATGTCCTTCAGATTCTTCAAATCCTCTATACCCATTCGATTCCTTTCATATTTCACGTTATTCAGATATTCAGGTCCTTCGAATACTTCTTTTAATATTTCTATCTACCACCAAAAGTGATCCAATTGTTTTTGACAGATCATTTAGATCATTAATCCTTCCCCATTTTTCAGTTTATTTATCATTTTCAGATGTACCTATCCTTGCAATGCTTCGTGCCCCACGTCAAATTCTTTACATTTCATTTACAGCTTTCACAATCTAAAAATTTTCCGGTCCTGCATGACCATCAGATCCTTTAAAGCCTTTCAAAATTTTGTACATTGTCGTAAAACCCTTGGCTGACGGGCGACACTCACGCCCGCCCATCAGTCTAAATCCAACAACAGTCTCTATTCAACAGCCGCAAGGGCACAATTCGAAATCTAAAATCACGACACGATTCCTTTATTCGAAATCAATACTAAACTATCAATCATCAAATATTCGTTAATATACAAGTTCTTTAAGTCGCGAGTGTTTCACTACAAATTCAAATCAACGGTCCTTCGAGCAACACAATTCTACTTCGAAAGCGACTAGACCTTCCAGGCCTCTCTCGAACAAATCTAACTCAATTCATTACACCCAGATCTTCAAGATACTTCGGGTTTCTCAAATCCTTCAAATTCTTTAGAAGTCAATGTAATAATGATAATGTATTTCGTCATATAATCTTTAGATCTTCGAGTCCTCTAAATCATTTGGTTCATTTATGTCCTTTAAATCCTTCAGATCCTTTCAATAATAATCATTATTTTATATCCTTCAGATCTTCTATTTCTTCGAGTCTATGGTCTTTGGAAGCTTTAAATCTTTCCGATATTTTAAATTTTTCAAATCTGCAAGTCCTTCGAGTCCTCATGTCCTTCCGATAAATAAATTATATTTTACATCCTTATATTTAAAATCCTTAGATCCTTTCAAGACGTCAGAGCTTTTATAATTTTCAGATATTTCGCTCCTCCGACTCCTTCAGTCTTTCAAGAGTCTTAAAATTCCTTACATAAATTCCTTCAGATCCCTCAGATCTTTTCCAATGTACCTAACGGTTTAATATGCGCGCGAATGGTTAAACTGCAAAGCGACTTCCACGAGCGCTGTAAACAGTTCTTCAGTTGTTTTCCTCTGGTTGCTGTCAAAGTGTGTGTGATCTCACGTCCTTTCGTTCGAGGAATTTGTTCTTGGAACTATAAAACGAAAGCCCGCATGTAATTCCCGGTGAAAGTCTGAAACCGGTGAAGTAGCTCGCTGTGGGATTTGACGGAGGATTGTTGAAGTATGGTTAATTTCTTCCGAACTTTGAGCACGCTTAATCGCCGTTTCGCAAGTCAACGTGCAGTTCAGGAAAAGCCGTTGTACAGTCTTATACTGAGGCAACGTATATTATTATCGAATCGTCACTGGTGTATATTCTGACAACTTCTAGATTTTATGGTTGTAATCTAGGGTTTTTTAAGTTTGAGTTTCATCTTTGGTACTACTCGACCGTTTGTCTGGAGTTTAGAGCACATCGAGACATCGAAGATAAAGGTGATAAAGTTTAAGGTGCGTCTCACCCTTTAACATTGGGGCATTTGTATACAACGCCTGTTGTCATTTGACCGTGACATATTGTATAATGCTAATTGCTCCAATTCTCACTTATTACTTTTTTTATTATCCTTTACATTTTTCAGATTCTTCAGATCTTCGGATGTTTCGAGTCCTTTATGTCTTCAGATTCTTCAGATACTAGAAATTCTTTCCTTCAGATCCTTCGGATCTTATGGTCCTTCGAGTCATTGACATTCTTTTTTAAGATTCTTCAAATAATTCGTATCTTCGCGCCTTGCTTGTTTTTCAAATTCGTAAAATGCTTTACATAGATTTCTTCAGAGCTTTCAGATCTCTCCGAATTTTCAAATCCAATACGTTTTTCAGCTCCTTCAGACTTCTTGTTTTGAATTTTTCTTGAATTCTCATCTTGTCCATAGATGACCGTTTGAAGTCCACTTATGTTTTAACCTTCGGATGACCAAGGTATCTGAGCCAACAAGTTAGCTCAAGCGGGGTCCGCGACGAACCCCATTAAAAATTCTCATGTCAAAAGCTTAATCAATCGCCAAAGTCAAACTAAAAGATTTATTTAGTAAAATTAACAGTTATTTTCATAAAAAAAATCAACATCATTCGAAAAGATAAGTTGAAAGCATCAGTAAAAGTCTCTATGTTTTTGCTGTGGTTGGTCAATCCAGGTCTTTTTTGAAGAATATTTTGCTTCAATCTTCTCACGCGTGGATTAGCAGTAAATGCTTTCCAACGCGTACCATCTCTGGAAAAATATTGGTTATCTGCAGAGTTTGGTGATTCAGTTGAACCATTGTCATCTTCAGAACTTTCCACCTCGCCGCCAGATGATATTTCCTGAAGTTCGTCTTCACTCTCCGACTACTTCCCCGAGCTCATTATCACTAATATCACTAAGATGTTCTGCCAAATACTCTAACTCTGTAGTAGTCAAACGCCTGTTGCTCATAATTTCAATCAGAAATGTTCACTTAGCTGACTCGAAATATACTGATCCCTAAACAAGTCATCGAATTATTGTGAAAATGTTTTTCCAAAAATTGTAAATTCAACCCCGACACAGCCAGTTCGTTTCCCAGAATTTAAACACGAGCAATTCGTCAAAACAATAAAACTCTATCGGCCACAAATAATAAAGTTTTTTACCAAGCGGGGTCCGCTCCAGACCCCAAGTCACAGTTTTTTTTTATTGAACAGGAAACTAACAAAACCTTAAAAATATGTTATGGATTCTACAAAATATACAAAAAAAGTAAGCTAGAAAAATAATTAGTTTGATACAATGTTTATTATCTGAAATATAGAAAAAAAAGTGGCGCTGGGGTCCGTTGCGGACCCCCCTTGGTCATCCGAAGGTTAAGTAAATGTTTAATTTATTTCATATCAAATTTCAATGAAATAAGACCAGTGACCGATCAATTAGACAGATCAAATAGCAGAGAACCCACAGCAGATCCTTGTGGCTCCCTAAATCATGAAAAGCTTTTTCTCTTATTTGAAGATGAGTGGAAAAGCACTCTTACAGATGTTGTGAATCGTGCTAATATAATTTTCGAGTGTGAGGTAAATATGACTACAGATAAATTCTTCAAAATATAGAGTATAGAGCATCAGTTTTCGTGATTATATTTTAGTAAAAACTTGCTGTATATATACAATCGAACCGATCATCATAACTACTTCATCATCCGACCTCTGTTGCAGCAATTCCAGAAGCGAAATCCATCCCTAATCAATACCACCTTCACAATGGGATTGCTCGCTTCGCTCGCCCGGAATGTCACTTAATTACACTGACAGAACCAAGCACTCCGAGTGTAGGTCTTGGGGCGTTATTAATCAAAGGCTCCAAATTCCTCGGAAACGAATTGCGACGGAATATTTATCTTATTCGAACGGCTTACAAGTCATTTGTAGACAAATTAGCACCCTACATCAAACTAATCCCCGAGGAAGTTCGATATCACGCCGTATCAAACGCTACAAAGCTCATTTAATTGCTGCGTCTTAGTATCGATCCGGTCGGGCTTTGGAAAAATTCGGCAACTCGATGGTCACTTCTGAGCCGGAATAATTACTTTCGAAAAAAGCACCGGGAAGTTTGAAACGCCGAGCATTATTTGAACAGATGCCCGTCCAGATTTGGCCCTAGACCGCATACAGTCGTAATTCAACAATCCTGCACCGGATACATGAGTGTGCGGTAGAGCTTCCAAACGGTCGTTATTTATTAAGGCGAAACTCAAAGGGATTCGAACAGTTGGATGGGGTTTTTCCTTCGCCGGGCCTATACATCTGCGTGTAATCACTGTTAATATTATGGATGAGCTCGGGTTTCCAGGATTTATAAATTTATGATGGGGTTCATTGGGACCAAGAGTTCCAGACATAACGGCCCAGCCAATTTTTTTTTGAGGTAGTTTCCACCGTTACAATACTTTTTCGTAGGTAAACAAACTCTGTCCACTGCAAGATGCCGCATACATTTAGAAACTCGGTGTATTTCATTTTAAACACACTCTACATATTGATTCGTCCTCGATAACCACGCCGTAAATTATACCCGTAAACTTTTCAAATCAGGATATACAGACACACAAAAATGTATAGCGGCATTTTATTAATCTGATTAAAAGTTATCTCTCGTTGAGAAGTACAGAATTCTGCCATAGGGAACAAAATTCATACGCGCTGATTTTTTTCCCCTGACATTACAACAAACCAATTCCGAGTTCGCTGCCGTGATTGTAGAACTTTTTGTATAAATAAACTACTCGTTCTCAGTTATTGTTCCGCATTTAGCCTTAACCGAGATGTAGTAACACGTTAAAATTTAACGTACAGTTCTCATTTGCACTGACACCATCATTAATAATAATTTTATGCACCGACATGATGAAAACGCTAGTTTTTAGCGTGGAACAATAAAACATATCGGTGGATCGCATTTTATTATCGATTAGTTGTCCCAATTTCAGTTGTAGCAGCACGCGTTGGCCATTATTGGATGAAAAATTAAGTGATGAAGACAAACGGCCCATCGTTGTGTTTTGTGTGAAAATAACGAATGTAAAGTTAAAAATGAAGTTGTGTTGAATATTGAGAAACATCTTGACGGGAATCTGACAGGCTAATTAGCTGATTTTATTTCACGTGGTTTAATTCGCTTTGCTTACTGTAAACCCTTCCTGAAGGACTCTTTACACATCGATAGCTTCCTAATGTTGTTATCCAGCTCAGTGACTTTTAATGCGCGTGTTATGTACAGGATCGAGGTCTATCCTGCGAAACAAACCACAATATAATGACAAAGGCAATCCACATGTGCAATCAGAACTTGGAATCAACGTCTGGGGCAGCACTGACACAGACGGTTCACTGTGTAAGGTAAATTTAATAACAGACCTTATGGGTTGGGTTATTAGGTCAAACTTGTCAAAGATGTAGTTAAAATCAAACTCCACAAACTTTCTTCATTCACATTTGCTACGCCCAATCATTTTTTAACCGACCTCAAAAAAGGAGGAGGTTATCAACTCGGTAAGTATTGAGATATCTCCAAAATAGACGATGCAATGCACAGGAGAACTCCGACTTGCCTACCTGCAGGCGCACGTTGATCAACGACTCTGAAGTTGCAACATCCAGCAGTGGTTGGCAACGCGCTGAAGCTGGAGTAAACATTAAAAGCATCAAGTCGTAACTAACGCTTAATTTTTTGTTTTTATCTGATTTTATTCCACTAAAGTGGGTGTTCAGTTGAGATCCATCCCGCGCAGATGAAGTAAAACCATTTCAATTTCTACCCTTAGTCGGCCATTTTTCTGCTATGCCATGATGAACACGAAATTGTTCAGCCTTTGTATCTACATGTCTTGTTAAGAATTCTAGCCTTTGTTAAAAAATAATGTTCCCTATTGCTACTCGAAGTATTTCGTGGACCTCGCGGGAACCCGGAAATTTCGTATCAGTTGCCTTCAGCCCTTCTTTCTCTGCAGTAGCATAAATTTCCAAACTTATGAGTCACAGGCACCGCGAATAACTTGATAAAGTCGTTGTTGTAATTTGTTTTTAGGTATTGTTGTCAATTTCAAATGTGTTGTTGACTTCTAGTTCCAGAGCCCGAACCACGGGCGCGTTCAATTTGAAACAAAGTGATTCTCTAACTTGCCACTCAAGATAAATCCTTTAATAACTACCTGTCTTTCGGTATGAGGCCGACAGCAGCTTGCGGTCATTTAAAAGCTATTTTGTCTCTGTTGACTTGAGTTAACCAACACTGAGTAAGAACTGAAAACTAAAGGGCAAAAAGCGGCATAGCGCCACGCCGAATGTTGGGGGTTCTGAAAAGTGTTTTATCTTTATGTTGTATTGCGCCCCCTTGCGATTTCCGAATTACGTCGTTCGTATGTAACCGACATCTAGCTATTTTAGACACCGGGAAGCCAAATTTCGGTATTTAGTGCTTTTGTTTTGTGCATGTTGGTAGCTTTGTTGCGCCTCGTTGTGTTTGCGCCCGCTAGATGTCCCGTCGCGATCGTTTCAATATGGCTTCCAAAGAAAACGTTGCGTTACTGTATATTTTATTATGTTTGTCCGAACATGTGTCGAGGCAACAGACAGACCAAATAGCATTCAGTTCGTAGTTCGCGTTGCAGGCTGCTGATTGGGGGAGTTACGTGGCCCTACTTCGGCTAACCTGTATCTGAGTGGTGGGAGAAAAGTCGAGTTGTCTTTTGGACTGCAGGGTACCCTGAAAAGTGCTACTAACTCCTGAGCCTAATAGGTTCAAGTTGCAGTACTGTTTTCGGGCTACTAATAAATTGCTTGCTTCACAAATAGTTAAAATACTTAACAACCAAAGGAATAGTTCCCGAGATAGGTTCTGCTAAGTAACTTGGTTTGGGACAAATCTTAAAGAAAGACAGGAAACTAAACATGACTAGGACAATTCAGTAACAAACTCATTTCTCCTGGTCCCTTTGGATGTGCAAGCTTTCCCATGATAGTAAACTCTCTACAATCTTGCCTCACTTACAGACAGTTATCTTGTTCACTTCGCTTTAGTCTTTCCATCTGATCTACATGTTGTACCTCACTCTCCAACTCAGATGTACCCAACTTAGATAATTCCACGCGTTTCAATGTTTTTGTTTTTCCCTCTCAGGTGCGAAGATGCCCGCTTTGGGCGTAGATATTTCACTGTATCTGTCTGTTGTAAATTCCTGTAAACTGCAATCATGTACACCAAAATTGTTAAATTGTATTATTGTTTACTATTTTTCTGAAGGTACTAAATTGTTAATGTGTTGAAATCATTGGAAATTGTCAGTGGTAATTTATTACTCTAATCATTATTGTTAAAATCATCAAATTGCATTGTTACCAACTTAAGACGAAGCCGCTAGAAATTGTTAACCACAGTACGAGATTACAAAACCCAAATGCACAAAATGACTAAAACTTAATAAACGTTTAAAACCATAATTTTTGTGTTATCAATTTACGCTCCACTCCTGATTAGCTCTCGCCATGTATCCAAAGAATCTAGGGTTTGTTTCGTTTGAGTAAATTTGGATGTCCCGCCATTGCTTGTCTTGTCAAAAAAATAACACAACGTAGGCTTCTGCTTTTTCTTTCATTGTCTGGCGATCATTGGCCAACCTTTAAAGTTCGCGGTTTGTTTCAAAATTTCAAATTTGACGTTTGGTGACATTGACATTTCATTTCATGTTCAAATTCAAAAAGTGGCAGTAATGTAAAGGGGGGTTATCACAATATGTTTTTTATTTCTTAATGTTTGTTACCTCGGAACTCCGTCATTTATAAACTGATTTGTACAATTCTTCTTTTATTTGAAAGAGTATACTTACAGGTCAGGATCTGATGAGGGGATCCCATGGAAATCGAGAAAAATCATCAAATCTTCGCTTCCTTTTATTAACCGACTTCATGTATGTTCACCGATTTCTTCGTCAATTTGTGGACCGATTTGTAGAATTCTTTTTTTATTTGAAAGAGTATATTTCAAGATTGGCCCGTTGTCACCAGGTCAGGATCTGATGAGGGGATCTCATGGAAATCGAGGGAAATCCTCAAATTCTTAATTGCCGTCGTTTCTTCAGTATTCCAGAACCGTCTTTACTAGGTTTACTCATCACTTAAAATTGTAAAAAAAAGGAAAACCAACTTCGAAAAATGACAAATAATAATTTAATACAACATGTATTATTACATGTGTTATCTAATGATCTGTTTAAAGTCGGTGCCAAGCCAAATAGGTAGTAGATAGATAGGCTGCCCGCTTCCGCCACATCGCAAGTCTCCCGGCGCGCAAAAAAACCCAAACGGCAGACGTCGTTGACGGTCGTCTCGAATGATATCGAATTTTTTATGCTATAATGTTGTTGATATATTTGTATAATTGCAATATGTTACAATTCTTTGTTCTTTAGTAGACCCATCGTATCACGCTGCGGAGAGCGAGACCGAACTTGAAACAATTTATATCTGCAAAGTGATTGTCTCTATTTCATTCGGAAAAAAACCGCAATCTGCGTCACGTGACCAACTTGATATAAGCACGATAATCAATCTCATTGGTTTGCAACCCAGCGGAGCATCGCAAACTGGAAAATTAACATTTTACCGATAGCAACTTGAAAGTTCCAAACTGTGTGCTCGTAATAATCTGACGAAGTTTTAATGCACTCTCCGGCTCATTAACTTTGTGAAAAACTCGATCATAATATTTTCTCGACTACAGTTGCACAATTATAAAAAGTGAAAGTGTGTAACTAATATCTGTGCGATTTTCAGTGGTGGTTTTATCTCAACGGGGAGGCGCGGATGTGGTCGAAAAGATCGTTAACTGTTTTTTATTCCAAGCTGTTAATTTGCAGAAACTGGCATGATTACAGCAGACATTCTAGTAAGATGGTTGTCAAGGTTGTGGGAAGTAGCAGTTATGTAATTTTTTCATGTTGGAAGAAATTGAGGGCTGTATAAATTGTATGTAAAAACAGAGAAAATAACCTCGGATTGCGTTTGAAAGGTTCCATTATTGGTCGCCAAACGATAAAGTGCAATTAGATGCGAACCCACATGCATATGGATCGTGTATCAGGTTACTGTGTGATTTCTCTTTTTTATTTGACCCATTGTTCTTTGTTGTTGTTCATGTTATACTCGTTTGTAGATTTAATTTAGAATAATTTTCCCGTGATGCATGTGGGATAAGAAATAAACTTACTATGTTAACGTGGAGACATTGAAACGTTTTGAACTCGGAGCGCTTTCATTACGGCATAGAAACACACCAATTGCCTCAACGTCGTTTCATTTGCCGACTAGTATAATTAGCAACAGACCATCTGAAGGAACCCGTCCACGTGCCGGATTCCCGTGGCTTTTAGACACACCCGACTTAACTGAAATAGAAGAGATTTATTTCAACGTTGCCGTAGGTGGTTACCGCATATGGCGGTGTCTTTTATGATGCTGAGGAGAAATACTATTTACTTTGTTGTTTGAATTCATCTCAAAGCGCATTATTCTTTGGATGATATGCCGTCGGGGCGCTCACTGTAGAGAGGAAATAACATTCCATGTTGTGGCTTATGACGTGGTGGTGGGACGTTTTTTTTTTTCTCAAGTCGAAGTGCACAAAATGCACAGTAAAATTTTATCTTGCGGTGGAACGTTTGTCGTTCATATGTGGTCACACTGAGGAATATTGTGGAGGCAATATCCATATTTGATCGACTATAAAGGGTTTCGTGTAGTATTAGTGCCTCTTTGTGTTAATCAACCACTATGAATAATAAAAAATACATTTTTTTTTAAACGAGAAAACTGTAATTGATCAGACATTGTTGCGTACTCCGTACAGGGTGATCAAAGAGTGACACATTTAAATTCCTGTTGGCCGTTCAGTAAATATTTCAAAACAAAAATCTAAAGCGTTTGCATATGCATCTATTTTTGAAATCGCTTTTGTCGCGGACATTTCAGTTAAAAATAAAATTTACAAAAGGTACTTCGATGGTCAGCAGGTGTTACTAGACCGTGAACAGTTCATTATAAACTACGAAGCTAAATGTAGATGTCAGCGAAATAGCTTATCACTTTATTATAGAGGTAAAGGACTGGTATTCAAGACAGGCCAATGATTGCTAGAACAATAGTTTTTTGATTATTCATTAATTTTTAACCGGTTGGCACAAAGGTAATGTAGGAAACTGTATTGGAGCGTTTCATATATTCTGGAAGCTGTAAAACAATTAGCCTTTGATTTGCTTTGTGTTCTGTAAAGGGTTAAAATTATCGAGTAATTTGTAAAATAGCGACCGCTCTGCCCGTCATAAATATGTAAAATGCAAAATTGGAAAGACATTGGATTATTCTCAGGATTACTCATACCTATGAAAATCACTCGTATGTTGTCTCGCACTGCATGTGTCGAATTTGTTAGGTTAGGTTTGTAGTCTAACATTCTGGGACACCCGCTATACTAACAATTATGTCAGTAAAGTCGTTTTCCACTGGAATTATTGAACCGGTCAAAGCGGCGATCCAATAAATACAGTTCATTTTGCAAGGGAAATATGTAATCTGAGCCATTCATTGTGCGAGTTTATTGGATAGCTGAACAGCTTTTATCTTACCGGGCAAGAATTGTTTTTATGAGCCCGGATAGCGTTGACGTTAATTTTGATATAATATGTATTTTGCATTTTAATTGGCACATATATATTGCATTCTAAAAGGGCGTGACTATTCTTGCGTGTGCATTGATAATTCAATATTACCTACGCAAGAAAATTAAGGAAAAATGACAGAATTTCGTAATACAATGAATATTGTAGATAAAGAGGGAATAATAATCCCATGTTGACGAAATAATGGAAAAATAGACACAAAGTTCGTTTTAAATGGAAGTATTTTTATTTCAGCTCTTGGTTTGTTAACATCAAATAACCGCATGTCATACACATTGGTTGATACCTCAAAATACTATTGTGATCTACATTCACATATCCAAAAATCACCCACATAACTGTTTTAGTGAATATATAAAAATTCGACTGCAATCAACATCACAGCCCCCACAAATTGCTGGAAATAATTCCTTTATTAGTAAGTCATAAGTTTCAATAAACAAACTATTATTGCTTCAACGAGGCACCCGCTGCAATTACGTTAATTGTGTACCATGAAACGCTTTCAGAAGCAACAGCCATCAAACATCCGTTTTCAATTCCACATTTTGCACTTTCAAATGGAATTCCGTGGATATATTCGAAGACTCCGAAAATTTGACAATTTAACTTCCTTATTGATCGAGATACCGCGGTCACCTACCAAATTTGCATTTTAAATGGTAGTCTTAACATAAATTGTTCGAATAATTTAATATTGATGTAACTGTAAGTTTTCTCGGAACACGAATACAGTAGAACCTCGATCATATACAAGACAAGCGTAAAAACCAATACAAAGATGGGAGGTTCGACCGTACGAATCCGGAGAAAGTTTTGAATGATTGATGGTGCGGCTACGTGGTCACGCGTAATTTGAAGAACAACTTAACTTTTTAAGCGTTTAGTCGAGCATAGATGCTTTGGACAGAAAATTAAATTTTGTATTACAACACACTCCTTCCTACAATGGGAAGTCAAGACAACAGAGACCATTAATAATACCTAATTATATTCACTGTAATGCTCCAAGGCATGGGCGCGAATAATTTCTAAACAGTATAGTTATGAAAGAACAATGAATGGTTGGTAATGCTTCCAAAATATCATTACTTACATTACAGACGATACATTCTTAATACATAGTTACAGATAACAGTGCCGTAAAGTACGGGAAGTGTTTTATGCATTTACGATTAGCTAATTGCGAGGTCACCTTTATCTACAGTTTTCTTCATAGGTATTCATGTCATTGTTGGTTCACGTGTTTGACCATCAATTACCACTTTTACACAAATAAATTGTAAAGTCGCAAACAAACTTTAAAAGTCAAAAAAGTACTGGAAATTAAATGTTTTTTTTTATATTTACTATCTTCCATTAACATTAAGACGTATCAAAGCTGTCTAACCAGCCTTTTTATTTTCCTTTCCTTAGTGACTTTTAGAAAAAAAAAAGTTACGCACTATGAATTGTAGTTTAAGTGATTCTCATAAATGTCGATACATTATACAACCACCTTCAAAAAACCATTATATTCATATCTTAAAAAAAAACATTCCACTATACTTCAAACCAGTATTCTTTCAAATCAGATCACAAAAATAATAAAAATTGAAATGAGCATAAATCACTAAGATAGTATACATACATAAATACATATTACGTAATAAAATACCTGTATCGTTTCCAGTGTACCACTGCCATTTAGTAATTCATATAAATTCATAAGATATTCCCAGCAGTAAATCCGTTCACATAAATATGAAAGAAAATAAATCGTTCAATTTACTCGAGTCAGATGAATTCATTTGAGGCAGACTAAAGTCTTGTAGCTTAAGACACTGCGGCACAAACACGCTTAAATTTTTATCGTTGAATCATAAATAGTTATTATTTATGTGTGCCGTAAAACTCAAGAGTTCAGTAACCAAGAATTACGTTAACAGTCAACCTTGCGTAGGTGTCCGATAAATTTAGTGAACATGAATTCACATAAAATTGGCGCAGTCGTTAGGATTCGAAATACAATTAATAAACCTATTGAAAACATGTGACATGTTGGGCTGCTAATAAAAAATCGTGTATTGATTTTTACCCTACGTGGAAATAAGTGATTTTGTTGAACACACGGCAAAGAGTAATAAGTTAAAATGTTCGGTCCGGCAAATAATAATCCGATTACACAATGTGGGCTTGTTTGCAATCAAGCGGTAACAATGTCCGAATATTACAGTTACTAAAAGAGCCAAATATAAATTCCAGGGAGCATATTTTCTACGGCATGCCACAAGAGTTTTATATTTTATTACGAAAATAAAACAGGAATGCGGACACTTGATGTTAATTATATTAACGACGTATTTGAGAATTATTTGGAATTGAAATAGAAAACAAACTCAAATCAATAAAAAACAAATCAAAGACACTCCTCCGTTTCGTTCAGGCTGTAAAATTAATTTAGAATATTTGTCATAACAGCGGGTTTAAATTTTCGTCTCGGAACATTAAATCAAGATGCCACTGATTTATGTTGTGTGATTCAACAGTCCAACACGTTTGCAAGTCTATTTCTGAATTGCTGCATAATTTGGGAATCTTTACGATTTCTATCTTTAATTTTTTTCTTTTTTCTGTCAAAGCCCTTCATAATTCTTTAGCATTCCTCGAAATTTACACAATTTCAGAACACTTTCAACATCTTATGACAGACACTCTCCAAGATTCAGGACTGCTAAAATTTCATCAGGATTCGTAGTAAAATTACATTGTCCGGGTTTGGACGGAGTCTATTTTTGGTGGAAGATCCGTTTGAACTATTCGTGATCTTTTCAGGGCCCTTCAGGTCTTTCAGAATCGCAACTAGCCAAATCAACTTTATATTTATTCTATGATCGTAGTAATTATGTATTATACCGTTATTTATTTCACTAATTAATATTACGTTATAAGTACACAAGTGTTCGTTATAACAGAGTTCGACTGTACATCCAGATGCTCGTGTATTCAGACACACTCAAGGCTGTAACAATTATTCCTGTTTTAGAAAACAGTGATTATATCTTCATCTGGATGTGTCTTCCCGGCTTCCCCATCACCGACAAACCTATAGTAAAAAAAAATATTTCCAATGCCAGATTTTCAAAAGTTTTATTACAAGCCGACTACAACATACCGTACGGAATATTTCGTCCTTGACCCTTGTTGCATAATTTGATGGTAATTGGCGTTGTTGGAGGCGACGCTGCAACTTTCTCTCATTTTCAGATCCTTCACAGGAGTGAATTTAACATAACGATTCTTGTTTAACGAATTCTTTATTGTAAATTCTTATTTTTTACCGCAAAGGACCCTGAAATTTTGAATTTAGTTCATGTGAATCATCAAACAGGATTTGAACGTAAAACTTTTGTTAAATTTTGGAAGTGCTCTACATTAGGGGTTAAATATTTTACGTGATCCTATCCCTTTGACATCTATACAGGCTCTTCATACATCCAGTGGGCTTCGAACGCCGAAATTCTCCATCTAACCACATGTAAATTTTATTTTCCACAGCCACCATGATGTATGAGTACGAATCATTTATCAAGACTCGATATTTGTAATATGAATGAATTGGTGGTCGATTCTGATTCAGAGAGGTTTGAAGCTCTGGTCGATTTGGTTTCTGAATTTGAATGTTGCTCGAAGGACCATGTTTTGATTTCGATTGAAACACTCGCGAACTTATGAACTTGTATATTTAGAATAATTGCGGATAGTTCTTGAACGTTTCTTCTCCTGGTGGTTTCTACTTAATTTGAATGAGAATTGAATTGAATTTGAGTTCGAATGCGACTCGTTTGAATGAATGTTTGATGTCGACTTGATTGAATAAGAGTTCGAATGCGACTCGTTTGAATGAGTGTTTGGTTACGACTTGATTGAATAAGAGTTCGAATGCGACTCGTTTGAATGAATGATTGAATGCGACTTGTTTGAGTGAAAGATTCGTTTCGACTGAAGAGCGATCGTGAGCGGTGCCACTCAGGTAAACGGTTTTATGACCCTTTGGTTTTTCCCAAACTGACAGACGCGACGGCCGCTGCAAATATTACTCAACAATATTCATTTCTAATCCTGTATTAATTAAGTTCTTATTGTCATTACTTGAGAAACTGACAGAATTGAGTTTCTATTCCTAAATACTCAAACCCAACTGACTCAAGTGAATACCTTAAATTATGTCTTGTATTAAATCCAGACCTTCCAAAACATTAATTACCTAGTAATGCCGGGACATACATGCTTATAAGGTTGAAGTAACTTAAAGTTTTTTTTTTTATTGAGTTGGTAATCTGTTTTCTACCCCAAAACACAGATCTTATATTCCCCTAATGTAACACCACTAGTTTGTAGCTTTACATATCTGCAACAAAAAATAAGCGGCCGGAAACCTTGCACTCATGCCTTCTAGATTGACTCCACTCCTTAAGAACTCTGCAAAGGAGGAGTTCTTTGTAAATTTGCAGTAACTAGATGAAAACTTATTAGTTTTAATGAGTTTATATTCAAGTTCAGACCACTCACTATACGCGCACCTTTCCTTTGAGAATTTCTTGCTTCGGATAATTTGAAGAGGAAAGAGAAATACGTACATATGACTTAAATTTTGTAGTGTAGGAATGATGCTAAGTGGAAATTCAAGGTTTTCCTATTATACATACATATATTATTTTAATTAAATTACATCCAGAATCTACCAAAGTGTCATTTAGGGTGCTTACACGCTGAAACCACACAGCTTATTTTAAGAAAAAATAAATCGAAATCGGTAAATATTCCCGAAAACGAATTCTCATTTTTTTTCTATTCCAGTATTCCATCAAATATAAAATATGTAGTAATATTCAGCGCCAACAGGGTCGGGCCTCTTTCGACATTAAATCTAAAATGGTGGATGCGCCGCTCCACAAATTCAACTGTCTCCTTGATTTTGATAACGCAGTGATCAGCACTTTCAATTAACAAATACTCAGTTGCCACGAGCCGCCACTGATAAAATCAAAACAAAATGTTTGTATTCACAATAATCGTAAAAATTAACGACTTTTGCAATCACTTGTTAATGTTTATGTTAAGAGATTACAAACGTCTTTTAATTTTTACGATCACAGTATTGTATTTTTCCCAAATTATTACAATTGACGGTCAATAGACTTCAAATATATAGTTCAATTCAATAATTTAAATAAATCAAGGTCATTATTATTATTTGATTATACACCTTCTGCACCTTGTATATTTTAATAAATAACAAATGACAACTAATAAATATACATGGTAGATAATACATATGTACTCTTTAGGATTAATTAATTTATTGATCTCTTGAATTGCCGCTATAGAGAGTTCTACTACATTTTACAAAATCCACGAGGTCGGTGAAAAATTGATCAATTTGGGCGGTTTTGATTGAAAATATTTAATCTGCTTGCTGCAAAAAAAAAAACTAAATTGAATTTTAATTAAAAATATTTTCTGAAAATGAGACGTTAACGTTAAGACGTTATTTAAAAAAAGGCGCCGCTAGTGGGCTGTGGCCCAATGACATAGGTAATTCCTAATAAAATGTACACTTGCGAAAACAATAATTAACCCCACCCAAAGGATTGCAAACACTATTCCTACCCAACAATAATTAGAAAAACATACAAACTGACCTTTTTTTCCAAAATTAAGGCTTCATACATTCTAAATTAAGGCAACTTATCCTGCGAACTTTTTCACAACACTTCCCGGCACATGACTCACAGTCTACTCCGTTTTTTTACTTTTGACAATCGCAACAAAATTCCAAAAACCAGATAAACAAACCATTTGCACCATTGTTACTTTCAATTACGCCGAAGATGACCTCCGTTCTTCCTCTCTTACTCAACCGCAGCAGGAAAAGTACACAACACGAGCGCTCGCTTATTTTTCTCTAATCACTTCGAATTTTTCGCGTAAACATTTGCACTCGTTCGGTAAACTAAAACTACCGTTAGTCTTATTAAAATTCCCCGAGGATCATATTCTTTACTGTACATGCCATGCGGAAGAATGAAGAAAAATAAAGTGTGATCGTGAAGACAAAATTGACACGTACCTGTGGGAAGGCGTTGATTTTCGTGCGGTGGTAAAAGTCTCTGGGAAAATTCAAGAAAAAGCGGCGAAGACGAAGTCTTGTAAACACGACACGTATAGGTTAAGTTTTGGAAAATACACACCGCACCTGTAGAGGAGCTTCGCCAAACTGACCGAAATGCGAGGAGACAGGAGTGACAGATTGTTGAAGAAAAATTGACAGAAAATAACAAACGGAAGTGCTGTCATCGCGCGGAAAAGTGGCAAACAGCAAACAGCTATCTGTATTACCGACCAGACGTTTTTCCGTTTTAAACAAATGCGAATACAGTCGAATCACGATAGTTTGTAGCATCAATGAAGAAATAAGACAATTACTGCTTTAATAATTTATTCACAATATTACATCATATTTAATCCTTTCATCTTCCTAGAAGACTTACTTACGCCTGAAAAATACACAATCACTTAAAACGTGATTAGAACACCTACACAAATCATGCAACAAAAACCAACATAAAAAAACTGAATCTTTATTGGTGGAAATAAATCCTATTACAAAACGTTACATGAGGTTTATGTACAGTTAATAAATTTTAGTGTCCAATAGATAACAAACTTCCAGTTACACACGTAACTACAATCCAGTTGACATAAATAACTCAACATTAAAGAAAAAGTTAACCTAGGAGTAATACTAAAACCTGTGAAATATCTCTATAAAATTCTTTTAGTATCACAGCACAAGTTTGAAAGGGGGAAACACACACTAAAGCCGTGTTTTGAAACGTAAAGGAAAAATACAAAGCTCTAAGTCGATACAGAATACCAAAAATAAACTTCATTTTTTTATAAATCTACTTACTTGTTCCGCACTCGAGGTCTGCGGAGTTCCTTGTACATTTGAAGTCGGTTGCACTGTGACGGCAACGATTGACGCTCCGCTTGGGGTTTGTAGTCTCACGGGACTCCCCTGTCTCATGACGGTCGGGTTTTGCAGGGCGGCCGAGACTTGAGACAGGAGCTGCGCTTGCGCCCCGCTTTGGCCTTGGACCTTTATGCCGGCCAGGGCTCCGGCTAGGGTGGAAGAGCCCTGGGGCCGTAGAGCAGAGTTCAGGGCCTGGGAGTTGGCAGCCACAACCTAATAACAAGAAACTCTCTGTTAACCTTGTGCCTGGCATATCTTAGGGGTACGTGCCTACTAATTACTAAAAAACCGAAACTGTTTGATAGATACAACATTATTTTAAGAAGAATTTTGTGACAATTAAGAAAGCTAATTATATAAAACCAGCCAATCAGCAAAACGCACCTGAATCGTCTGCTTTGTTCCCTGTGAAGTATTTACAGGTATAACCCTTGTGGGGGTGCCTTTAGCCAACACGACAGGCCCCCGAGTGATCCCCAAGGGAGCCCTCATCACTTGAGTGAACTGTTGAACCGTCATCGCAGTCGACAACGGCTTAGGTCCTACTATAAGCTGCGTCTGGACGTTGTTCTTTCCGCCGACTTGGGCGATATTCAACTTCTGAGTGGTCAGTTTCTTGTGGGCCAGCAGCTGCTGGTGGTGGATTTGGAACTGCTTGATTTGCTGAGAGTTTGCTGCTTTTATGGTGGGTGTGATTGCTTTACCGGCGTTCGCCAAGGTCACGCCGGAGACGGGGATCGTCACCGTTTGGGTTACTGAAACGTAATTTTTGATTTTTGTTTTCCTGTAGTTTGAGAACTCACCTCCTCCACTGCTGGAAACGGCCTTGACCAACGTGGCCACCTGCGCCCCCGAGGACTGCTGCACAGCCTGGGCCAGTACCTGCGAGGACAGCCCCTGGATGCTCTGCGCCTGCGTTCCGCCCGCCACAGCCGCAGCGATAGTCTTTTGCTGCTGTTGCTTCTTGAACAACTGATTCACTTCACTCTCAGTCACAGTTCTCGTTATTCCAGTTTTGGCCCCCATAGTCACGGCCGTTCGAACATATTGCGGTCTAGCCTGCGACTGCGAAAACTGGACGACCGCCTGTTGCCCCCCGATAGTGACGGTGGAGTTCTTCACTGCTTGGGCCGAGACGGTGCCCGGCTGTAGCCTGACGTGGGGTTTGAACGCAGCGGTCTGTTGACGAATCAACTGCAATTGGGCTGAACTGATGGCTTTCGCTTGGATCGCTGTTGCGGCGCCTTCGGTTTTGGCTTGACCAACGGCGTTGCCCGAAACGATAAGCCGTTGGGTGGCTGCTTGGAGTTGGGCGGGGCTTAGACCGGCCACTGACACCACTGTGGATGCTTGGAGGGGAGACGAGATTATCCTCTGTGAGCGAATAGCGTCTGTAAAGAAGCAACCATTGGGTTAACATTACCCGATTTAACACTTCTACATCTCCATTGGTGACAATGAAAATTTAAAAAAAAAAAACTTACTTGGAGGCGTTGCCGGAGTCGTCGAAACGGTCGTCACACTCGTCACCACGTTGACGGTCTGCGTGACGGTCATCTGCGTCGCGGTGGTCGCAACCGGTCCACTCGATACCGCAACGACTTGAGGTATAGTGGTTGTAGATGGTAGCGGTAACAGACCTTCAAAAACCAGAACGTAACACAAATATTACATCTGGAGACCATCAACCTTTCATCATTTGGAACCGAACGATCTGTTGATCCGGATTTTTTTTCTCCCTGGCTATACGCTCGGCCCTTCTTGCGGCCACCTCCACCGGCATGACTGGACGGTCCAGGTCGATTCCGCACTCGTTCAACATCGCCGTATGCTTAGGGTTCTTGGGCATCGGGTTGTTGCTGACGCTCCTTTGGGCGGGGACTCGCTTGTTTGCTATGGATTTGAGGGAGTCGTAGCGTTGGATCATCACCTAAGAATGGTAATAGTAAAAACACCCCAAAAAGATAGAATCTCTAACCTGAGAAAACTTCGAGTTGTTATCCTGGGTGTACAACTGGGAAGTCCGCATAGGTCTTCCCGATTTTTGCTGGAACGAGAACTTCTGCACCGCCCCGCTCTTATTCTTCTTCTTCCGCACTGCACTATCAAACACCAACTTCCCTTCTTCCCTTTGGATCAACACCGACTCGTACCTCTGACGGCACTGTTTGGGTGACCGATACGTGATAGAAACAGTGTTCACATAATCAGCCACGAAATCCCAATTGGGGGTGTGTCCCGGGGAAACCACCAACAAGTTCAAAGGCAACCCCTGGAACGTCTGTATGACCTTCAACAACGCCATGTCTTCGTGCACGGTCCAGTCGTGCCACAGCGGCGTTTCCGCCGCCGGTTTGGAAACGTTCGTCTTTCCAGCTATGGGCAACGTGTTCTTCATCAATCCCCTGTACTTTTGCTTCAGATCGCGTTTCAACTTCAAGCTGGCAGCCGAGTGGAAAAGCGATTTCGGGGCGTTCATCGAGTCTTCCTTTCTGGGAATCTTGAGGGCCCTGCGGCTGTCGACGAAACCGGCCTCGTGGCGCGTTCGCTTTGCCTCCTTCTTCACATAGATGGGGGGTAGTTGGGACTCCGACATTATGTTCATGTCGTACAAGAAGGACACGGATTGGTCGATGTAGATGTCGGTGTCTTGTTGTGGGGGTGTGGGAGGACACCACATCTAAAAAGTGGGGGTTTAGACGGAGTAACGATGAGGGTGCGCAGAATTGCTTTGTTATGGTATTTAATGTTTGCATCACAATAAAAGAAAAGTTTTCACTTTGCATTATTGTTGATTGGAGAGATTGAAGTAGATTTGGAAGCATCAATGTCACATTTTATTGCAATGTATTTGTGAATTTTATTAGGTCTTAAATTAGGTATTAATACTTTATCATTTGTAATTATGTAGTTACGTATTGATTGGGAAAACTCCAACTACCGAGTGATCAAGATTAAAAGATTGAGTTGGCAATAAAACAATTTGCATCAAACATGTTAAGATTGGAAAAAAAAATTGGGAAATTCAAGAAGTAAAGGGTTAAAAATTCCAAACTTGGGAATTGAAAATTGCAACTAATCAAAATTCAAAATTTACAAATCCAGTTTGGGAAAGTAAACGCGTGTCTACTTACAAAAAGTACTTACCGGCATTTGTTCCATAGTATTATCAGAAACCCAGATCTGCAAAATAGGATTAGAAAATAAATGAGAATGAATGCGGCATTCAATGTGAAGGACTCAGAATGGCGATAGTCCTGTTTTTGTCATTACTTTGAAAGGGCTTGGAGGGGGTCGAGAAGGGAGAGGAATGAGGTATTAACTCCAGATTCTCCCAATGGCTTGTAGAAAGATTGCTTCTTTGTGAACAGCTTCAACACAATTTTCGCAGCAGAAACTGATTCATCACGTTTACCTTAAATGTCCCTAAAGCCGTAGGAAGGAAAAAGGTCGGCGAGGGTGGGTTGCGGGTTTATAAAGAAGCCGCCTTGCTCGTGTCCAGCGGGGCAGTGTTTTGGTGCCCGCTGCGGACTCCGGAGCAAGAAGGCACCAAAACCCGCGTCCACCCCGCAATGAAAAACACAATCGCAAGAGAACTTCTTTATTCAATTATGTACAAGACCAGTTACTAAATAATCGATACGTTAGAATAAACTGGGTTGGTAAAACGAAAGCACCGGGGTCAAAGTAAAGCGCTCGGTTTAGAATATAAAAAAGTCAAGATAAAAATACGGATAGCGAGTACAAAACATGTAGACTATCACAATTCTTTTCCTCCGGCATTGCCTGAATTTTGTTTGATAAAATTTTAGTTTTACGGTCCCTGAGCATTCGAGATTTTTTACGTTCCAGCGGGAATGCCGGAGGAGAAGAGCCCTTCGTAAAACAGTTAACAAGCAAAGTAATCTGTACAATGAAAAGATGAAATTCTCAATGGAAACATTTCAAATGCTCATTCACACTTATAATTTACAAGTATTCGCATAAAAATGAGTTGTAAAAAAACTATAATCCTAATTATAATATGTACAAGATAATCTTTTAATCACATATTCACAATTTAACTAAATTGTTGTTCTTTCGGCACTTACTCCGACTTTATTAGTTTGTTTTGAGTATCTACATCAGAGTCGGGTATTTCCGCCTCTGAACTTGTCCGTTTTAGAGACTCATTCACTACCTCACTATGTACATCGTCATCGTGTTTCTCACTGTTTAGTGTGGAAGTTTTATTTACAGGAGGCGATCTTGTGACCCAGTCGTCCAACGTTTTGTTGTTGGCAGTGCACTTTGCAAATCGCTTGTTTTTCGAATTTGGCTTAAACTTGTGTTTGGAACCGGTTGAATATTCGTCCAGACCGTTATCCAGAGACACATTTGTCTCTTCGGCAGTCTCATTTACAGATCTATCAATATCGGAACATGAAACAGAGTCGTCAGTATCGACTTGGGATGTAAGTGTATACTGGCCCCCAGATATGATGTCGTTGAGCAGGACTTTGCAGATCTTTCCTTGGGGTAGAAAAGTACTAATTGCAACGTCGCTGTTTGGACTGTCTCTGTCGCTTTTATTGGTCTCGGAGTCTTTACTGTCACTGTTCTCTACGTCATCGTTGTGATTTAAAATCGGCTCTTTTTTCGGGGAACCGCCCGGTTTCTTTCTCTTAACACTCTTAACTGAGACATCCTCATCCAACTTTTGAATATCTTTCTCGACGCTACTACTTTTCACTTTCCTGTTTGAATGGTTTGGAGAGTTTTTAACTGGTTTAACACCAGGAAGGATTGGACTTACATCCAACGTCCACAAGTTGATGGCGACTGTGCCTCTGGACCTCGTCCTGGGTGAGTTTGTATCCACGTGGTTCGTCACATTTGTATTTTTGGAACTCATAGATTTGGTCTCCACGTCGGAGCCGCTATCACTTTCCTCTCGGTCACTCGAATCGGTGCCCCCGTTCACATTCGGCGAGTCCACAGATCCTTCTGCGCTCTGAGAACACTCCGATTCCTCCGTGTTCGTGTCCTCTTTACTAATTGCACTTCGCCTGGTCATTCGCCGATTGAACTTCCGCTTTAGTTTCGCTTTCGCTATGCTCGTATCGCTACAGTACTTATTCGGTACCAATTTTCTGACCATCTTTGTCTTCGGCGATTTGATTTGTCCACTTTTCATTGCACGATTTTTATTAACAAACTTCCTCGCGGTGCTAGTATTATTAACCCTTTTATTTTTACTAGTGCTAACCTGATTCGTGGCGTCCTCCCGTGAAAACGTCAACATGTCGTTGTCTTCTTCCAGTTCTCGGGCCCTTCGCTCCTCTTCTTCCCGCATCGCTGCCAACCGGTTCTGCTCCCATTCTCTCTTCTGTTCTTCGATCTCTCGTTCGGCTGCTGCTAGTTGTTCGGCCGACCATGCTGATTCTGTTTCTTCAATAAACTTCATGGCGTACCTCTCGATGGGCGATAGCTGGAAGAAGAAATTCCGGGTTGAAGGAAAAAAAGTTAAAAGTGCCTTCTTTATAGATGGAATAAATAGTGAAATACCTTCTTAATGACGTTGTCGATCTCCTGCTCAGCCTTGCTCATCTCGGGCTCCTTCTCCTGGTCCTCCAAAGGAATATTCTCGTCAAACTCGGCCAAATCGGCCACCGCCTCCGCCTTGGCGGTTCTCGCGGCCTGAACATCCTGGTCGTCCTCGCACGCCGCCAACGCGTTCTCCAATGCTCCCAAAGCCACTTTCTCGTCGCCGCCCGCGGATGTCTGATCCGAAGACGACGCCCTCTCTCGACTGACCACTTCCGACATTCGCTTAGCCGCGCTTTCTTCGTTGGTATCGATGTTGAACAAATCTTGTATTGTGGACTGGAATATCAATGTCATATAAAGAAAAATATAATCGGTATGGGCTTACGCTCTTGAAGTAGGCTGTGGTGAAGTTGCCGCCTTCGATCGCGAGGTCTCCCAGTAGTCGCTTCTGATTGGCCTTCTTCAGAATGTTCTCTTCGATGGTTCGCTCGCTCACCAATCGATAGATGTGAACGTCGCGAGTTTGGCCGATTCGATGGCAACGGTCTTGAGCTTGGGCGTCCATCGTAGGATTCCAATCCGAGTCGTAAAATATCACAGTATCCGCCCCTGTCAGGTTCACACCGATACCACCCGAGCGGGTCGAGAGAATGAAGGCGAAGATGCGGGTGTCGCCGTTGAATCGCTCCATCAAAAGCTGGAAAAATAATAATCTTGGTTAGCACAAAGTTTACAAGCGTAGAATTGTAGCTGTTGCAAGGTTCTAGATAGTTTTTAAAATGGAAACTTAAAAACATGCTGGCCATTGCGACAATCTCCCACCGATGCAAAAGTCAACCAGTTATATGAACTGGCAACTGATCGTCAGTGGTTACCCCCCCTCACTCTAGTAACACCCACCTGCCGCTGATCCACCTTCGTAGTCCCATCTAGTCGCAAGTAGATGTGCCCGTGGAAATTCAGGAATGCCTCCAACACATCCAACATCTTGGTCATCTGTGTGAAAATCAAAACCCGGTGACCCTCGCTTTTCAATTTCCGCAGCAAGCGATCAAGAGTTTGGAGCTTCCCGCAGTCGTACTGGATCAACCTGGGATCGGGAAATTGCGTGCACATGGCAGACGCAATGCGATGTAAAGGGGTGGCAGGTCCGGACAACTTGGTAGACAATTCCCTGACCTGTTCCTTTGCGCCCCAGTACGGACTCGGCTTCGGGTGCCAGACTTGCATTACCGGCTGTGGAGCTCGAACGGGAGGCACATAGAAAATAAACCTAATCAGGAATAGAATAAGATCGTGTTGGGCGAACAAACCTATCACAAATTTCGTGAAGTTGCTCTATTCTACTTTCTGGACTGTGGACGAGATCTCTGAAACACGTGGACAGGTCCAAATTTGAATCACATTCGGTGTTTTCCCCGCTTTCCCAAGACGTGACGATTTGGCTTTTGTTGTCGAAAATCGTAACGACGCGCCGGAAATCCTCCCCGTATATCGGAATCGCCGAACATCTCCGTTCGTTGATTCGAGCCATTATTTTTAATCTAGTTTTTAAGTCATCTTTAAACAAATCCATCTCGTCTGACGATGCGACATCATTACCACAGTCGTTGTCCCATCGAACGTCCAAACTGTTTGATTGGTTAGCGTATAATTGTTCTATGTATTTCGCACCGACGGTTTTTCGCTCTTCTTTGTCGTCTGCTTTGACTGAAGGCGATCCACTCTATATTGAAAGCGGTTAAAATGTGAAAAAAGCGATTTGAAAACTCACCATCGTGGTTGTCGTGTTTGTGGTCGGAGTGGTAACGGAAGTGAGTTGGATTTTCATGAAAGCTTTGGTTATTTGGTGGGAATTGCCGGCGGTTAGGAGCGGCTGCTTGGATAAGAACGTCAACTTTTGCCCTCCTGCAAAAAGAAAAATGTCAAATTTGGGTTCGGAAAATAAATGTTACAATGTTTGTTACAAGCATACGACGTGACAAGAAGTCAGGCCGTTTGGTAAGGAACAAGTCGCTCTCCTTTCTGTTTTATGTCGCATCCAAAGGTTAGTATGCCACATTTAGTGAGAAAGGTTATGAAATTTAATGAAGAAACATACCTGGAGTTGTCGTCGTCACCGGGATATTTCCCGATATCGCCGGGTTCTGCGTCAACAACAAATGTTTCCCGGTGGACGTCTGCACCAACTGTGCGAAGCTGGCCGAAATCTTATCCGCGGGCTTCAACACTGAAGTCACACTCACAGGAGTCACATTTTGCAACGGTTGCGAAATGTTCACCGGAATGGCCTTGACTATACCCTGTTGCACCACGTACTGCGGCATTTTCACTTTTATGTTTTGTTGAGTCTGGAGGTTCTTCCCGTTTACGTCTTTCCTTTCCACTTTGATCGGAGCTGTCTTAGGGTCGTCTTGTTTCTTTATGCGCATTAGAAGTCGACAGGGTGGTAGTGGAGGAACCTCTTCTGGGACAACGTTGGCTTCGATTATCTTCCGGGGTGTGCGCATCTGCTTCATGCGGTAACTTTGGTAAGCACTCAGATTGTTTTCCATGAACACGAAATTGAGGTTCAGAGAGGTCACGTCCACTTGCTGAAATCAGGAACGAGTTTTAAGAAAAAGGGAAGTGACAGAATTATGGGAAGTTAGAAAAAGGGGTGGTCAGACAAATGCCTCAATGTCTATCACGGGGTGAGGATTGAGTTGAATGGATCTCAACCTCTCAGAGAGTGTATAGTGTCATCATTAAAAAACAAATAATTAAGAGAAAAAATTGTGGAAAGACGTACCTTCCACACGTCGTACTCCAACGCGGAATAGACCAAACTGGGGTACAACAACTGTATGCCATCGCTTAGAAAAGACGAGATCGTGGGCCTCACTTCAAACAAATTCGGATGGTTGCAGACCTTGCGCAACTGCATGAGGACATTTATCACGCTCAATAAGTTCCCGCTCGCCAGCGTCTCCCTCGTTCTAAAATTGAAACATTAAAAAAATCCAAAATTATCACAAGTGCTTACTTTGCTCTCGACATGTAGTCGTCATACAGGTACCGCTGCCTCTTTGAAAGCCGACACAAGATTACGTGTTCGTACTTCTTTGGCATCTGCTTCTCCACTTCAGACTTGAGTCGCCTGAGCAAAAATGGGCGCAGAACCTGAAAAGGTAAAGTTCTGTAGAAACCTTCATCTAAACCGAAATTTGGGATGGCGGGAAGAGAAAATTCAGACAAATGCCTCGATGTCTTCACCGGTTAAGAATGAGTTGAATGGATCTCAAACTTTCCGCAAGTGTATACTGTCATCATATGGAGTATTTACGTTACGAACACAGAGCATGGTTGGTTGCCTATGTTCTGCTTTACTATTGGGAGCACTGAACAGTAACACAGCTATTTTTTATTTAGTTTAACGTGATTAACTATTCAATACTCCCGACGGTGCCGTCAATGTTCAGATATAAATTTTTTTATTAAGAAATGGTGAAGCCTCCGTACCTTATGCAACCGTTTGATAATGTTCTCATTGTACTCCGCATTGCCTTCAATCATCCCTGTGACAGGATTTGAGAACCACTCCTTGAACTCGCGGTGCGACTGGAACACATTTGGCATCAAGAAGTGCATCAACGACCACAACTCCATCAAGTTGTTTTGCAACGGGGTTCCGGTTAGCAACAGCCGCCTGAAAGTCACAATAAACTTCACAATTAACAGTTAATTTGACCACTCACTGTTGGGTCTGGAAGTTCAGAAGCAGCTGCCACCTCTGAGACTTGAAATTCTTGATGTTCTGCGCCTCGTCCAAAATTAGATACTTCCATTTTTTCCGCCGAAAACTCTGGTGGTCCTGAATGACTAGCTTGTAGGACGTTATGCATATGTGAAAAGCGTTGGGTTTGGTCCAGCCCTGTCTTTTCAATTTGCGCTCTTTCTGCGTCCCGTAATAGGTGAGAATTTTGAAGGCGGGTGTCCACTTTTTGCACTCCATTTCCCAGTTGAGCATTACAGATGTAGGAACAACGATTAGGTGAGGACCCCAATTTTCTACAACACAATTGCTCTGATGTGGCAGGGCGTGTAAGTAATGTTACCTTTTTCGCAAGCCAGATGCGTCAACAGAGCTATAGTCTGTATGGTTTTCCCCAAGCCCATCTCGTCCGCCAAAATACCGTTCAGTTTTCGCTCAAACATCGTCACCAACCAGTCCAACCCAATATGTTGATACTCTCTGAGAGGAAGTTTGAGCAGAAACGGTACTTTAGTCGAGACCTACGACTGACGTTTAGTACCACTGATAGCAAATACAACAAAATATTACATTGGTGGAAGACAGGGTGTTTCCCTTCGGTTGTATACTTTCTGCAATGGCCGCGGCATCGTTAATAAGGTCATTGTTTTTATCAGTCTTTGTATCTTCTCCCTCATTATGAGAATCTTCCAGCAACGACTTCAGCCCCAAATCCTCTCCTTGACTGTCGTTCTCCGATACATCCATGTCCACATTCGTGGCATTTTCTTCGTCAGAACTCCCAGTCAGTTCCTCTACCGAGTCTTCATCGTCATCGTCAGAACCTTCCGACATTCTTCCTTCTTCTTCGTTATCAGAGAGTGGAGGCGGAGGTCCGCTGTATTTCTTTCGCAGCTCTTCTATGCTCATGTCGTTTTCAGCTTTGAGATCCTCTAGTTCCTGCTGATGATTCTGTTCGCCTTCAACTTTCTCTTGCTCCTGGATGGTGTCTTCGTCGTCTTCGTCGCTGCTGATGTTAGCGGTGCTGAAGTCTTCATCGCTCTTGGACGAATTGCCGGGTTTGCCTTCGGCGTCGGACCCGTTTTCCTGGAATTATTCATTGTCATTATTCTTATGTCCCTAAAGGTGGTGTCAAGAACAAAACAAATTCATTTCGTGGAATTTCAATCCGCAAATTTTGAACAAAAACTACAAAAAAATTTAACACTCACAGATCCGCTCAAATCACTGATTTGAATACTGTCTCTGTTCTCAAGATAGTCTTTAGGCAGCTCCTTTAAGAAGTCGTCCAGGTCCATCTCCGACTCCCTCTGTAACGCCGCCACTTCCTCGTTATGATCCGCGCACTCCCCCAACGCCGCCTCCTCCTGCTCTATCGTCTCTTCGTCGTCGGTACTGTTCTGACTGTCAGGCCGAAATTCCTCGTCAGAATTGGCCCTCGAGGCCGATCGTGACGACACGGTGCTAACAGGTACGTTCTCGGTGTTGGTACGATTCATGCCCTCCGCCAACAGCTGCGAGTACTTCTCCGTTTGGTCAACGATGAAGCTCAGCTGTTGGTCCAACGCCTTTTTCCGTTTCTCCTCCAATATCGTGTGCTGTTTGTACTCGACGAGCTTCTCGACGTTGTTCCAGAAGGTCCTGATTTCTTTGGCGCAGAAAGCTGCTATTCGCCGGAGGTGTTGCTCTTGGGCTTTTTCCGCCCGTTGGGCGGCCAGAGCTTTGTCTTGGAAGTATTTTTGGACCATCCGCGCACACTTCTTGGCTGCTGCTTTCTTCCACTTTCGTTCTTGGGCGAAGTCTGCCGCTAGCCAGACCATTTCTTCCAGGAGGAAGTCCCAATGCGCCTTTGTGCGAGGCATTTCTTGCACTTTCGGAAGTCTCTTCTCCGACCACAGGCCTTCTTTCTGAAGGTCCGCTATCCGTTGGACGACGTAAGCCTCTTGTTTGGCCTTCTCCACGATCTGCTCTTGGTTGCTCACGTTCTGGTGGTTGGACATCTTCGTCTTAGTAGTGCTCAGTTTCAGGTCTTGATGGTTCACCAGTGGCGTGGAAGTGGTAGTTGTGGTCTGCGAGTGTGAAATTCCAGGCAAAGAACTGGCGGCAGTCGCCGTGGGTGTTGCCGGCACACTCTGCACGATCTCCTCCAGATTTTCCTTGGGATCTATGGCGTGCTCCTTCAAATACGCCAAGTACGCTTGCGACTTCGGCTTCTTGGCAAACTGATACAAATCCAAGATGTTTCCGCCGGCTTCCAGGAAATACGCCTCCATGAGATGTTCGTTGTATTTCTCCTTGATCAGCTTGGATCTCACGATTCTGTGGTTCATGACGCGCTGGAGTTTCGCCGCGTACGAGTCTTTCTTTTCTGGCGTGGACGGCAGCAATCTTTTGACTGGAGTTTTTGTCGGCGACGTCTGGATGGGCATCGTCGATGAAGTACCGGAACTTTCGCCGCCGCTGGTTGGAAACAGTTGCAACCGGACATTTGCATTGGTTCTTGGCTTCGTGAGAACGTTTACGATGTGTTGGTTGGCTTGGCTTGGTCGTAGTGGTGAGTTCTGGTTTGTTCTTGAGGGACTTATGCTGATTATGCGAGTTACGCCGCTTTGGGTTGACAGTGAACCCGGTGTAATCTAAAACCGAAAACAATGTCGTCTACATAAATGGCATCAAATTATACTATACAGGGTGATTTTAAATGTGGGTCCATCCCTTCAAACCTCGACAGTTCAACACAAATTAATATAATTTATTTATAAACGGGATTTTTTAATTAAAATTTCAAAATTTTTCAAATCAATCTCCACAAAGTTTAATCAAATTAAATTATAAACGAGAGAAGACTACTCCCATCCTAAGCCTTAAAGATTGTTAAATTTGACGTTTTAAAAAAAAATTGTATTGTGAGGTCTAGACTATAACCATAAAGATTTTATTATGGTGGAAACGAGAGCAAAGCATTCATGCAATTAAAATACGATTTATTATAATTACAAATGACGCGAACGACTAATATGCTACTCGTAATTTGCTAATTTTGGTCTTTTTACAATTCTAAATGGGGCTACAATACGAGTTGTACGATTTAATAAATCAATGTCTGCACTGTTGTGTTGCGATAAAATAACTTTTAAATCGATTGGCCCCGTTTCGTTCGGAAAGAGCAGACAGGCTCGTCCGAATTCTTTCATGGATGTTGAATAATATACAGATTGAAAAACCTCCCCGCTCACCTGGGCCAAAGCTGGAACTCCGTGAGGTTGCGATGTTGTGATAACATACTGGGCTCCTGCAACCTGAGTCAGTCTCACAGCAGGGCGCTCTGCCACAGCTCGAGAGCCTTGTTGACTCTCCCGCGGGGGCAGAGCACCCTGCGTCGCCCCCGGAGTTTCGTCGCTCATCGCTTACATGCCTGCAACAATGGAACGGTCAAAATTAACCAACCACATCAACAAAATTGTAGTGATTACGGTTGCAAATTTATCGGTCGATGCGTAGAATTCTAAATTGTTTTTTGAATATGATTCCAATCATTAATAAACGCCTAAGACAAATTGATAAGAATTCTCTTCAGAGTGGTCAACCCCAGATCAAATTTTGTAAATCCGAACATTGCAAAGCCAGATCTAAATATTCCTTTGTTCCAAATTGTTATACACAATTAGCTGCCACACCGTAAACGTTCAGTTTTTATTTGCAAAACAAAACAAACAATTTTTATTTGGGTACATTAATAACACGCTGTGAATTGAAAGTGGTAATTAGTGACTTGTTACGACTTAACTTGCTTTTAGTCCTCTCCAGGCTCATTGACCGTATTTTATTTCGTCGGTTTTCCCGTACCTAATTCCTGGGAATTGTCACCTTTTAGTATTAATCCCAAGTAAGGTTTAAGATATAAATAAATTGTCTGTTCTTTTCCATTTAATTTTCCACGCTACGACATGACATTAAGTGGACACGTTGTTGATCACTATAACGACGCGTAATTAGAACTTTAGTTCAATATGTTAGTAATAACAATTATGAGTCAAAAGTAATCAGATAAGGGGCGACCATGAAATTCGAACACTAAACTGAGAAATCTAGAACCTAACAAAAGATCCGAGATGGATGGACCGTCATTTGAGCCAATTACATCAGGAAACTTGAAGAAACCTGAAGTTGAGAAACCTGAAAAATGTAGAAATGAGACCTAACAAACAAAACAGTTAAATTTAGAAAATATTCAAACAAAAAAAACTTGAGAAACTTGATACATTTGACAAAACAAAAAAATTCAAAAGATATTGAGACTTAAGAAACTTCGAAATTAGAGTCGTACAAATTACCTATATATAAGGAAATTATAACACTATTTACGTAAGTATCACTCGAATTTCGAGTGACGGGCGATCACTAGTATTTACAAATTTGAAGAATTTGGGGCACATGCGATTTAATTTGACAAACCAAAGAAGATTAAAATTTGAAAAACCGGAGAAATTTACGGACGTTGCAAAAGCTCAGAAAGATAGAAAAATGAGATCTTTGAAGAATTTAAGACATGCAATTTAATTTGAAATTTGAAGTCAAGACAGCGGTGGAAATTGAGAGACCTGACAATTAACAAAACAGTTAAATTTAGAAAATGTTCAAACATAAAAAACTTGAGAAACTTGATACATTTGACCAAACAAAAAAATTCAAAAGATATTGAGACATAAGAAACTTCGAAATTAAATTCGTACAAATCTGAGAAACCTTAGAAGATTATAGTTGAGACTGAAAAATTTGAGAAACCGCAAAAATCTAAGGAAGTTGAGAAACCTCAGAAACAAATTTGAAGAATTTGAGACACATGCAATTTAATTTGAGAAATCAAAGAAGCTTAGAGTTGACTTGAAAATCTTGAGAAACCGGAGAACTTTAAGGAAGTTGAAACCTGAGAAATATAGAAAAATGAGATCTTTACAAATTCGAAGAATTTGAAACATGCGATTTAATTTGACAAACCAAAGAAGATTAAAATTGAGACATGAGAAATTTGAGAAACCGGAGAAATTTACGGACGTTGCAAAACCTCAGAAATATAGAAAAATGAGATCTTTGAAGAATTTAAGACATGCAATTTAATTTGAACTTTGAAGTCAAGTTACCGGTGGAAATTGAGAGACCTGACAATTAACAAAACAGTTAAATTTAGAAAATGTTCAAACATAAAAAACTTGAGAAACTTGATACATTTGACCAAACAAAAAAATTCAAAAGATATTGAGACATAAGAAACTTCGAAATTAAATTCGTAGAAATTTGAGAAACCTTAAAAGATTATAGTTGAGACTGAAAAATTTGAGAAACCGCAAAAATTTAAGGATGTTGAGAAAGCTCAGAAACATAAAGGAGATATTTACAAATTTGAAGAATTTGAGACATGCGATTTAATTTGACAAACCAAAGAAGATTAAAATTGAGACTCGAGAAATTTGAGAAACCGGAGAAATTTACGAACGTTGCGAAACCTCAGAAATATAGAAAAATGAGATCTTTGAAGAATTTATAACATGCAATTTAATTTGAAATTTGAAGTCAAGACACCGGTGGAAATTGAGAGACCTGACAATTAACAAAACAGTTAAATTTAGAATATGTATGTTCAAACACAAAAACTTGAGAAACTATACATTTTACAAAACAAACAAAAATCAAAGGGTGTTGAGACATGAGAAACTTCGAAATTAAATTCGTAGAAATTTGAGAAACTAAAGAAGGTTGAGTGAAAAATTTGAGAAACCGCAAAAATTTAAGGATGTTGAGAAACCTCAAGACCATAAATGAGATATTTACAAATTTGAAGAATTTGAGACACATGCAATTTAATTTGAGAAATCAAAGAGAGACAATTGAGAAACCTGACAATTAACAAAACAGTTAAATTTAGAAAATGTTCAAACACAAAAACACTTGAGAAACTTGATACATTTGACAAAACAAAAAAATTAAAAAGATATTGAGACATGAGAACCTTAAATTCGTAGAAATTTGAGAAACCTTAAAAGATTATAGTTGAGACTGAAAAATTTGAGAAACCGCAAAAAAATTAAGGATGTTAAGATAACACGATTGAAAAATTTGAGAAACCGCAAAAATTTAAGGATGTTGAGAAACATCAGAAACATAAAGGAGATATTTGAAACATAAATTTGAAGAATTTGAGACATGCAATTTAATTTGAGAAATCAAAGAAGCTTAGAGTTGAGACTTGAAAAATTTGAGAAACCGCAGAACTTTAAGGAAGTTGAAACCTGAGAAATATAGAAAAATTAGATCTTTAAAAAACCAGAGAAGATTAAAGTTGAGACACATTTTTTTTAAGAAATTGAGATATTTAAGAAGCTTTATAATTCAGAAAATTTAAATACATACCTGAAAAATCTGAGGACAAAGAGATACTAAAGGAGACACATCGGAGAAATTTGCGACGAAAATTTTGAGAAATCAGAATTTTGATATTGACAGGAAAATTTGAGAAATCAAAAAATTTATCTGGAATATTGAAACACCTGTGAAAGATAGAATAAACTTAAGACATTTGAAGTCAAGACACCTGCGAAAATTTAGTAACCTGAGAATCTGAAATACCAAAGAACTCTGACACAAGAATCTTAAGAATCCTGAGACATTTGAGAAACCAAAGAACTTCAAAAGATGTTGAGATACATAAGAAATTTAAAAATTCATAGAAATTTGAGAAAGCAATTGATTGAGTTTTCAGGTTCGTTTTTTTCCGATTTCATAGTTTCAGAAATTTACAGAAGTTTTATGAGATTCTCAAGAGAAACAAACAAGAGGGAAAGTAATGAAGCAGGAAATTCATTAAAGATGAAGGAAGAAGGCGAATAAACAACAATGACAAAAAAAAACATAAAAAAATTATGAAAAATTAGGAACGAAGGATAAAAAACTAAAGTTGAAAGCAGGCAAACTGAAAAAGGCCCAATTATGAATTAAGGATGAAAAATGGAAGAGGAAGAATAAAAATGAAAGTTGATATCGAAAACGACACAGGAAATATGAAAAATCAAAGAAAATAAAAAACTGAAAAATTATTATGGAACTTGAAGGTTAAAGGAACAATAAAAACCGAACGAAAGTCGAATGATATACGATGTAAATAAGACAAACGAAGGGCGACTGAAAAGAATAATGTAGAATGTAGGATGATAAGATAAGATGAAGTAAAGATGAAGGAAAAGGGAAGATAAAAAAGTAAAAACTAAAGTATCAAAAAATAAAATAATAAGGAAAACTCAAGAATAAAAAACGAAAATGAACCAAGAAAACGGAAGACAATAAAACAAAACAAAAAATAAAAAGGGTAAGGATGAACGATAGAATTTGAATCAACCCACAATAAAAGCAGAAGAAGTAGAATAATGTAGAAAGTAGGACAAAGGCCGAGTGCTATAAGATTTGGTAAAGATCAAGAAAAAGAACGATAAAAAATTACACCATAAAAAAGAGTGACCCTACGATAAAGGTATGTCGGATTTAGACGAATTCTAAATGGCAATGCATAAATGAAGACTGAGAAACCACCTGAAAATTTTGATAAACCTAGACTAAAACTTTATAAACCTGAAATAATTACAAAAGCTGAGACACCTGGAGAACTTGAGGAACTGATAATTTTAAAGAAATTAATAAACCTGAAGAAAGAAAAGAAGAAAACCTAAAAGTTTTAAGAAAGTAGAGAAACTGAAGCACTTTAAGAAGCTTAATTTGAAACACGAAAAGCCTAGATAACTCAAGAAATTTGGTCATTCCAGGAAAAGTGAAAGCATGAAGAATGTAGCAGAAAGAGAGTTTTGGTTGAAACACCCTGTATAAGGAAAAACTGATGATGGATCAAAAATGAAACAAAAGGGAAATTTTCATTTATTTCAGTTGTCGCTGGGGTTTCCTCATGTCTGGCCCCAATGATTATTTACGCAACAAGTAAAAAGCACTGGAATGTTATTTTGGCTAGGACGTACGTACTGAAATTTAGACCTTAAGATGGGAAATAAAAAGGAGAACCAAAATTTTGGCGCGAACCATATTTGGGCACAAATCGTTTCTTGGGACAATCGTGGTGCAAATACATAGTCATTATCATAAAGTGAATGCGCCAATTCTTAATCAGTGCACATTAAGATGGTGGAAAAATAAATATCGCCAAGTACATATTTAGAAGCAAATGCGCCTCATTATCCGACACCACACATGTACGTTTTGAGGCAAAGAAAAAAACGAAAGGGCAAGATTTCCAGCACGGTCGCGGCAGTTCGAAAGGGACATTGCACAAGATTTATTCGCCTTGCCTCAACTTGACAGCTCATACGTGGTTTTGAATTTTGATCGAGGAAAGAGTTTTGTTTTGATTTGACGTCGAGCCATAATAAATAAACAGCGCGGGATTTGCCCGAATTCGAAAAATTATCCTCCATATAAAATCCGGATGACGCACCACAAAATCGCGTTCGCTTTCAAAACAAACTTTTCGGAAGCGAAATCAATAGACGGTGACGCCAAATTTTTCTACCGATGGGCAGCCGAGAGAGAGATGAAAAGTCGTTAGCCCAGAAGCCGCTCTCGGCCGAATTTTCCGCGGAAAGTACGCAACCCGAACGTCGGAAAAATCCCGAAACGAGGTGCGGACGGAAAAACGGTGCGAAAAAGTGAAAAGTGCGTCGAATGCGACCGCGAAAATCCCGTCCCAAAGTCGAAGGTGAGACAAAGACTCGGTCCCCGTCGCCATGTTACATTTCGTTTGCGATTGATCTCAACTTACCATCATGTAATCACGAAATATTCGAGCGAAAACCGCTCATCTGCCGATAAAAACACCACCAGCGTCTCGGTCGAACCTCGATCTACAATTGGATATTCCACGTTATGAAAAAATCGCAAAATGTAGCCGATATTTTCAACATTTTACGCGCTCACTTCCACAACGCACCGCCCTTACAAAACATGGCGACGGGCTCTATAGTCGGACGCCCAAGCACAGCCGCCTGGACGACTCGAGCCTCTGACGCGCATGTGCCGACCGCGGGCCGCGCCTGCGTAGCGGGAATTTCAAACTGATTGCGATTTTTTTTGCAAGAGAATGTCGCGGTTGACGAACGAACTGCACCCCCTTTTGACCGAGGAAGTCCTACAAGCCCTCCGATCGAAGCAGATATTCACCGCCATGGACTTCGTTCGGACGGAGACGCAACAGCTGGTTAGCCTGGGAAGATTGAATTTCAGAGTGGGCCAAGTTGCGCAATAATAAACAATAGAGTAAATATTTGCGTTTGCAGGAAGTGTTGGCCGTCAGGAATTTTCTGCTGAAGAAGTTTTCGGCGAGGCCCGTGAATGGGCTCGATTGCTACAGGCAGAGTGTGCGGAATACGGCGATTATTCCGACGGGGATGCAGAGGTAATAATTTTTCTGGAAAACTGAAATAGAGTAAACCATTATACAGAAGAACCACGCAACTATACAGAAACAGGTGCTCGTTTTTGCATCATCTTCTTATTATGTTTTTAAGTATACATTTTCAATCCACGTAATTATACAGTCTCCCCATTTTATCTGTTCACGCCTGAAGATTCAGAAGTAGGCAACATATTAAACACTTCGTCAACAACTATTTTTTTAGAATCGTATTTGATTAAAATATTGTTTTGAATTGACGTTTTGAGTTTAGTTTTAGACCCACAATAATTCTTTATTTAAAGAATAAATAGTTTAAGCAAAGTTATTTGCACAATGTTTAATATGTTGCCTATATCTGAATCCTCCTGAACAAATAAAATTCATATCTGAAATTTTCAAAATTTCAGTTATATATCTTTTAAGTCAATTTCACAATTCCACAATTAACATTTTCATCTGTTTTTATCATAATTTCACTTTTCACAAATTGACAGTTTCATAATTACAGAATTACAGGGTTTTATAGTTTCACAAATTCGTAAAATCCGATTGACAAATTTTCGATTTCACAATTTCTTAATTCCAAATTTTCAACAAATTAATATTTCCAAAATTTCATATTATATTTGGAGCTTCAGAAATGTATTGTTTCACAATTTCATAAATTTAACATGAACCTGCATTTAGAAATTCAGTCACCCTTTTTCACATTTTGACGAATTCTTAGTTTAATAATTTCATGACTTCACATCTTCAGAAATTGATACTTTCACAATTATGTATACAATTCCAGACCTTCTCACGTTCATAATTTCACATTTCCTGTTCATGATTTTATTTTCATAAATTCGAATTTCAGTTCTAGAAATTCATAACAATTTCACATTTTCACAAATTCATAATTTAATCATTTTCGGTTTCACATTTTGCTGTATTTGCAAATTTTCATAATTTCACTTTTCATAAATTCATTATTTTGCAATCACAATTAGTTTTACAATTTCATAAATGCAATTTGAGAAATTCTCATTTATTCAGTTTCACAATTTCATAATTTCAGTGTCACAACTGCTCAGTATCCTAATCACAAATTTAACAAATTAATAGTTTCTGAATTTCACCTTTCCAGTTCCCCATAATATCATAATTTCACTTTTCACAAATTGACAGTTTCATAATTACAAAATTACTGGGTTTTATAGTTTCACAAATTCGTAAAATCAGATTGACGAATTTTCGATTTCACAATTTCTTAATTCCAAATTTTCAACAAATTAATATTGTCAAAATTTCACATTATATTTGGAGCTTCAGAAATTCATTGTTTCACAATTTCATAAATTTAACATGACGAACCTGCATTTAGAAATTCATTCACTCTTTTTCACATTTTGACGAATTCTTAGTTTAATATTTTCCCAACTTCACATCTTCAGAAATTGATAGTTTCATAATTATGTGTACAATTCCAGACCTTCTCACGTTCATAATTTCACATTTCCAGTTCATGATTTCATTTGCATAAATTCGAATTTCAGTTTTAGAAATTCATAACAATTTCACATTTTCACAAATTCATAATTTAATAATTTTCGGTTTCACATTTTGCTGTATTTGCAAATTTTCATAATTTCACTTTTCATAAATTCATTATTTTGCAATCACAATTAGTTTCAGAATTTCATAAATGCAATTTGAAAAATTGTCATTTATTCAGTTTCACAATTTCACAATTTCAGTGTGACAACTGCTCAGTATCCTAATCACAAATTTAACAAATTAATAGTTTCTGAATTTCACCTTTCCAGTTCCCCATAATATCATAATTTCACTTTTCACAAATTGACAGTTTCATAATTACAAAATTACTGGGTTTTATAGTTTCACAAATTCGTAAAATCAGATTGACGAATTTTCGATTTCACAATTTCTTAATTCCAAATGTTCAACAAATTAATATTGTCAAAATTTCACATTATATTTGGAGCTTCAGAAATTCATTGTTTCACAATTTCATAAATTTAACATGACGAACCTGCATTTAGAAATTCAGTCACTCTTTTTCACATTTTGACGAATTCTTAGTTTAATATTTTCCCAACTTCACATCTTCAGAAATTGATAGTTTCACAATTATGTGTACAATTCCAGACCTTCTCACGTTCATAATTTCACATTTCCAGTTCATGATTTCATTTGCATAAATTCGAATTTCAGTTTTAGAAATTCATAACAATTTCACATTTTCACAAATTCATAATTTAATAATTTTCGGTTTCATATTTTGCTGTATTTGCATATTTTCATAATTTCATTATTTTGCAATCACAATTAGTTTCACAATTTCATAAATGCAATTTGAGAAATTGTCATTTATTCAGTTTCACAATTTCATAATTTCAGTGTGACAACTGCTCAGTATCCTAATCACAAATTTTACAAATTAATTGTTTCTGAATTTCAGCTTTCCAGTTCCCCATAATTTCATAATTTCACTTTTCACAAATTGACAGTTTCATAATTACACAATTACAGGGTTTTATAGTTTCACAAATTCGTAAAATCAGATTGATTGTTTCTGATTTTCAGCTTTCCATTTCCCCATAATTTCATAATTTCACTTTTCACAAATTGACAGTTTCATAATTACACAATTACAGGGTTTTATAGTTTCACAAATTCATAAAATCAGATTGACAAATTTTCGATTTCACAATTTCTTAATTCCAAATTTTCAACAAATTAATATTTCCAAAATTTCATATTATATTTGGAGCTTCAGAAATTCATTGTTTCACAATTTCATAAATTTAACATGACGAACCTGCATTTAGAAATTCATTCACTCTTTTTCACATTTTGACGAATTCTTAGTTTAATAATTTCACGACTTCACATCTTCAGAAATTGATAGTTTCACAATTATGTGTACAATTCCAGACCTTCTCACGTTCATAATTTCACATTTGCAGTTCATGATTTCATTTTCATAAATTCGAATTTCAGTTTTAGAAATTCATAACAATTTCACATTTTCACAAATTCATAATTTAATAATTTTGGGTTTCACATTTTGATGTATTTGCAAATTTTCATAATTTCACTTTTCGTAAATTCATTATTTTGCAATCACAATTAGTTTCACAATTTCATAAATGCAATTTGAGAAATTCTCAATTATTCACTGTTTCACAATTTCATAATTTTAGTGTGACTACTGCTCAGTTTCCTAATCAGAAATTTTACAAATTAATTGTTTCTGATTTTCAGCTTTCCATTTCCCCATAATTTCATAATTTCACTTTTCACAAATTGACAGTTTCATAATTACACAATTACAGGGTTTTATAGTTTCACAAATTCGTAAAATCAGATTGACAAATTTTCGATTTCACAATTTCTTAATTCCAAATTTTCAACAAATTAATATTTCCAAAATTTCATATTATATTTGGAGCTTCAGAAATTCATTCTTTCACAATTTCATAAATTTAACATGACGAACCTGCATTTAGAAATTCATTCACTCTTTTTCACATTTTGACGAATTCTTAGTTTAATAATTTCACGACTTCACATCTTCAGAAATTGATAGTTTCACAATTATGTGTACAATTCCAGACCTTCTCACGTTCATAATTTCACATTTGCAGTTCATGATTTCATTTTCATAAATTCGAATTTCAGTTTTAGAAATTCATAACAATTTCACATTTTCACAAATTCATAATTTAATAATTTTGGGTTTCACATTTTGATGTATGTATTTGCAAATTTTCATAATTTCACTTTTCGTAAATTCATTATTTTGCAACCACAATTAGTTTCATAATTTCATAAATGCAATTTGAGAAATTCTCATTTATTCACTGTTTCACAATTTCATAATTTCAGTGTGACAACTGCTGTTTCCTAATCAGAAATTTTACAAATTAATTGTTTCTGATTTTCAGCTTTCCATTTCCCCATAATTTCATAATTTCACTTTTCACAAATTGACAGTTTCATAATTACACAATTACAGGGTTTTATTGTTTCACAAATTCGTAAAATCGGATTAACAAATTTTCGATTTCACAATTTCTTAATACCAAATTTTCAACAAATTAATATTTCCAAAATTTCATATTATATTTGGACCTTCAGAAATTCATTGTTTCACAATTTCATAAATTTAAAATGAACCTGCATTTAGAAATTCAGTCACCCTTTTTCACATTTTGACGAATTCTTAGTTTAATAATTTCATGACTTCACATCTTCAGAAATTGATAGTTTCACAATTATGTATACAATTCCAGACCTTCGACCGTTCATAATTTCACATTTCCAGTTCATGATTTCATTTTCATAAATTCGAATTTCAGTTTTAGAAATTCATAACAATTTCACATTTTCACAAATTCATAATTTAATAATTTTCGGTTTCACATTTTGCTGTAGTTGCAAATTTTCATAATTTCACTTTTCGTAAATTCATTATTTTGCAACCACAATTAGTTTCACAATTTCATAAATGCAATTTGAGAAATTCTCATTTATTCACTGTTTCACAATTCCATAATTTCAGTGTGACAACTGCTGTTTCCTAATCAGAAATTTTACAAATTAATTGTTTCTGATTTTCAGCTTTCCATTTCCCCATAATTTCATAATTTCACTTTTCACAAATTGACAGTTTCATAATTACACAATTACAGGGTTTTATTGTTTCACAAATTCGTAAAATCGGATTAACAAATTTTCGATTTCACAATTTCTTAATACCAAGTTTTCAACAAATTAATATTTCCAAAATTTCATATTATATTTGGACCTTCAGAAATTCATTGTTTCACAATTTCATAAATTTAACATGAACCTGCATTTAGAAATTCAGTCACCCTTTTTCACATTTTGACGAATTCTTAGTTTAATAATTTCATGACTTCACATCTTCAGAAATTGATAGTTTCACAATTATGTATACAATTCCAGACCTTCGACCGTTCATAATTTCACATTTCCAGTTCATGATTTCATTTTCATAAATTCGAATTTCAGTTTAAGAAATTCATAACAATTTCACATTTTCACAAATTCATAATTTAATAATTTTCGGTTTCACATTTTGCTGTATTTGCAAATTTTCATAATTTCACTTTTCATAAATTCATTATTTTGCAACCACAATTAGTTTCACAATTTCATAAATGCAATTTGAGAAATTCTCATTTATTCACTGTTTCACAATTTCATAATTTCAGTGTGACAACTGCTGTTTCCTAATCAGAAATTTTACAAATTAATTGTTTCTGATTTTCAGCTTTCCATTTCCCCATAATTTCATAATTTCACTTTTCACAAATTGACAGTTTCATAATTACACAATTACAGGGTTTTATAGTTTCACAAATTCGTAAAATCAGATTGACGAATTTTCGATTTCACAATTTCTTAATTCCAAATTTTCAACAAATTCATAGTTTTAGAATTTCACATTTCCACTGGCATAATTTCAATTTGACATATATAAAATTACAGCCTCACATTTTTAGTTTCAAATTCATTGTTCCACAATTTCATAAATTTAATTTGAGAAATTACCAATTCATTATTTCATTCAATTTTCAGAAATTCATGGTCTGACAATTTTAGTTCCATATTTTCGGTTTAACATTTTGACTTCCACATTTTCACAATTCCACAAGTTCACAATCCATTTTCACAAATCGCAACTTTCAGAATCTGAGTCTTTCAATTTCACATTTTTATTACAATTTTCATAGTATGAAAATTTCAACACTTGGCCAATTTATCAGTACCAAAATTAGCTCAAATTAAATTACCCTAAGAACAGAATAATATAATTTTATAATTAGCACCTGAAATATATGCAACCAATATTGCCGGTTGTTGACCGTCTTGCTTAAATATTGACTTTTTGTATCAAAATTCATTTGTGTCACCATGCATAACACCTACCTGGACTCAGTAATTGATTATGGACTGTTTAATCCTATTTTCACCTCCATATCGTTAAAAATTTAACTATTATTATTATTAGTATGCAACCAGCATTTCTTGAAAACTTCCCCAGAAACTGCCCTTATAAAAAAACTAAAATACACAAGAATAACAGCAACAATCAAACATCGTCTCAGTACACTTAATCATTGATGACAGTTGATTTAGATAGTTTAATATTTATTATGTGTCCTTCATAAACCCGAAAAACGCGCCCTTTACGTAAGGGTTCTTAGCTCAGTGGAAGAGCGACAAACCGGCATCCGGGAAGGTATGGGTTCGAATCCCATACAAGACGCGTTGCCATTTTTCGGACCAACCCAACGGTCTGCACTCAAAAGTATCTTTCAACTCTTGACTTATTTCTAAGATGGGACACCTGAAGGGGCAGTTCTAAATAACTTATCGGAGGGTAGATTAGTACGAACGTGTGGAGCCTTATGGGTGGGGGGCAAAAACACATAGTAGATACTTCTCTTTCATGACTCGGTGACTTCCAAACATCTTCCAAAGATACGTCCGATATTAAAGCCGCAGTCGTGAAGTTCCACAGAAACGTAGTTCTGGACACGAAGGGTGGTGCAAAGAACCGGGTTCTGTTAGAAGAAAGGGTTAAACAAGTCTTGTTAGCTTAATGGTGAGCGTCCTGGACGGATATGAGAGAGAACCACATTTTTATTTTTCTAGGTTCTGGCTTTCAGTTTTCAAATTTGCTTCAGAGGTTTCTGTCAGTTTTGCACCTTCTGAAGTTTTCAGGTTTTCAGACACTCCAGTGTTTATATTTTCTTTCCAAGTTCCAAAAAAAGTCTGAGAATTAATTTCCATTAAATGCCGGGGTAGTGATTATAATAATTAATCTTGATATGTATAATAAATAATTTTGAAATTTTCTCTTAAATTATTGAATTTCCGAAATTTTGAATCGTTAAATTCTGCCTCACAAATTTCAGTTTGAATCGTGGAAATTGTGAATTTGTATAATTTGCATTCCTGAATTTTGATTCCAAAATTGATAACATTTCGAATTACTGAAATCTTGAAATCACGAATTCCCAAATTTTAAATTCTATATCGTATACAATTTTGAATTCTTAAATTTGCAATTTGGAAATCTGAAAATTCAAAAATCAACCGGATGAAATACGTATCTCCATTGACAAAACGGAATAAAATATTTTAACATTAATTTAATAATAATAATAATTTAAAAAAAAACGTCATAATTTTAAAGATTCTTTAAATGCTGAAGATGGGAGTAGTTTTCTCTCGAAACATGTTCCAATTGTAATTTTACGTTTATTAAATTTTGTTTGATTATGACTTGAATATATTTAAATTTTAAATAGCAAAATAATTAGCGAAACAAGAAAACATTGCAATGAAATCATCAATTTAACTCCATAACATGATAACTCGTTACCTCGATGACCCAAAAACTCGATAATTCTATAATTCCATAAATCCATAATTTGATAATACATGACACAATATATAATTCTATAAGTAGGTGACAGTTGATAGTTCATCTTGAATATCTGAATGTCCCAAATTTGCAATCGTTGGAAGCTCAATTTTCTATATTTGGAATTTTTGAAAATTTTAAATTGTGTAAGAGCTGAATGTGTGAATTTTGAGTTACCGAATTTCGAAAGCATGAGGCGCGGATATCTAGAATTCCAAAATTTGTAAAATTTTAAACCGATGAAATTGTGAATTCCTTAATTCCAAAATTAAATGGTTGACGTTTTAAATTACCGAAATCGTGGAAATTCTAAATAAATTGGTAAAATTTGAATTTGCATTTAAACTTTAGTAGTGGAAATTCTCAATTCCAAAATTTGTGATATTCTGAATCGATGAGGTCTTGAAATATTGAATCCCGAAATTGAATCGATGAAATGTTGAAATCCCTCATTTCGCAAATTTTAAATGAATTACTCTCGTTGAGCCCTTGAAATTCTGAATTCGGAAATTGTAGATTCTGTATTTTGGAAGTCCCGAAATTAGAAATTTTAAATTCCCAAATTTATAAATTTTAACCCATTTCTTGAATTCTTGAATTTCCGAAATGTTGACTTCGTGAATTTGTAAATTGCAAATTTTACATAGTAGAAATTGTGAATTGGTAAAATTTGAATTCCAGTATATCTCCAGTAAATATTAACCCTCACATTGTGGAGTCCTGAGTTTGCCAAAATGAATGGCAGAACCTTTGAGTTTCTGCTTTTGAAAATTTCAAAATTTAAATCGTGGAAATTTTGAATTCCAAAATCTCCGAAATTTTGAATAGTTAAATTCTAACTTTTGCAAATTTTGAATCGTAGAAATTGTGAGTGTATGTTCTAAAATTTATGACATTTATCGCTGCAATCTTGCAAACCTGAATTCGGAAATTTGAAATTTTATATCGTGGGAATTGCTAAATTTGGAATTTGGAAATTCGAAAATGCGAAAATCTATAAATGGAAATAAAAGGAGAACCACATCTTTGTGTTTTACTTTTTTTTTTTTTATTCTAATCATGTATTGGTTGTTTGAGAGGACCTTGAAGCTCGAAGGACCGTGATTGCGATTATAGAATAAAACACTCGTCAACGTAATGAATTGTACAATAAATAACAACAATTCACCCGGTCCGTGTATCGAATTGAGAATTGAACACAGGACTCTTGTCCCAGATTTAAAATTTTGAATGTCCTCTTGGATTTGGCTTGTGCGAGCATTTGTGCCGCCAGCCAGGTAAGCTTTTCCCAACTGGCCGACAGGCCGCTCCGAATATTTCTGAACAAATCACAAATTCATTTGTTACATTTTAAAAGACAATTTATGTTTTGTGTTTTTCTAAAAAGGTTGATTTAGTGCCAAAAAGTATGAAATATCCAACTCATTGCACCATAGCATTTGTTGACCTGTTTTCCCGTAAATAAGTAACAAATAGTGGAAAGACTCCTCGGGAAATGATGTCAAATGATGTATCACAAGATGAGTCGTTCCATTTAAAATTTTTAAGGGGTTGTCCACCCCGCTAAGAGGGTGAGACCTGTCAACTAAAAACCTCTCAAAATATGTCCCCCTCTGTATAAAATCATCCTGTATACAGGGTGAAATCGAAATGTATGTAAAAAAACCCTGGTAACACCTTGGGATGAGTAGAGTGCAACCCCCTTGGTTGGGGTTTTCCACTCCGTCCCTGTATCGAGATAAAATTCTTTAAAGTTTTGCTTTGTAATCAGAGCACGCCACTGCACCCAGTGCAATGTAAACAAGGACTTTTTGCCACATATCTTTAGTTCATAAATAATAGACAAAAAACTGTCATCCTTTTTTTGATCTACTTCAGTTAAATGACCTCAGTTCTGAAAGAGCATCGAAACCGAACACGAATCTCGCGTCATTTCCCGAAAATTGTAGAAAAAGTGGAAGTTGTTACAACATTGTGTTGTTGACGGACGATGCGGGTTTTACGTGAACGTGTGCAAACAACAGTTTCGTACCAACGTCTGATGGGCCGTGTCGTATAAAGGACCTCATTTTGAGATAATGTTATGGAGGCAGGTAAATCAAGCCAACTTCAATGTCAAGTGCCAATTTAAACCTTATCGCTCGGCCTCGATCGTATGCCTTTTTTGTCATGTCGACTTCATGAACGCCGAAACTAGGCTGGTCTAAAAAGTTTATGCCTTATTAAAATTGTTTACTAAAATTTTCAGGGGACCTTACGATGCACCAGTTAAAATTTTTACATATATGCACATATGTATTTCAATATCACCTCGTATTTATAGATTTTCGCATTTTCAAACTTTGCACGATTTTGCACAATTTCCACGATTCACTTTCGGAAATTTAAAATTAAAGAGGTAATGTGTAAAAATTTCCAAATTTTGGAATTCAAGACTTCCACGATTTAAAATTTTGAAATTTTCAAATGCAGACTCAAAAGTTCTTCCATTCAAATTCAGTATTTAAAAATTCCAATTTCCAAATGCAGGAAGTCAGAATTTGAACTATTCGAAATTTGGAAGTGTTGAAACAACAAATTTTGGAATCTACTTGTTCCTCCATTTGAGGTGTTTTCGGTATTCAGAAATTGAAGACATTGACGATTGCTAATACTGGAATTCAAATTTTCCCAATTCACAATTTCTACTATCTAAAATTTGCAATTTCCAAATTCAGGAAGTCAAAATCTGAACTATTCGAAATTTGGAAGTGTTGAAATTAACAAATTTGGGAATTTAGTTATTCCTGCATTTGAGGTGGTTTTGGTATTCAGAAATTGAAGAGATTGACGGCTGAAATTTCCTAATACTGGAATTCAAATTTTACCAATTCACAATTATGTATTCTATCTAAAATTCACGAAGTCAAAATTTCGGAAATTCAGGAATTCGAGAGGGTTAAATTTACAAATTTTGGATTTCAAATTTTCTAATTTTGGCACTTACAAAATACAGAATCTACAATTTCCGAATTCAGAATTTCAAGGGCCCAACGAGAGTAATTCATTAAAATTTGCAAAATGAGGGATTTCAACATTTCATCGATTCAATTTCGGGATTCAGTATTTCAAGATCTCATCGATTCAGAATATTACAAATTTTGGAATTGAGAATTTCCACGATTTCGGTAATTTAAAATGTCATCGATTTAATTTTGGAATTAAGGAATTCACAATTTCATCGATTTAAAATGTTGCAAATTTTGGAATTCTAGATATCCACGACTCGTGTTTTCGAAATTCGGTAACTCAAAATTTACACATTCAGCTCTTCCACAATTTAAAATTTTTCAAAATTCCAAATATAGAAAATCGAGCTTTCAAGGATTGCAAATTTGGGAAATTTAGGAATTCAAGATTCCCACGATATAGCACTTCAAATTTCCGAATTCGGGGTTTCAAGATTTCAGCGATTCAAAATGTCATAAATTTTGGAATCCAAGATGTTAACGAGTCAAATTTTCAAAATTCAGAATTTGAAAATAACTAAATCACAATTTCCACGATTCACTTTGTCAGAATTTGACTACTCAAAATTTCGGAAATTCAAGAATTAAAGAGGTAATGTGTTAAAATTTCCAAATTTTGGAATTTAAAATTTCCACGCAGTATTTAAAAGTTCCAATTTCCAAATTCAGGAAGTCAAAATCTGAACTATTCGAAATTTGGAAGTGTTGAAATTAACAAATTTGGGAATTTAGTTATTCCTGCATTTGAGGTGGTTTTGGTATTCAGAAATTGAAGAGATTGACGGCTGAAATTTCCTAATACTGGAATTCAAATTTTACCAATTCACAATTATGTATTCTATCTAAAATTCACGAAGTCAAAATTTCTGAAATTCAAGAATTCGAGAGGGTTAAATTCACAAATTTGGGATTTCAAAATTTCAAATTTCGGGACTTCAACATTTCATCGATTCAATTTCGGGATTCAGTATTTCAAGATCTCATCGATTCAGAATATTACATATTTACGCATTCAGCTCTTTCACAATTTAAAATTTTCCAAAATTCCAAATGTAGAAAATCGAGCTTTCAAGGATTGCAAATTTGGGACATTCATATATTCAAGATATCTACCTACTTATAGAATTATATACTGTATATATTCTCATGTATTATCAAATTATGGAGTTATCGAGTTTTTGGGTCATCGATGTAACGAGTTATCATGTTATGGAGTTAAATTGATAATTTCATTTCAATGTTTTCTTGTTTCGCTAATTATTTTGCTATTTAAAATTTAAATATATTCAAGTCAAACCCAAACAAACTGTAATAAACGTAAAATCACAATTGGAACATGTTTCGGGAGAAAACTACTCCCATCTTCAGCCCTTAAAGAATGTTTAAAATTATGACGTTTTTTGAAATTATTATTATGTATTATTAAATTGATGTTAAAATATTTATTCCGTTTCGTCAATCGGGATTTGTATTTCATCCGGTTGATATTTGCAAATAAATTGCAAATTTAGCAATTCAAAATTCGCACGATATAGAATTTAAAATTTGGGAATTAAAGAATTTAAGAGAAAATTTCAAAATTATTATCAAGATTAATTATTATAAACACTACACCGGCATCTAATGGAAATTAATTCTCAGACTTTTTTTGAACTTCTTTTCAACTTAGAAAGAAAATATGAACACCTGAGTATCTGAAAACCTGAAAACTTCAGAAGTTACAAAAATGACAATCTGAAGCACCTGAAAACAAATCTGAAATTGCGAACCTGGAAACAACAACTTGGGAAAACTAGAAAAATAAAAATGTGGTTCTCTCTTTCATATCCGTCCAGGACGCTCACCATTAAGCTAACAAGACTTGTTTAACCCTTCTTTCTAACAGAACCCGGTTCCTTGCACCACCCTTCGTGTCCAGAACTACATTCTGTGGAACTTTACAACCGCGGCTTTATCGCACGTATCTTTGAAGCCACCGAGTCATGAAAGAGAAGTATCTACTATGTGTTTTTGCCCCCCACCCATAAGGCTCCACACGTTCGAACTAATCTACCCTCCGATAAGTTATTTTGAACTGTCCCTTCAGGTGTCCCATCTTAGAAATGAGTCCAGAGTTGAAAGATACTTTTGAGTGCAGACCGTTGGGTTGGTCCGAAAAATGGCAACGCGTCTTGTATGGGATTCGAACCCATACCTTCCCGGATGCCGGTTTGTCGCTCCTCCACTGAGCTAAAGAACCCTTACGTAACGGGCGCGTTCTTCGGATTTATGAAGGACACGTACGTAATAGATAGTAAATTAGTTTTTTATTTTTTATTAAATGTGCACAAAGACGATGTTTGATTACGATTAGTTATTGTTACATATTGTAGTTTTTTTACAACAGCAGTTTTGGCGGGAACTTGCACGTGGAATGTTGGTTGCATAAGCATTTACTCTACATATCTTCCAGTGTGGACGACCTGCTCCAAGGGGGGCTCGTCACTGGCAACATCTACGAAATCTGCGGCCTCCCAGCCTCCGGCAAGACTCAGTTCGTCCTGACTGCCATCAAAAATCTCGTTCAAACCACCCAACAGCCCGTCTACGTGTTGGACACCAAAAATGACTTTTCTGCGACCAGATTCAAGCACATGTTGCGAACACTTAATAAAGTAAACACAGCGTCTCAACTATTCACCCTTTTAAAAATGTTTTCCAGGAGCGACAGACCCAATGCTTGGCCAGAATACTGGTAAATCGGACCCACACAAAGTACGATGTGATTAACGTCCTGTACGACGTGAAGAGGCAGTTAGAAGGCGACTTGAAGCTGCGATTAATCGTCATCGATTCCCTCCCGAGTATAATGTTGGATTCCAGCGACTTCTCTAGGAATAACTCGTATCTTAATCACTTGGTTAACGCGATGAGGTATATCGCGGTGGAGCACCATGTTGTGTTCTTGGTTACCAATTTGATCAGGACTTGGGAAGACAATGAGGCTAAAGAGGGGCCCATGGAACATATAGCCTGTGGGAAATACTGGTATAGTGTTCCCAACACGAGACTGAAAATTGAAAGGTTGAGTGGGGACCTGTGTCAAGTAAAGATTCTGGGGAGTGACACATTGATGGAAAAGAGTGTTGATGTAATATTGACATAACACTGAAGCAAATTTCTATTTGTACATTAAAATAAAGCTTGAGTTACATTTGTAATTATCGTTACCACAATAAATAAATTCTGTTCATCTAAGCGATGTTGCCCTAGTCGTCATCGTCGTCGTCGTCCGAGGGAACAAACAGGTCGTTCTCCTCCAGGAAATTCGCAATGTTCTTGCTGATGGCGGCCCCAATCAGTAGCCCCGGCACCACTGTCAGCACTATTCGAAGCACCCCGAACGAGGTGCGATGGGGCTCGGGGAGCACACCCCCCGTTTTGGTGTGCGTTGCGGTCCGGACCGCCCCCAAGTGAAAGGTCTTCCATGGCTTCAAGATCGGCACTAATCTGGACAACATTTCGGCAACTGGGGGCGAAATTGCCTCGCAGCTCGGTACAAAAATAAATCTTTAACCAAACTTTCGGTTGACAGAGTTGACATTGACAATTGCGGCTGTGTGAACGGGACGCAAGGACGGCCTACACTGCCAAAAAGTACCACTTTTTTATTAATAATTTATATTTATTTTAAGAGAAATACAAAACCGATATTATAAACCCTGCACACAAAAACTGAATTAATTTCTTGAATAACCATTGGGGATACTGTTGATAAATTTGCACAAAGCAGTGTGGCTTTTGGCATCAAAGTTTTGGTTGCTGAAAGTGAAGTACTCTTCTGCTTTGATGACACGACCATCGCTGGAGTTCTCACAGACTCCTCTGACCTACAAACAACATACACCATACCGAGCCAAATTAGTGCAAAAATACCTCTATGTATTGGCCATTGATGTCACTCTCTAGAGGCTTCTTCAAGTGGACATTCACATTCATGTTGTCACTCGTGTTCAAAGAGAACGACGTGTTTCTGGCAGCCCCATTCTTCGTGACCACGCCGACGAGAGACACATTTTGGGACGTGAATGAAGGCAGTTGGGCTCCACTAACAATGTTGTATTTCTTGGTATCCATGATCGTCATTTCGTGGGAAAGCGTCACACTAGAGCTTCTTGACCTTACTTGATTTGGGGCTCCTGGGGGCGCTGAAGGTTTCCCGCCGCTGAAATAGCTGTCAATAAAGCAGTGATGTAACTTGACGATGTAAGGACATAAAGTAACTAAGATTGTTGGAACCGTTGGGCTAAAAATACTCAAGAAAAGGAAGTTATTGAAGTAAGGTTGAAGTTTAGGGATTTCTTCTAATAAAAATAAACAAATCGAATCGTTTATGCCATGACACTATATCACAACTGTTTTTTGATTCTTTTCAAACTTGCCGCCCGCCGGTATTGATCACATGGTTCCGCCACCCGTGCGCCGCTAAATTCCCCTACCTGTATCTACAAAAATACCAGCAATATTTATCAAATTCGCAGACACTTAACAAGTCCCGCGTTTGCGGTGTCGCGTGTCAGCTCCTCTCGCTTTCGCGAAATAATAAAACATGAAATCGATATACAGTAAACTCTGATCATGTATCTCGTTTAATTTTTAGTGCTTACAAATTTTGAATTTCATTCTTAACCTTTCACGATTACTCTAAAACCACCACAAAATTTTCCGAACACGCTGTTGATTTTACATTAGGACCATGGATAAAGGCGGGAATCGCAAAGGGAAGACTTGTTACAGAGTCGTCCTGACCGGAGGTGAGTCCCAGTTGTCCTTAGAAATATCCCGAGTAAGATTCGATTTTTGTCAGGACCATGCGGAGGGAAGACGACGGGACAGATGAGGCTGAGCACGTTTTTTGAAAATATGGGTTGGAAGGTGAGAGGTGGGAAGTGCCCGAGAATGTCTTAAATTCCTTTGATTTTAGGTTTTTCGGGTGCCAGAGACAGCCTCAGTTCTGCTAAGGTATGTTGTGTGATTTAGTGTGTAATCCGGGTTTTCCTGAAACCTCAGAAGTGGCTATTTTCAAAGTATTACACTGATATTGTTTATTTATGCCGGGCAAAAATAACCTGATTTGGGATTTTGGCTTAGAGGCGTTTAGACCGGAGCCAGGAGGTCTGCTGGTATTTTTGAATAGGTGGCTTTGGAACAATGCCTTAGCGGGGTCACGTGGTGGGGCTAAATGGGCTGTATATCCGGCGTATTTTGAGCTGGAACATTCTGGGGCTTTTCAGTTTTCATTTTATCTACCTTCTGTCAGCCCACTGGATTCAGCCTCTTAATTACATCTAAATTAGAGAGGAAAAAATCATGTCCCTCTAGCCAAAATCTGACACTAAACAATAAAAGGTGTCCCACCTAAGAGTTTTATTTATAAACGGATTTATAGGATTAACAGGGTATTACTAAATTAAACAACAGCTTAATAAGCGTTTATTTAGATGAAAATTTGCGTCAACTTTGGACGACGTTGACACAATTTCGCTATCAACGAAAACCGATTGCTCAATAAATTGAGCTTAAATTGGGCCCGAGAGGAACCTAAGGTTTACAAAACGAGGTTCATACTCTACTTTTTCTTTCTGCCAACAATAACAACGTAAAAAAATCAATTTTATTATTATTTACTTATAACGCACTCGCAGGTCGGACGGAGTATTAGATCCAAAAAGCAACAGGTCAAAGCAGTGTCAAACATCCAGGCTAACAATTTCAGTGTTATAACATACATAATTTATTTATTAAATCGGCCCTTATCATTTATTTAATCTGTTTCGACATTCACGTTTAGTATAGCGTTACACGATATGATATGTTGGAGAACTTTGGTGTGTATTTGTATTATTATTTATTCACAAAATTTGTACACGGTATAACGGCTAGCGCAGAGTGTCTTGGATAGATAATATCTGACATTTTTCTTTCCATCAGCACAAAAATTAAATGGTTGGTATTTTTGAGTTCACACGACATCGTTAATCTTTGTAACCAAAAATTCTTTTACACGACTATGCAGGATAAGTAACACAGATGAATAAATCACGACTGCCTTGTGAGCACAGCAGTGAGTTGGTTTAGGGGAAAAATGTAATGGGAACCTCATTCAACTGCCAAAGCAATCGGTTGTTAGGAACAAAAATAAAAATTTGGAAAATGAAGGCGAGAATATTTTAATTAAAAATCTTTTAGAGATTATTTATTTTACGTACCCACAATTTTCGTAATTATTTTGAACCCAATTTCAGCGACAAATAGAACGGTCAGAACATTAAAATAAAAAAGTAAAATTTTGTTTGAGAAAATGTCATGTAACCTGGGAAAAAATGAAGCATTTATTCTCCACATTGTTTCGTTTCCAAACCTTACAATTAGATGGCTTTGAAAAATTGCGTAATTGCCAAATATTCATGGCCCACTTAGTCACTCCTTATAGTCTATAAGAATGAAAAAATATATGTAGGGTGACGGACAAGTGACATCAAGAAACACTTTCCTTTTAAAGTACTCTATATATTTTTTGCTATCTGGATTGCCCCATTTCGTTCGACATCATTGTGAAATTAATTATAGACAAAAACCGGGTTAGATCCTATCGTATTCGTGTTTGGATACCAATACAGTTGAGATATCATCGATCAGGTGACGGTAAACACGGTTTTTTACTTAATCCATTTTTAGACGTCACTAAATACCGTTTTACATTTTTCGATTATTTAATTTATTCTAAGTTAATTTGATTTATTGCAGATCTGTAAATAATTGCCACGTAACGAAATTTGCATTCGAAGTCGCTCTAAAAACTACTCATTAAATTCTCAGTAGGTATATGTTTTTTTATATTTGATTAATGTAAAATTATAACAATTCCGCTGTGAGCTAATATGCCAATATGAAGAGGAACGCCTACTAATAGCTTCAAATTGGGTACAATTTAAACTTGGACCACCTATTTATGGAGGCGTTAATAGCTAATCGACTATTTAATTTCGATTAGTGATTGACGGGTGTTAAATTTTTAATTTGACATTAAATACGTGTTAAATAATGTGTCAGTTCATAAATGATTCATACATCCAGCAGGCTTTGTTTTCCAGAGGCAACATGATGTATGAATCATTTATGAAGACCCGTCATAAAAACCACCAGTTAAATGACACACGATTTAATAATATTGCCAATTCGATCTATCCATGAATTTGAGATAAATGTCATGACATGACTCGACATTGAAACGACCTCGACGTTTTTCAAATAAATAAAAATTCCGAACAATATTTTGCTAAAAAATAACCGCAACTTGTTGTAGTCTAGGCCAACAATTCGCACGAGCATGTGATTGGAACTGTTTACTTCTGTAACGTACGTCACTGGTTATTTTAGAAAATACAATTAAACTTTCTATCCCCTCTATTGCATTGGCGGTACCGATAAACTCGAGAGGAATAAAAATAGCTGCATGATAATGGGAAATGTAATTCAGGTTTATTATTAGTATGTATTTTATGCAATGGCCCAGCCTACAATTTGAGGTTATGGTAAACATTGTGACGTTTATGTTTCTCATGTTAAATTGTTTGTCACTTTGACATTCAAATTTTAAATCAAATTCAGTAGTGCAAACCTAATTTAAAATTCACAGCCTACTCTAATCTATAATTTAAATGATCTCAGTAAATATCTGGAATATCGGCTTGTGTGCCAATTTGGATATTTTCATTTTAAAGTTAAAATCAAAAGTAATCATTTTCCGAGCGGTTACCCCGTATGAAGTATGAAACCGCAAAGTAAAAGGAAAGGACAATTTCATTAGAATTCTCAATAGTCAGGTTGTCTAGGAACGCCAAAATTTAAATGCACGAAAAAATATTGTACGTAACACACGTTGAAAGTGGTTTTAGTTTTACTTTGTCTCGATTCTTTTTAGTACACTTTAAAAGTGCTTTTACTTCTACCATGTATTTTTTTTCAATATTTATTTAGGTACACTTTAAGTGTTACTGGTTTTCTAAATCCACAATAAATTAAAAGAACATCTATTTAAATTTCTGTAAAATCTTTATTGGTCAAATTACCTACAACGTCAGACTTTAGTTGCTCAAAAAAAATTGTAGGTAACACACCAGGAAAGAATTTTGGTAAATTTTGTTTTTAATAACATAATTTAATAACAAACATCTAATTGTCTACAGTGGATTGCATTAAAAGTTTGTTATTTTGAGTGTATAAAACGCAAATGAAAATTACCAACGGGACGATATGGTACCTACAATATTTTTTGCGACCACCAAGTTTGCCAACTTTACTCATCAGCAACTTAAATGGAATTTGAGGCAAAAGTTTGTTCGTTTTATTATGGATGGACAAAGTGAAAAATACTAGAAAATTAGGGAACCAATATTGAGACTACCAAAGCAGAAGTAAAGTTACTTTCCAGTGGTATTATCTACAATATTTTTTAGAGCATTTAATCTTCTAAATTCAAAGAATTCCCCAGGGCGTTATCTTGATTTTTTTTGTGGTCAAATAAAAGCACTTTTCGGTTTGTTACATACATTGTTTTTTAACACCAAAGATGTCATTAAAAAATAATTTGGCTTATAACGATGTCAAAAAATGAAATATGTGCATAGATCCAGTGTGTTAAATTGTTAACACTTCAAGGCCTCTTGACTAGTGAATTCGAAAGAGCATTAATACAAACAACAATTACCAAAGTGGAAATAAAAATGTGTTACCTACAATATTTTTGGCGAACGCTCATACACAACTTGTTAAACAATTTTATTTTGCTTGCCTTGTTTGTGTCTTGTGTCGTTCAAATCTAGTAATTGAAATTTTACCCCCTTTCTGTTGACCGATGGATCTGAAATTTGCTACACACCTTTACTTATATTCAGTGTTATTGTAAATCAAAGATGGCCGCCGCTACAAAAATGGCGGATTGATTGCATGTTTTTTTTTCAATCCCTCAATATGGGTATCAAATGAAAGGGCTTAAGGCGACTGGCCCGTTTTTGTTTACTTTACTTTTTTGTTATCTTTTTAAGAACGAGCTGCGGCACAGACGAAATATAATACGGTCAGCCGTCGACACGTCTGCCTGCCGCTGAGGGGCGGGGCCTGTGTTACCTTGAACAACGCCAACATTGCTTGAAACTAGCGAACTTTGGGGACAATTTGCAAATTTATTTTTCAATATTTATAAAAACACCTTGCATTTACCGAATACAGAGATCAGTAAAAATCAAGCACCAAGACGTTTGTTAAAAAAAAAAAAAAATTTGGCTTCTCATTTTGGCAATATTTTTTTTTCTGAACAAACAACGTTTTGCCGTGATGAAGGTTTTTTTTTACTAATTTTGATGCCCAATACGTTAAGATAGCCTAACAATGAAAGCCGTAAGTCGGTTCCAAAGTTGAGGCGACTGAGCGTTTCGCCTTAACTAGTAGAATACAGTACACCATGAAAAAATTAAAAAGCCTATACAAAATGGCGGATTAAATTTTTTTTCAATCCCCTCAATATGGGTATCAAATGAAAGGGCTTAACTAGTAGAATACAGTATATCAAAAAACAATAAAAAAAAAATCCAAGATGGCCGCCGCTACAATATGGCGGATTGGTATGAGCGTTTGACTATAGATAGTAACTCGCCCCACGATTTTGTTTGAGTCTGATCAATACTCTAGACTTATGAGGAGAGTGGTGTGATGACTGGTACCTGGTACCTACCTAATAATTTTTTAGCTTTTAGTATATTATTATCTGCATCATTATTAATTATGTTTCTTTACAATATAAAACCGTTTAACTTAAAAATGTTTTTTACTTATTTTATTTTTTCGATTGAGTTTATATTAGAAAAAATTAACTTGCTTCATAATAAATCTAAAATAAATAAAATTTTGTTTTTTCGATTTGTTTTGAGATTAGAAGGTTTCAGAAGCTACCAAAGTAAAAACGAAACAACTTTCCGAGTGTGTTACAGACAATACTTTTTCGAGCATGTAAATTCCTACATTCAAAACTAACTTGATTAAAAGGAATGTCAAAGCAATAAGAATTTTAATAAACTATAGTTTTATGGTAAATTTTGTTTTTAATAACATAATTTTTATTCTTTCTTTTTATTTAAGTGTGGAGAAATCAGAAAAAAGATAGATAGATTTAAAGAAGAGTGTGTTATCTACAATATTTTTCAAACATCTAATTGTCTACAGTGGATTGCATTAAAAGTTTGTTATTTTGAGTGTATAAAGCGCAAATGAAAATTACCAACGGGACGATATAGTACCTACAATATTTTTTACGACCACAAAGTTTGCCAACTTTACTCATGAGCAACTTAAATGGAATTTGAGGCAAAAGTTTGTTCGTTTTATTATGGATGGACAAAGTGAAAAATACTAGAAAATTAGGGAACCAATATTGAGACTACCAGTGTCATTGTAAATCAAAGATGGCCGCCGCTACAAAAATGGCGGATTGATTGCATGTTTTTTTTCAATCCCTCAATATGGGTATCAAATGAAAGGGCTTAACTACTAGAATACAGTACACAATGAAAAAATTAAAAAGCCGATACAAAATGACGGATTACATTTTTTTTCAATCCCCTCAATATGGGTATCAAATGAAAGGGCTTAACTAGTAGAATACAGTATATCAAAAAACAAAAAAAAAAATACAAGATGGCCGCCGCTACAATATGGCGGATTGGTATGAGCGTTTGACTATAGATAATAACTCGCCCCACGATTTTGTTTCAGTCTGATCAATACTCTAGACTTATGAGGAGAGTGGTGTGATGACTGGTACCTGGTACCTACCTAATTATTTTTTAGCTCTTAGTATAATATTATTATCTACATACATCATTATTAATTATGTTTCTTTACAATATAAAACCGTTTAACTTAAAAATGTTTTTTACTTCTTTTATTTTTTCGATTGAGTTTATATTAGAAAAATTACAACTTGCCTCATAATAAATCTAAAATAAATAAAATTTTGTTTTTTCGATTTGTTTTGAGATTAGAAGGTTTCAGAAGCTACCAAAGTAAAAACGAAACAACTTTCCGAGTGTGTTACAGACAATACTTTTTCGAGCATGTAAATTCCTACATTCAAAAGCAACTTGATTAAAAGGAATGTCAAAGCAATAAGAATTTTAATAAACTATAGTTTTATGGTAAATTTTGTTTTTAATAACATAATTTTTATTCTTTCTTTTTATTTAAGTGTGGAGAAATCAGAAAAAAGAGATAGATTTAAAGAAGAGTGTGTTATCTACAATATTTTTCAAACATCTAATTGTCTACAGTGGATTGCATTAAAAGTTTGTTATTTTGAGTGTATAAAGCGCAAATGAAAATTACCAACGGGACAATATAGTACCTACAATATTTTTTACGACCACAAAGTTTGCCAACTTTACTCATAAGCAACTTAAATGGAATTTGAGGCAAAAGTTTGTTCGTTTTATTATGGATGGACAAAGTGAAAAATACTAGAAAATTAGGGAACCAATATTGAGACTACCAGTGTCATTGTAAATCAAAGATGGCCGCCGCTACAAAAATGGCGGATTGATTGCATGTTTTTTTTCAATCCCTCAATATGGGTATCAAATGAAAGGGCTTAACTACTAGAATACAGTACACCATGAAAAAATTAAAAAGCCGATACAAAATGGCGGATTAATTTTTTTTCCAATGTCCTCAATATGGGTATCAAATGAAAGGGCTTAACTAGTAGAATACAGTACATCAAAAAAAAAAAATACAAGATGGCCGCCGCTACAATATGATGGATTGGTATGAGCGTTTGACTATAGATAATAACTCGCCCCACGATTTTGTTTGAGTCTGATCAATACTCTAGGTTTATGAGGAGAGTGGTGTGATGACTGGTACCTACCTAATTATTTTTTAGCTTTTAGTATATTATCTGCACCATTATTATGTTTCTTTACAATATAAAACCGTTTGACTTAAAAATGTTTTTTACTTATTTTATTTTTTCGATTGAGTTTATAGAAAAATTACAACTTGCCTGATAATAAATCTAAAGTAAATAAAATTTAGTTTTTTCGATTTGTTTTGAGATTAGAAGGTTTCAGAAGCTACCAAAGTAAAAGCGAAACAACTTTCCGAGTGTGTTACAGACAATACTTTTTCGAGCATGTAAATTCCTACATTCAAAACTAACTTGATTAAAAGGAATGTCAAAGCAATAAGAATTTTAATAAACTATGGTTTTATGGTAAATTTTGTTTTTCATAACATAATTTTTATTCTTTCTTTTTATTTAAGTGTGGAGAAATCAGAAAAAAGAGATAGATTTAAAGAAGAGTGTGTTATCTACAATATTTTTCAAACATCTAATTGTCTACAGTGGATTTAATTAAAAGTTTGTTATTTTGAGTGTATAAAACGCAAATGAAAATTACCAACGCGACGATATAGTACCTACAATATTTTTTACGACCACAAAGTTTGCCAACTTTACTCATAAGCAACTTAAATGGAATTTGAGGCAAAAGTTTGTTCGTTTTATTATGGATGGACAAAGTGAAAAATACTAGAAAATTAGGGAACCAATATTGAGACTACCAGTGTCATTGTAAATCAAAGATGGCCGCCGCTACAAAAATGGCGGATTGATTGCATGTTTTTTTTCAATCCCTCAATATGGGTATCAAATGAAAGGGCTTAACTACTAGAATACAGTACACAATGAAAAAATTAAAAAGCCGATACAAAATGACGGATTACATTTTTTTTCAATCCCCTCAATATGGGTATCAAATGAAAGGGCTTAACTAGTAGAATACAGTATATCAAAAAACAAAAAAAAAATACAAGATGGCCGCCGCTACAATATGGCGGATTGGTATGAGCGTTTGACTATAGATAATAACTCGCCCCACGATTTTGTTTCAGTCTGATCAATACTCTAGACTTATGAGGAGAGTGGTGTGATGACTGGTACCTGGTACCTACCTAATTATTTTTTAGCTCTTAGTATAATATTATTATCTACATACATCATTATTAATTATGTTTCTTTACAATATAAAACCGTTTAACTTAAAAATGTTTTTTACTTCTTTTATTTTTTCGATTGAGTTTATATTAGAAAAATTACAACTTGCCTCATAATAAATCTAAAATAAATAAAATTTTGTTTTTTCGATTTGTTTTGAGATTAGAAGGTTTCAGAAGCTACCAAAGTAAAAACGAAACAACTTTCCGAGTGTGTTACAGACAATACTTTTTCGAGCATGTAAATTCCTACATTCAAAAGCAACTTGATTAAAAGGAATGTCAAAGCAATAAGAATTTTAATAAACTATAGTTTTATGGTAAATTTTGTTTTTAATAACATAATTTTTATTCTTTCTTTTTATTTAAGTGTGGAGAAATCAGAAAAAAGAGATAGATTTAAAGAAGAGTGTGTTATCTACAATATTTTTCAAACATCTAATTGTCTACAGTGGATTGCATTAAAAGTTTGTTATTTTGAGTGTATAAAGCGCAAATGAAAATTACCAATGGGACAATATAGTACCTACAATATTTTTTACGACCACAAAGTTTGCCAACTTTACTCATAAGCAACTTAAATGGAATTTGAGGCAAAAGTTTGTTCGTTTTATTATGGATGGACAAAGTGAAAAATACTAGAAAATTAGGGAACCAATATTGAGACTACCAGTGTCATTGTAAATCAAAGATGGCCGCCGCTACAAAAATGGCGGATTGATTGCATGTTTTTTTTCAATCCCTCAATATGGGTATCAAATGAAAGGGCTTAACTACTAGAATACAGTACACAATGAAAAAATTAAAAAGCCGATACAAAATGACGGATTACATTTTTTTTCAATCCCCTCAATATGGGTATCAAATGAAAGGGCTTAACTAGTAGAATACAGTATATCAAAAAACAAAAAAAAATACAAGATGGCCGCCGCTACAATATGGCGGATTGGTATGAGCGTTTGACTATAGATAATAACTCGCCCCACGATTTTGTTTCAGTCTGATCAATACTCTAGACTTATGAGGAGAGTGGTGTGATGACTGGTACCTGGTACCTACCTAATTATTTTTTAGCTCTTAGTATAATATTATTATCTACATACATCATTATTAATTATGTTTCTTTACAATATAAAACCGTTTAACTTAAAAATGTTTTTTACTTATTTTATTTTTTCGATTGAGTTTATATTAGAAAAATTACAACTTGCCTGATAATAAATCTAAAATAAATAAAATTTTGTTTTTTTGATTTGTTTTGAGATTAGAAGGTTTCAGAAGCTACCAAAGTAAAAGCGAAACAACTTTGCGAGTGTGTTACAGACAATACTTTTTCGAGCATGTAAATTCCTACATTCAAAAGCAACTTGATTAAAAGGAATGTCAAAGCAATAAGAATTTTAATAAAGTATAGTTTTATTGTAAATTTTGTTTTTAATACCATAATTTTTATTCTTTCTTTTTATTTAAGTGTGGAGAAATCAGAAAAAAGATAGATAGATTTAAAGAAGAGTGTGTTATCTACAATATTTTTCAAACATCTAATTGTCTACAGTGGATTTAATTAAAAGTTTGTTATTTTGAGTGTATAAAACGCAAATGAAAATTACCAACGCGACGATATAGTACCTACAATATTTTTTACGACCACAAAGTTTGCCAACTTTACTCATAAGCAACTTAAATGGAATTTGAGGCAAAAGTTTGTTCGTTTTATTATGGATGGACAAAGTGAAAAATACTAGAAAATTAGGGAACCAATATTGAGACTACCAGTGTCATTGTAAATCAAAGATGGCCGCCGCTACAAAAAGGGCGGATTCATTGCATGTTTTTGTTTTCAATCCCTCAATATGGATATCAAATGAAAGGGTTTAACTACTAGAATACAGTACACCATGAAAAAATTAAAAATCCGATACAAAATGGCGGATTACATTTTTTTTAATCCCCTCATTATGGGTATCAACTGACAGGGCTTAACTATTAGAATACAGTACATAAAAAAAAACAAGATGGCCGCCGCTACAATATGGCGGAGTCTGATGAATACTCTAGATTTATGAGGAGAGTGGTGTGATGACTGGTACCTGGTACCTACCTAATTATTTTTTAGCTTTTAGTTATTATCTGCATCATTATTATGTTTCTTTACAATATAAAACCGTTTAACTTAAAAATGTTTTTTACTTCTTTTATTTTTCGAACTTGGTTGATAATAAATCTAAAATAAATAAAATTTTGTTTTTTCGATTTGTTTTGAGATTAGAAGGTTTCAGAAGCTACCAAAGTAAAGGCGAAACAACTTTCCGAGTGTGTTACAGACAATACTTTTTCGAGCATGTAAATTCCTACATTCAAAACTAACTTGATTAAAAGGAATGTCAAAGCAGTAACAATTTTAATAAAGTATAGTTTTGTTTTGGGTACAGAAGGTAAAAAACAATTCAAATGTTGCAGGAATAAGACTACTTTCAGTCTTACTTAACAAACCTTTTTGGAGCAAGTATGATAACAGGAGTTTTTTTTTTGGCTTCATTTTGAGTGTAGAAATAAAAAAATATCAAAGGGTTGCTATTGTCATTTTCAGTAGGTGTACATACAATATTTTTTGGATTTGACTTGTAAAAAGCTATTAACAAACAATATAACTTTTCGAGTTAGTTATTGACAATATTTTTTCGAACACGACAAAAACAAGTTAAACTTTGTTGTCTACCATATTTTGTTACAGATCTTGCAGGCTGTGTTAGTTACTATATTTTTTCGACCACCTAAATTTCTGTCCTTAGAGATAAGCTCTAACTTACTACATTTCTGAAAGCGTGCGTAAAAGTTTGGATGATCTGGAAGTCTAAAAACCACAATCTTGTGTTTGAAATTATGCAAATAAAAAACTGCACTGTTTGAGATATGACTCTAGCCGTTTATCAGCCCGACGTGGAAAATTTCGATGAAAACACCGCAATTTTATCACTTGCCCAGCTTGTATCATATTATACTGTTATAATGATTATGCGGATTTTTTGCATGCCTTTAATTTCCTAATGAAGACACTATTTTTTTTTTGCAGTGGAGGGATCAAGTTCAGCGATCTGAACGAGGAAGAAGGTGAGTACTTCCATAATAAATCGATGATCCAGCATGATAGATAAGCAGTCTTGCATCACGGTCGTAGCAAAGTTAACAAAACCATTACAATCGCCTCTATTTTTACAAGCGAAGAAGTGCCAACAGAATCGATGCCAAGTGTTTTTTAATTACGGGCTTGAATTCATAAATTTGTTCGTACGTTTCGACGTCACATCTAGATTGTTGTTACGCAATTCGAAGATTCTTCCGAAGGTCGTTCAGTGATTTCGGTTTTTGATTACAATCCGAATTTTGTTGCCGAGAGCTGGAAATTGGCATTAAATTCCGTGTGTATCGAGAGCCTTGACCTTAACTTGGCGTAATAAAATTGTGACCGAGTAGTACTTCGCATTGCGAGGAAGACTTACGAGGGTCTCGTGGAGGGTTTCAGGTTTAAGGGTTGCGGTGAATTTGTCACGTTGTCTTTCGTCGCCGACGGGCCCCCAGAAGCATTTCTTTCAGGCGAAACAGGTCAACAAATTACCAGAAAGTGTATTTTTATTCCTTGGAACACAAACGGGGATAGAAAATCTGTTATTTGTTTTTTAAAATAACCAGTGACGTTCGTGAGGCTAGCAAATACTGTCGGTCACATGCGCGAGTTAATTGTTGACCTAGAATGACGCTGCCTGTATTTTTTAACAAAATAATTGTTTTGTCGTTATTTTTATTTCGATTGAAAGACGAAGGTTTTGTGTGTAAAGACCTTAAGCCGAACAAATGTTGGCTTTTATTCAATTTACACTTCTGTTCGCATCATTGGATATATACAAATGCAGAAAAAGCTCCTCCATTGATAACACAGTCGTTTCTAAGGGTCGTCTGAGACCAATAGTTAATTTATCGTGTATTTCTTCTGTTAAAATTGCGATAAAATATTTGAGACTTGTAAAATCCGATAAACAAAGCGCTCAGTTCTCTGCCAATTTAAACACACACGTGTGATTTACTTCTAACGGGCTTCACGTGAAAACATTTCACGGGAAATTGATCTGGGATCACTGGTGTTTACGGAATAGATTTCTAAAAAACGCTAAAAATTTACTGCGGTTATGCCAACGCGGTTCATCAACAATGTGGTCAATATCAAAGCGGATTCAATAAACGTAAGCCGGATACAGAAATTGGTCCATTATCTGCATTAATTATGTGAGTGAGTATCCCACTCGTTTTCGTTACTCTGGAAATGACAAAAAGTATTACAATCTTAAAAAAAATTCTTAAATCTTCGTTGTTAATTGGATTAATTAGATTCCTATTGCTGTTGTGGATTTCCAATTGTTAAAAAAAAAAGTAATAATCCACAAACTAGAACGAAAGAACAATTTCTTTAGAATTTTTTATTAGCCAAAGCTGAAATTTAAACACTCGAAAAAATATTGTAGGTAACACGCTTTTAAAGTCTTTTTGTTTTAAGAAATCAGATTGTTGAAAACTACATTTTTTTCCAGCATCCATACAGGAAAGTTGACCAATAAATTCCATGAAACAATAACATGTCGATGGACAGATAAAGGCTACAATATATAAGAATAAATCACTTTCCTAGGCTGTTACCTACAATATTTTCCAATCAAAAATGCTGTGCCATTTTTTATATACATAATATGTTGTTGCATCCTGCGTTTTTTCTACGATCGGCCCATTTCTCATTCGTTATTTCCAACTTACACATGTTGCATACTACATTTTTTCTACGATCAGCTCCTCTCCTTCATGGTTACACCATGAATTATTGTTATTGTATGTATTGAGAGAAAACTGATGATCTAAAGTTAAAAGAAGATAAAGCAGATCTATTAAGATAACATGAAGTGGAAGAATCAGGTTAAAAAAAAACTTCATTTCACGAGTAGCGGTCTTATTCTTAAAATTCTTATTTTGTTACTGGGAGAATTTATTTATTGCAACATTAATTTATCATTCACAATATCGACATTATTGTGAAGTGTTTTTGTCGAATTTGCCACTTCGTTCCACCAGATTTAATTTATTGAAATCAGTTCTAAAATAGTGGACAAAACCACAACCTTGGCCTTGTATTTTTCCCGAATCATGGAAAGATAATTATTGTGTTTACTGCTTCCTTTATTTTTTGTTTATTTATTGTACTTGTCATTGGGTGTACTCAAAACTCGTCCCCAAATTGCGAACTGAATGATATTATTATCTTATCTCAGCGAGTAAACACAAAAATTTCCGCTCATTTTTGCGATAAAAACGTCTCCGAATTTCGTGCAGTCGCGATTTTGGGACCTTAAGAACTTGGCCGTAGCCCAAACTTGAGGACTTATTTTTAGGCGGTCGTTTAAAGTTCACTGTTGGTAGACACGAATACTGTCTGGTTAAAAGAAGAAGATTGTCCGAAACTACAAGTTCGCAATGTTGATGAATTGCTTCTCTGATTAGAACAATTTTTACGTCGGGAAAATTAAATCCAACGCAATTGTATTCAGGTTGACTTCCTGGCATTAAAAACGAACGGTCTGGAATTCATTTGGCTCGGATTCAAGACGGGTTCTGTGCACATTTCGGCGGTTTTGCGGAATGACTAATTAATTTGGCTGTGAGGTAATTTCCGCACTGTCAGAGAGAAGAATTTGTGGTGAAAGATGATGAAAAGTTGCTCTATTTTGTACAAAAAATCTTAAAATTAATTCATTAATAATTATTATTAAAGCAAAATTATTATGTATTACCTTACTTATTTTAGAGAAAAATGATATTAATACGATTCATTCTGTTGAGAAATATTTGCAGCGGCGGTCGCGTCGGCCAGTTGGGAAACACAAAGGGTCGTAAAACCTTTACCTGACTGGCTGCGCTCACGCCCGCATCATTCAGACAACAACTCACTATTCAACAGTCGCAAGAGCATAATTCAGTCTAAAACCAGGACACGATTGCTTTATTCAAATTATTACAAAACCAATCCGGGAGAAGAAACGTTCAACATCAATCTGCAACTATTCGTAATATACAAGTTTGCGAGTGTTTCGATACAAATCCAAAACATATGGTCCTTCGAGTAACACAAATCTACCCCCCAATTCAATATACAGTCGTTCTCCAGCATGCGAAATTTTTGGAGCGTTTCCATAGTAAAGTGCAAAAACATTCGATCCATTACTGAGACAGTGGCTCAACGCCGCACTTGTCATTCGGGAGGCCTAGGCCCGGGGTACAATTCCCTGCAAAGGTTTTTTCTGAAACCGTAGTGAAAGCATATTATGTACTATTTTTATTCAAACAGAGTAGTAAAACAAAGAAATGTGTCATTATTAAACAAAGTTGGTATATTTAAAGACGACGGCGACATAAAAGTGATTGGGCGGAGCGAAAAGTAACTTTTGTTGCCGACTACGGATTGTCGCTACAGGAACAGTGTGTAAAGTCCCTATTTGCAGTATTATTATAATAAAATAGTAAAATTTAATTTTACCTTTGAATAAAAAATTGCGTTCTTTATGCGGCATAGAAGTTACCCTTTGTGCCCCATCTGTCGTAGTTTTATATAAAATATGTCCTACTGACTGCTACAGATTTGGCACAAGTCTTATAAAGAAATATACTATTTCGCTCAAAAGTTAGTAGTGCCAAACTAATCAATTCCACAGCCTACTTTAATTCATAATTTAAATGATCTCATGGTACTTCTATCGTGTGGTCATAAGCACACACCGATTTTAACTTTTTTACCGTATAAAATACTAATTTAAAAATCTGAAAAAATTAGGGAACTGTCTAGACACTTGCGGTATTTTAAATTATTATCAGCACAGTCGTTCAGTGGCAGGTAACTAAATTAGCGTCAAAACTTCCACGATAACTACGGAGTTTAGGGCAAAAATTTATTAGGAATAATTGTTACACCCTGATCATCGATTTTTATATACAAGGAGAGTCATTAATGTGGGATTGGTCTCTTATGCCTCTACTATTAATTTAAAAAATTAATTGGGCAATGTAATAAAATTATACAGGAAAAACTGCATATCCTAAAAATATATAGTTACCTAACCGGGCCCAATTTTCCAGGATCGTATTTAACTTCTTTTTTTAATGGAACCACCTGTAATTTATTGTTATTTGTCGTAGTAAATGCTATATAGCTGTGTAATGTTTTTTTTAATTTTTATTGCAGAACAATGCAGTCATAATTTTTATTTATTTTTTTTCTTCAAAAAATGGTCAAAAACACGGGCTTTGCTATTAACCATAAAATTATAATATTTTGTGCGTAGGTAAAAGAAGGTTAGAGACATCGTGTGTGGCCCATACTTTTTGATATCTTTTGGCAATCGCCAAAACTTTTTTTTTTTAATAAAACACCCTGTATTTTTTTGTGCTGTTATGTTATGTTGTTTTATTCACTTCTCTTTCTTTTTTATTAAGCATTACCTTTACTTAAACCTACAGGATTTGTTATTGTTATTATTAAAACTTTTCTTAAAATTAATTAATTGTAAAATTAGGTATTACATAATTATCATCATTAATTTACCCATTGATAGTGAACATAGAACACAAAAAAGAATGTAATAATAATCAAAATAACTGTTGTGTGGATGTATTATAATTATTAAAATCATTTTTAATATAAAACTAGCTGACCCGGCGAACTTTGTACCGCCTCAGAATAAATAAAACTTAACTTGTTAGCTGAATTAATTAATTTTTTTTTTATCAAAGGACAACGCCATGTACTGGCATTACAGGAATCAGAATACAACGCCATGTTTATTTTTGCTTGTATCACGTATGAGAGATGGCGTTATATACGGATTCCATACAAAATGTATGAGAAAGATTCTCGAGATATCATAAAAAAATTTATGTGTGGAAACTTTGGAGTTTACTTCTTAAGAATCGATTTTCCCGGTACGACAAATTTTGGTGGCCGGCGTTATTTGTTCTTGTCGTTGTTCTGTACCATAGGGGGCCTCCTGTCCCCAGGGGGCCCTTTGTACCAGGGGGGCTTTGTTATTGTCGTTGCCCTGTACCAAGCTCCTCACCCCCTGTAATTTTTCCGAAGTTTTAATAGTTATTCCCCTATTCGGGGCGGAGGCAAATCCAACAAATCAAAGATCATAAAAATCAGTCCAGCCGTTCTTGACTTATAAACCCAAGGGGGCCCTTCATAAGAACCTCGAATTTCAAGGAATATTTCAAAAGACAAATTATCTAAATTGGTCCAGCCGTTCTCACGTTATGGCATGACCAAGGGAAATAGGGATTTATTTTTATATATATACAGTATGTCCCCGGATTGAGTTTACAAGAGGATTTTTTTTTTATTTTTGACTTTACGCCAAAACCTCAAAGGAATAAGATTTTTTGCTTGTCCTGAAACCAGCAAATCTGTAATTAAAACTTCATTATTCTGACCGAGTTGAAAGAAACGTATATTTTTCTCTTAATTTTGGACTTGGTAATGATTAATTTTAATCTTAAAGTTTTCTTATCACGAAGGCAAGCTATCGTTTTAGAGTAGAATTGTGCGCAGAAATGGGTGGGGGTTAATTGAATAATGATTGTTCTTGTTAAAAATTAGTTCTTTTATGTTAAAGGTGTTTCTTTGAGTTGCCATTTTTTTATTAAATTAATTTTAATTTATTTAAAATAATTTTTTTCACAAACATTTTTGTTATTTAACTTGCGTAAACTCATTTCTCAACGTGACATCGTTGTCAAAAAATAAAATCAATGTGGTGTGATTTAAAGAGCAGAGAAAAAAAGTCCAAAATTAAGAGAAAAATGAAGTTTTCTTTCCACTGAGTCAGAATAATGAAGTTTTAATTACAGATTTCCTGGTTTCAGGACAAGCAAAAAATCTTATTCCTTTGAGGTTTTGGCATAAAATCAAAAATAATTTTTTTTTCCTCTTGTAAACTCAATCCGGGGACATAATGTATATAGATTACAACAGAAACAACAATGAACAAAAAAAAAAAACAATAAATTAACAATTAAACAAGACGTTCGATGTACCCTCCATGCTCTTCGATACATTTGTTGACCCTGGTTACAAATGATTATGGATTAACATATAGTATGTTAGGACCGATCGACTGAAAAGCTCTTCTTATTCTGTCTTTTACATAACCCCATAAAAAGTTTAATTTCGTGAGGTTTGGTGATCCTGGTGGCCATCTAGTTGCCCCTCTGCCAATCTACTGATCACCAAATCTTTCGTCCAAATACCTATACGTACAATTTGGCTATAGTGGGATGGCGCCCCATCATTTAAAAAAAAAAAGTTGAATACGGTCCTGTAAAATTGGGCCCAGTTGGGTAACTAAATGTTTTTAGGAAATGCAGATTTCCTTGTATAATTTTATTTCATGGACCAAATTAAAAAAAAATGATAAAAGCATAAGAGAACGATCCCACACTAATGACTTCTGAATTCTTTGTTGTTTATTTAAATCATAATTACTAGATTATAAGAGCAAGTCGAAGACAGTGTGTTATGGAAGTTCTAGCAGAAAATTTAACCACAAGTACAACTCTTCAAAATAGGCACTTTTTCTATTTACCAGTTTGCTGAAATTCACAATTTTTTTGAACATTTTTCCGACCCGTTATTTCACCCTCCGCCTATGCGGACATGAACTTGGACGCATCAGAACGTTTTTGCTGAACACCTTCTATGTTTTTTGGGACAAAAAAATTGTCGTTGATAGTAAATTATAGTCATTAGCTGAGTGTGGCGCCGTTATGTATTGTTGGGTTCTTGTGCTCGCTGATTATTTTATTATGATTTCGGACGTCCCAGATGTAATCGCGTTTTGGAAATTGAACCTGAAATTTTTAAGTATTCGAAGATGTGCTTCGAAGTGTATTCGAACTGTCGGTGTGTCAACATTTATCGTTTATCCCACGTACAACAACAAGGATTATCGCTGATCTAAGTTAGAGAGTTTATTATTAATGCTAACCTACTTCAATATTATGCATATTATGGTAGATGAGTAGAGTACATGTTTATTTAAACAGTTTTTATTTCGATCCGTTTATCGCGTAAAGTTTTTGTGCCTTCTTGACAATCAATAAACGTGGATCCATAGACGGGTATTGGTTTTAGGAGTCAAACTATTTTTAATTTTCCGTAAGGGAGAGAAAAAATGATAGATAAAAAAATATTTTGACGAGTTCTACTTGTGGTTAAATTTTCTGCTAGGACTTATAACACCCGACCCTGTATAAACGAGAACTAAAGAAATAGTTAATTAAGAATAGGCTGTTTTATTAAAAATCAGTTTTTAACTGCGGAACGTCTATTAGCTGGAATTGAGTTTTCTGATTCGATTACCATTCATCGATTTCAGATTGGTGTCGTAGTTTCGGACAGTTGGATTTTTTAATAACACTGTTTTGATAGGGAGTCGGTAAGCAGCGGACGGCGTCCTAAGCTCAACAGTATCAAATGCAATAGAAGAAAAACAACGAAAAAATTAAAAAAAAACGGTATAAAACAGTTCAAAAAAAGATGTTTTTCTCTTCTGCGCCTAGGGACGTGCCAGAGCGACATGCTCTTCCGAAATAATTCGTATTACACCACAAAAATATATTTTTTCTTGTATCTAATAATAATGTGTAGGAACACCTGCAAAACGTACAGTGGCTAGAATGGAATTCAATGGTCAAATTACGCATAATAATAACTAGATAAGCGAAAAATGTCTATCTACCTGTTTTTACTGTGTGATAGGAATAAGTGCGTAATTACAAAGTTCTAGGTGTGTTTTAGATATTATTAATTACATAATTCTACTGAAATTGAAGGCTTTAGGATTTTCGTCCAACAGTAAAAAAAAATTATGGTATCGCCACCGGCGAACAAGGAATAAAATTATTTTGTTAAATGCTATAGTGCAAAACAGCTGTCACTGATAAAATCCTGTTTTTGTTCAATCAATTCAAGCAATTAAGCAAAATGAACACCAGCTGTATCCGGACTTCCAATAACACTATTGCGACCAATTCCTCTTTTTTTCCAAACCACGTGGTCGTCTTTATCAAATGAAATAAAATCGATTAGGGACGACTAATGGGGCCCAGACATGAACGTGATGCACGCTAGATGGTCGATGATTTAAATTGGAGTTTTGAAATAGAGCTAAATTTTAAAAATAACCAACTATAACTATAGTTAATTATTTGTGTTTGGCACTGATGCAACAGGAAGGTCAGGCGGGTCTAAAATACAACCCAATAGACTAACGTATGAAAATGTATTTCGGATGCTGCGTTTCGAGTTCATTAACGCTTTTCCTCTTGTTTTCAGCCATCATGTTCCAACAAAACCTCCTGAAGACGATGATGCAGATCGAAAACACCTTTTTCGAACTCGGAAAGTCTTGCAACCGAAACTGTCTTATAATTTGTGATAGAGGTGCCATGGATGCGTCAGCATGTAGGTCTCTTTTTGCTCCTTCTTATTTTTGTAATAAGAGAAATTCCAGTTATAACCAAAGAAAAGTGGGAACGCATTATGAAAGACAACAACTGGAACAGCGTCGAACTGAGAGACAACCGCTATAACCAGATCATACACATGGTTTCGGCGGCCAAAGGCGCGGAGGAATTCTATTCCATCGAAGTAACTAAAGCTTGGCGAATTTCCGTGCTCGACTTTACGACTCGCTCTTTCAGGACCACAACTGTCGCTCCGAGGGCGTGGAACTGGCGCGAGAACTGGATTCGAACGCCGCGGCCTCGTGGGTGGGTCACCCCTATTTCGACGTCATCGACAACTCCACCGACTTCGAGGGTAAAATCCGGAGGATGATCGGCTCGGTGTGCCACAAGATCGGCATCGACACCGGCGACAGGCTGCTGAAGAACTCCCGCAAACTCAAATTTTTGGTCAAGGGACCGCTTCCCAAGGATTCGGTTTTCCCGAAGTTTCAGGACTTCGAGGTCGTTCATAACTATTTACAATCCAACTCGCCCAACCAAGTCAGATTGCGTAAGAGGGGACAGAAAGGTGAGAAACGAAAGATCCGTTATTTGTAGCACATTTTATTTATTGTTTCCATGAAGCACCTTCAGTTTGTATTTGTATTGATGCAAATATATTGAAAAGTATATTAGGGATTTTTATTTTTACTAACATCAGACGGGGATGAATTGCATGCGCGGCACCACCCCTCCCCCTAATTTACGTTTCTACTCTACCTTGTCTGTAAATGTAATCCTATGTTAACTTCCAGGGCATTACAGTTACATTCACACTGTACGACGGCAAAACCAACCCGGCGGTCAAATAATCGAAGTGAAAACGCAAATCACTCACCGAGACTATGTGAATCTCTTGGCGCAAAAGGACAATTCTCATTTCACTATTTTCAAAAAGCGGCGATGTTTTATTTACAACAACCAATATTTTCAGCTCGACATTTACGAGCAGCCCAGCCACCCCAGGTAACCACACCGCATACCGCCTCGAACCTAACTTACAGCCGATATTTCCAGGTGCAAGGGCTTGCTTCTGCTCGAGACTTACTCGGTCCTCGACGAGACGCACTTGAAAGCGACCCTGCCGGATTTCCTTCAGATCGAGAAAGAAGTCACCGGGAACCCCGACTATTCCATGTTCAACTTATCGCTGAGAGAAGACTGGAAAACGTCGAAGAAGTTCTGGTCCTACCAGGGCGCCCAAGACGCCATCACCAACGGCTTGGATTGTAAAAAAGCACTGAAAATGAACGGCCACAGTGACGTGAAGGGTAAAGAATGCAACGGAAAGGCTTAACTTAATTTACGCGCATCCCACGGATGCTTTGCCTGACTTGGGGGTCGGGCGAAGCATCACCGGCGGGTGCATCCACTGTTCTGGGTTTTAATTTTTTAGTTGTATCTATTCTTTATTCAGTTACTTATAGAGCGAAATTTGTAAGCTTTTAGACAGTATTTTAATGTCGTAGCAAGTTGTAAATGTGATCGCCATTCTAAACACTTCTTACTGTGTATACCAGTGGTAAATACCGGTTTAGACTTCACCCTGTATATTAGCAACTAAAGCAGTGTGAGTAGCCTGGTCATGATACGAATTAATTATTTATTTACGAGTTGGATTTAGTAAGTGCGCGGGCCGTCTTTACTTCGTTTTTGTGATAATGAAGTCGCTTCCAAATTTTGTAATGCTGTACATAATTTGACGATCTTATCTGATTGCTCAGTACTGGGCAGACCACCGGATCTTTGAACTGTGTAGATAGCAACATCACTAAATATATAAAAAAAGGAATTGGTACACCACCCAGTCATGGCTTAAGTGTGAACAATGAAACTTCCAAAAGCAAAATCCACGAGTACCTGTTTTATATTTATTGAATTTTTATCACTTTTATATGTCGATTTAGGGCACAATAATGGCTGACGATTAGTCATTTTTGAGGAGTCCGCTAACGCTGTCGCCCCCACGTTAGGGACTGTCAGGTTGAAATGTTCCTTATTGTACAGAGCGGAAAGGATTATAAGAACGTGCATTTAAAGAGTTTCTCTCATTAGACCTGAAAGTTGTAATTTTTCTGCTTAGTATTTTGTGTACTTACAAGGGCGCATCTGCCACTGAAATACCGATGTAAATTTACTTGGGCTAGTCAGGGATACAGTGTTGAAAAATAAAGCTATATTTATTCTCCCTGGTTACCTCCATGAATAAATAATCACACCAACTGGTTTTTCATTTTTATTCACAAAACATTAATAAAAAACAACTATAATTTTTGTCGCGCGTAGTTCTTCATCACTTTCTTTCCCGGGATGAGTCCTTGGGTCAACCCCGGCCGCTTTTTCCCCTTCGGAGCTGTCCGAATCACCCCATCCACCTCCTGTTCCGACGGCTGTCTCTGACAAACCACGCTACGTTGCACCTTCCTTTCGCTCTCCACCTGCAGATCCGAGTCGTGGGCGTACTTGCAGTTATGCCCGAAACGACACCGCCCCTTCCTGTAGTTCCAGCAGATCTTCTTTCCGTTGATCACAACCATGCTCGTTTTGGCGTCGACCATCTTCACGTGCTTCTGTAAAATGGCTTCTTTGGCGTTCTCAGCCTCTGTGAAGGGATTCTTGAAAACTGAAGTCTTTTCGGGGTCGCCGCCCCCGAAAAAATTGGGGGCCGGGAGCTTGGCTGCAGTCTCTTCGGAGGGCCTGGAACATGCAACAGCTGATCCGATTTTTACCTCGTTTGGGGGGGACAGAACTGAGAGTCCGGTTTTGAGGTTAGGAAGGGGGTCCGTGATGGTACGTTACCTGGTTACGGGTTCGGGGGAAGGAGTGTCGTCTTCGGAGTCCGAGCTCGAGGAGGAAGAGTCGTAATCGGGGACCAGAGACATTTTTGTTGAATACAGTGGGCTCTTGAGCAAAGTGAGGTTATGTGTAGCCAAGAGTGTCATTCAATTTCCCAAAAGTCTATTTGCATTGTTGATATTACAAAGAAATATTTTAGGGTAGATAGAATGAGTTCTTTAGTTAACAGGAGTTAAGATTGGATTTGTAAATTTATGTAGTTCTTGAAGTATTACGTGACACCTCTCACAAAACGTGTGTATTTTGAGTTGCATACTCTAATATGTAAAAATTGTTAAAAACATTTTTGCTTGAATAAAGAAAATTAATGCTTACAACCATCAGGTTTTTATGTGTGAAGTTGGGACATCTTCTCGGTAACACCAATATGCACTTTTGAAATTTGAGCACACTGTCACTGTCAACAGTGACGTCTAAGCTGTCACGACAGTAAAGGGGTTATGTTTATCGACTAATTTCCTAAACATAAAAAGCTTCTTCAACATCATGGCCGAGAAGAAGGGCAACCCCTTTGATCTCAATAGCGCCAATTTCAACCCCAACATGTACCTGGACAAACTTTTCAAGGTAGCCCCCTCAAGACTCCTCGAGCATTTGTCATTTTACTGTTTCAGGAGTCGAATTTGAAGCAAATAATGGACCACGAAAGCGAGATCGTGAAAGACACCCAAACCCTCCATTCTGACATGCAGACACTTGTTTATGAAAACTACAATAAATTCATATCTGCCACTGACACCATAAGAAAGGTAACAGCTTAGCATGTGAAGCGTGACGACACTGCGGCTTTTCAGATGAAAGTAGATTTCAGACAGATGGAAACCGAGATGGATCTGCTGGCTTCCAATATGGCCTCCATAACTTCCTTCTCAGATCAGATCAATTCAACCTTGCAGGGCACCAGAAACCAGATTAGCAAGTTGTCGGGGGTGCACACCCTTCTCCAACGTCTGCAGTTTCTGTTTAAACTGCCCACAACGCTGAAGGCGAGGATGGAGGAAGGCAGATATATTGAAGTGAGTAAGAGTGTTGTTTGTGTCTGATCATAACATTTGTTAAGGCTGTCCAAGACTACCTCCACGCCCAGCGCGTCCTCGAACAATACGGCAACCTCCCCTCGCTCCAAGGCATCAAATCCGACTGCGAAGCCATCCTGATCGAACTGAAAAAGGAGTTGCGCAAACAATTCAGCAACCCCCACGCCTCGGCGAAGGAGCTCACGGACTCGGTCGACCTGCTCCTCCAGTTGAACGAACCGGCCAACGAGCTGTGCTCCGAGTTCCTGGTCTGCGCGGAAAAGCGGCTCAGCGACCAGCTGGTGATGCTCAAAGATCAGAGCGAGCAGCGCGACATCTCCGAGTTCATAGATCTGGGGTGCTCGGGTTTCCTGTCGGATCTGTGCCTCGTCGTGGCGTCTTTCGACGACATGTTCATCAATCGGAACCACTGCGACAACGTCGAGAACAGCGACATCTTCGAGAACTTTGCCGCCACCGAGTTGAATAGCTTCGTGAAACAGAACATGCAGAAGTACTTTGAGTTGGTGCAGAGCAAGGTGAGTGTTTGCGGATTTTGGGACCTCTGGTCGCTGACGTTCTCGTATGCTCCATTGTTTTAGGTGGATCTGGAGCAGGACGTGGGGGACACCGCCGTGCTGGTGCAGGCTCTGGACCGGTTTTACAAGAGGATCGAAAGCAACGCGTTGTGCCGGGATGTCGACTTTTCGTCGTAAGCTTCCGCTTTTCGTCCGACCCCAGCACTGACCGTCGTGATTTCAGAGTTGCCACGGACATCGTCATCAACGCCGGTCGGAAGCAGTGCAAGGCCCATCTGCAGATTTTGAAAATGCATTTGTCCGACGCCCTCACGAAGATCCGGCAGAGTCTCATAACGCCGAAACTGGTGACTCAGGAGGACTCGTCGCAGAACCTGAGCGAGCTGCTCGGCACTCTCATCGTCTCGGTGGTGGAGAAAATCAAAGGGGTGCTCCAGGACCTCATGGTTTTTATTCAACCGGAAATCAACTTCGCCCAAAAAGCCCAGTTCAAAGACAGTTTTTGCGTCGACAACGTGCGGGAAGGTTTGATCGTTTGTTTTATGCACCACTTGACCGCCACCGCGAGGAATTACTGCGGCATCGTGGCGTCCGACTTGAAGGTCCCTCCGACGTTGCTGCTCTTACTGTCCAAGTTTTGTTTGGATTTCCAAAGTGGAAGCGTGGGATTTTTGGTAAAGACCACACGAGTGTCGGCAGGAGTAAAATGTGTGGTTTCAGTTGTCCCAAACAGACGAGCTGTTCCAGATCAATTCCACTCAAAACGCCGCCCTGACTAACGAATACGAGATTAGCATGACGATGCAGGAGTCGGCACAAGAACTGTTGAACTATTTCGTGAGGATACAGGGCTTCAATGTCTCGCAGGTAATGTTGGCGTCTGTCCGTTTTTCAATTCGTGTAATTCGTCTGCCGAAGATGTTGCGCAAGAGCGTCGAAACCAGAGACTGGCTGCACACCATCGAACCCAGAACCGTGAGGGCCGTCATGAAGCGAGTTGTGGAGGACATTTCTGCCATAGACACCACCGTGGCGCTGCTGTATGAAGACCAGGGCAACAACACGGAGCACAGCAGCGATTCCAGCAGAAAAACGCACAGTCTGTCGGTGTCGAGACATCAGTACAGGTCCAACTGGTCAAGCTTGAGCTCGAACCACTTGGATTCTGCTTTGGTGTCCAACATGCACAAGCTTTTTAGCGAGAGAATAGAGATTTTTTCCACCGTGGAATTCAACAAGATTTCCATCCTCACGGGGATCATTAAGATTAGTCTTAAGGTGTGTTGGAAAAGTCTTATAATCTATAACTTTCTCATCGTGATTCCAGACGTTCATGGAGTGCGTGCGCCTGAAGACGTTCAGCAAATACGGCCTCCAGCAAATACAAGTGGACACCCACTACTTGCAGCTGTATTTGTGGAGATTTGTTGCAGATGAAAAGTACTGTTTATACTTGTGTATTTTTGTCATTATTGAGTTGTTGCAGTTTGGTGCACTTTCTGCTGGACGAAATTCTGGGCTCGGCGGTCCTCCGGTGTCTAGAACCGATTTTGATGGAGCCCAGCGTGGTGGACATAATCTGCGAGCGCGGATAAGGACGTCCAAGAAGTGTCGATAAAAATATTCCTCTCATTTGTATTTATAGTTGTGTAAATAAACGACGGTTTTTATCAGCCTTTTTTATACTGAATGCGCTAATTAGACAGTGATTAATTTGTATTAAGACAAAGAGTAGTGTTGAAAATTTTATTTACACCTAGCTCGCCGTAGCCAACGGATTCCTTACAACTATAATGACCGCGTCTCCCCGCAAGAACATCTTCGAAATGAACCTGTCTTTGTTGACCGGTTTGGCTTTTTTCTTGCCCTTGCCGGGCCTGGGCAGCTCCGTCCACATTTCCTTCACGTTTTCCAGGACGATGTTGCAGTGGCGATCGAAGGCCTTCACTCTGCCGAGGAGCTTCTTGTTGTTCCGGCAGTTTATGAGTACCTGTGTGTTGTTCTTCACGGACTGGGTGAGTACCGAAAGGGGCCCCGTGTTGAATTCTTCCTCTTCTCGCATCTGCAGCTCTTCGGAAGTCATTTCCGATTTGGGCTTCGTTAGGGCCATTTTGACGGGTTTTGTGAAAATACAACGGTTGCTTGATGGGAGAAAGTGAGGTTATGTCGGGGTAGGAAGCGTTGGGGCGACGTCGGCGCAGGGTGTATGCGCAGCAAGGTTCGGCGCGATTTTTGAAAATTGACATTCTGGATTTGCAAATTCTGAGATTGATATATTGCCAAACTCTGGGGTTGTGTTACCTACAGTATTTTTTCGAGCATCTAAATGTTCAAAGTGCATCTGCATTCCTCGTTGCCCGCTCATTTGATAACTTATCTGTTTGATTGTTGGTGACTCATGTTTGAACTTGTCTCCCTAATTAGTGCAAATGGACCGATTTTGAATTCTTTTTCGAGATACAAAGTTACATGGCCCTAACTTCTTTTTATGGTGTTGGAGTTTTGATATCTCCATGAACCCGAGCCGTTCTTTACAATAGTTACTATTATTAATTGTAAAATCTGAAGATTCCAAAAATAATGCAAACAAGCACAATCGCCGTTATTTATAGTAACAATTACAATAAGAGATAAGCGCCAGTGCAAGTGATTACTCCGGAATTGTGTTTATTTAAATACGGCTAGTAATGCGAACGACAAACAATAACACAATCGTTACAGCAAGAGAAAATAGGAAGAACGATAAACCACCCTCGTCAACTATATAAGAGGAACTTCTTCCAGCACCTCTCAGACTTGCAGGAGTTTTCCGAATATTAAGTAGTTGCGCCGAAGGTGACGTTTCGAGTTCTCCTCGGTGTAGCTGCTTTGTATTTGGGAAACTACAGTCGACCGTAAAAGAATCACCACAAGAGCACGCCCGGTGTCAGATTTAATCTTTTTAATTGGACTTCCTCATTTGGGCCGCTTCCTGTCCGAGACCCCGCATCGTCGTTTTTCGTCACATTTCTTCTTTTGCTCCATTCTTCGCCTATACTCTTCGCTACCTTAACTCAATTAATTGGTTGGGCAGACATTCTGGATGAATGGAATGAAGCTCATCTGGCCGTATCTATTAAATCTTGTTACGTGCCACTTCTGGCTAAATAGGATAATGACTGCGACGCTCGCTGGTTGCTGAATACGCCTCTTGTGCCGTTTTAACACGCGCCGAATTCGCTGATTGCGCTGTTTGCGTTGGCGATTTTCCATTTAGGGGCGATATTTTTTTCATCGATTTCGAAAAGAGGGATTTCACTTTGACGGTTGTAACTTTCCGATGCTTTCTGGGGTTGTAATAGGTGACAATCATGTAATCAGTTCAATCAGTGGTAATAACGTTACGGCAGGCGGGACAAGGTTAGAAGTTCGGAGGTTTCATTGGAATTGTTGGATTCATTGACGGAGTGAACGTTGTATGAGGTGGGTTATGGATTGGTGCTTAAAAAGTCCACATGAGCAAATTAGTGCAGGGGAGTTATTTAGTAATCTGGAGGTTCGTTAATATTTCAAGGTTCGAAATCGAAAATTGCAATTTTAGAATTTACTCAAATTTTTCATTTGCATCGTACCATCTTTCCTTTATGTTACTTACTTTTTTTGTTTTTTTTTTTTTTTGAGTAATACTACCAAAAATTTTGTTTTGAACCAAAATTTTAGGCACTGTCGCGATGGGGCAATTTCTTAGATGTAGTTTAATGTTAAAAGTAATTCATCCACTAGAAAACAATCACAGATATTCTTTTAATTATTATCGTCTGATTTTGATATTGACAAATTGAGTCATGCTTAAAAATAGACAGACAGACAGGTTTAGACAAAGAGAGTCATAGACTCAGGTTTAGCTAAAAAAAAGAGAAAGAACCAGGTCTAGATTGAGAGACCTAGAGGCAGACTTAGATGGAAAGAGACAGAGGGAAGTAGATCCAGATTTAGAAAGAGAGAACCGGGTTTAAATGAAGAGAAAATTCGTCAGGTTTTCATAGCGTGAGTCATGTTTAGAAAGAGAGAGAGAGACATAGACTCAGGTTTAGATAATAATTAACTTAAACTCCACAAACTTTAATAAGTATAAAATTACAATTACCATTTGTATTTGTATATATTTTGTATATATTGTATATATATTTAAATTTTAATTATTTATTGTTGCGTTTAATGAAATTAAGAAATTATTGTTTATTATCTAATTACATTATTATTAATGGGGTCATCCCCCTCAATTGAATTTGACGAATTCGGCTATAGCATCTCGTGGACTATATAAGATGAAGCCCTAAAACGTGTTCTGTTGTTTAATGAAGTTGTTTTGTGAGATGACAGAGATTATCAAGAATCAAGCATTTTCAAACGCTGTACATTTACCGCCTCTTGGGACGTCATTTCGAGGGAGCCCCTTCTCATTGGTTCCTGCGGACTAAAACCATTGTGGTGCAAATGGTAACACCCTAAATTTAATTCCCCATATCAAAAGCATTACATTGTTATGGAAACGAGAATAGGGTGTGAATTATTTGCACCACAATGGTTTAAAGAAAAAAAACGGACTTTAGTAACTTTGAATTTCGTCTGGTGATTTTTTCCCGTGTTGACGTTACAGAAAGGCGCGCCTTTCAAATAAGACAAATGTTTCGAATTTTTTTCTACCTAGTAAACGAGTGATTTGTTTTCGAAAATTGTGGGACGACCCCATTGTTTTATAATTTTGAAGTCGGTGCCAAGTAAAACATAAAATTATACATTTTATAGTTAATTTCAGATTATAATTGAATTAAACTTTTCAGAACTCATTTGATACAACCGACAGATGAATTATTGTTAGATTTGAAATAAATAAATAATTATGAATTGTTTTTATAATTTTTCTGTAGTATCTATTTTGTTATTATCGAAAGGTATATAATTTGGTTTAATGTTTTTATAGCACCAACTTCAACATTATAAAACAATTAATAATTAGATAATAAACAATAATTTCTTAATTTCATTAAACGGAACAATAAATAAGTATAAAATTGAAAAAAAAACTTTTTAGTTAACTTATGATGCTTTTTTGTGTTTTTTGAAGTCGGTTTCTTTTTTTCTTTAAAGTCAATTATTTTACAATTTTAAGTGATGGGCAGACCTAGTAAGGACATTTATATAAGAGCATAAGTGTTGAATATAAAATTAATTAATATAGTTTCCTGCTATATCTTCGAAGTCTTATGTCCAATATGAATGAAATTAAAATTGGACCACCTTGAAGCTGTACTGAACCCAACGCAAAAAGAATCATTGAAATCGGTTCATAAACAAAGAAGTTATGCCCGAACATACATATTCAGTCACCACATTTCCACTTGATTTTGAGGAGTTTCCTGCTATAACTTCAAAGTCTTACGTTCAATATGAATGAAATTAAAATGGGACCACCTTGGAGCTACATTGAATCCAACGCAAAAAAATCATTGAAATCGGTTCATAAACAAAGAAGTTATGCCCGAACATACATATTCAGTCACCACGTTTCCACTTGATTTTGAGGAGTTTCCTGCTATATCTTCGAAGTCGTATCTCCAATGTGAATGAAATTAAAATGGAACCACCTTGGAGCTGTACTGAACCCAACGCAAAAAGAATAATTGAAATCGGTTCATAAAGAAAGAAATTATGTTTGAAGTAGGTTTCAGTAATTCAATAAATCAATAATTATTCACCGTATTTATGATGTTATCACCAGCTAATCACGTCCTTGACCACAGTTCGGTACCTACTTTATTCTGGGGTTGTCATAAACTAACAATGCAGCCTCCGTCTGGTGTACCCTGTAGATCACATTTCTATTTGATTTTGAGGAGTTTCCTGCTATATTTTCGAAGTCTTGTGTCCAATATGAATGAAATTAAAATGGGACCACCTTGGAGCTGTACTGAACCCAACGCAAAAAGAATCATTGAAATCGGTTCAGAAACAAAAAAGTTATGCCCGCACATACATAAAAAATGAAAAAATATATACAGTGTGGAAACTACTTATAGAATAAATTCAGTAATTTCGACACGAATGATATTTTTGTAAAATGCTACAACAGGTCAACTTTTGTTTTGAGTTGCGCTGGTTTTAAAGTTGTGACGTCACATTTTTTTTAATGGGATGCTATATTTTTTTTATCATTTGAAGATAGTACTATTATAAACCTTTTTAATGAACCACCACCACTTAACTCTATTGTTAACAGTTGAAGTTTACTCATAATTTTTTTATCAAAGCAAACTACTTTTTTGTATTCTAATATCGGCAGGTATATCTATTATAACAGTTTTTCCCTCTTTTTTTATAATGTATATACCACGATACATTAAGGTATTTTAAAAAAGAGAGGCTTCATTCTTATAAACTTCAATACGTTCAACACAAGATGATCCGGACCGCCGTCTTCAATTTTGTGAGCAAATGATGGATGATGGATTTGAAAAATCCTCACTGGAAGGGTGAAAATCACACCAAACGCCCAGAAAAAATAAATAAAGCCTTAGCAGCTTTAAATCCTGAAGATCCAGATATTCCGCGGGACACATTACGGCTTCAGCAAGATGGAGCACCAGCTCACTATGCCTTTTGTATTCCACAATATTTAAATTATAAGTTTTCCAAATAGATGCATTGTATTCATTTAACTTCGCTCGATTTTTTGCTTTGGGGTTATTTAAGGAGTAAAGTTTTCAAAACAAAACCCAACAATTTAGACGATTTGAAAGACCGTTTCCGAATTGAAATTAGAAATGTTACACCTGAAACTTTGCACAATGTTAAATAAGAGTTTACTCTTATTAATTTTTTTTTGCCGTTTTTGTGATGTTTACGTCCAGAATTCTTTGGTTAGGCAAAATGTGATTGTTACAAAAACTACTGCAGATAAATTTAACCTGTAGGGTTTATTACAAAGGTTGTTAAGAGCACTACCCAAAACTAAAACTAAAATTTTAGCATTCCATTAAAAAAAAAATAAGTGTGACGTCATAGTTCAAAAATGGATGACGTCATGAACACATGAAGCAAGTTAAAACAAGCATTATGAAAAACAAAAATTGACCTGTTTTAGCGTTTTTGACAAATGTTATTAGTTCTGAAACTACTAAGTAATTTCCACACTGTAGAGGATACTGGGATTTGAGGTTAAGTTAATTCTTCAAATTCATTTGACATTTGATGGCAGTGGTTCAGGTTACACCGAACTGGGATTTCATTTATACACAAGATCTGGCGAAAAATTGAAATTAACAATAAAAAAATTGGTTGTGGAGGCAACATTTTTTTTGCATATGTTTAAAAATTTATTTCACGTGTTTTTGACAATAAAATCCTGTTTGAGTATTTCCATCATTTTTCTTTCAATTGACACATTATTTGACCTTTATAAGTGCACGACATACGTTTTCGGATTCATGGATGACTCGATTACAAATTATCTTGATCGCTCGGTACAATCGAATATAGAACTTCCTCCTATTTTTGAAGTCGGTTAACAAACAGTGTGAGGATTTTTTTTTCATGAACGCCTCGGTTCCCGTCGAGATAGTCGGAATCGCATCGTCCGCCGTCGAACGCCTCATTTCCCGTGACAATAAACGTGGCTGATGACGACTGGTGCCGGCGTCACCGGGACGGTTTAGTTTCGAAAAAGCGCAGGATACGCCTAAAGAAGTTTTCGCTTCAAAAAAAAGTGGGGCCAACGTCACTCCGACGGTTCAGTTTCGTTCACTGTTCAAAAGGTTCAAAAGGAAAAGAACTGGGTTTTGATTCAGAGACATAAGGTCGACACTGTGAAATATAGACAGAGACTTAGGCGTAGATAGAAAAAGACGGAGAATTAGATGGGAAGAAAACAGGGTCGGGTTTAGATGGAGGTAGACAGAGACAGGTCAAAATTTAGATAGCATTTAGAGAGCGGTGTCGTCGATAAAGTTAATAAATATTTTAACGAAATCTGCTCTTTTTAAGACCCCAGTAAACGAGACGCCAAATTTAAAAAATCACGGTGTCAAGAAAGATAATTATTTTTGTTTAAAGTTACTTTGAATCGCTCGGTATAATGAGAAAATTGCTTTCTCAAACCTGTTGAATCTAGATTTACTTTAAAATTTCTCTCACAATATTTAGAATCCTCTTAATGCTTCGAATTGTTAAAACTTGAGAATCTGGGCAATTGAATCAATTGAAATGTATTAGCACCCAGGACCAGGCGAATGGCCGAAAATACACTGCCTACTATTCTTTTACTATAAATCAGCAATCTTGCCAACAATAAACAGAATGACCACCACATTCTTTTCAGTGATTAACACAGTAAATATGTATATAAGCTAAGAGCATTATCGAAAATACACAGAAACAGCCACAATAATCCAAAACCTTATCAAGCAATCCTACACTTTGCTTAGCACAAGAGGTCTATTTCTGAAGTTATTGTTTTATATAAATAGTAATAGCATTATTCATAGAGTGGTATAGTAGCATCAATGCAGGCTACAATAGAATAATAACGTGTACAAAGGAAATAATCTCTTAATTTAAGTTAAATTAACACAGGGATGTGGGCTTCGCATATAAACCCAATTGACTCTCATTAAACGTTAGTGGCAGACTTTAATTCGTGATGTGTGTGGGTCTCGCCGAGTGCTGTGTCGATTTTCAAGGTGAGCCGAAGAAAACCCTCTGCGGTCAGATTTTTCACCAATCTTTCGCTCGCAGTCGAGGGAAGATAAGCCGAAAATAAACAGATAAATCCGAAGCGAGTTAACGAGTGAGACATTAGTCAAACGACTGAATGTAAATGAAAAAAGACCTTATCGGATTGACCCCTCACCCGACGATATTATGATGACCCCCCGACCGTGTTTTCTAAAACAAATAGTCGTCGAGTTGTCGGCCTGCTGCTCGCTAATGCTCCTCAAGGTAATTTTGTAAGTCACAATTTTGGCACTCGAGCGGTCTTGCTAGTCGAAGAAAAATTCGGCGACTGGAGGCTAGGAAAAGTTGTCGTGTCATCACCTGCGTCCGTTTTGTTTTTTTGACTAACCTGTGGATGTTTAATTCATTTTTGATTTCAATTGTGGTCGTACACGTGGCACGATAATGGAAACAGTGACTTCATTCATTCTAATCAATTTTTTATGGGGAGTCATAACGAGCCATAGATTGCTGTTTTAAATGTAAGTACAAAATATTCTTCAGATTCTTCTGTGGTGATTGCGTGGCATCCGGTGTTTCAAAGTTTCGTCTTACTTGCAATATCGAATGGTTCTTTCTCACAATATTATCCGTTCAGTATTACCAAATTGCTAATTTATGAAATTTTTTGTCCGCAGGTCTGCCGCTAAAACAGGAACGCTCCAAAGTGGCGCAGTCTCAATTCTGAAGAACTGGTAAGTCTTTACTTCTAAAAACTCAAACAGAATTGCTTACAATATTTAAATTATTTATTTGAAAAAGTTTTTAACTTTAATATTTCTCTATTTCGATTACAATCTCAAATTTCACACCTCTGACTTCAGAAGATTTTTCAGAACTCCAACCTTTAATTCCCAAATTAGAACACACCGATACTCCAAAAATATTAACAATCAAAATTTTCCAAATCCAGGGATTCATTTTACTCGAGCTTTCTGATGATTTCAAAATTGACAAAATTCTAAGATTCCAATATACATATTATAACAGAACATTTACAGAATCAAAGAATTCCGTGTGACACCCGAGATTTCAAAATTTCTAGATTGTATGATTCTTTTGCAATTATTGCAAGCTTTAGCGATGAGAGAAAATAATGAGCACGGTAACTCAACACCTTAACCATTATGGCATTACTGCCTAGCCAGAATTTCTAAACACCCATAAGCGAGATGTACGAAAGCTTTAACTCCATTTTCATTTTAATGCACCCATAGGTGGGTGTGCAAACCGTGGATTAGTCATCCCACGCCGAAGAATGACGCTACCCGTATCAGGCAATCTGTCGAATGCAAGAGTAATTTATCCTTAATGTGGGGAACATGTGGGAAAATGCATCGAGGGAATTGCCGCGAGTAGCAAAAGTTCCAGAAGTGGTAATTGGGGTGTTGGGGTATGTGGATGTGAAAGGAAGAATTGTCTAATCTGTATTGTATTTTTGCCACTACTTTTTGTATTCTCTTAATTTCTTTCACTGCATATCTCGTTAATGTTTTCTTTCATCTTGCGCGAATTTGGTTCCAGAGCGTTTCTTGGTATGTGCCAAATGGTTGGCAGCTTGAACATTTATTTTACTGTAGAATTTTAGTTGAAATTAATGGGATTGTTGGTCTTATACTTTGAATTTTGTCGTTTTGAAGAAACTGTTTCTCGCGCCAAGCGTTTACCCAGATCTCTCAAAGAGTCAATTATAAACCGGCAGACGTTTAATTTACAAGGGGTCATTTCAATTAACCTCCCGACAGACCAACGATGAATGAAAAATTTCAAGACCCTCGCGGAGGTGCACACCCAAATCCGACACTGATCCCTCGTCTTTTCAGGAGCGACGACTCCCCAAAACTGTCCTGTTACTAAGTACTAGTGCCGCAGGAGTACATTAGACCTCCTGCTGCTCAAGTGCTTATCAATGGGAACGGCTCTAGCTCATCCGGGGTCAATACATGGACGTTAAACGATGACGGCATTTGTGGAAATGAAGATCCAAATAGTAGGAGTCACCTTTGCCACGTCTTGTTATTGTGAGTTGATTTTTATTAAGTCTGTGGTATTGTGCGTAAGACAATTAAGTGTTAAGTGGCGACGGGATGGCGGGTAGCGAAATATATTTTTTGGAATTTTATCCCCGAATAAAAAATAGAACTTGTAATGCATCAAGGAAAAATGCTGGGGTTGTTTCTTTTTTTGGGTACCGCCACTGCTTTGTCAAAAAAAAAAAAAACAAACCACAACGTAGAGTTTTGCTTTGCTTTTCTTTCTAACTGTCGGACGATCACTTGGCAAATTTTTAATTTCGCGGCTTTTTCAAAGTTGACGTTTCATTTCACGTTCAAAAAATGGCGGGAACGTTTCAGGGAAGGGGTTATCACGCTGTTGTGACGGCTACTCTAGAGACGACGTTAATCAAAACACAATTTGTACTTTATTATTTCAACTTCACAATGATAAAAACACCTCGTAAAATATACAATCTAACAAGTGGTTCCACCCTACAAACAAATGATCCGGCAGTTGGTAGGTAAATCCTTCTTCCCCTTCAGGACGTTCTCCCTTAATTTCTAAAGAAAAAATTAATACAATCGCACGATTTTTGGAGCTTACTCCTTAAGAATCAATTTTGTTTTCATTAACCCTCTACACTGTGCCAGGTATTGTTGGTTGCCGTCGTTCTTTGTTATTGTCGTTGCCGTTTCTTGAAGTGAAGTTCAAGTGACGATGAAAAAAATATCACGTCTTCCTAATGTATTTATGGAGTATAAAGTAATATATTTTTATGTACCTAATATGATTTATGTATAATACATGTTTTATCGAATCAAACAAATAAATATGTACATGTATATGTGCGTTTATTTACCCCCTTTGTCTATCGTATATTCAAAGCACTTAAAGAGTAAACTCCAGTTGCGCGTCGGAGCCGACACGCACAATTTTTTTGACAAACTTACCCGATTGAAAGTGTCGGCCATCAATCGACTGGCCTGGCGCAGCTGTCTCTCTCTGTTATCCTGCAATCGTTGTTGCACTTCCGGTAATCTCTTGTAGTTCCTCTTGGTGATCTCTTTCATTTCCTTGCCGGAAAACAGTCGCTTGGGATCTAAAAAAGAGTTGTCTCAAACATTTGGGAAAAACGCCAGATTAGTTCCCACTCTTCCCGTCTTCTTCCTGGCACTTCTTCAGAAACTGCAGCTTGTTGTAGTCGGCCATTTCTTCTCTGTGCGCTCTGGAATTGTTGACCGTTTTTCTTCTTCCTTCTGCTTCCTCCACGAAGCCGGGGCGATTCTGGCACAAGTACTCCTGGAAATGTTGTTATGGCTTTCTTTACTATTAGTTGGTACTACCTTTGAATATGGACAACGGAATGCTCAATCCGTGCCACTGATTTTCCCGTTTTGACCATCGCGCTCTTTGAAACTAGACAGCTCTGTTTTGTGTGTAGTTTGGGTTGGATTCTGAACTGACCTCCGTTTGGTACTGGAATGTGGAGATGTAGTATTTTTTTGTTTTTGTTTTCTAGCCGTTTTCCAGGATTTTCTTGTGGGTCAATAAAATTCTTTCTAATCTTTTGTTCATTCATTAATTAATTTCCCCACGATTTCATCGACAGCAAAAGACGGTTTATAATATAAACAAAATGGTCTGGTCACTGTCTGTTTTACGACCACAAGTTTAGTTTTAGGACCAGTAGTCGAAAACAAAATCTTATTGCAAAAGTTTAGATACATTTGGACGAAATATATATCGGGTGTCCCAACTAAAATTTGTACCCCCCAACAATTCCAATTTCGAAAGACTCAGAAGCAAACGCTCGAACAGGTCAATTTTGTTATTAAGGGGGACGAAATTGTACCAAACTTTCATGTCTTAGATCTCACCCCTTGAACCAGGGGAGCCACCCCCTTAAAAAATTTAAACGGCATGGGGGGTCGTGTGATACATCATTTTAAAGCATATTCAATTCTCTATCCAAACTTACGTCTATCGATTCCTTTCTACAAAAAAAAAGCATGAATGTGATATCTTCCAAATCTACATAAAATACTCAACTAAAATTTCTACCCCCCAACAATTCCAATTCCGAAAGACTCAGAAGAAAACGCTCGAACAGGTCAATTTTGTTATCAAGGGGGACCAAATTGTAGCAAACTTTCAACTCTTAGATCTCACCCCTTTAGCCAGGGGAGCCACCCCCATAAAAATTTAAATTGCATGGGGGGTGGTGTAATACATCATTTTAAAGCTTATTCAATTCTCTATCTCGATCTACTTTTATCGATTTGTTTCTACAAAAAAAGCATAAATTTGTTATTTTTCAAAGAATTTTTAAATCAAGAGTATTTTATGTAGATTTGGAAAATAACAAATTTTTATGCTCTTTTTTGTACAAAACAAATCGATAAAAGTAGGTTTGGATAGAGAATTGAATAAGCTTTGAAATGATGTATTACAGGACCCCCCATGCCATTTAAATTTTTTAAGGGAGTGGCTCCCCTGGCTAAAGGAGTGAAATCTAAGACTTGAAAGTTTGGTACAATTTGGCCCCCCTTGATAACAAAATTGACCTGTTCGAGTGTTTTCTTCTAAGTGTTTCGAAATTGAAATGGTTAGGGGGTACAAATTTTAGTTGTGGATTTTATGTAGATTTGGAAAATATCGATTTCATATTTTTTTTTGTAGAAATGAATCGATAAATGTAGGTCTGGATAGAGAATTGAATAAGCTTTAAAATGATGTATCACACGACCCCCAATTCAATTTAAATTTTTTAAGAGGGTGGCTCCCTTGGCTAAAGGGGTGAGATCTAAGACATGAAAGTTTGGTACAATTTCGTCTCCCTTGATAACAAAATTGACCTGTTCGAGCGTTTTCTTCTGAGTCTTTCGAAATTGGAATTGTTGGGGGTACAAATTTTAGTTGGGACACCCTGTATTTTTAAATATGTATTAGAAGTGGTGTTTCGTTATTTATTACAAACTGCCCAGCTGACCCGACAGACGTTGTCCTGTCTAAACTTCAATAAATTTGTTTTTGGAGAGATGGCAAAACAACGCAAAAATAAAAACAAATGTAATCTTATTTTATTTAGGTTGGAATGCGTTTTCCCGATATCCCGAACAAAACAAAAAAAGATTATGATTTTTGCAGTTTGTCCGAATTTTCCAACTTTCCTTTGTAATTGTCTCGAATTTTATTTTCCTGAAAACTTTTCCAAAACCATAACGAAGAAAACAGGACAAGAACTACGCATATCCATCGTTCGAATCGTGAGTTAAGATCTCGAGTTAAAAGCACTTTCAGTTTTTCCGGGCAAGTTTTCCAATTTTTCTTTTCATAAGAACCTTAGGGAGTGGGTCAATTTTGGCGATTTTCCCCCCTCCCCCGAGCCACTAAAAGTCCCACTTTTACTCCTAATAAAACAATCTACTATTATCGCGGTTATTTCAAGTCCTTTTAAATCGCTCCAAGTTTCTTCAAGTCATTTCAAGACCTTTCAAAATATTTCAAGTCTTTTCAATTCGCTTCAAGTCTTTTAAGTCGTTTCAAAATATTTCAAGTCCTTTCCAGTCGTTTCCACTTTTTTCAAGTCGCTTTAAGACTCATCAAGACTTTTCAATTTGCTTTAAGCCTTTCAAGTCGTTTCAAGACATTTCAAATCCTTTCAAGTCACTTCAAGACATTTCAAGTCTTTTCAAGTGCTTCGAATGCTTCCAATCCCTTCAAGATATTTCATATCCTCCCAGGTCGCTTCAAAACTCTTCAAGTCTTTTCAAGTCTCTTCAATTCCCTTCAAAACTTTTCAAGTCTCCCCAAGTCTCTTCAAAATATTTCATGTCGTTTCAGTTCGCTCTAAACCTTTTCAAGTCGCTTCAAGTCCTTTTATCATATTTCACGTCGCTTCAACCCATTTCAAGTCCTTTAATTCGCTTCAAGTCTTTCAAGTTGTTTCAAAACATTTCAAGTCCTTTCCAGTCGTTTCAAGTCTCTCAAAGTCACTTCATCTCTTTTCAAGTCGCTGCATCTCTCTTCAAGTCGTTTCAAGACTCCTCAAGGCATTTCAAGACTTTTCAAGTCATCTCAAGTCCTTTCAAAACATCTCAAGTCTTTTCAATTCGCTTCAAGTCTTTCAAGTCGTTTCAACATTTCAAATCCTTTCAAGTCGCTTCAAGTTCCTCAAAGTCGCTTCATCTCTCTTCAAGTCGTTTCAAGACTCGTCAATACATTTCAAGACTTTTCAAGTCACTTCAATTTCCTTCAAAACATTTCAAGTCACCTCAAGTGCTTTCAAAAAGTCTCAAGTCTTATCAATTCGCTTCAAGTCTTTGAAGTCGTTTCAAGACATTTCAAATCCTTTCAAATCGCTTCAAGGTATTTCAAGTCTTTTCAAGTGGCTTCCAGTCCTTTCAAGATATTATTTGAAGTGTTCCCATATCGCTCCAAGACTCCTCAAGTATTTTCAAGACATTTCAAGTCTTTTTAAGTCGCTTCCAATCCCTTCAAGATATATCAAATCTTCCCAGGTCGCTTCAAGACTCTTCAAGTCTTTTCAAGTCGCTTCCAGTCCCTTCAAAACTTTTCAAGTCGCCCCAAGTCTCTTCAAAACATTTCATGTCGTTTCAATCCCCTCTAAACCTTTTCAAGTCGCTTCAAGTCCTTTTAACATATTTCACGTCGCTTTAAGACATTTCAAGTCCTTTTAAATCGCTTCAAGTTTCTTCAAGTCGCTTCAAGACCTTTCAAAATAAATCATGGTGTAGCCCTACAGGTCTTTTCGTTAGTTTTTTTTATATATATAATTTTCTTCCTGTATTTAATTTTTTATTTTTATTATTCGTCACAAACGTTTTCGGCCACGTGGGCCATCCTCAGGTGACACGGCAAAGTTTACACTTGCAGCATTACACTGATTAAACTGTACATCTAAAAATCTAACATATACAATATAAAAGAGATGAGAGAAAATACGTTCACGTGATGTGTCACCTGAGGATGGCCCACGTGGCCGAAAACGTTTGTGACGAATAATAAAAATAAAAAATTAAATACAGGAAGTAAATTATATATATATAAAAAAACTAACCTTTCAAAATATTTCATATCGCCTCAAGTCCTTTAAAATAATTTCAAGTCGTTTCAAAATATTTCAAGTTCTTTCCAGTCGTTTCAAGTTTCTCAAAGTCGCTTCATCTCTTTTCAAGTCGTTTCAAGACTCTTCAAGGCATTTCAAGACTTTTCAAGTCATCTCAAGTCCTTTCAAAACATCTCAAGTCTTTTCAAATCGCTTGAAGTCTTTCAAGTCGTTTCAAGACATTTCAAGTCCTTTCAAGTCGGTTCAAGGTATTTTAAGTCTTTTCAAGTGGCTTCCAATCCATTGAAGATATTATTTGAAGTGTTCCCAGATCGCTCGAAGGCTCTTCAAGTATTTTCCAGACATTTCAAGTCTTTTCAAGTCGCTTCCAATCCCTTCAAGATATATCAAATCTTCCCAGGCTGCTTCAAGACTCTTCAAGACATTTCAAAACTTTTCACGTCGCTTTATTTCCATCCAAAATATTTCAAATCTTCCCAGGTCGCTTCAAGACTCTTCAAGTCTTTTCAAGTTGCTTCTAGTCCCTTCAAAATATTTGAAGTCTTCCCAGGTCGCCTTAAGATTCTTCGAGACATTTCAAGTCTTTTCAAGTCTCTTCAATTCCCTTCAAAACTTTTCAAGTCGCCCCAAGTCTCTTCAAGACATTTCAAATCATTTCAAGTCGCATCAAGGTATTTCAAGTATTTCTTCAAACATTTCAAGTCCCCTCAAGTTTCTTCAAAACATTTCATGTCGTTTCAATTCGCTCTAAATCTTTTCAAGTCGCTTCAAGTCCTTTTAATAAATTTCACGTCGCTTCAAGACATTTAAAGTCCTTTTAAATCGCTTCAAGTTTCTTCAAGTCGATTCAACACTTTTCAAAATATTTCATATTGTAGAAAATTTTTAATTGGTTGGGGCGCAACGGTGGTGCCGTTTCCACTCTCTCTATCCCAACCATTTTGCATTATTTCATTTCTTAGTCCATGTACAAGACACTTGTCAATTGGACTCGAGAGAGCTCAGTCTGATATCTCAGGAGAGGACGCATATAGAGTCTCCACCATTTTATACAGTCCACTATTTTTCAATAAACCGGCAAAAACTAGGTAGCTCTATTACTTACCACCCACCACGGGAAGCAGGGTAAAATACAAAAAAGCACACATATCACCTCAAGTCCCTTCAAAATATGTCAAGTCCTTTCCAGTCGTTTCAAGTTTCTCGAAGTCGCTTCATCAAGGCATTTCAAGACTTTTCAAGTCACCTCAAGTCCTTTCAAAACATCTCAAGTCTTTTCATGTCGTTTCAATTCGCTCTAAACCTTTTCAAGTCGCTTCAAGTCCTTTTAACATATTCCACGTCGCTTTAAAACATTTCAAGTCCTTTTAAATCGCTTCAAGTTTCTTCAAGTCGCTTCAAGACCTTTCAAAATATTTCATATTGCCTCAAGTCCTTTCAAAATATTTCAAGTCTTTTCAATTCACTTCAAGTCTTTCAAGTCGTTTCAAAAATATTTCAAGTCCATTTCAGTCGTTTCAAGTTTCTCAAAGTCACTTCATCTCTTTTCAAGTCGTTTCAAGACTCTTCAAGACATTTCAAGACTTTTCAAGTCGCTTCAATTTTCTTCAAAACATTTCAAGTCACCTCAAGTCCTTTAAAAAAATCTCAAGTCTTTTCAATTCGCTTCAAGTCGTTTCAAGACATTTCAAATCCTTTCAAGTCGCTTCAAGGTATTTCAAGTCTTTTCAAGTGGCTTCCAGTCATTTCAAGATATTATTTGAAGTGTTCCCTGATCGCTCCAAGACTCTTCAAGTATTTTCCAGACATTTCAAGTCGCTTCCAATCCCTTGAAGATATATCAAATCTTCCCAGGTCGCTTCAAGACATTTCAAGTCTTTTCAAATGTCTTCAATTTCTTTCAAAACTTTTCAAGTCGCCCCAAGTTTCTTCAAGACATTTCATGTCGTTTCTAGTCGCCTCAAGTCTTTGAAGTCATTTCAAGACATTCCAAGTCCTTTCAAAGCCGGTTCAATTTTCTTCAATTCTCTTTAAGTTTCTTCAAGTCGCTTCAAGACATTTCAAATGCTTTCAAATTACTTCAAGTCATTTTTCTCCGAGCACACGATTGGTAAATTGACCGGCTGACAAAATATTTAGTCTATGCTGCAAAAATGGTCGATTGAGCGGCAGACAAAACACTTTGTCTGCCTAGGCAGCAAGTATGGTAAATTGGGCAGCAGACAAAATACTTCTTTCGGCCTCCGTCTCAATTTAGTTATTTTCCAATCGTCCAAATCGTCTTGAAAACGATATTTGCCTGCCTAAGCTAGAAAATGGAAACTAGGGATTTTTCAATGCAAGCTTTTATGTTCGTTGGATTTGTCTCGAATAGCAGAATAACTACTATTAAAACATCGGAAAAATTACAGGGAGGGGGGCCTTGGTATAGGGCAACGACAATAACAAAGCCCCCTGGTGTGGACATGTGGAGGCCTTGAGACAGGGGGACCCAAGGGGGCTCTTTGAGACACGAGGGCCCCCATGCGTTATGAGGGCCCCCATGCGTTATGAAGGCCCCTTTAGACTTGTGGGGGCCCTTGCGACATGAAACAAGAAAATAAAAATCTTTTGTCGGCCGAAAAAGTTTCGTATATCATACGGCCCGAAACTGTTTTGCAAGTGTTTGCACTTGCAAAATGACAGTTTGTGGCCTTGTAATAAAATATACTATTGTCTGTCTAGGCAGAGAAATGGACATTTGTCATTGCCTATTGACGTACACAATGTCACGTTTTTCTGACGTTTGAAGGAAAATATTATTGTGTAGGATTTAGCCGTATTTTATTGAGAAACATTTTTTACTTACATAATTTAACCGCTTTCTCGCAATTTTACACTGTTTCTTGCGGGAAGAAAAATTACGTGATTTTTGCCCAGAGCCTCCCTCTCAACCACGTGACATTGGACTACTAATATGCCAAATCGGTCCAGCCGTTCTCAGGTAATGCGCTTACCAACGAACAGCATTTCATTTTTATTATAATGTCCCAGATTACAACATAAAGTGCGAGAATTGATAGAAAATAGCAAAAATATTGAACAACTTCAAATTTTCATCAAAGAACGCCAGAACATTAGCACACATTCAATTTAGGACGCAAAAACGACCAAACAGGAAAGAAATTTTGCGCTCATGTTATATTATAAATCTCCGGCGGCTTATATATGTTTTTTAAATCTGGGTGTAATTCTACCATTTCCATCTACAATTGGAAGTTGGCTATGCAGGCATCAATTCCTTCCTGGTTTTGATAATATTTTCCTTCAACAAATAAAACACAAATTCGATGGAAAAACTGCAATGGAGAAAAAAATTGCTTCACAAAACTTACAGCAACATCTCATGACTGGTTTAAATACATGTTTGACAGCACCTTCTCCTAATTTTGTAAATATGTATTGTAGATATTTTTTTAACATTTTTGCAAAAGAAATCGATTTTTCTTACCATAGAGCGAATGTAAAAAGTATAAATCTTGTTTGGAATATAAAATGTATATAATCGAATTGCTGATTATTTGTAAACTGTTGTAAAACAAATGTCAAAAATACAGCAAAATATTCAAAAGCTGGTGCCAAATTAAGAGTGTTAAAAAACAAATGAGCTGTCATAGATTTTTAATTGTATTTTGTTGACACCCCATCTTACGGACATCCACAAACTACCGAAAAGTCACGTGACGGAGATCGCAAAATCCCGTATAGTTGAGCATTCTGTTAGAGTGTTGATATTCAATGGTACTACCTACCTGCAGCGAAGAAATCCTTTTCCTGGACGACTCGCTCGAACTACCCCTTCTATCATCCTCCCGATCCTTCTTCTTCTTGTTCTCTTTATCCTTGTGTCTCTTCTTCGCGATCACGGGAATCTTGATCTTAATCTCTTCCAAGTACCGCGACTTGTCCTTCTTACTGACCTTGTCTTCATTGATCGGTTCGTTTTCGAAAGTCAGCATATACGCGATTCCGTTCTGATTCCGCGACGTCCTCTTCAGCTTGCACTTACAGTAGTCGCAGTACTGGGCGGCGGCACTCCGATTATCCGACTTACTGCAACGACAAAACTCTTCCAACTCGTTCAAATCCTTGATGGTCTTCTTGATCTCGTTCAGCGTCCCGGTTTGAACCACGGAATAGCAGTTGCAGACGTGGCCGGGGTTGTAAAAACGGGGAGGAAAGACGGAGCGGTTCTGTCTGTAACAGGGGCGACAAAGGGGGAACGTTTCGTCGCTTAGTCGTCGCTTCAGACGATACAGACGTTGCGAGGCCGAGTCTTTACGTTTGCAGCAAGCACAGGAACCGGAAGTGGCACTCGCGGAGGTGGACGTGGATGTCGAACTGCTCAGAGTTTCAGTGAGTTCCTTTTCGTCGCAGAAGCAAGTTTGGACGTTCGTCGAGGCATACTGAGCGGTTGGAAGATCGATGATGCTGGTCTGCACGGCGGCGGACTTATTCTTGGCCGCTTCGTCACAGAAACAGCTTTGGCACATTACGGGGGTCCCGGAATCGGTGTCGGTGGAAGCGTGTTTGCCGCATTTGCAACATTTTCGTTCTTTCTTACAAGTGCAAGTCTGGGCTTCAGCTGTTGACTTCTCCTGATCGTACTGAGTCTCCCGATTCAGCTTGGAATCACCGCCGTTGATGTTATCAAAATATATTACTTTCTTAGCTTCAAGTGGGTAATTCTGGTCGGCAGGTTCGTCTTTCTTATCAAGGGTGAAATATCTGTTATCCCCAGACTTGTGGCTGGTGAGGGTGTGAATGGAATTCCGATCGGAAGCCACGCCCTGATTTCCAGCAACCTCTTCTTTATCCAAAGGTATCAGCACGTACTTCTCATTGGGAAGATCGTCATTCTGTTCAAGCCTGTAAGTTTTTCCGCCTTCAGCGTCGGGTTTGGACTGTGAAGTCACCGCGATACTTTTCTGTCCACCGTCATCAGGTTTGTCGACTACAGATTTAGACTGATCGTCAGTGGTGCCAGAAGGCTCCGAAAACTTATTTTTATAAACAGGCTTGTAATTCTTCTTCTTGATAATCTTGCGTTTCTTGGGGGAACCCCGAGCTCTACCCTCAGTTTCGGTGGTTCCACCTCCCCATTCATTACGCGATAGCTTTCGAGCACTTCCTTTACAACAACTACAAACATCGAGACCTCCTGCTGTACTTTTCTGGCGGCCACAACAGTAGCAGACCCTCCGAGGGTCGACTGCTGTCAGAACGTTGGGCTTAGAACCATCGGAAGTCGTAGGGCTGGTTTTATAATTTTTTACACTTCCGCAACGACAAGTTGAGGAAGAGGGTGCGTGTGTGTCGAGACCTGTGTTTATTTCGCTGGCAAATTGGGCAGCGCTGATTATGGGAATTTCGACGGTGATGTGGTCGTCGTCTGGAAGAGAATGTAAGAATTTTACCGGCAGGTAAAGTAACAAATGCAAATTGCTTGTAAAAAGAAATAAATATCTGCATGCAAAGATCTATGAAAATTATACCGCTTGCTTATAAATGATTCAATCTAATGCCTGTGCATTACAAAATTTCTATTAAAAACTTGCTGGATGTATGAATCATTTATAAAGACTGTATAATGGCAAAAAAAAACAGGGAAATAATATTAGGATTTCAATAAAATTTTATATGATGATTTTCTTGAACGTCGTATTTCGCGAACAGAAAATGATACAGAAAAATGGACACTGGAGATGAATTTCTCATGTCCGAAAATGTATAAAACGAGTACAAACACGATGTTTAAAAAATTCTTTTTGGTTCCAAAATTTTGAAATTTCCAAAAAAAAACTTTCATCGGTAGAATTTACTAATTTGGGTATTGTGGACATTCCAGATGAATTTCTCAAGTTCGAAAATATATAAAAACGAGTTCAAACTCGAACCTTCAAAAATGTTTCTTTTTGGGTTCCAAAGAACTTTCATCGGTGGAAATTACTAATTTGGGTATTGTGGACAGTCCAGATTGATTTCTCAGGTTAGAAAACATAAAAAGAGCCCAAACTCGAACCTTCAAAAATGTTTCTTTTTGGGTTCCAAAATATTGTAATTTCCACTATCTGACCACAAATGCCCGTTCTAAACTGTTGAATTCGGATACTGTAATACATTTACAGCTATTTCGTGAAGGTTCTGAAGAAAAAATTGTTTCGTTTTCTTTTTCGATAAGTTGATTTTCTTTAACCTCGTATTTCGCAAACAGAAAATGATACAAAAAAATGGACACTGGAGATAAATTTCTCATGCCCGAAAATGTATAAAACGAGTACAAACACGATGTTTAAAAAAATTCTTTTTGGGTTCCAAAATTTTGAAATTTCCAAAAACAACTTTCATCGGTGGAAATTACTAATTTGCGTATTGCGGACAATAGATGAATTTCTCAAGTTCTAAAATATATAAAAACGAGTCCAAACCCGAACCTGGAAAAATGTTTCTTTTTGGGTTCTAAAATTTTGTAATTTACAATATCTCGCCAAATCCCGTTCCAAACTGTTGAATTCAGATACTGTGATACCGTACAGCTACTTCGTGAAGGTTCTGAAGAAAAAATTGTTTCGTTTTCTTTTTCGATAAGTTGATTTTCTTTAACCTCGTATTTCGCAAACAGAAAATGATACAAAAAATGGACACTGGAGATAAATTTCTCATGCCCGAAAATGTATAAAACGAGGACAAACTCGATGTTTAAAAAATATATTTTTGGGTTCCAAAATTTTGAAATCTCCAAAAACAACTTTCATCGGTGAAAATTACTAATTTGCGTACTGTGGACAATACATATGAATTTCTCAGGTTCGAAAATATATAAAAACGAGCCCAAACTCGAACTTTCAAAATTATTTCTTTTTGTGTTCCAAAATATTGTAATTTCCAATATCTTGCCAAATGCCTACTCCAAACTGTTGAATTAGCTATTTCGTGAAGGTTCTGAAGAAAAAATATTTTCATTTTCGATAAGTTGATTTTCTTTAATGTCGTATTTTGCAAACAGAAAATGATACAGAAAAATGGACACTGGAAATGAATTTCTCATGTCCGAAAATGTATAAAACGAGTACAAACACCATATTTTAAAAAATTCTTTTTGGGTTCCAAAATTTTGAAATTTCCAAAAAACAATTTTCATCGGTGGAATTTACTAATTTGGGTATTGTGGACATCCCAGATGAATTTCTCAAGTTCGAAAATATATAAAAACGAGTTCAAACTCGAACCTTCAAAAATGTTTCTTTTTGGGTTCCAAAGAACTTTCATCGGTGGAAATTACTAATTTGGGTATTGTGGACAGTCCAGATTGATTTCTCAGGTTCGAAAACATAAAAAGAGCCCAAACTCGAACCTTCAAAAATGTTTCTTTTTGGGTTCCAAAATTTTGTAATTTCCACTATCTGGCCACAAATGCCCGTTCTAAACTGTTGAATTCGGATACTGTAATACATTTACAGCTATTTCGTGAAGGTTCTGAAGAAAAAATTGTTTGTTTTCTTTTTCGATAACTTGATTTTCTTGAACGTCATATTTCGCAAACAGAGAATGATACAAAAAAATGGACACTGGAGATAAATTTCTCATGCCTGAAAATGTATAAAACGAGTACAAACACAATGTTTAAAAAAATTCTTTTTGGGTTCCAAAATTTTGAGATTTCCAAAAACAACTTTCATCGGTGGAAATTACTAATTTGCGTATTGTGGACAATACAGATGAATTTCTCAAGTTCTAAAATATATAAAAAACGAGTCCAAACCCGAACCTGGAAAAATGTTTCTTTTTGGGTTGCAAAATCTTGTAATTTACAATATTTCGCCAAATCCCGTTCCAAACTGTTGAATTCAGATACTGTGATACACGTACAGCTATTTCGTGAAGGTTCTGAAGAAAAAATTGTTTCGTTTTCTTTTTCGATAAGTTGATTTTCTTTAACCTCGTATTTCGCAAACAGAAAATGATACAAAAAAATGGACACTGGAGATAAATTTCTCATGCCCGAAAATGTATAAAACGAGTACAAACACGATGTTTAAAAAAATTCTTTTTGGGTTCCAAAATTTTGAAATTTCCAAAAACAACTTTCATCGGTGGAAATTACTAATTTGCGTATTGCGGACAATAGATGAATTTCTCAAGTTCTAAAATATATAAAAACGAGTCCAAACCCGAACCTGGAAAAATGTTTCTTTTTGGGTTCTAAAATTTTGTAATTTACAATATCTCGCCAAATCCCGTTCCAAACTGTTGAATTCAGATACTGTGATACACGTACAGCTACTTCGTGAAGGTTCTGAAGAAAAAATTGTTTCGTTTTCTTTTTCGATAACTTGATTTTCTTGAACGTCGTATTTCGCAAACAGAAAATGATAAAGAAAAATGGAGACTGGAGATGAATTTCTCTTGTCCGAAAATGTATAAAACGCGTACAAACTCGATGTTTAAAAAATATATTTTTGGGTTCCAAAATTTTGAAATTTCCAAAAACAACTTTCATCGGTGAAAATTACTAATTTGCGTACTGTGGACAATACATATGAATTTCTCAGGTTCGAAAATATATAAAAACGAGCCCAAACTCAAACTTTCAAAATTATTTCTTTTTGGGTTGCAAAATATTGTAATTTCCAATATCTTGCCAAATGCCTACTCCAAACTGTTGAATTAGCTATTTCGTGAAGGTTCTGAAGAAAAAATATTTTCATTTTCAATAAGTTGATTTTGTTTAATGTCGTATTTTGCAAACAGAAAATGATACAGAAAAATGGACACTGGAAATGAATTTCTCATGTCCGAAAATGTATAAAACGAGTACAAACACAATATTTAAAAAAATTCTTTTTGGGTTCCAAAATTTTGAAATTTCCAAAAAAAAACTTTCATCGGTGGAAATTACTAATTTGGGTATTGTGGACAACCTACATGAAATTGACATCGTAGATGAAGTTGTCAGATTAGGAAATGCATAAAACGAGTCCAAACTCGATGTTTTTTTTGGGTTCCAAAATTTTGAACTTTTAAACAGTTCTCTGTTTTATTAATGTCAAAATCTGCAAACCTTTCCTGCTGTACGGAGATGAGCACGGTAATTCAGCATATTAACTATTATTTTATTAATTTTGTTGGGAATGTTTAGACGTCTCAACTACAGTATTATCAATTGAATGTTTTATCTAGTAGGCTGTTACGTCACCAACGCATTCGTACATCTTACCTTCGGTTTTTCGCATCCGACACGTACAGCGCCTCCCTCCCTCCCCCTTGCTTCTCGGAAACGTGTCAAATTTCCCCCCCGTCGAACCCTTACTATCCTCCTCCCTCCTCGCCGTCTTGACCTTGATGTTGGTCGTCCCGTTGTCCGATACCACCTCGATCTCCCCTATTCTGTGATTGTTGTCCTCATTGCTAGATCGCACCTTGTAGTTGTGCTTCCCGTTCTTATCGTAAAGATTGTAGTCTGTTGGAACGGCAGAACTGGCGCTGCTACTAGACAACTCCGTCTCTATGACGTAATTTCTTGGCTTTGGACAGCAGTTGCAGTCGGGATTTGACACCATGTACACTGTTGTGGTTCTCTGGACTTTTTTTTCTAAAAGTCCTTTTAGTTTGGTTAGATGGGAAATCTCGTCGCTGATCCAGGCTAGCTGGTGTTGCCTTTCCTTCTTGGCGAATTTGACGATGTGGTCTCCTTGTCCCCGCTGTTCTAGGAGTCGTTCTGAGTCGGTTTTGTCTTCCTTCCAGCTGTGGTAGCTACCAGAAGATGGTTGCTTTTCCAAGCTGGTGACAGCCTCGCTGGTTCTGTCCCCATCTGGTAGGAATTCTTCCCTGAAAGTCTTTACTGAAAACTTTGACTCTTTACTTTGGGGTTGCGACTTGGGGACAAACAGCTCAGAGCTTGTGGTGCTGTCCTCATTGTATTTTGTATCTACCAGTTTGTCGACGATTTTCTTGATATATCTCTTCTTCGTCACGGCGTCGTACTTTTTCGATTTCAACAGTTTCTGTAAGATCTCGATGCTCCGATCTACGTCCCCAATTAGACTGTTTGACTGCTTCTTTGCAATAAGTTGGCCCAAAAGTGGAGAGTCTGAATTAGATCCTTTCTCATCTTTGTAATACTCAAAACTGTCCACAATGACCTCAGGACCAGTCTGAGTTGTGGAACTGCAGGTGTGCTTCTCGCTCTCGCTCTCGTAATTTACAACAACGACGCTCTGATTTTCTGGCTTTTGGGGCTCACGTTGGGGCGGCTCAATCACCACCTCCAGACTAGTTTGTATAGACTTTGATGCATTCTCAAGTTGTAAACTAGTTTGTATGATCTTGTCAGAGCCCCCCCTTTTTGTGGCAGCACATTCAATGGTGATAGGTTTTGTGACACAAAGAGTGACCACTCGTTTTTTGAGTTTGCGGGTCTCCGACGATAGAACCGGGGTCGACGCGGCATCAGGTGATCCAATCCTGCTCTTCAAATAGGCCATGGTGCTTGAATTGCTAGCACTAGTACTGGCATTTTTGGTCTGTCCACTAGAACTAGACGATTCTATGTGCGGTTGCGCTTTATACGACGTGGACGACGATGAGGTCTGGGTGTCCTTAATTTCGTCACTACTCGGATATGATATTATTGTGACCACTTGGGTGCCCAGTTTTGGCTCTGCACTCTTCACTTTATGTTCCTCAGTCAACAAGATAGGTAGAGACACACTTTTATGCAAGTTAGTGCTTTTCTGGTAATTGCTGTAACCGATATCGGCCCCGTTATCCCACTCCAATTTCCGATTTGACGCCACAGAGCTTGTCGGTGATACAGGTTTGGCCTCTTCTGCTATAGTCAAAGTTTTGCTACAAGTATCATCAACTACAATAATAGGAGTAGGTTTGGGGGTCACCTCCTCCTCTCTAACAATAGGGGGCATGTACGAGAGCGACGTTCCAGAAAAATATTTGGGAAGATGTTTGCTTTGAGAGAACTTTTTGTAGTAGTCCACTATTTGTTTGGAAATGGCGTCATGCTCCTCCTCTTCGCTTTTATCGGAGCTCATGGTTACTAACTGCAACAAAAAATTAGTTTTTGTGGGAGAAAAGACGGTAGACACTCACGGGAATTCAAACTAGTTTGTAAACATAACCTTAAAATTGGTTTCTATAAAATGTAAATAAATGCACATGTGTAGGTAACAGGGTTGTAAAAAGCTCTTCATTTGAAGGTCCGACTAGAAATTTAAACGGTTCCAATAAAGGGTTTAATTAATTTTGGTATAATAAAATAAAATAAATTTGGCAATTTGACGTTTTGGGTAACGGTTGTTTTTCGGCGCCACGTTTAAATTTTGTTACTCAAATTGCAATGATTTATTTATATTTTGATAAAAACACACAATAATAATTTTTTCTGTAATTTAAAAAAGTCTAAATTTCATGGCGAGAATAAATTTTAATTTATTTTTTGACGTAATATATGCAGCCCAACATACACTAATGATCTGTGATCACGTTTGATTTAATCAGAAAGAAAGAGGAATGCTAAAATCAAAATCAAAGGAAAATTGAAAATAAACGTCACTTTGAAAATATAAATTTGCAACTTCAAAATTCTTGTATCCCAAAATGGAGGAGGAAGATGGTACATTGATCCTTTTCACAGCTAATACTAACACTTTGCTCCCCAGACAAACCCTTCTGCTTCGTCGAAGGCACCAACATCGACAAGAGCGCGGCGGACGACGTCTTAGAACTCCACGAAAACGTCTGGTACCGCCTGAAGCCCCCCAAACGCGCCGCGACCATGTACGACCCCTTCGTCTCCGCCAGACAGATCGACCTCATCCGCAACATGATTTTCGGAAGAACTCCTTTGAGAGTCGATCCGAAACCCGAATGCTTCCCCAGACTGGAGAAGTGTGAACTCCCGGACCGAAGAGACGTTTTGAAGAAGCCGTGTTTGAAGCTGCGTAAATCGTCGGTCAAGTTCCTCAACGAAAGCGCTTATGATTAAAACTTAAATAAAGAACGTCACGAACAAAACTTTATTGTTGTCAAAATTCAGTAACTGTCGTCGCTCGAGTCTGAATCGTGCGATCTTCTCCGTCCTAGGATCCGGTTCTGTCTCAGGTACTTGATCATTGCTCTTTGGAACTCGTCCAGGCTTCTACGGGACATGTCGTCGTCTACTATCGCTGGACACTGTAAGGCTGTTACTTTGTTGATCATTCGGTTCTCGACTTACCATCCCGGTTGGTGGAGAATCGCGGGTACGATAGTGGTACTTTAAGAAAGAGAGTGTTAAGTTTTGAATATCTTTGTTTATATTTACCGTTTCATGGTGGTACGTCGGGGTCGGAATGACACCTGGACTAGGCTTGTTCTGGATGCAAGCAAATCATTACAACATCCCAAGTAATTTCAATATTCTTACTTACCTGTATTATTGGTATGGAAGCCGTCGGTCGCATAGAAAGGACTGACGAAACTGCTGGACATGATTGGGGGATCATCTGTGAAAGGTTCAGCTTTGTAAATAGTTTTGCAAGAATGGCAAATTACCGCTGATCGGGCAGATAAGACCGATGGGGCTCTTGGACACGTCTGTGGGGTGCCTGCACATCCCGACTGTGGGATTATTCTATATTTTTGTAAATATTGTAAGAAGAGATATTACCGCTGGTCGTGCAGATAGGACTGACGGAGTTCCTGAACATAAAGGTGCTGACTGAGAACAATCCTGTAAGTCAGAATCTTTTTGCTTAATAACGTCAAGTTGAAATACGTACGATTGGAGTGCTTGTGGCTGGTGGAGGGTATGTGCAGGATGGTGTTGGTGGGGCCGGTTGAGGGCATACTCCATATGAAGAACAAGCCTGTTGTGGAGTTACCTATCACAAAGTTAACAGATAGGAATTAATTACAAGAGAGTGATAGATTAAGTTACTTGAATGGGTGCACATGGGGCCGGTGCGAGAGGAGCTGCTTGGGGATATACCTACAAAAAATATGTGTCTCTTTTGGGAACTGAAATCCATCAAATACAGACATGGTGAGATGTCCCAGCTCGTCGTGCCGAACTTGACTCGACAGTCGCATTAATGAAGTACTCCGCAGCCCGGTTATCCGCTCTTTCGCCCGTGCGCCTTTTGAGCACCACCACCGGAGACTTCTGATACCGTTTGGGGATCTCGATGACCGCCGCCTCCCCGTCCAACAGCATCCCCTTCGGAATAATAAGTTGTTGTACTGCACGACGTCTCATCACTGGAATTTTGACAGCTGGTGTCTAGATTGACAGAGAGGATTCGAGACCGGCCCTTCGACTTGTTTGAAAGTGTGTTATCTGTTGTTCCATGGAAGACTGCTCCTCTTCGGCTTGACGGTCCAAGTACTGAAGAAGACGTTCCACTTCTGGGGAATGTGAGAAGGAACCGTTGCAGGCGAGCGGTGTCAAATCTAGTTTGGCTTCTTTGCCAGAACAGGGACATTTAGGACTGGACGTGGCCAACGGGGCGAAGGGCGACGGAGGTCCGGAACCATCCGCAAAAGAAGGTGCCGTGGGACTGGATGTTGCCTCGGGGAGGAAGGAAGCGTAATCGTCTCGGGAGGAACAGCCGAAGCTGCTTTCGGCAGTTTGGTAGAACGTACTGGCATTGGCTGTCTCGTACTGGCCAGATCCAGAAAGATCCACAGGAGAGGGTGCTGTTACAGTCGAATGCCCTTGGCCCACGTTCACGGTGGTGTTCATTCTTGAGTCGATATTGAAAATAACACTGGCGCCGAGCGTCGAATCGCCGCCAGAGTCTTCGCTACTTCCTGGGGAGGAGAGGATGCCCAAGCCTTGGATATTAATGCTCTTTTGTAATCCTAGAATAAACTTTGAGGAAGATGTCGCGCAAATATTGGCGTCACTTACTGCTCATGTTTTTGAGATAATATTCACTAGAATTTTGATGGCGAATGAAAGCTGACAGCAGCCAGCTAGCGAAAGAGAAGGCGAATTAAATAGGAATGCTTGTGAATTGTTTTGTTTTTATTTGCACCCGCTTTACATGGAAAATTGGCTAATATCGTTCACCGGCTCCACCGTTAACCTGGTCAGATTAAGACGCCGTGAATCTCGCTCCATCACATAACTAGGCTCCAAGGATAGATCAGGAGGAGTCATACCGCCGCCCCCAAATCCACCATAACTGTCTGACTGATCTGTCTTACAATGCCCGCTGCTGCCCGCGTTGGTAGGACCTGCATACGTAGGAGGTGTCTTGAAAGTCCCACTGCTCCCCACCGGATAAGGAACAGGAGCACGCCCCGGACTACTGTAAATGTTCTTTCCACCCACGTTAATGGAAGCCTGAGTGTCTTCCCGGAGATTGAAAACTATTCGCGGTCCAGCTTTTGCTGATGGTCCACATGGGGTGCGAGGAAAACTTTGTTCGGGAAGGCTCGGAATGGAATGATCCGGGATTGATGCTTCCAGGAATTGAGTGTGGTGGCTGCATGCTGCAAAGCAATCGGTGTAATCAGAGAGGTCTTAAAAGAGAATGGAAGTTGTACGCATTGTGGAGCTTCGGGAATGGAAATGAGAGTTGGAGTTTGACTGGGATTTGGAGGTGATGTGAAGTTGACATAAGCTTACTGATTTTAGGTGGTAAAAAAGGATTTGGTCTCAGAATATTTGATGCAGAAAGCTCAACAATGTTAAATTTTAAATTAGTTCAAATCATATTAAAGACACGATACGAAAGGCACAAAATTACCAAAAAGAAATGAAGATACTAAAGAAACCAAAGACACGAAATATACTAAAGACAACACTCACGTTTACATGCGAACAAAACTGTTATTGAAGACAACCACAAATACTAAAGATACCAGAGATACCAAAAGTATCAAAGATACCAAAGATGATAGATTTGAATATCACTTTAAATTCTCAAATTTTCGAGATTCTCCGATTCCAAGATCTCAGATTCTCACAAGATTCTCAAACACTCGAAATTTCGGATGCTCAAATTCTGTTTCGCAGATTCTAATTTTTTTTTTCAAATTCCTGGATATTCTGAATCTGATTTCTCACGTTGTTTAAGTGTTTGAATCTGACAATCTGAAAGTCTGAGAATCTTAGCTTTGGACAATCTGAGATTCTGAGTATCTGGCTCGAAACTCCCAACTTGGAAATTGAGAATTTGCAAAACTGAGAACTTGTCAATTTGAAAATTTCTGCAGTGAAATTTGACAATATGAAAATCTCAGAGGCTATGATCTGAGAGTCTGAGTATTTGCGTATCTAAGAATCTCACAACCTAGAATCTGAGACTCTGGGAAACTCAGAATCCTAGATCCTGGAATCCGAGAAGAGAATCTCAAAGTACCTAAAGTTCTGAGAATGTAAAAATCCGAAAAGTCCGATACTTGAGTAAAACAAGAGCTAGAAGAAAGCTCAGAAGTATCCCAATAAAGCAAGAAAACGGTAAGATCATCAGAGAAAAAACAAGTCAAGATGAAATGGGGCTGAAAATGGAAGAAATCATGGAGAAGATGATAGGAAGATATAGAAGAACTGAAGGCAGAAATGAACCAACTGAAGAAGGCGATGGAAAGGATGGAGAGAAGAGAAGATCTTCCTAGAAGAGAAGATAGAACAGATAAAGACAAGAAAAGGAGGAAGAATGGAAAGAAACGGATGGTGCGACAAATAATGTAAATTAAAAATTTAAATATTGAGACGACGGCGCGTCGGCCCGGAAGCGGATGATGTCATGATGATCTCACCACGTATGGTAACGTAATTAATCTGGAATGGTCCACATGAGAACGTCTGGGAATAATTGCTGAGGCTACGTTACATTGGTGTCAGAAGTGGGATTTAAAGAAGCGGACGTAAAAAAAAGAAGAAAAATCGAACCAACCGGTACGTGACGCATGTCAAAGCAACCTTCTGGAAGAGTCACGAGAAGTAAAACCATGGAGGCTCTACAAGGACAAATGGCCGCTCTTCTAGAACAATTAGAAAAGAGACGACAAGAAGAAAAAGAAGAACAAGAAAATCGACGACAAGAGGAACAGAAGAGAATTTTCGAACAGCTCGACATTTTGCAAAACACCTTTAGAGAAGACGTGGAAGAGAAGGTCCGCGATATTCACAAAGTTGTGGAAAGGAAATTTCTGGAAATTCAAGAAGGTGTAAAAGAAGAAGTTCTGGAAATGAAAGAAGACGTAAAAGGGATAACAGAAGATTTGGAAAAGAAAGTCAAGGAAATGGAAACAAAGCTGAAAAGGATAACAACGGGGCAGTCGGTCGTGACAGAGCCGTCATCACAAAGGCTAAAACCTCCGACTTTTGATGGCCAGACCTCATGGTTTATGTGCAGGAGGCAATTCGAGGCAGCGGCCGAAATGAACAACTGGGGTGAAGAAGAGAAAGCCACCGCACTGGTGTTATCCTTGCGAGGACAAGCTCTTCAGCTGCTGCAAACCGTCCCGGAGAGGGAACAAAAGAACCACGTCGCCGTGGTCAACGCTCTCGAGCTGCGGTATAGAGACCTCCACTTGAACCAAGTGTACCAGTCGCAGCTGAAGTCACGAGTTCAGAGGAATGGCGAAAGCCTGCAGGAGTTTGCGGCGGACGTTGAGAGACTGGTACATCTGGCCTACCCAAGCGCCCCTAGCGAGTTCCACCACCAACTTGGAACAAGCGCGTTTATTGATGGGGTCCGCGACGGTGAGTTGCAGCAAATGTTGAGACTAGGTAGACATCAAAAATGTGCCGATGCCCTCGTGCACGCCCTGGAGTTCGAGGCGGCTAAAAACGCTTGTCGTCCGGCGGCTCAACGTCTGCGAGCAGTAACTATGGAGGAAGCCCCGAAAGACGGAAACGACCTGCTGCGAGAAATAAAGACGTTGCTTGAGGAAATGCGGCACGGAAGCATGACAGGCAGACCCAGATGCTTTAATTGTGGGAGAGTGGGTCGTCTGAGGAGGGACTGCCGTTCAAGGAGATCACCGGAGCAGACCCATAGAAATCCGGCCCTTCAAGCTCAAGGCAGTCGGAAAACTAAGTCCAGCTAGCGCTTTGGGGCGTGTGCTAGCTGGCCCCACAAAAGACCCTAGGGTCATCTCCGTCTCGCAGCTACGAAGAAGGAACGACAGTCTGTTGCTGGAGGGTCGAACCAACGGAGCGGGCTGTTCTATGACCGTCGACACCGGAGCGACAGTCTCGATCGGAAGACCAGACATCTTCAAACCGCTGGGAGATTTCCAATTGGCAGAGAGCGACCTGGTGTTAAAAACAGCAACGGGAGAAGCAGCAGGAGTATTCGGGGAAGTTGAGGCAAGGCTCGAGTTGGGGAGGTTCGAGTTCGTTCACAAGGTTATTGTAACTGATATAGTAGACGATTTCATCTTGGGTCTTGACATCATGAAGAAGTTCGGATTCGTGCTGGACATCAAGAATCGCATGCTGCTAGTTGGCAACGAAAAAATCTCCCTGCACTCTGCGATACCATCCGCCGACGAAGTGAAAGTGATAGTCTCCGAAACGGTCCGTGTACAGATCGTGCTGGCAGAGTTGGAAGAAGACCCTTGGGGATACCGGACTGGAATAATAGAACCGAACGTGACCACCAACCCGGACGTGCCACAAAAAACACAGATCATGGTAGCAAGAACACTCGTTGAGGCTAATGGACGAATTCCTATCCGTGTAGCGAATTTAGGCGAAAGTCGTGTTATACTACAGAAAGAGCAGACGATCGGACTATACCATCCTGTACTACGGGTCGTCCGTTGCGAAGAACAACCTGTTGAGTGTAACAGAAAATAGTCTCAGCGAACGAGTGTAGAGAAGCTCTTCCTAGAAGTCTGGAAACACCTTACGGACCATCAATTAGAGAAGGCCATGGCATTTATCCGCAAGGAGAATGACATCTTTGCTACAGAAGACATAAGCACCGGCAGAACCAACATGGTGCAGCACACAATCAACACAGGAGATGTTGCTCCGGTCCGACAACCGCCAAGAAGACTTCCGTTCGCAAAACACCAAGAGGTGGCTCAGATGGTGGACAAAATGAAAGCAGACGGAATAATTGAAGACTCCTCAAGCGTGTGGTCGTCACCAGTTGTATTGGTAACGAAGAAAGATGGCTCCACTCGCTTTTGCGTTGACTACAGACGGCTGAACGATGTAACTAAGAAGGACAGCTATCCGTTGCCACGTATCGTTGACACCCTAAGCATGTTGTCGGGATCGCAGTGGTTTTCAACCCTGGACTTGAAAAGCGGCTACTGGCAAGTTGAGATCCATCCCGATGACAAAGAGAAGACGGCGTTCTCGACTGGAAGCGGTCTCTACCAGTTTAACGTCATGCCATTTGGACTCTGCAACGCTCCAGCCACTTGCGAGAGGTTGATGGAACTGGTTCTGCTAGGGCTGACATGGAAAACCTGCTTGGTGTACCTCGATGACGTCATGGTAGTTGGAAGACCCCTCGAAGAACATTTGAAAAATTTGGAAGAGATCTTCAGCCGCCTGCGGAATGCCAACCTTCAGCTCAACCCCAAGAAATGTCGATTGTTCCAGACAGAAGTGAAGTTCTTGGGCCATGTGGTTTCGCCCAACGGAGTACAACCAGATCCGGACAAGATCGCGGCCGTCCGCGAGTGGCCACGACCAAGGGACAAGCACCAGCTGAGAAACTTCTTGGGCCCTGTACCTACTATCGCAGATTTGTCAAAGGGTTTGCTGACATTGCCAAGCCTCTGCACAGACTCACGGAAGACAAAACCCCATTTATCTGGAATAACGAGAGCGAAGCAGCGTTTAGAACTTTGAAGATCTCGCTGTGCACGGGTCCTATTCTGTCTTACCCGAGAGTAAAGGGGCGGTATGTCCTGGATACAGACGCCAGTAACAACGGTATCGGGGCAGTCCTTTCGCGGGTACAGGAAGGCGAAGAAAAAGTCATCGAATACTATAATAGCAAGGTGCTTTCTAAGCCGGAAAGAAACTACTGCGTTACGAGGAAGGAGTTATTGGCAATCGTAAATACTGTAACGTAATGAGCCGGGCGGGTTCGAGGATTTAAAGAAATTTTCTGGCGCACACCGTATTTACAAACTTTTATTAAAAGGACTACTAAGACGACTAACTTTTCACAATGTACAGACTTTCACAATATCACGCGCTGATCACTTGTTCACGATGCTTCCAAGACTGACTTGCTCCGTTGTTTGATCCCTCTTATACCGCTCCCTTCGTTCTCGATTTATTCTATTCCCGGAATCATGAGATCATGTTTCCGACGCAAAGAATTATTCTAGAATAATGAGATCAGTCTCTTGTACGAGCGTGGTATAGCATGAGATCACCGCCACAGAGTCTTCTAGAGCATCCCATGTGAACAGTTATTCCCAGACGTTCTCATGTGGACTATTCGAGATTAATTACGTTACCATACGTGGTGAGATCATCATGACATCATCCGCTTCCGGGCCGTCGCGCCGTCGTCTCAATACAGTAGGACAGTACCTGTACGGTCAACATCCGAACGGATCATGCTGCGTTGAGGTGGCTGTTAAGCCTTATGGATCCAGAAGGACAGACAGCCAGATGGTTGGAGAGGCTGCAGCAGTATGATTTTGAAATCGAACACCGACCAGGCAGATTACACCAGAATGCGGACGCACTTTCTAGGAGGCCGTGCCGGAGTGACTGCAAACATTGCAGTCGGAGAGAGGCATCCAAAGAATTCGAGGGCGTGAAGAGATTGGTTCTGCAACCTCAAGATGGGTGGACAACGGCGGAGATGAGGGCAGAACAACTTGGAGATAGCGAGATTAGTGCAATTTTGAAAAGCAGAGAGAACGGAAATCAGAGACCACAATGGCAAGACATTTCGGACAAGAGTCCTGCTCTCAAAGCACTATGGGCCCAATGGGATTCACTGAAAGTGGAAAATGGCCTGCTGAAGCGAGCATGGGAGAGTGCAGACGGAAAGTCGGTGACGATGCAACTGGTTTTGCCCAAGTGTCGCGTGAAGGAGGTCTTGCAAGAAATCCACGGTGGAGTGTCCGGCGCACATCTGGGCGTGAATAAGACCATGGGTAAAGTCCGTGAACGCTTCTATTGGGTGAACGTTCGAAACGATGTCGAGAGCTGGTGTCAAAAATGTGACACTTGTGCGGCGAGCAACGGTCCACACACGCGTAGTCGAGGAGCCATGAAGCAGTACAACGTTGGAGCACCATTCGAGAGAATAGCCTTCGACGTCGCAGGTCCGTTTCCTACCACTGATTCGGGGAACAAGTACATCATGGTGGTCATCGACTACTTTAGCAAGTGGCGGGAAGCCTATGCCCTACCCAATCAAGAAGCTGTGACGGTTGCCAGGGCGTTGGTAGAAAATTGGATTTGCCGCTACGGACTTCCACTGGAAATGCACTCGGACCAGGGGCGGAACTTTGAATCTGGAGTGTTCCAGGGCGTCTGCGAACTATTGGGCGTGCGGAAGACAAGGACGACACCCCTGCATCCTCAGTCAGATGGAATGGTCGAGCGTTTCAACAAGACCATGGAGCAGCACTTGTCCAAGGTGGTCGATCAACATCAGCGGGACTGGGATCGGCGTCTACCTTTGTTTTTGCTGGCGTACAGAGCGGCAATTCACGAGACGACCCACCAGACACCGGCGAAGATCCTGTTTGGACGGGAAATGCGTCTACCATGCGATCTGGCTTTCGGATCACCGGGACAAGAGCGGAAGGACGTGGGAAACTACGTAGATGAATTACAGGAAGCCATGTCCAGTATACATGAACTAACGCGCAGTCACATTCGCGTGGCGAGCGACCGGATGAAAACGCGTTACGATCTGAGGGTGAATTGGGCGGGATTCAGTGATGGAGACTTGGTATGGTTGTTCAACCCTCGGCGAAAGAAAGGTCGCTGCCCAAAGTTACAACCCAGTTGGGAAGGCCCGTACACGGTTGTAAAGAGGATCAACGACGTAGTGTACCGGATTCAACGCAATCCCCGAGCCAAGATGAAGGTGGTTCACCTGGATCGTTTGGCACCCTGCTCCGGGAGAAATCAACAGGATTGAAGTAGATTGTTCGGGACGAACAATCTTTAAAAGGGGGGCAGTGAGATGACGGCGCGACGGTCCGGAAAGCGGATGATGTCATGATGATCTCACCACGTATGGTAACGTAATTAATCTGGAATAGTCCACATGAGAACGTCTGGGAATAATTGTTCACATGGGATGCTCTCATGAGTCTAGAAGACTCTGTGGTGGTGATCTCATGCTATACCACGCTCGTACAACAGACTGACCTCATTCTTCTGGAATAATCCTTTGCGTCGGAAACATGATCTCATGAATAGAAGAAATCGAGAACGAAGGGAACGGTATAAGAAGGGATCAAACAACGGAGCAAGTCAGTCGATTGATAGCATCGTGAACAAGTGATCAGCGCGTGATATTGTGAAAGTCTGTACATAGTGAAAAGTTAATCTTAGTAGTCTTTTTAATAAAAGTTTGTAATTACGGTGTGCACCAGAATATTTCTTTAAACCCTCGAACCCGCCCGTCTCAGGCTACGTTACAATAGCAAAAAACAATAACAAGATGAAATGGGGCTGAAAATGGAAGAAATCATGGAGAAAATGATAGGAAGATATGGAAGAACTGAAGAAGGCGGATGAAAGGATGAAAGGATGGAGAGAAGAGAAAATCTTCCTAGAAAAGATGTCTACAGAAAAAAAAGAAGTAGACGTAGGAGGAAGAATGGGGAGACACGGATGGTGCGGAAAATAATGTAAAGATATGGAAAGACTAGCCAGAAAGCAATTAAGGAAATGGAGAAATGGGAAGGGATGTAGAGAAGAGAAACTGTACTTCTTCCAAGAAATATTTTTAGTCCAATTCTGTCGCAATCCCAGACCTACGAATTCTTTTTTCAATCGGGTGGGTAATAAAACTCGCTGGAATAAATCACATTTTTCCTTTGACTTTATTAATCTACAATAATTTTATAACATTGCCTATCAACAATTCTATGAAATAAAATGTTTTTAGGACATCAAGTGGTAACATTTCTTTAATAGTACGTTATAATAGCTATTATTATAAAACTATATACATCACTAACGTTCTCACTGTCGGCAGCATATATATTTTGACGCTTACCACAATATTCTAAAGAGACGAAAACATTTATCATAAAAATAGCTTCAGTAAGTAACATCGCATGTTGTAATATGTAACTTGAATTGAGTATTCCATAATTGAGACCCGGGTCGGGTTCTATATACATCACTGATACTCTATCGGTTAATGAGGCCATCTGATTTTTAAACATTTTTGTCAAGCAGTAACAGTCAACCTACGTTTATTTTAACAACGAATACGTATATAGGCCAGAAATTTGCGTCAACATGGCCCGATGGGTACATTTACTTGGAAAAATTTTGCCCACGGCGGTCCGAAATCCACGACGACGCGGCAGGTTCCGGCGGAGAGTGTCGATCCGACTGAACACCCCCGGTGTGCTTCCCCGCAACTGATGGCGAGTCAACGACTGCGGCGCGACGACTAGTCTACGATACACGCAACTATAAGCTACTACAACGACACGACATCAAGAGAGTATGTGCTTAGTACGAAGGTGACAATAACATCGATTTTTATGTGGATATTCGCAAGTCGACAACTGCACCGTTAATCAACTCCATCCGATTTTTCTTTTTTGTGTCTCAACATCTAGATTAATACAAAGATACGACAATGCAATGTGTATATCGAAAGTGTTTGAACAGACACTCCCAGTCGTTGACTCCGTTAGGGAACTGCGGAACGCGAAGATGTCAACATCAGATAATGACTAAGGGCTCAAGAAAGTCTATTTCTGATGCCGACAGTGTTATCGTTCCGTGACACCCCTCCCCGAAAAATGCTGTTTGCGACCCCCGACGCCTCCCGCCGGAACCGCCCGCTTCGTCCGACGTCCCCTAAACTTCAGTAGGTAGATAATCAAAAAGAAGAAAAAAATTGTGAGCAAACGTCACTTATAATTTCTTGACAGTAGCGGTAGCTTTCTTGCGGCATCGAAGACAGTTATAGGTAGCCTAGAGTAGCGTATGTCTTGACGAAGGGCGTGTCCACTTTACACGTCTCCCTGCGGACCAAAACATCATTTTTATTTCGACGGTCGCTGGTTTCGAGTGCCTACCCCTATTCTACTCAAGGTATGTGCGTTGTGCTGATGCAGTGATAGAACAGGTCTTGGCTTCTAGGGGGTTGCTGGAAAAACGATTCTCGTGGGCGTCATAAGGGAAACACTATATGGGGGTCGGCGGCCGTTTCGTACGCAAATGGCAACGATTTGTAAACGTTAAAGCGAGTGGATAATTTGGCTCTTTTCCTCCTTTACCTCGAGGGCGAAATCGGCCGTTGTGTTTACAAGACTTAAATTAATTATTCAGTCGTGCTTAAACCTGGAAGGCAATTTGTGTCTGTCGCGGCTAGAACAGGGACGAATGTTGGTGGACTTAATTTTATTATTGACTAGTTGTTGTAAGTCAGAAAAAGCACTTCTAGAACCACCCTCCCGTTTTATTTGTTGCAGAATTTAAAGGAGAATCTAGATACTGTACTACTGTCAGTTTTCAAGTAAATCGCCAACAATTTTTACTCGGTCAGTAGCAGTGTAACGAAGTTACTGAATTTGCCAATGTGCCCCGGGCGACAAATAACCTGAAATAAAATATTTCCCGGCATCCTATCGGGACCGCTCTTGTTTTCAACCACTGAATAAAATATCGTCCATATGTTAGTCCATAGGTTGAGCGCTCCACGCTTCACCGCTAACACGCCGGAATAAATACGTATCGGTACCGTACTTGCATCCCTATGACCAGTAAAATAGCGCCCTCCCGGGGCTTTCTACGCCGCCCGGAACTGACGCCGTTTAGTCCAAAAGAGACCTTGAGCTCTCCACTTCATGCATGGGACCAACGTCGGTGCCAAATAATTGTAAATCGTGTAAATAATAAAAGAGTGTAACACCGTGCTCCGGTGTAGCTACCCGCGGTCCCGTGGAACATACCACGTAAAAAACCTTATTTAAGAATTTAAGCGTAGAAATTATGAGTTCAGAAAATTCGAATTGTTTAATCCCCGATTTGGAAATGTCGATCCGTTAAAAATTTGAATTTCTAAATTTGTAAATTTTTATTCGTTTAAATTTTCAATGTAGTCGTTGACATTTGAAATTCTCAAATTGTAAATAGTGTTATCAAAAACTCCCTAATTTTGGGTGATTGAACTCGTGAGTTCCCGAATTCCCAAATTTTTGGTCTATAAAATTTTGAATTTCCGAATTCCGAATTTACGAATTTTCAATCGTAGAAATTCCGAATTTGGAAAATTCGAATTGTTTAAATCTCCGATTTAGAAATTTTGAATTCATAAATTCTCAAAATTTTAAAATATGAAATCTTGAACTCCTGAATTTGCTGTTCTTATTCGTCGAAATTCTCGATTCTTGAATATCGAAATGCAAATCGAAGAAATCTTAGATTTTCAAACGTTAAAACGTAAAAATTGTCAATTTGGAAATTTTGAATTCCGAATGTAAAACTTTTGAACCGTCGAAAAGTTGAATGAATTGCTGAATTTGAAAGTCTTGAATTCCTGAATTTGAAAATTTGGATCGATGATATGTTAAATTTCTAAATTTGGGAAATTGGGAATTTTGAGTTGTAGAAACCATTAGTTTAAAGATTTTGAATTCATAAACTTGGAGAATTTAATTTTAATTGTTGTAGTGGAAAATTTTATCCGTTGAAATATTGAATTTCTGAATTCTCAAACTTTGATATTATGAAATCTTTAATTCCTGAATCCCGAAATATGTATTGAAATTTGCAATTGTGGAAATCCCGAATTTGGAAATTTTGAACCATTTAAATTTGGCCTTCCAAATTTTGAAATTTCAATTCAAGTTGTTGCGAGTTTCTGAATCTGGAATTATTCATTTAAATTTTCAATGTATTCGTTGAAATTTTGAAACTCTCAAATTGTAAATAGTGTTATCAAAAACTCGCTAATTTTGGGTGATTGAACTCGTGAGTTCCTGAATTCCCAAATTTTTGGTCTATAAAATTTTGAATTTCCGAATTCCGAATTTACGAATTTTCAATCGTAGAAATTCCGAATTTGGAAAATTCGAATTGTTTAAATCTCCGATTTAGAAATTTTGAATTCATAAATTCTCAAAATTTGAAAATATGAAATCTTGAACTCCTGAATTTGCATGTTCTTATTCGTCGAAATTCTCGATTCTTGAATATCGAAATGCAAATCGAAGAAATCTTAGATTTTCAAACGTTAAAACGTAAAAATTGTCAATTTGGAAATTTTGAATTCCTGAATTGGCAGTTTTTTTTATTCGATCAAAATTTCAGTTCCTAAATTTTAACACTTACATCGATGAAATCTCGCATGTTCTAGATTTGAAAAATTTGAATTCCGAATGTAAAACTTTTGAACCGTCGAAAAGTTGATTGAATTGGTGAATTTGATAGTCTTGAATTCCTGAATTTAAAAATTTGGATCGATGATTTGTTAAATTTCTAAATTTGGGAAATTGCGAATTTTGAGTTGTAGAATGCATTAGTTTAAAGATTTTGGATTCATAAACTCGGAGAACTTAATTTTAATTGTTGTGGTGGAAAATTTGGTTCGTTGAAATATTGAATTTCTGAATTCTCCAACTTTGATATTATGAAATCTTTAATTCCTGAATCCCGAAATATGTATTGAAATTTGCAATTGTGAAAATCCCGAATTTGGAAATTTTGAACCATTTAAATTTGGCCTTCCAAATTTTGAAATTTGAATTCAAGTTGTTGCGAGTTTCTGCATCTGGAATTATTCGTTGAAATTTTGAAATTCTTAAATTGTAATTGTGATATCAAAAACTCGCTAATTTTGAGTGATTCAACTCTTGAATTCCCGAATTCCGAATTTACGAATTTTGAATCGTAGAAATTCTGAATTTGGAAAATTCTAATTCTTTAAATCTCTGATTTAGAAATTTTAAATTCCTGAATAATCAAAATTGGAAAATATGAAATCTTGAACTCCAGAATTTGCATATTCTTATTCGTCGAAATTCTCGATTCTTGAATGTCGAAATGCAAATCGAAGAAATTTTCAAATGTTAAAACGTAAAATTTCCCAATTTGGAAATTTTGAATTCATGTATTAGCAAATTTTTATTCGTCAAAAATTTCAGTTCCGAAATTCCTCTACCACTTTTGGTTTCCAATTCAATTGAAGTCTAGAGCAACCAATTGACCCCATTTTTACCCCCTTAGAAATAGAATTTTCAGAAATCGTTAAAATTAATATCGTTTTTGGCGCTCTCCTGGGATTCTAAGAATATTGTGCGTCCTACAGATCGTCCTACTTTTATGACTTGCTATTTTCAGAATTCTTTGGATCAGAACTACTCTGAATGCTCCATGTATCCTTTGAATCGACTGGATCTCTTAAATACTGTTCTTCTGTATTTTTTATTGATTCTCTGGATCGTCTATCATTTTAACCACATGCTGTATCTTATCTAAATGCTTGATCTAGATGTTGCCGATTTGGTGTACGAAACGGTCACCACCCCCGCAGAGGCAGGTGTTTGCCTTACTCACGAAAACCGTGCCGCGGCCTCTGCTCTAAACTTACTCGTCTTCCCAAGGACAGACGTCGTTACTCTTGGCTTCCGTGTCGGTCTCGACCTCGGTGATGGGCTCAGAGGGAGGGAATTCGCTGGCGGGCGACTCGCTGTCCGGCTCGGCGAGCGGCGCCAGAGGCTCCTGGCTGCAGGTGGCTTCCGGCCGCCGCTCCTCCTGGTCGACCGGCAGGTCGTCGGCCACCGAACTGACACTGATAATGGGGGCATTCGCTCCTGTCACTGAACAAGCCTTAGCTAGACCGTGGTTCTTCACAACAGTTTTATTAGTACTAGTGCATTCTTCGGATTTATTGTCAGCGTCACTAGGAATAACGAACACCGACGACGACGTGCTGGTGGCCGCGGAGCTGTTGTCCTCGAACGAGGACACCTTCCGCTTGGAGACGTCTCCGGCGGAGTGGGTGATTGGCACGGAAACGGACGCCCTTCGGGGAGTCTCTATGGTGGAGGTGGACAGCTTCCTGCCGCCGTCGACGGTGTGCTGCTGCGTCAGGGTGCAGACCCTCTGCACCCTCTCCGCGGCCTCGGCCACCGCGACGCTCACGTCCGACGAGGAGCTGCCGGAGTCCAGCTGGGTGGAGTTCTTCCGGGAGCGCGGTTCCGCGCCGCTCTCCCAAGGACACACCTCTTCGGACGTCGAAGCTCCGGCCACGATCGCGATACTCGGCTTCTTCACTCTGCGCGAAAACAACAGTTAGAGACGGCGCGCAGCTGGGACAAAAGTGAAGAAATGTACAAGACGAAGATCGGATCTCACGTGAATGCCACCTCAAGATACTGGTGCAACACTTATGTCTTTAACTGGTGAGGTTCGGTTGTCACAACATCGAGAGGCCGAGCATGCAACATCGATTGCACGCACTCAACATACTTTGGTCTTTTATCCTAGAATTACCACTTGAGATGCAACTATAAGATCTCCTCTTAGACACTATCCACAGGAATCAGCGGCGCTCTGCCGCTACCAGTCTCAAACAGTTATTTGATTAGTCTAGGCCGGACTCGTGCAATTGCACCTTTTTTAGAAGACATTTATCGGAATCTCCTGTAATATAAAAAATCGTGTTAGTCTCGTCTCGCTTTGGGGGTCATTCCAACAGAATGGTTGCACAAAAAAGACATGAAAGATCCAATTCTATATTTTGTATTTTTATTAATAACAGTTTTGTGTCATTTTTTAAACCAAACTTTCTGTTATACATTCATTTTGTAGAGCTACTTACCTGGTAATACGGACTTACTGTTTCCGTCAACAGTCAGTAAAAACAAAAAAAAAACATGATCGTGCAAAAACGGTATACGATTCTTGTTCAGTGTCAACACAAGTCGTGCTGTAAACTGCACTTACTGAACATGTATCGTAATGGACATTAATACAATTTTCACAGATCAATCCAAGGAAGCATGACAACACCATACAACGCGCTATAACTTGAAAACTGTTGGTCAGAGAAAGAATATATTGGACTAGCGGTTCCCAAAATGGTTTTATATTGCTGCTTATGCATTTCCACTCATTGGCTGTATTATTGTTATTTACATTTTGGTATTGCGTAGAATTGTCAACTTCATCGTCATATAACTCCATAATGGAGGCAGGTAAGTTCTAAATGGCATAAACAGTTCTTGGAAGAAATCTCTTTGGGCTTTAAAAATCATGATAAAGTCATATGGTTTGGAAGAGCTCTCTTCTATGTATGTTTGAGATTGTGACATTTTTGGACTAAATAAGTTCTTAAATATACAAAAATGACATCAAATCACCAAGAACATTTGTTGGGAAAATATAGTTTTTTGAGTTTTGTTGAGCTGTATTATTTCTTTTGGACACCCTTAGACTTAAAAAATTGTAAAAAATGCATTTGTCTTCCTACAGCTATGCAATTTTGGACACTGATTAAAATATAATGACTGAATGGGACACCTTAAACCAAGTCCAAATATTGAGGTTGGTTTTTGAGTAATGATTTTTCAAATTCAAAACATGTAATTTTTGAAATGCCATCTTTTGAAAGAGTGCTCCTACGTCTGAGCTTGCTACAGATTTGGACTAAAGAAGTTCTAAACTATATAGAAATGGTATAAAATCATTAAAAACAGTACTTTGGAGAAATACAGTTTTTTTGAGTTTTGTTGAGCTTTATCTCTTTTGGACTCTCCTAGTCTCAAAAAATCGTAAAAAATACATCTGTCCTTCTACGGCTTTGCCATTTGGAATAGAGATGAACACATGATGGCTGAATGGGACACCGTAAGCCAAGTCCAAATATTGAGGTTGGGTTTTGAGTAATGAAGTCTCAAATCCAAAGGATTTGATTTTTGAAATCGAAATGCCAAATTTTGAAAGAGAGTTCTTACGTCTGAGATTGCGACATATTTGGACTAAAGTTGTCCAAAAATTTACATAAATGACACAAAATCACAAAAAAACTGTTCTTGATGGTACTTTAATGTTGTACTTATAATGAACTTTATCTTTCTTGGACACCCCTAGACTTAAAAAATTGTAAAAAACAGATCTGTCCTTCTACAGCTTTGCAATTTGGAACACAGATTAAGACATGATGGAGGAAGGGGACACCGTAAACCAAGTCCAAATATTGTCGTTGGTTTTTGAGTAATGAGCTTTCAAATCCAAAAAGATTTGATTTTTGAAATCGAAGTGCCAATTTTTGGAAGAGAACTCGTACGTCTGAGATTGGGACAGATTTGGACTAAAAAAGTTCTAAAATTTACAGAAATGATATAAAATCACTAAAAGCAGTTCTTGAGTGTACTTTAGTGTTTTAGTTTTATTGAACTGTATCTTTCTTGGACACTCCTAGACTTAAAAAATCGTAAAAAATACATTTGTCCTTCTACGGTCTTGCGATTTGGAACAGAGATGAACACATGATGGCTGAATGGGACACCGTAAGCCAAGTCCAAATATTGAGGTTGGGTTTTGAGTAATGAAGTCTCAAATCCAAAGGATTTGATTTTTGAAATCGAAATGCCAAATTGTGAAAGAGAGTTCTTACGTCTGAGATTGCGACATATTTGGACTAAAGATGTCCTAAAATTGACATAAATGACACAAAATCACAAAAAAAACTGTTCTTGATGGTACTTTAATGTTGTACTTATAATGAACTTTATCTTTCTTGGACACCCCTAGACTTAAAAAATTGTAAAAAATAGATCTGTCCTTCTACAGCTTTGCAATTTGGAACACAGATTAAGACATGATGGCGGAAGGGGACACCGTACATCAAGTCCAGATATTGTCGTTGGTTTTTGAGTAATGAGCTTTCAAATCCAAAAAGATTTGATTTTTGAAATCGAAGTGCCAATTTTTGAAAGCGAACTCGTACGTCTGAGATTGGGACAGATTTGGACTAAAAAAGTTCTAAAATTTACAGAAATGATATAAAATCACTAAACGCAGTTCTTGAGTGTACTTTAGTGTTTTAGTTTTATTGAACTGTATCTTTCTTGGACACTCCTAGACTTAAAAAATCGTAAAAAATACATCTGTTCTTCTACGGCTTTGCCATTTGGAACAGAGATGAACACATGATGGCTGAATGGGACACCGTAAGCCAAGTCCAAATATTGAGGTTGGGTTTTGAGTAATGAAGTCTCAAATCCAAAGGATTTGATTTTTGAAATCGAAATGCCAAATTTTGAAAGAGAGTTCTTACGTCTGAGATTGCGACATATTTGGACTAAAGATGTCCAAAAATTTACATAAATGACACAAAATCACAAAAAAACTGTTCTTGATGGTACTTTAATGTTGTACTTATAATGAACTTTATCTTTCTTGGACACCCCTAGACTTAAAAAATTGTAAAAAATAGATCTGTCCTTCTACAGCTTTGCAATTTGGAACACAGATTAAGACATGATGGAGGAAGGGGACACCGTAAACCAAGTCCAAATATTGTCGTTGGTTTTTGAGTAATGAGCTTTCAAATCCAAAAAGATTTGATTTTTGATTTGGAATTGCCAATTTTTGAAAGAGAGCTCGTACGTCTGAGATTGGGACAGATTTGGACTAAAAGAGTTCAAAAATTTACAGAAATGATATAAAATCACTAAAAGCAGTTCTTGAGGGTACTTTAGTGTTTTAGTTTTATTGAACTGTATCTTTCTTGGACACTCCTAGACTTAATAAATCGTAAAAAATACATCTGTCCTTCTACGGCTTTGCCATTTGGAGCAGAGATGAACACATGATGGCTGAATGGGACACCGTAAGCCAAGTCCAAATATTGAGGTTGGGTTTTGAGTAATGAAGTCTCAAATCCAAAGGATTTGATTTTTGAAATCGAAATGCCAAATTTTGAAAGAGAGTTCTTACGTCTGAGATTGCGACATATTTGGACTAAAGATGTCCAAAAATTTACATAAATGACACAAAATCACAAAAAAACTGTTCTTGATGGTACTTTAATGTTGTACTTATAATGAACTTTATCTTTCTTGGACACCCCTAGACTTAAAAAATTGTAAAAAATAGATCTGTCCTTCTACAGCTTTGCAATTTGGAACACAGATTAAGACATGATGGAGGAAGGGGACACCGTAAACCAAGTCCAAATATTGTCGTTGGTTTTTGAGTAATGAGCTTTCAAATCCAAAAAGATTTGATTTTTGATTTGGAATTGCCAATTTTTGAAAGAGAGCTCGTACGTCTGAGATTGGGACAGATTTGGACTAAAAGAGTTCAAAAATTTACAGAAATGATATAAAATCACTAAAAGCAGTTCTTGAGGGTACTTTAGTGTTTTAGTTTTATTGAACTGTATCTTTCTTGGACACTCCTAGACTTAATAAATCGTAAAAAATACATCTGTCCTTCTACGGCTTTGCCATTTGGAGCAGAGATGAACACATGATGGCTGAATGGGACACCGTAAGCCAAGTCCAAATATTGAGGTTGGGTTTTGAGTAATGAAGTCTCAAATCCAAAGGATTTGATTTTTGAAATCGAAATGCCAAATTGTGAAAGAGAGTTCTTACGTCTGAGATTGCGACATATTTGGACTAAAGATGTCCTAAAATTTACATAAATGACACAAAATCACAAAGAAACTGTTCTTGATGGTACTTTAATGTTGTACTTATAATGAACTTTATCTTTCTTGGACACCCCTAGACTTAAAAAATTGTAAAAAATAGATCTGTCCTTCTACAGCTTTGCAATTTGGAACACAGATTGAGACATGATGGAGGAAGGGGACACCGTAAACCAAGTCCAAATATTGTCGTTGGTTTTTGAGTAATGAGCTTTCAAATCCAAAACGATTTGATTTTTGAAATCGAAGTGCCAATTTTTGGAAGAGAACTCGTACGTCTGAGATTGGGACAGATTTGGACTAAAAAAGTTCTAAAATTTACAGAAATGATATAAAATCACTAAAAGCAGTTCTTGAGTGTACTTTAGTGTTTTAGTCTTATTGAACTGTATCTTTCTTGGACACTCCTAGACTTAAAAAATCGTAAAAAATACATTTGTCCTTCTACGGCTTTGCGATTTGGAACAGAGATGAACACATGATGGCTGAATGGGACACCGTAAGCCAAATCCAAATATTGAGGTTGGGTTTTGAGTAATGAAGTCTCAAATCCAAAGCCTTTGATTTTTGCAATCGAAATGCCAAATTTTGAAAGAGAGTTCTTACGTCTGAGATTGCGACATATTTGGACTAAAAATGTCCTAAAATTTACATAAATGACACAAAATCACAAAAAACTGTTCTTGATGGTACTTTAATGTTGTACTTATAATGAACTTTATCTTTCTTGGACACCCCTAGACTTAAAAAATTGTAAAAAATAGATCTGTCCTTCTACAGCTTTGCAATTTGGAACACAGATTAAGACATGATGGCGGAAGGGGACACCGTACATCAAGTCCAAATATTGTCGTTGGTTTTTGAGTAATGAGCTTTCAAATCCAAAGAGATTTGATTTTTGAAATCGAAATGCCAATTTTTCAAAAAGAACTCGTACGTCTGAGATTGGGACAGATTTGGACTAAAAAAGTTCTAAAATTTACAGAAATGATATAAAATCACTAAAAGCAGTTCTTGAGTGTACTTTAGTGTTTTAGTTTTATTGAACTGTATCTTTCTTGGACACTCCTAGACTTAAAAAATCGTAAAAAATACATGTGTCCTTCTACGGTCTTGCGATTTGGAACAGAGATGAACACATGATGGCTGAATGGGACACCGTAAGCCAAGTCCAAATATTGAGGTTGGGTTTTGAGTAATGAAGTCTCAAATCCAAAGGATTTGATTTTTGAAATCGAAATGCCAAATTGTGAAAGAGAGTTCTTACGTCTGAGATTGCGACATATTTGGACTAAAGATGTCCTAAAATTGACATAAATGACACAAAATCACAAAAAAACTGTTCTTGATGGTACTTTAATGTTGTACTTATAATGAACTTTATCTTTCTTGGACACCCCTAGACTTAAAAAATTGTAAAAAATAGATCTGTCCTTCTACAGCTTTGCAATTTGGAACACAGATTAAGACATGATGGCGGAAGGGGACACCGTACATCAAGTCCAGATATTGTCGTTGGTTTTTGAGTAATGAGCTTTCAAATCCAAAAAGATTTGATTTTTGAAATCGAAGTGCCAATTTTTGAAAGCGAACTCGTACGTCTGAGATTGGGACAGATTTGGACTAAAAAAGTTCTAAAATTTACAGAAATGATATAAAATCACTAAACGCAGTTCTTGAGTGTACTTTAGTGTTTTAGTTTTATTGAACTGTATCTTTCTTGGACACTCCTAGACTTAAAAAATCGTAAAAAATACATCTGTTCTTCTACGGCTTTGCCATTTGGAACAGAGATGAACACATGATGGCTGAATGGGACACCGTAAGCCAAGTCCAAATATTGAGGTTGGGTTTTGAGTAATGAAGTCTCAAATCCAAAGGATTTGATTTTTGAAATCGAAATGCCAAATTTTGAAAGAGAGTTCTTACGTCTGAGATTGCGACATATTTGGACTAAAGATGTCCTAAAATTTACATAAATGACACAAAATCACAAAAAAACTGTTCTTGATGGTACTTTAATGTTGTACTTATAATGAACTTTATCTTTCTTGGACACCCCTAGACTTAAAAAATTGTAAAAAATAGATCTGTCCTTCTACAGCTTTGCAATTTGGAACACAGATTGAGACATGATGGAGGAAGGGGACACCGTAAACCAAGTCCAAATATTGTCGTTGGTTTTTGAGTAATGAGCTTTCAAATCCAAAACGATTTGATTTTTGAAATCGAAGTGCCAATTTTTGGAAGAGAACTCGTACGTCTGAGATTGGGACAGATTTGGACTAAAAAAGTTCTAAAATTTACAGAAATGATATAAAATCACTAAAAGCAGTTCTTGAGTGTACTTTAGTGTTTTAGTTTTATTGAACTGTATCTTTCTTGGACACTCCTAGACTTAAAAAATCGTAAAAAATACATTTGTCCTTCTACGGCTTTGCGATTTGGAACAGAGATGAACACATGATGGCTGAATGGGACACCGTAAGCCAAATCCAAATATTGAGGTTGGGTTTTGAGTAATGAAGTCTCAAATCCAAAGCCTTTGATTTTTGCAATCGAAATGCCAAATTTTGAAAGAGAGTTCTTACGTCTGAGATTGCGACATATTTGGACTAAAAATGTCCTAAAATTTACATAAATGACACAAAATCACAAAAAACTGTTCTTGATGGTACTTTAATGTTGTACTTATAATGAACTTTATCTTTCTTGGACACCCCTAGACTTAAAAAATTGTAAAAAATAGATCTGTCCTTCTACAGCTTTGCAATTTGGAACACAGATTAAGACATGATGGCGGAAGGGGACACCGTACATCAAGTCCAAATATTGTCGTTGGTTTTTGAGTAATGAGCTTTCAAATCCAAAGAGATTTGATTTTTGAAATCGAAATGCCAATTTTTCAAAAAGAACTCGTACGTCTGAGATTGGGACAGATTTGGACTAAAAAAGTTCTAAAATTTACAGAAATGATATAAAATCACTAAAAGCAGTTCTTGAGTGTACTTTAGTGTTTTAGTTTTATTGAACTGTATCTTTCTTGGACACTCCTAGACTTAAAAAATCGTAAAAAATACATGTGTCCTTCTACGGTCTTGCGATTTGGAACAGAGATGAACACATGATGGCTGAATGGGACACCGTAAGCCAAGTCCAAATATTGAGGTTGGGTTTTGAGTAATGAAGTCTCAAATCCAAAGGATTTGATTTTTGAAATCGAAATGCCAAATTGTGAAAGAGAGTTCTTACGTCTGAGATTGCGACATATTTGGACTAAAGATGTCCTAAAATTGACATAAATGACACAAAATCACAAAAAAACTGTTCTTGATGGTACTTTAATGTTGTACTTATAATGAACTTTATCTTTCTTGGACACCCCTAGACTTAAAAAATTGTAAAAAATAGATCTGTCCTTCTACAGCTTTGCAATTTGGAACACAGATTAAGACATGATGGCGGAAGGGGACACCGTACATCAAGTCCAGATATTGTCGTTGGTTTTTGAGTAATGAGCTTTCAAATCCAAAAAGATTTGATTTTTGAAATCGAAGTGCCAATTTTTGAAAGCGAACTCGTACGTCTGAGATTGGGACAGATTTGGACTAAAAAAGTTCTAAAATTTACAGAAATGATATAAAATCACTAAACGCAGTTCTTGAGTGTACTTTAGTGTTTTAGTTTTATTGAACTGTATCTTTCTTGGACACTCCTAGACTTAAAAAATCGTAAAAAATACATCTGTTCTTCTACGGCTTTGCCATTTGGAACAGAGATGAACACATGATGGCTGAATGGGACACCGTAAGCCAAGTCCAAATATTGAGGTTGGGTTTTGAGTAATGAAGTCTCAAATCCAAAGGATTTGATTTTTGAAATCGAAATGCCAAATTTTGAAAGAGAGTTCTTACGTCTGAGATTGCGACATATTTGGACTAAAGATGTCCAAAAATTTACATAAATGACACAAAATCACAAAAAAACTGTTCTTGATGGTACTTTAATGTTGTACTTATAATGAACTTTATCTTTCTTGGACACCCCTAGACTTAAAAAATTGTAAAAAATAGATCTGTCCTTCTACAGCTTTGCAATTTGGAACACAGATTAAGACATGATGGAGGAAGGGGACACCGTAAACCAAGTCCAAATATTGTCGTTGGTTTTTGAGTAATGAGCTTTCAAATCCAAAAAGATTTGATTTTTGATTTGGAATTGCCAATTTTTGAAAGAGAGCTCGTACGTCTGAGATTGGGACAGATTTGGACTAAAAGAGTTCAAAAATTTACAGAAATGATATAAAATCACTAAAAGCAGTTCTTGAGGGTACTTTAGTGTTTTAGTTTTATTGAACTGTATCTTTCTTGGACACTCCTAGACTTAATAAATCGTAAAAAATACATCTGTCCTTCTACGGCTTTGCCATTTGGAGCAGAGATGAACACATGATGGCTGAATGGGACACCGTAAGCCAAGTCCAAATATTGAGGTTGGGTTTTGAGTAATGAAGTCTCAAATCCAAAGGATTTGATTTTTGAAATCGAAATGCCAAATTGTGAAAGAGAGTTCTTACGTCTGAGATTGCGACATATTTGGACTAAAGATGTCCTAAAATTGACATAAATGACACAAAATCACAAAAAAACTGTTCTTGATGGTACTTTAATGTTGTACTTATAATGAACTTTATCTTTCTTGGACACCCCTAGACTTAAAAAATTGTAAAAAATAGATCTGTCCTTCTACAGCTTTGCAATTTGGAACACAGATTAAGACATGATGGCGGAAGGGGACACCGTACATCAAGTCCAGATATTGTCGTTGGTTTTTGAGTAATGAGCTTTCAAATCCAAAAAGATTTGATTTTTGAAATCGAAGTGCCAATTTTTGAAAGCGAACTCGTACGTCTGAGATTGGGACAGATTTGGACTAAAAAAGTTCTAAAATTTACAGAAATGATATAAAATCACTAAACGCAGTTCTTGAGTGTACTTTAGTGTTTTAGTTTTATTGAACTGTATCTTTCTTGGACACTCCTAGACTTAAAAAATCGTAAAAAATACATCTGTTCTTCTACGGCTTTGCCATTTGGAACAGAGATGAACACATGATGGCTGAATGGGACACCGTAAGCCAAGTCCAAATATTGAGGTTGGGTTTTGAGTAATGAAGTCTCAAATCCAAAGGATTTGATTTTTGAAATCGAAATGCCAAATTTTGAAAGAGAGTTCTTACGTCTGAGATTGCGACATATTTGGACTAAAGATGTCCAAAAATTTACATAAATGACACAAAATCACAAAAAAACTGTTCTTGATGGTACTTTAATGTTGTACTTATAATGAACTTTATCTTTCTTGGACACCCCTAGACTTAAAAAATTGTAAAAAATAGATCTGTCCTTCTACAGCTTTGCAATTTGGAACACAGATTAAGACATGATGGAGGAAGGGGACACCGTAAACCAAGTCCAAATATTGTCGTTGGTTTTTGAGTAATGAGCTTTCAAATCCAAAAAGATTTGATTTTTGATTTGGAATTGCCAATTTTTGAAAGAGAGCTCGTACGTCTGAGATTGGGACAGATTTGGACTAAAAGAGTTCAAAAATTTACAGAAATGATATAAAATCACTAAAAGCAGTTCTTGAGGGTACTTTAGTGTTTTAGTTTTATTGAACTGTATCTTTCTTGGACACTCCTAGACTTAATAAATCGTAAAAAATACATGTGTCCTTCTACGGTCTTGCGATTTGGAACAGAGATGAACACATGATGGCTGAATGGGACACCGTAAGCCAAGTCCAAATATTGAGGTTGGGTTTTGAGTTATGAAGTCTCAAATCCAAAGGATTTGATTTTTGAAATCGAAATGCCAAATTTTGAAAGAGAGTTCTTACGTCTGAGATTGCGACATATTTGGACTAAAGTTGTCCTAAAATTTACATAAATGACACAAAATCACAAAAAAACTGTTCTTGATGGTACTTTAATGTTGTACTTATAATGAACTTTATCTTTCTTGGACACCCCTAGACTTAAAAAATTGTAAAAAATAGATCTGTCCTTCTACAGCTTTGCAATTTGGAACACAGATTGAGACATGATGGAGGAAGGGGACACCGTAAACCAAGTCCAAATATTGTCGTTGGTTTTTGAGTAATGAGCTTTCAAATCCAAAACGATTTGATTTTTGAAATCGAAGTGCCAATTTTTGGAAGAGAACTCGTACGTCTGAGATTGGGACAGATTTGGACTAAAAAAGTTCTAAAATTTACAGAAATGATATAAAATCACTAAAAGCAGTTCTTGAGTGTACTTTAGTGTTTTAGTTTTATTGAACTGTATCTTTCTTGGACACTCCTAGACTTAAAAAATCGTAAAAAATACATTTGTCCTTCTACGGCTTTGCGATTTGGAACAGAGATGAACACATGATGGCTGAATGGGACACCGTAAGCCAAATCCAAATATTGAGGTTGGGTTTTGAGTAATGAAGTCTCAAATCCAAAGCCTTTGATTTTTGCAATCGAAATGCCAAATTTTGAAAGAGAGTTCTTACGTCTGAGATTGCGACATATTTGGACTAAAAATGTCCTAAAATTTACATAAATGACACAAAATCACAAAAAACTGTTCTTGATGGTACTTTAATGTTGTACTTATAATGAACTTTATCTTTCTTGGACACCCCTAGACTTAAAAAATTGTAAAAAATAGATCTGTCCTTCTACAGCTTTGCAATTTGGAACACAGATTAAGACATGATGGCGGAAGGGGACACCGTACATCAAGTCCAAATATTGTCGTTGGTTTTTGAGTAATGAGCTTTCAAATCCAAAGAGATTTGATTTTTGAAATCGAAATGCCAATTTTTCAAAAAGAACTCGTACGTCTGAGATTGGGACAGATTTGGACTAAAAAAGTTCTAAAATTTACAGAAATGATATAAAATCACTAAAAGCAGTTCTTGAGTGTACTTTAGTGTTTTAGTTTTATTGAACTGTATCTTTCTTGGACACTCCTAGACTTAAAAAATCGTAAAAAATACATGTGTCCTTCTACGGTCTTGCGATTTGGAACAGAGATGAACACATGATGGCTGAATGGGACACCGTAAGCCAAGTCCAAATATTGAGGTTGGGTTTTGAGTTATGAAGTCTCAAATCCAAAGGATTTGATTTTTGAAATCGAAATGCCAAATTTTGAAAGAGAGTTCTTACGTCTGAGATTGCGACATATTTGGACTAAAGTTGTCCTAAAATTTACATAAATGACACAAAATCACAAAAAAACTGTTCTTGATGGTACTTTAATGTTGTACTTATAATGAACTTTATCTTTCTTGGACACCCCTAGACTTAAAAAATTGTAAAAAATAGATCTGTCCTTCTACAGCTTTGCAATTTGGAACACAGATTAAGACATGATGGCGGAAGGGGACACCGTACATCAAGTCCAAATATTGTCGTTGGTTTTTGAGTAATGAGCTTTCAAATCCAAAAAGATTTGATTTTTGAAATCGAAGTGCCAATTTTTGAAAGAGAACTCGTACGTCTGAGATTGGGACAGATTTGGACTAAAAAAGTTCTAAAATTTACAGAAATGATATAAAATCACTAAAAGCAGTTCTTGAGTGCACTTTAGTGTTTTAGTTTTATTGAACTGTATCTTTCTTGGACACTCCTAGACTTAAAAAATCGTAAAAAATACATCTGTCCTTCTACGGCTTTGCCATTTGGAACAGAGATGAACACATGATGGCTGAATGGGACACCGTAAGCCAAGTCCAAATATTGAGGTTGGGTTTTGAGTTATGAAGTCTCAAATCCAAAGGATTTGATTTTTGAAATCGAAATGCCAAATTTTGAAAGAGAGTTCTTACGTCTGAGATTGCGACATATTTGGACTAAAGTTGTCCTAAAATTTACATAAATGACACAAAATCACAAAAAAACTGTTCTTGATGGTACTTTAATGTTGTACTTATAATGAACTTTATCTTTCTTGGACACCCCTAGACTTAAAAAAATGTAAAAAATAGATCTGCCCTTCTACAGCTTTGCAATTTGGAACACAAATTAAGACATGATGGCGGAAAAGGACACCGTAAGCCAAGTCCAAATATTGTCGTTGGTTTTTGAGTAATGAGCTTTCAAATCCAAAAAGATTTGATTTTTGATTTGGAATTGCCAATTTTTGAAAGAGAACTCGTACGTCTGAGATTGGGACAGATTTGGACTAAAAAAGTTCTAAAATTTACAGAAATGATATAAAATCACTAAACGCAGTTCTTGAGTGTACTTTAGTGTTTTAGTTTTATTGAACTGTATCTTTCTTGGACACTCCTAGACTTAAAAAATCGTAAAAAATACATCTGTCCTTCTACGGCCTTGCGATTTGGAAGACAGATTAAGGAATGATGGGGGAAGGGGACACCGTAAACCAAGTCCAAATATTGAGTAATGAGCTTTCAAACCTAAAAAAGATTTTGTTTTTGAAATCAAAATGCCAACTTTTGAAAAAGCTCGCACGGCTGAGATTGCCACAGATTTGGACTAAATTGCAATAAATTGTTAAAAAACTGTTGAGAATTTCAACTGTACCGAATCAAGATTTGGCTTTATTTTTCAAAAAAAAGTCATTTTTGTAGTTTACAGTAGAATCTTAGGGTAGTTATCACCCTCAAACTCCTAATTTCAACTTTAGGAACCATAAGAGGTTTGCGAACCATTGGTTGGGAACTGGTGCATTACGCAAATGTCATAATAATTTTTCCAAATGTAATGAATGATTTTATCAAATAAATGTTTTATAACTGATAAAGAAAGCGACATCTATATAGTGATTCAAAAGAAATAAACAACTTGTAAAAAACCTGCGCTCCCACACAAAGGTTCGCCGATTGCGACACAGAGAGTGCCGACACATTATTCTCGATAAGCAGGTTGTTTATTTGCTTTAAATCGCTATATCGATGGCGTTTTCTTCACTACAATTTCGTATTTTCTAACATTGGATCTTTCATTTCTTAATCTTTTTCTGCACGTTCTAGACTCCCCAGGTCCGGCCTCTAGACTGACCAGTTTCAGGCTGATTGCGGCGTCGAGCCGCCCGAAAAATACTTTGTCAAGGATGTAAAGAGAAGAGTTGTAGGCCCAAACAGGTGCGATAGTTGAGAGAGTTTGCTCTGTTGAGAAGCTATAGCTAGTTTTGGAAGCCACACTGACTGACATCGATGGTACACCAAGACAGCAAAACCCAATTATAACAACCACGAATAGAAATACTGGTTTTAGCATACGTCGAGCGGACTTACGGACTGGAGACCGGAGCTGCGACCGGAGCGGCTTTCGGAAGGCCCGCCAAATCGCCCCTGTAAGTTAAGCATGAGGTCCACTAACTACGTCTAAATTAACATCGCAGCACTACTAGGCACACTCTTCGGCGCGTCCGCAATTTGCGTTTGCTCTATTTTGGTAGAAAATCGTGAATTCTTAACCCTACCAAAATAAAGAGAGTATAATGAGATATGAACACCCGACAACGTAAAATTCGTGTGCCCTAACAGTAACACATGTGGGTACACTGAGCGCCATGAAAGCCATGCGCCGTGCAGCCTTGGGCACTGAGCGCCGCTGAGACAGCCACTGAGTCGTTTTACCTGTACGGAATGTCGCTCAGGTTGCTCTGAGAGTGCGAGTGGGGCACCTTGGAGTCTTTGACGCCGGAGACGGCGAGCTCGTGGGCGGAACCCGAGAGGCTGCGGTCGCTGCCTCGGCGCTTCGACAACGCTCCGCACGTCACCGTCGCCCCCTGAGACGTCTGCTGCTGCAGCAGCTGCTGGTTGGGCGCGCTGCTCGTCGACGTTTTCTTTTTCGTTTGGCCGAAACCGAAGAAGCTGGAAAACGCACAGGATAGAGGCATGGCCGTCGACCGACTGGGCGGGCGGTTTATAAATACCGTTTGTTTGGACTTTTCGGAAAAGCCAGGTTATTTTTGTACTCACCGTTTCTTCTGGGAAGGCTGAATTCCGGTCGCCAGAAGATTCTTATAATACTCTGACCTAATAAACCTAGGATAACAATCTTTTTTCAGCAGTAACGTATATACATGTTCTTGTGCGGCGTCGAAGGTGAACCTGCTGGGCGTCTTCATCTCCTGGTGCACCTTCTCCATGGTCTTTCCGTCGATGTTGATCTCGCAGGGCGCACCGGGGGCCAAAAATTCCCTGCAACATCCGACCAACGTCAACATCCCCCGCGACCTCGACACTCACTCGAAAATCTCGTTGACTTTCTTCTGTATCTGCGACTGTGCCGACCGTCTCAGGTCGTTCACCGCCATCCAGAATCTGATGTTCTCGTGGCTGTATTCTTTGCGCAGGTAGTTCGTGAACTCCTGGAGGCCCGTCGCATCCGAAACTAGCTCCTCCATAGATAAGGCCCAGCGTCTGACACGCTTCTCCGTCGGAATTTCAACGCTGGAAGGTAATTGGAAAAATGTAAAGTCGAGCAAGTGGCCAAATGCGATAAAAGCGGAGCGGCGACTTGGGGACGTAATTCGATATTGGAGGAGCGAGCGGTGAGGTTGATTTACGTCGTCAAGAAGAGGATTGATGGGGAGGAGAGTATGTAAAGAATGATACCAAAATCAAAAGTTTTTCTAAATTTAATCTTGCCCTCCCCTAGACCTTTCAGCAATTAGACGACACTGACTTTCCGAAGATAAATTTCAGATGCTTGAAACCCCTTGTAATTATTTAATTAAAAGTTTTAAAATATCGTCCCAGAACTTTTCCTTTTATCTTTATTCGACGAAACGAACCAATTTCCTCGCTTCCAGGCAAGCCCTCCTTTTTCCACTGTGACTTCAGAGGCCGAAAGGTTGAAAGGTAAGCGGCTTGTAAAATTTAATATTTGCGACAAATACAATAATTATAAGTGAGCCCTGAGAAAGTTTTTCTACCGTTTAAGATTAAACAATACTTCCGAGCTCTCGAGGAACAAGCAATCTCGTTTAGAAAAGATAACTTGTTGTAAGCGAAATTCCATTATCAGATTCCGAGAATCTCAAATATTCTAACATTTCAGTTTTTCAGATTCCATGTGCGGATATTCTTATATTGTTAGTCAGAATTTCACAGTCTCAGATTCCTGAATTCTCAAATTCCCACGCTTGTGCGATTCTGGCAATTTTGGGTACGCGAATACTCAGATTCCCGGTTCTGATATGCTCAGATTTTTATAATTTCAGATCCTAGATTTCTATTCTAAGATTCCCCAATTCTCGGTTTTCCAAATTCTCAGATTCCAGAGGTTCGGATTTTCTCAAACTATCGGATACTCAGAATCTGATTCTCGAATTCTGAAAACCTCAGATTTCAGGTGGCGAAATTTTCAAAATCTCAGTTTTTTTAATTCTCAAAATCTGATATATCTAAATTCCCACGTCAGATCCTAGAAACATATGACACTTTTATCTCGCTAAACTAATGTGTCAGTAATAAGCTTAACGTCATTTCACATTGTCATTTTGTACAGAATATTTCAGTTTGTTGTGGAACTTTAACAACATTGTCACACTTAAATTTGCCTTTGAAACTTTAGTCGACTCGCAAGATAAACATAGTCAATCGGTCCTGAATTGTGAACCTGATGAAATTATTGCGAATTGTAAATGGAATTAGTTGGCAACTGTGGCCAACCAAACGAAAAAAGTCACTAGAACAACATCAATGACTCACAGTGCACTGTTGAGCTGCCAATACGTCGTATCCTCACTGACCCAGGGATTGGAAGGTTGCGTTGGTGTTATCAAGGGATCGTATTCCGCGTAGGTCTCCACGTGCTGGGTCATTCCTTCCAAGGCTTGCGACACTTTCACCCTCGTCCTCGACAAGCTGTTCTTCAGCAATTCCACCTGCAAAAATTCGTGACTAGCCACTCGGCGACTCGTTTCATAGACGAACTTCTCTCCTGCCGTCCTCTATCGTCCGTTTCCGCGTTCTAGATCCGTTCCAACTCCTCGTCGGCACCGGACACTGCTCCAAGGACGTCACCATCCCCGGCGGAGGTCTGTGCACCCTCCAGTACGCCCTCTCTTGCGAATCGCTGATGATCTTGTCGCCCTTCTTCAGTCCTTTGCCGAGTTTCACCTGCTCTTCCGCTTGCATCGTGATGAAGTCCCACTTGTTGGCCAAGTTCTTTCTCAGATTGCTCAGAGCTTCCAGTTCGTAGTCCTCCAGGCCGTGTCGCTGCTTGTTCCTCAAGGTGCGTTTGGCTAGGTAAATGGCGTATTCCACGTTGTCCGGCGGTCGGTTCTGCCAAGGCCAATAGTATGGAGACTGCAAGGGTCACAATTCAACAGAATGAAGGCGTGAATGTTGCGACTTACTTGAAATCTATATAATGAGCTATCATCTTTCACAACCAGGTTTTTTGAATCGCTTACAGGAAAAAAGTAGCCATACTGACATAGCTGGTTCGCTAGATTGAGGGCCTCTGGAAAAACAGCAATGAGTGAAACCTATTTGTTGGTGGGAAAGACTTACCGGATTCTTCAATGCCGAGACGCTCCATCAGCCACTCAATTAGGTCGTACCCTACAACCGACAGACGGCTATAATCATAAATATTCGATTGTAATTTCTGACTCACCCATGAAGGCGGCGGGAATGGATGTAAGGAATAATTTTTGGCTTCGAACTGGAACGCCCCCGTGCTCCGTGTCCTGCATCTCTCTCACCAATCCCTCCATCTGAAAAAAAGAATGACCTCTACTAAATTTTAACTTAAATGTTCACCTTATAATCTTCCATGTGTTTCTCGATTTTTTACGCGACTTCTCTTGCTCTTTTAAAGAGCACTTGGAGAACTCCAAGACACCGAGGAAAGACATAATCGTATGTTCTAACCCAAAAGCACCCCTAAACCTCTTCCCCACTTGATCTAAGGTTATTGCTAAAACTTTCTAAAACCCCAAAGTAGTTCGCTAGACTTTCCAGTTTCAACCGAAGAATAGTCCAAGAATAGTTGCAATATTTCTTAACTTTGCAAGGTTCTTACGATTCTAATGATTTTCTAACGTGAAAAATAACTAACCGTTGGCAACACTCACACCAGGTTACGCAGTTTTAAAGAGCTCAGCCTGAATTAGACCGTAATCCGTTTTTGAAAATTCACAAAAACCAGAACTTTGTTATTGAGTTTGAGACTTGGGCGATGGTGCAAAATTATAACTCGGAAAGTCCGAAACTAAATTGTTGAAAGGGGCGGACGTGTTTTATGGGGGAAAGAACAATGACCCGTAAAATTACGATGTGATCTGCAAATTGCCGTGGGAGGCCTGGAAAATGCTTTCGTGTTTTGTAAAAATACATAATAACCGAGATATGTCTCCAAATCCAACAACGATATGATTGTGAAATTTTACACGGCTGTAAATAATACCTCTCTTTACACATTCTGTAACTCACAAGCTTGTAGCTCAAACAGTCAATTTTTTACAAATTCTGAATTTGAATAGTCTTGTTTACAGAAGATCAAAACTATTTATTCGACCAAACCGAGATATATCTCCAAAACCATCAACGATATGGTTATACAATTTTACACGGCCGTAGATAATATCTCTCTTTACACATTCTGTAACCCACAAGCTTGTAGCTCACACAGTCTATTTTTTACAAATTTTGAATTTAAATTGTTTTGTTTACAGAAGACCAAAACTATTTATTCGACCAAACCGAGATATATCTCCAAAACCATCAATAATATGGTTAAGTAATTTTACACGGCTGAAAATAATATCTCTCTTTACACATTCTGTAACTTACAAGCTTCTAGCTCATACAGTCTATTTTTTACAAATTTTGAATTTGAATTGTCTTGTTTACAGCAGACCAAAACTATTTATTCGACCAAACCGAGATATATCTCCAAAACCATCAACGATATGGTTATACAATTTTACACGGCTGCAAATAATATATCTCTTTACACATTCTGTAACTCACAAGCTTGTAGCTCAGACAGTCTATTTTTTACAAATTTTGAATTTGAATGGTCTTGTTTACAGAAGATCAAAACTATTTATTCGACCAAACCCAGACATATCTACAAAACGATCAACGATATGGTTATACAATTTTACACGGCTGTAGATAATATCTCTCTTTACATATTCTATAACTCACAAGCTTGTAGCTCACACAGTCAATTTTTTACAAATTTTGAATTTGAATTGTTTTGTTTACAGAAGATCAAAACTATTTATTCGACCAATCCGAGATATATCTCCAAAACCATCAACGATATGGTTATGTAATTTTACACGGCTGCAAATAATATATCTCTTTACACATTCTGTAACTCAAACTTTTGTAGCTTACACAGTCTATTTTTTACCAATTTTTAATTTGAATAGTCTTGTTTACAGAAGATCAAAACTATTTATTCGACCAAACCGAGATATATCTACAAAACCATCAACGATGTGGTTATGTAATTTTACAAGGCTGTAAAAAATATATCTCTTTACACATTCTGTAACTCAAACTTTTGTAGCTTACACAGTCTATTTTTTACCAATTTTTAATTTGAATAGTCTTGTTTACAGAAGATCAAAACTATTTATTCGACCAAACCGAGATATATCTACAAAACCATCAACGATAGGGTTATATAATTTTAGATGGCTGTAGATAATATCTCTCTTTATACATTCTGTAACTCACAAGCTTGTAGCTCGCACAGTGCATTTTTTACAAATTTTGAATTTGAATTGTCTTGTTTACAGAAGACTAAATCTATCTATTCGACCAAACCGAGATATATCTCCAAAACCATCAACGATATGGTTATGTAATTTTACACGGCTATAACTAATATCTCTCTTTACACATTCTGTAACTTACAAGCTTGTAGCTCACACTGTCTATTTTTTACAAATTTTGAATTTGAATGGTCTTGTTTACAGAAGATCAAAACTATTTATTCGACCAAACCCAGACATATCTACAAAACGATCAACGATATGGTTATACAATTTTACACGGCTGTAGATAATATCTCTCTTTACATATTCTTTAACTCACAAGCTTGTAGCTCACACAGTCAATTTTTTACAAATTTTGAATTTGAATTGTTTTGTTTACAGAAGATCAAAACTATTTATTCGACCAATCCGAAATATATCTCCAAAACCATCAACGATATGGTTATGTAATTTTACACGGCTGCAAATAATATATCTCTTTACACATTCTGTAACTCAAACTTTTGTAGCTTACACAGTCTATTTTTTACCAATTTTTAATTTGAATAGTCTTGTTTACAGAAGATCAAAACTATTTATTCGACCAAACCGAGATATATCTACAAAACCATCAACGATAGGGTTATATAATTTTAGATGGCTGTAGATAATATCTCTCTTTATACATTCTGTAACTCACAAGCTTGTAGCTCGCACAGTGCATTTTTTACAAATTTTGAATTTGAATTGTCTTGTTTACAGAAGACTAAATCTATTTATTCGACCAAACCGAGATATATCTCCAAAACCATCAACGATATGGTTATGTAATTTTACACGGCTATAACTAATATCTCTCTTTACACATTCTGTAACTTACAAGCTTGTAGCTCACACTGTCTATTTTTTACAAATTTTGAATTTGAATTGTTTTGTTAACAGAAGATAAAAACTATTTATTCGACCAAACCGAGATATATCTCCAAAACCATCAACGATATGGTTATGTAATTTTACACGGCTGTAAATAATATCTCTCTTTACACATTCTCTAACTCACAAACTTGTAGCTCGCACAGTCTATTTTTTACAAATTTTGAATTTGACTAGTCTTGTTTACAGAAGACCAAAACTATTTATTCGACAAAACCGAGAAATATCTCCAAAACCATCAACGATATGGTTATATAATTTTACACAGCTGTAAATAATATCTCTCTTTACACATTCTGTAACTCACAAGCTTGTACCTCACACAGTTTATTTTTTACAAATTTTGAATTGGAATAGTCTTGTTTACAGAAGATCAAAACTATTTATTCGACCAAACCGAGATATATCTTCAAAACCATCAACGATATGGTTATGTAATTTTACACGGCTGTAAATAATATATCTCTTTACACATTCTGTAACTCACAAGCTTGTAGCTCACACAGTCTATTTTTTACAAATTTTGAATTGGAATAGTCTTGTTTACAGAAGATCGAAACTATTTATTCGACCAAATCGAGATATATCTCCAAAACCATCAACGATATGGTTATGTAATTTTACACGGCTGTAAATAATATCTCTCTTTACACATTCTGTAACTTACAAGCTTGTAGCTCACGCAGTCTATTTTTTGCAAATTTTGAATTTGAATTGTCTTGTTTACAGAGGACCAAAACTATTTATTCGACCAAACCGAGATATATCTCCAAAACCATCAACGATATGGTTATGTAATTTTACACGGCTGTAAATAATATCTCTCTTTACACATTCTGTAACTTACAAGCTTGTAGCTCACACAGTCTATTTTTTACAAATTTTGAATTTGAATTGTCTTGTTTACAGAAGATAAAAACTATTTATTCGACCAAACCGAGATATATCTCCAAAACCATCAACGATATGGTTATACAATTTTACACGGCTGCAAATAATATATCTCTTTACACATTCTGTAACTCACAAGCTTGTAGCTCAGACAGTCTATTTTTTACAAATTTTGAATTTGAATGGTCTTGTTTACAGAAGATCAAAACTATTTATTCGACCAAACCCAGACATATCTACAAAACGATCAACGATATGGTTATACAATTTTACACGGCTGTAGATAATATCTCTCTTTACATATTCTATAACTCACAAGCTTGTAGCTCACACAGTCAATTTTTTACAAATTTTGAATTTGAATTGTTTTGTTTACAGAAGATCAAAACTATTTATTCGACCAATCCGAGATATATCTCCAAAACCATCAACGATATGGTTATGTAATTTTACACGGCTGCAAATAATATATCTCTTTACACATTCTGTAACTCAAACTTTTGTAGCTTACACAGTCTATTTTTTACCAATTTTTAATTTGAATAGTCTTGTTTACAGAAGATCAAAACTATTTATTCGACCAAACCGAGATATATCTCCAAAACCATCAACGATATGGTTATGTCATTTTACACGGCTGTAAATAATATCTCTCTTTACAGATTCTGTAACTCACAAGCTTGTAGCTCAAACAGTCAATTTTTTACAAATTCTGAATTTGAATAGTCTTGTTTACAGAAGATCGAAACTATTTGTTCGACCAAAGCGAGATATATCTGCAAAACCATCAACGATATGGTAATGAAACTTTACACGGCTGTAAATAATATCTTTCTTTAAACATTCTATAACTCACAAGCTTGTAGCTCACGCAGTCTATTTTTTACAAATTTTGAATTTGAATTGTCTTGTTTACAGAAGATCAAAACTTATTATTCGACCAAACCGAGATATATCTACAAAACCATCAACGATATGATTATATAATTTTACACGGCTGTAAATAATATATCTCTTTACACATCCTGTAACTTACAAGATTGTAGCTCACGCAGTCTATTTTTTACAAATTTTGAATTTGAATAGTCTTGTTTACAGAAGATCAAAACTTATTATTCGACCAAACCGAGATATATCTACAAAACCATCAACGATATGATTATATAATTTTACACGGCTGTAAATAATATATCTCTTTACACATCCTGTAACTCACAAGATTGTAGCTCACGCAGTCTATTTTTTACAAATTTTGAATTTGAATAGTCTTGTTTACAGAAGATCAAATCTATTTATACGACCAAACCGAGATATATCTCCAAGACCATCAACGATATGGTTATGTAATTTTACACGGCGGTAAATAATATCTCTCTTTACACATTCTGTAACTCACAAGCTTGTAGCTCACACAGTCTATTTTTTACAAATTTTGAATTTGAATAGTCTTGTTTACAGAAGATCAAAACTATTTATTCGACTACACCGAGATATATCTCCAAAACCATCAACGATATGGTTATGTAATTTTACACGGCTGAAAATAATATATCTCTTTACACATTCTGTAACTCACAAGCTTGTAGCTCAGACAGTCTATTTTTTACAAATTTTGAATTTGAATGGTCTTGTTTACAGAAGATCAAAACTATTTATTCGACCAAACCCAGACATATCTACAAAACGATCAACGATATGGTTATACAATTTTACACGGCTGTAGATAATATCTCTCTTTACATATTCTATAACTCACAAGCTTGTAGCTCACACAGTCTATTTTTTACAAATTTTAAATTTGAATTGTCTTGTTTACAGAAGATCAAAACTATTTATTCGACCAAACCGAGATATATCTCCAACACCATCAACGATATGGTTATGTAATTTTACACAGCTGTATATAATATCTCTCTTTACACATTCTGTAACTCACAAGCTTGTAGCTCACACAGTCTATTTTTTACAAATTTTGAATTTGAATAGTCTTGTTTACAGAAGATCAAAACTATTTATTCGACCAAACCGAGATATATCTCCAAAACCATCAATAATATGGTTAAGTAATTTTACACGGCTGAAAATAATATCTATCTTTACACATTCTGTAACTTACAAGCTTCTAGCTCAGACAGTCTATTTTTTATAAATTTTAAATTTGAATTGTCTTGTTTACTGAAGACCAAAACTATTTATTCGACCATACCGAGATATATCTCCAAAACCATCAACGATATGGTTATGTAATTTTACAGCTCTGTAAATAATATCTCTCTTTACACATTCTGTAACTCACAAGCTTGTAGCTCACACAGTCTATTTTTTACAAATTTTGAATTTGAATTGTCTTGTTTACAGAAGACCAAAACTATTTATTCGACCAAACCGAGATATATCTCCAAAACCATCAACGATATGGTTATGAAATTTTACACGGCTGTAAATAATATATCTCTTTACACATCCTGTAACTCACAAGCTTGTAGCTTACACAGTCTATTTTTTACAAATTTTGAATTTGAATTGTCTTTTTTACAGAAGACCAAAACTATTTATTCGAGCAAATCGAGATATATCTCCAAAACCATCAATAATATGGTTAAGTAATTTTACACGGCTGAAAATAATATCTTTCTTTACACATTCTGTAACTTACAAGCTTGTAGCTCACGCAGTCTATTTTTTACAAATTTTGAATTTGAATTGTCTTGTTTACAGAAGATCAAAACTTATTATTCGACCAAACCGAGATATATCTACAAAACCATCAACGATATGATTATATAATTTTACACGGCTGTAAATAATATATCTCTTTACACATCCTGTAACTTACAAGATTGTAGCTCACGCAGTCTATTTTTTACAAATTTTGAATTTGAATAGTCTTGTTTACAGAAGATCAAAACTATTTATTCGACCAAACCGAGATATATCTCCAAAACCATCAACGATATGGTTATGTAATTTTACACGGCTGTAAATAATATATCTCTTTACACATTCTGTAACTTACAAGCTTGTAGCTCACACAGTCTTCTTTTTACAGCTTTTAAATTTCAATAGTCTTGTTTACAGAAGACCAAAACTATTTTTTCGACCAAACCGAGATATATCTCCAAAACCATCAACGATATGGTTAAGTAATTTCACACGGCTGTAAATAATATCTTTCTTTAAACATTCTGTAACTCACAAGCTTGTAGCTCACGCAGTCTATTTTTTACAAATTTTGAATTTGAATTGTCTTGTTTACAGAAGATCAAAACTTATTATTCGACCAAACCGAGATATATCTACAAAACCATCAACGATATGATTATATAATTTTACACGGCTGTAAATAATATATCTCTTTACACATCCTGTAACTTACAAGATTGTAGCTCACGCAGTCTATTTTTTACAAATTTTGAATTTGAATAGTCTTGTTTACAGAAGATCAAAACTATTTATTCGACCAAACCGAGATATATCTCCAAAACCATCAACGATATGGTTATGTAATTTTACACGGCTGTAAATGATATCTCTCTTTACACATTCTGTAACTTACAAGGTTCTAGCTCACACAGTCTATTTTTTACAAATTTTGAATTTGAATAGTCTTGTTTACAGAAGACCAAAACTATTTATTCGACCAAACCGAGATATATCTCCAAAACCATCAACGATATGGTTATGTAATTTTACACGGCTGTAAATAATATCTCTCTTTACACATCCTGTAACTTAGAAGCTTGTAGCTCACACAGTCTATTTTTTACAAATTTTGAATTTGAATAGTCTTGTTTACAGAAGATCAAAATTATTTATTCGATCAAACCGAGACATATCTACAAAACCATCAACGATATGGTTATGTAATTTTACACGGCTGTAAATAATATCTCTCTTTACACATTCTGTAACTTAAAAGCTTGTAGCTCACACAGTCTATTTTTTACAAATTTTGAATTTGAATTGTCTTGTTTACTGAAGACCAAAACTATTTATTCGACCAAACCGAGATATATCTCCAAAACCATCAACGATATGGTTATGAAATTTTACACGGCTGTAAATAATATATCTCTTTACACATCCTGTAACTCACAAGCTTGTAGCTTACACAGTCTATTTTTTACAAATTTTGAATTTGAATTGTCTTTTTTACAGAAGACCAAAACTATTTATTCGAGCAAATCGAGATATATCTCCAAAACCATCAACGATATGATAATGAAATTTTACACGGCTGTAAATAATATCTTTCTTTACACATTCTGTAACTTACAAGCTTGTAGCTCACACAGTCTATTTTTTACAAATTTTGAATTTGAATTGTCATTTTTATAGAAGACCAAAACTATTTATTCGAGCAAATCGAGATATATCTCCAAAACCATCAACGATATGGTTATGTAATTTTACACGGCTGTAAATAATATATCTCTTTACACATTCTGTAACTTACAAGCTTGTAGCTCACACAGTCTTCTTTTTACAGCTTTTAAATTTCAATAGTCTTGTTTACAGAAGACCAAAACTATTTTTTCGACCAAACCGAGATATATCTCCAAAACCATCAACGATATGGTTAAGTAATTTCACACGGCTGAAAATAATATCTCTCTTTACACATTCTGTAACTCACAAGCTTCTAACTCAGACAGTCTATTTTTTACAAATTTTGAATTTGAATTGTCTTGTTTACAGAAGATCAAAACTTATTATTCGACCAAACCGAGATATATCTACAAAACCATCAACGATATGGTTATATAATTTTACACGGCTGTAAATAATATCTCTCTTTACACATTCTCTAACTCACAAACTTGTAGCTCGCACAGTCTATTTTTTACAAATTTTGAATTTGAATAGTCTTGTTTACAGAAGATCAAAACTATTTATTCGACCAAACCGAGATATATCTCCAAAACCATCAACGATATGGTTATGTAATTTTACACGGCTGAAAATAATATCTCTCTTTACACATTCTGTAACTCACAAGCTTGTAGCTCACACAGTCTATTTTTTACAAATTTTGAATTTGAATTGTCTTGTTTACAGAAGACCAAAACTATTTATTCGACCAAACCGAGATATATCTCCAAAACCATCAACGATATGGTTATGTAATTTTACACGGCTGTAAATAATATCTCTCTTTACACATTCTCTAACTCACAAACTTGTAGCTCGCACAGTCTATTTTTTACAAATTTTGAATTTGACTAGTCTTGTTTATAGAAGATCAAAACTATTTCTTCGACCAAACCGAGATATATCTCCAAAACCATCAACGATATGGTTATGTAATTTTACACGGCTGTAAATAATATCTCTCTTTACACATTCTCTAACTCACAAGCTTGTAGCTCACACAGTCTATTTTTTACAAATCTTGAATTTGAATTGTCTTGTTTACAGAAGAGCAAAACTATTTCTTCGACCAAACCGAGATATATCTCCAAAACCATCAACGATATGGTTATGTAATTTTACACGACTGGAAATAATATCTCTCTTTACATATTCTGTAACTTACAAGCTTGTAGCTCACACAGTCTATTTTTTACAAATTTTGAATTTGAATAGTCTTGTTTACAGAAGATCAAAACTATTTATTCGACCAAACCGAGATATATCTCCAAAACCATCAACGATATGGTTATGTAATTTTACACGGCTGTAAATAATATCTCTCTTTACACATCCTGTAACTTAGAAGCTTGTAGCTCACACAGTCTATTTTTTACAAATTTTGAATTTGAATAGTCTTGTTTACAGAAGATCAAAATTATTTATTCGATCAAACCGAGACATATCTACAAAAACATCAACGATATGGTTATGTAATTTTACACGGCTGTAAATAATATCTCTCTTTACACATTCTGTAACTTAAAAGCTTGTAGCTCACACAGTCTATTTTTTACAAATTTTAAATTTGAATTGTCTTGTTTACTGAAGACCAAAACTATTTATTCGACCAAACCGAGATATATCTCCAAAACCATCAACGATATGGTTATGTAATTTTACACGGCTGTAAATAATATCTCTCTTTACACATTCTGTAACTCACAAGCTTGTAGCTCACACAGTCTATTTTTTACGAATTTTGAATTTGAATTGTCTTATTTACAGTAGACCAAAACTATTTATTAGAACAAACCGAGACATATCTACAAAACCATCAACAATATGGTTATGTAATTTTACACGGCTGAAAATAATATCTCTCTTTACACATTCTGTAACTCACAAGCTTGTAGCTCACACAGTCTATTTTTTACAAATTTTAAATTTGAATTGTCTTGTTTACTGAAGACCAAAACTATTTATTCGACCAAACCGAGATATATCTCCAAAACCATCAACAATATGGTTATGTAATTTTACACAGCTGTATATAATATCTCTCTTTACACATTCTGTAACTCACAAGCTTGTAGCTCACACAGTCTATTTTTTACAAATTTTGAATTTGGATGGTCTTGTTTACAGAAGACCAAAACTATTTATTCGACCAAACCGACATATATCTCCAAAACCATCAACGATATGGTTATGTAATTTTACACGGCTGTAAATGATATCTCTCTTTACACATTCTGTAACTTACAAGGTTCTAGCTCACACAGTCTATTTTTTACAAATTTTGAATTTGAATAGTCTTGTTTACAGAAGACCAAAACTATTTATTCGACCAAACCGAGATATATCTCCAAAACCATCAACGATATGGTTATGTAATTTTACACGGCTGTAAATGATATATCTCTTTACACATTCTGTAACTCACAAGCTTCCAGCTCACACAGTCTATTTTTTACAAATTTTGAATTTGAATAGTCTTGTTTACAGAAGACCAAAACTATTTATTCGACCAAACCGAGATATATCTCCAAAACCATCAACGATATGGTTATGTAATTTTACACGGCTGTAAATAATATCTCTCTTTACACATCCTGTAACTTAGAAGCTTGTAGCTCACACAGTCTATTTTTTACAAATTTTGAATTTGAATAGTCTTGTTTACAGAAGATCAAAATTATTTATTCGATCAAACCGAGACATATCTACAAAACCATCAACGATATGGTTATGTAATTTTACACGGCTGTAAATAATATCTCTCTTTACACATTCTGTAACTTAAAAGCTTGTAGCTCACACAGTCTATTTTTTACAAATTTTAAATTTGAATTGTCTTGTTTACTGAAGACCAAAACTATTTATTCGACCAAACCGAGATATATCTCCAAAACCATCAACGATATGGTTATGTAATTTTACACGGCTGAAAATAATACCTCTCTTTACACATTCTGTAACTCACAAGCTTGTAGCTCACACAGTCTATTTTTTACAAATTTTAAATTTGAATTGTCTTGTTTACTGAAGACCAAAACTATTTATTCGACCAAACCGAGATATATCTCCAAAACCATCAACAATATGGTTATGTAATTTTACACAGCTGTATATAATATCTCTCTTTACACATTCTGTAACTCACAAGCTTGTAGCTCACACAGTCTATTTTTTACAAATTTTGAATTTGCATGGTCTTGTTTACAGAAGACCAAAACTATTTATTCGACCAAACCGACATATATCTCCAAAACCATCAACGATATGGTTATGTAATTTTACACGGCTGTAAATGATATCTCTCTTTACACATTCTGTAACTTACAAGGTTCTAGCTCACACAGTCTATTTTTTACAAAATTTTGAATTTGAATAGTCTTGTTTACAGAAGACCAAAACTATTTATTCGACCAAACCGAGATATATCTCCAAAACCATCAACGATATGGTTATGTAATTTTACACGGCTGTAAATAATATCTCTCTTTACACATCCTGTAACTTAGAAGCTTGTAGCTCACACAGTCTATTTTTTACAAATTTTGAATTTGAATAGTCTTGTTTACAGAAGATCAAAATTATTTATTCGATCAAACCGAGACATATCTACAAAACCATCAACGATATGGTTATGTAATTTTACACGGCTGTAAATAATATCTCTCTTTACACATTCTGTAACTTAAAAGCTTCTAGCTCAGACAGTCTATTTTTTACAAATTTTGAATTTGAATTGTCTTGTTTACAGAAGATCAAATCTATTTATTCGACCAAACCGAGATATATCTCCAAGACCATCAACGATATGGTTATGTAATTTTACACGGCTGAAAATAATATCTCTCTTTACACATCCTGTAACTTACAAGCTTGTAGCTTACGCAGTCTATTTTTTACAAATTTTGAATTTGAATTGTCTTGTTTACAGAAGACCAAAACTATTTATTCGACCAAACCGAGATATATCTCCAAAACCATCAACGATATGGTTATACAATTTTACACGGCCGTAGATAATATCTCTCTTTACACATTCTGTAACCCACAAGCTTGTAGCTCACACAGTCTATTTTTTACAAATTTTGAATTTAAATTGTTTTGTTTACAGAAGACCAAAACTATTTATTCGACCAAACCGAGATATATCTCCAAAACCATCAATAATATGGTTAAGTAATTTTACACGGCTGAAAATAATATCTCTCTTTACACATTCTGTAACTTACAAGCTTCTAGCTCATACAGTCTATTTTTTACAAATTTTGAATTTGAATTGTCTTGTTTACAGCAGACCAAAACTATTTATTCGACCAAACCGAGATATATCTCCAAAACCATCAACGATATGGTTATACAATTTTACACGGCTGCAAATAATATATCTCTTTACACATTCTGTAACTCACAAGCTTGTAGCTCAGACAGTCTATTTTTTACAAATTTTGAATTTGAATGGTCTTGTTTACAGAAGATCAAAACTATTTATTCGACCAAACCCAGACATATCTACAAAACGATCAACGATATGGTTATACAATTTTACACGGCTGTAGATAATATCTCTCTTTACATATTCTATAACTCACAAGCTTGTAGCTCACACAGTCAATTTTTTACAAATTTTGAATTTGAATTGTTTTGTTTACAGAAGATCAAAACTATTTATTCGACCAATCCGAGATATATCTCCAAAACCATCAACGATATGGTTATGTAATTTTACACGGCTGCAAATAATATATCTCTTTACACATTCTGTAACTCAAACTTTTGTAGCTTACACAGTCTATTTTTTACCAATTTTTAATTTGAATAGTCTTGTTTACAGAAGATCAAAACTATTTATTCGACCAAACCGAGATATATCTCCAAAACCATCAATAATATGGTTAAGTAATTTTACACGGCTGAAAATAATATCTCTCTTTACACATTCTGTAACTTACAAGCTTCTAGCTCAGACAGTCTATTTTTTACAAATTTTGAATTTGAATGGTCTTGTTTACAGAAGATCAAAACTATTTATTCGACCAAACCCAGACATATCTACAAAACGATCAACGATATGGTTATACAATTTTACACGGCTGTAAATAATATCTCTCTTTACAGATTCTGTAACTCACAAGCTTGTAGCTCAAACAGTCAATTTTTTACAAATTCTGAATTTGAATAGTCTTGTTTACAGAAGATCGAAACTATTTGTTCGACCAAAGCGAGATATATCTGCAAAACCATCAACGATATGGTAATGAAACTTTACACGGCTGTAAATAATATCTTTCTTTAAACATTCTGTAACTCACAAGCTTGTAGCTCACGCAGTCTATTTTTTACAAATTTTGAATTTGAATTGTCTTGTTTACAGAAGATCAAAACTTATTATTCGACCAAACCGAGATATATCTACAAAACCATCAACGATATGATTATATAATTTTACACGGCTGTAAATAATATATCTCTTTACACATCCTGTAACTTACAAGATTGTAGCTCACGCAGTCTATTTTTTACAAATTTTGAATTTGAATAGTCTTGTTTACAGAAGATCAAAACTTATTATTCGACCAAACCGAGATATATCTACAAAACCATCAACGATATGATTATATAATTTTACACGGCTGTAAATAATATATCTCTTTACACATCCTGTAACTCACAAGATTGTAGCTCACGCAGTCTATTTTTTACAAATTTTGAATTTGAATAGTCTTGTTTACAGAAGATCAAATCTATTTATACGACCAAACCGAGATATATCTCCAAGACCATCAACGATATGGTTATGTAATTTTACACGGCGGTAAATAATATCTCTCTTTACACATTCTGTAACTCACAAGCTTGTAGCTCACACAGTCTATTTTTTACAAATTTTGAATTTGAATAGTCTTGTTTACAGAAGATCAAAACTATTTATTCGACTACACCGAGATATATCTCCAAAACCATCAACGATATGGTTATGTAATTTTACACGGCTGAAAATAATATCTCTCTTTACACATTCTGTAACTTACAAGCTTGTAGCTCACACAGTCTATTTTTTACAAATTTTAAATTTGAATTGTCTTGTTTACAGAAGATCAAAACTATTTATTCGACCAAACCGAGATATATCTCCAACACCATCAACGATATGGTTATGTAATTTTACACAGCTGTATATAATATCTCTCTTTACACATTCTGTAACTCACAAGCTTGTAGCTCACACAGTCTATTTTTTACAAATTTTGAATTTGAATAGTCTTGTTTACAGAAGATCAAAACTATTTATTCGACCAAACCGAGATATATCTCCAAAACCATCAATAATATGGTTAAGTAATTTTACACGGCTGAAAATAATATCTATCTTTACACATTCTGTAACTTACAAGCTTCTAGCTCAGACAGTCTATTTTTTACAAATTTTAAATTTGAATTGTCTTGTTTACTGAAGACCAAAACTATTTATTCGACCAAACCGAGATATATCTCCAAAACCATCAACGATATGGTTATGTAATTTTACAGCTCTGTAAATAATATCTCTCTTTACACATTCTGTAACTCACAAGCTTGTAGCTCACACAGTCTATTTTTTACAAATTTTGAATTTGAATTGTCTTGTTTACAGAAGACCAAAACTATTTATTCGACCAAACCGAGATATATCTCCAAAACCATCAACGATATGGTTAAGTAATTTTACACGGCTGTAAATAATATCTCTCTTTACACATTCTGTAACTTACAAGCTTGTAGCTCACACAGTCTATTTTTTACAAATTTTGAATTTGAATTGTCTTGTTTACTGAAGACCAAAACTATTTATTCGACCAAACCGAGATATATCTCCAAAACCATCAACGATATGGTTATGTAATTTTACAGCTCTGTAAATAATATCTCTCTTTACACATTCTGTAACTCACAAGCTTGTAGCTTACACAGTCTATTTTTTACAAATTTTGAATTTGAATTGTCTTTTTTACAGAAGACCAAAACTATTTATTCGAGCAAATCGAGATATATCTCCAAAACCATCAACGATATGATAATGAAATTTTACACGGCTGTAAATAATATCTTTCTTTACACATTCTGTAACTTACAAGCTTGTAGCTCACACAGTCTATTTTTTACAAATTTTGAATTTGAATTGTCATTTTTATAGAAGACCAAAACTATTTATTCGAGCAAATCGAGATATATCTCCAAAACCATCAACGATATGGTTATGTAATTTTACACGGCTGTAAATAATATATCTCTTTACACATTCTGTAACTCACAAACTTGTAGCTCGCACAGTCTATTTTTTACAAATTTTGAATTTGAATAGTCTTGTTTACAGAAGATCAAAACTATTTATTCGACCAAACCGAGATATATCTCCAACACCATCAACGATATGGTTATGTAATTTTACACAGCTGTATATAATATCTCTCTTTACACATTCTGTAACTCACAAGCTTGTAGCTCACACAGTCTATTTTTTACAAATTTTGAATTTGAATAGTCTTGTTTACAGAAGATCAAAACTATTTATTCGACCAAACCGAGATATATCTCCAAAACCATCAATAATATGGTTAAGTAATTTTACACGGCTGAAAATAATATCTATCTTTACACATTCTGTAACTTACAAGCTTCTAGCTCAGACAGTCTATTTTTTACAAATTTTAAATTTGAATTGTCTTGTTTACTGAAGACCAAAACTATTTATTCGACCAAACCGAGATATATCTCCAAAACCATCAACGATATGGTTATGTAATTTTACAGCTCTGTAAATAATATCTCTCTTTACACATTCTGTAACTCACAAGCTTGTAGCTCACACAGTCTATTTTTTACAAATTTTGAATTTGAATTGTCTTGTTTACAGAAGACCAAAACTATTTATTCGACCAAACCGAGATATATCTCCAAAACCATCAACGATATGGTTAAGTAATTTTACACGGCTGTAAATAATATCTCTCTTTACACATTCTGTAACTTACAAGCTTGTAGCTCACACAGTCTATTTTTTACAAATTTTGAATTTGAATTGTCTTGTTTACTGAAGACCAAAACTATTTATTCGACCAAACCGAGATATATCTCCAAAACCATCAACGATATGGTTATGTAATTTTACAGCTCTGTAAATAATATCTCTCTTTACACATTCTGTAACTCACAAGCTTGTAGCTCACACAGTCTATTTTTTACAAATTTTGAATTTGAATAGTCTTGTTTACAGAAGATCAAAACTATTTATTCGACCAAACCGAGATATATCTCCAAAACCATCAATAATATGGTTAAGTAATTTTACACGGCTGAAAATAATATCTCTCTTTACACATTCTGTAACTTACAAGCTTCTAGCTCAGACAGTCTATTTTTTACAAATTTTGAATTTGAATTGTCTTGTTTACAGAAGACCAAAACTATTTATTCGACCAAACCGAGATATATCTCCAAAACCATCAACGATATGGTTATGAAATTTTACACGGCTGTAAATAATATATCTCTTTACACATCCTGTAACTCACAAGCTTGTAGCTTACACAGTCTATTTTTTACAAATTTTGAATTTGAATTGTCTTTTTTACAGAAGACCAAAACTATTTATTCGAGCAAATCGAGATATATCTCCAAAACCATCAACGATATGATAATGAAATTTTACACGGCTGTAAATAATATCTTTCTTTACACATTCTGTAACTTACAAGCTTGTAGCTCACACAGTCTATTTTTTACAAATTTTGAATTTGAATTGTCATTTTTATAGAAGACCAAAACTATTTATTCGAGCAAATCGAGATATATCTCCAAAACCATCAACGATATGGTTATGTAATTTTACACGGCTGTAAATAATATATCTCTTTACACATTCTGTAACTTACAAGCTTGTAGCTCACACAGTCTTCTTTTTACAGCTTTTAAATTTCAATAGTCTTGTTTACAGAAGACCAAAACTATTTTTTCGACCAAACCGAGATATATCTCCAAAACCATCAACGATATGGTTGAGTAATTTCACACGGCTGAAAATAATATCTCTCTTTACACATTCTGTAACTCACAAGCTTCTAACTCAGACAGTCTATTTTTTACAAATTTTGAATTTGAATTGTCTTGTTTACAGAAGATCAAAACTTATTATTCGACCAAACCGAGATATATCTACAAAACCATCAACGATATGGTTATATAATTTTACACGGCTGTAAATAATATCTCTCTTTACACATTCTCTAACTCACAAACTTGTAGCTCGCACAGTCTATTTTTTACAAATTTTGAATTTGAATTGTCTTGTTTACAGAAGACCAAAACTATTTATTCGACCAAACCGAGATATATCTCCAAAACCATCAACGATATGGTTATGTAATTTTACACGGCTGTAAATAATATCTCTCTTTACACATTCTCTAACTCACAAACTTGTAGCTCGCACAGTCTATTTTTTACAAATTTTGAATTTGACTAGTCTTGTTTATAGAAGATCAAAACTATTTCTTCGACCAAACCGAGATATATCTCCAAAACCATCAACGATATGGTTATGTAATTTTACACGGCTGTAAATAATATCTCTCTTTACACATTCTCTAACTCACAAGCTTGTAGCTCACACAGTCTATTTTTTACAAATTTTGAATTTGAATAGTCTTGTTTACAGAAGATCAAAACTATTTATTCGAGCAAATCGAGATATATCTCCAAAACCATCAACGATATGGTTATGTAATTTTACACGGCTGTAAATAATATCTCTCTTTACACATTCTCTAACTCACAAACTTGTAGCTCGCACAGTCTATTTTTTACAAATTTTGAATTTGACTAGTCTTGTTTATAGAAGATCAAAACTATTTCTTCGACCAAACCGAGATATATCTCCAAAACCATCAACGATATGGTTATGAAATTTTACACGGCTGTAAATAATATATCTCTTTACACATCCTGTAACTCACAAGCTTGTAGCTTACACAGTCTATTTTTTACAAATTTTGAATTTGAATTGTCTTTTTTACAGAAGACCAAAACTATTTATTCGAGCAAATCGAGATATATCTCCAAAACCATCAACGATATGATAATGAAATTTTACACGGCTGTAAATAATATCTTTCTTTACACATTCTGTAACTTACAAGCTTGTAGCTCACACAGTCTATTTTTTACAAATTTTGAATTTGAATTGTCATTTTTATAGAAGACCAAAACTATTTATTCGAGCAAATCGAGATATATCTCCAAAACCATCAACGATATGGTTATGTAATTTTACACGGCTGTAAATAATATATCTCTTTACACATTCTGTAACTTACAAGCTTGTAGCTCACACAGTCTTCTTTTTACAGCTTTTAAATTTCAATAGTCTTGTTTACAGAAGACCAAAACTATTTTTTCGACCAAACCGAGATATATCTCCAAAACCATCAACGATATGGTTGAGTAATTTCACACGGCTGAAAATAATATCTCTCTTTACACATTCTGTAACTCACAAGCTTCTAACTCAGACAGTCTATTTTTTACAAATTTTGAATTTGAATTGTCTTGTTTACAGAAGATCAAAACTTATTATTCGACCAAACCGAGATATATCTACAAAACCATCAACGATATGGTTATATAATTTTACACGGCTGTAAATAATATCTCTCTTTACACATTCTCTAACTCACAAACTTGTAGCTCGCACAGTCTATTTTTTACAAATTTTGAATTTGAATAGTCTTGTTTACAGAAGATCAAAACTATTTATTCGACCAAACCGAGATATATCTCCAAAACCATCAACGATATGGTTATGTAATTTTACACGGCTGAAAATAATATCTCTCTTTACACATTCTGTAACTCACAAGCTTGTAGCTCACACAGTCTATTTTTTACAAATTTTGAATTTGAATAGTCTTGTTTACAGAAGATCAAAATTATTTATTCGATCAAACCGAGACATATCTACAAAAACATCAACGATATGGTTATGTAATTTTACACGGCTGTAAATAATATCTCTCTTTACACATTCTGTAACTTAAAAGCTTGTAGCTCACACAGTCTATTTTTTACAAATTTTAAATTTGAATTGTCTTGTTTACTGAAGACCAAAACTATTTATTCGACCAAACCGAGATATATCTCCAAAACCATCAACGATATGGTTATGTAATTTTACACGGCTGTAAATAATATCTCTCTTTACACATTCTGTAACTCACAAGCTTGTAGCTCACACAGTCTATTTTTTACGAATTTTGAATTTGAATTGTCTTATTTACAGTAGACCAAAACTATTTATTAGAACAAACCGAGACATATCAGTAGTTAAGTAGTGCCGGTTCTGGCCCACTTTGACCTGAATTGACCTTTGGCCTTGAGAATATAGTGCCGGTTCTGCCCCAGTTCAATGACCCAGTCGTCAGAGGACAAGTCTGAACTTGAGTGGAGTTTAGCCTTCAGATTATAACGCCGGTCCTGGCCCAGTTTGATGACCCAGCCTTGACAAGTGTTGACTTGTAATTCAGACGGAAACGTTCCGAATTGAATCGAGTATTAGCGAAGCTCCCCACGATTTAGCCTTGAGATTATAACGCCGGTCCTAGCCCAGTTTGATGACCCATCTCTGGCAAGTGTTGACTTGTAGTTCAGACGGAAACGTTCCGAATTGAATCGAGTATTAGCGAAGCTATACACACCCCGCGCCCGCCCTGGCCTTACTCTGTTTTTAAACAGTTCCGAACTGAACCGAGCATTAACGAACAAACTAGGGCGGAACCGTTTCGAATTGAATCGAATATTATTGAAGCTAACCACACCCCGCGCCCACCTTTGCCTTGCTTTGTTTTGAAACAGTTCCGAACTGAACCGAGCATTAACGAACAGACTGGAACGGAACCGTTCCGAATTGAATCAAACATTAGCAAAACTCCCTCCACCCCGCGCCGACCCTGGCCTAGCTACCCCCTGCGCCGAGCCTGGCCTAGCACAATTTTTTATTTGTAATTTGCTCTTTTAAGTTATAAACTATTAAGCAGAAAACATGGGTGCATTTTTAAAGAAATTAAATAACCATATTTTTGCAAAAGTTTGTTGTACCACATCGATTCACTGCAAAATTTACGTCTCAAGTGATAGATGATTTGAATAAGAAAATCAAAAGTGAGAAAATATAATTATATTTAATTAGTAAAGGTGCAGTAGGTCAAACAATCAACTTTAAGTTTACCAAAGGATGAAGTGTACGAAAGAAAAAGCTTTTAAAATAGAAAAAGATCTAGCCATATTAAAAGTTATAAGCATGTACCAACTACAATATAGAATTTAAAATATGAAAATATTTAATGTAGAACGTTGTTTTGTAGTAAAAAAATATGTATTATTTAAAATTATTTTATCATTTGAATGAGCATGAAATTTGATACAAAAAATTGCAGTCAGCAAAACGTGAAATTTGACATCAAAGTATGACTAGTTAGCAAAAAATAAAAATACAAAATTTGCCATCAAAAATTATTAAGAAAAGAAAAAAATAAAATTTGAAACCAAAATATAAAATATACTGTTAAAAAAAAAAATTTAACATGAAAATGTGAGGGTTGGTAATGAAACTCAGATATGATAACTTTTATTAATATAACACATACTTTAAAATTATTTACAAAAAAAAAAAAAATAGTATATTATTTATCTAGAACGAGAAGTGAAGTTTAAAGTACGAGCAAGTTGTTTACGGCCGAGGCGCCTAGCCGAGGCTGGAATTACTTGTGAGTACCTTTAAAAACACTTCTTCGTTCGAGGTAAATACAACGTTTTATTTCATACTGCAAGTTTAATGAACTAAGTCAAAATAAATGAAATGTTGTGTGTTTATCTCGCACAAATTATTCGTAATAATTAAATATGCGGGAACCAACATTCCCATAGTAACAAACGTTTGTCAAAAATGACAACGAAAAAACTGGGTCACGGTGAATGGTTTTGGATATTTTATGCGATTATTCCGTTTAAAATGGAGAAAATTGAGGTGCCTCAAGACATTGTAGATGAAGCAGATCACGTGAAGAACAATTTGATGCCACAAAAATGTCGGAAACAATGTAAGAAATGATTGACGTATAATTTTAAAGTACTAGGACTTTAAAATTTTTCTTTAAAGTACTAGGACGTTAATGTTCCACTTTTGGTATCAAAAATAATCCGAAAAATGTCACTTTAGATACAAGTATGAAATAAAATAAATTACCTAATATGTACAGTTGTGGCCACATAAATCTCGTACAAAATACATAAATTTTAATATAACATTAAATTAATAATAATTGGTACTATAATATAAATGCTTTTTAATTATTACAAATTTCATTTCAATAAAATTTGATAGTTTGATTAACATAAATTCATGTTTTTTTGTCAAAATTTGTTTTACAACAAACGTTATTGGAAAAAGAATGATGATGTCATAATGAGGTTGTACGACATTCATATGGCCAAAGCTGTACATGCTAACAAAATTAAACATAAAAAAATCATTGCATAAACATTAAATTAAATATTATATGTATATTCTAACACTAAATATGTTATTAACCTACCCAATTACTGTTGTTCCACTCTTTTAAGTACATACTTGTTTTGAACTAAAACACGTATTCTTACAAAAAATAAAAATATTAATAATATAATTTGACACCAAAATAATAAGCTGAGTTAACAAAAAAATTTAATTGCGGATTGGCAAAAATAAAACTAAAAACATAAAAAAAGTTAAGCAATTAACTAATACTCATAAAATTTATCATATTTTTTTTACAAACTTATAAGAATAAAAAAACTTAATAAACAAACATTAAGGGGCGGTTTCACCAACATCGATTATCTTTAACTGATAAATAACTGCATAGATAAGTTTGTTAAAACTATAGCAACAATGATTAAGTTTAACGGAGATTGTTGAAATCGGCCCTAAATGAATTTATATATTCCAATGCAATTGTTGAGCAAAAATAATTATAAATCTACCACTAATTAATGTTGTTCCAGACTTTTAAGAGTTCTTGTTGTTAACTAAAACATGTATTCTTAGAAAAAAAAAAATGCAATTTGACACCAAAATAATATGCTGTTCCAGTCATATAAGTTATTGTTTTAAACTAAAACATGTATTCTTACAAAGAAAAAATGAAATTAGACAACAAAAATTTCAAATTCGGCAAAAATCAAATTTTAAATCAAAATTGCATAAAAAATCTTATTGGTAATGAAACCCAAACATTAAAAATGTTAAGCAGTTAACTAATACTAATAAAATTTATCATAAAAAAATTAACAAAATTATAACAATAAAAAAATTAATAAACAAACATTAAATGAGTTTATATATTCCAACGCAATTATTCAGAAAAAATCATTATAAACCAAGCACTAATTTTAATGTTGTTCTAGTCTTTTAAGTTTTTGTTTTAAACTAAACATGTATTCTTACAAAAAAAATTACACCAAAATAATATGCAAATTTAATGAAAAAAATTAAAATTGTAAACAAAAATTGGAGATTCGGCAAAAATCAAATTTTAAATCAAAATTGCATAGAAAATCTTATTGGTAATGAAACCCAAACATAAAAAAAGTTAAGCAGTTAACTAATAATAATAAAATTTATCATAAAAAAATTAACAAAATTATAACAATAAAAAAATTAATAATAAACATTAAATGAGTTTATATATTCCAACGCAATTCTTCAGAAAAAATCATTATAAACCAAGCACTAATTTTAATGTTGTTCTAGTCTTTTAAGATTTTGTTTTAAACTAAACATGTATTCTTACAAAAAAAATTACACCAAAATAATATGCAAATTTAATGAAAAAAATTAAAATTGTAAACAAAAATTGGAGATTCGGCAAAAATCAAATTTTAAATCAAAATTGCATAGAAAATCTTATTGGTAATGAAACCCAAACATAAAAAAAGTTAAGCAGTTAACTAATAATAATAAAATTTATCATAAAAAAATTAACAAAATTATAACAATAAAAAAATTAATAATAAACATTAAATGAGTTTATATATTCCAACGCAATTCTTCAGAAAAAATCATTATAAACCAAGCACTAATTTTAATGTTGTTCTAGTCTTTTAAGATTTTGTTTTAAACTAAACATGTATTCTTACAAAAAAAAATTACACCAAAATAATATGCAAATTTAATGATAAAAATTAAAATTGTAAACAAAAATTGGAGATTCGGCAAAAATCAAATTTGAAATCAAAATTGCATAGAAGATCTTATTGGTAATGAAACCCAAACATAAAACAAAGTTAAGCAGTTACCTAATACTAATAAAATCAGAATCAGAAAAGAAAATTAACTTATAACAATAAAAAAAATTAAATGAATTTATATATTCTAACATAAGTATTAAGAAAAGATCACTATAAACCTACCAGTAATTACGGTTTTTTTAGTCATTTAAGTTCTTCTTTTAAACTAAAACATGTATTCTTACAAAAAAAAAAAAAAATAAATGAATAAATAAATAAATTTGACACTAAAATATACCGAGTTAGCAAGAAAAAATTAAATTTGCCACTAAAAATTGCAAATTAGGTAAATATCAAATTTGAAATCAAAATTGCATCAATCCTGTTGGTAATGAAATCCAAACATAAAAAAAGTTCAACAAAGATTGCAGATTTGGCAAAATTCTTGAAATCAAAATTGCATAGAATATCTTATTGGTAATGAAACCCAAACATAAAAAAGTTAAGCAGTTACCTAATACATTAATCATAAAAAAAATAACCTAATATTATAACAATAAAAAAATGAATTTATATACCCGAACACAATTATTAAGAAAATATCATTATAAACCTTCCACTAATTACTGTTCTTTCAGTCATTTAAGTTCTTCTTTGAAACTAAAACATGTATTCTAACAAAACAAATAAATAAATATGTATGTATATTACCCATATCAGCCTTGGGTTCCCTCTGGACCTCAACCTTCTGTGCGTGTTTTTCTAGTGTCAGAGTTAAGGGTACCTACAGTTTTAGGTGGACTACGAACCACAGGAAATAATCCCATTTGCAGCGTAATTATGGGCCATTATACTCTGCAAGTTGGCCAGATCTTGGCAGAGAGAAGACAAGCATCCGAAAAATTCTGATGGTTTTGTCGGGAATTGAAACCAACATTTCTGCGTCAGAAGCCAACACGCCAGCCTCTCCCCTACAGCTGTACCTAAAAAATAAATAAATAAGTAAATTTGACACCAAAATAAACCGATTGAGCAAGAAAAATGAAATTTGACACCAAAAATTGAAAATTCGGCAAATATTAAAATTGAAATCAAAATTGTATAGAAGATCTCATTGGTAATGAAACCCAAACATGTTAATTTTTTTTACATTTTTTTTTAAAGTATATACAAAGAAAGTTGAAAAGTTATTACTAATAAAATTAAATCTATAAAAAAATTATCTGAAATTATACCAATAAAAATATAAATAGATAAATAAATAAACATTAAATTAATGAAGTATCACCTATTCTAACACCATTATTCAAAAATATATTATAAGCCTAGCACTAATTACTCTTGTTCCAGTATTTTAAGCCTTTGTTTCAAACCAAAACACGTATTCTTACAAGCAACACATTCCGCTTCTAATCCTTGCGTCCTTTTTCGAATTTTTGTTAACTGTTGTTCCAGTTTCCCAAATTTCGAAAAAAGGATAATAAAATCTAACGACAAAAAAAAACAAACGAAAAACCTACTTACTTGGACGACCACGCAACCTTTGAGTAGTTTTTAATTTAGAAAACTTCTCTTCGACAATTTCCACTATTAAAACAGATCAACAAATATGAAGAGCTTCAATCCTACTAAATTTTACATAAGAATAAAATTAGCAACGCTCTGCAAAAATGATTTCCACAGGAAAAATACAATTTTGCTGATTCACAAGGTAAATGCACCGTAAATCTCATTCTAAAGGTGTGTACATACTGTTTTGAGCAAATTTATTTACACGAATGATAAAATGTCAAAATGGTCAGATGAGTACGCACGATTTTAATAAACAGATCATTTTCGCTAAATGAATATATTTACGTGTGTTCTTTTTGTGTGCGCACAGAAATCATATGAGTAAATTTGCACAAATCAGTAGGTAGCGGCCTTAACGATAGATATGTGTAACATACGATCTGGAGTGACCTTCACTGTTTTAGCTAAAACAGCGGAAAGCAGAGGTTTGCATTCTCTAAAGCTGAGTAAAGACTTACAGAAATTTTTCGCTACTGAAGTTAACCTTTTTGCTTATTACAAAAAGTCTTGATGTTTTTCAATAGAATTTAAAAATCAATGTAATGAAAACTTGTAATAATACAGATATAAAGTTGGAACTTTCAGAGCATACTATAGGATGCTCAGAGGACTGGTGCCTTTTCTCTTGAACTTAATTCTCCATAATACGCCAAAAGAACATTTTCGTTTGTAAACTCCACTATTTTTTCGGAACGTCAACTATTATTAAAAAAATTATATTCTTTATGTTTTGATTTAGAAAGCAGCAATTTATTAATTTCAATTTGAGCAGCGACGCGTAATTCTGGGGGTGTCTATCTTAATTCTTCCATATAACTCTTTCACAAAAATATCAAACTTAATTTAATTTGATTTTAAATTTGAAATTTTAGTTTACATATTATGACAGATGACAAATATCAACACAATCAGTACCTAATCGTCAAAGTCCCTATTATATTTAAAAAGAAATATTTTAAAATTTTCGTAAAACGAAAGCTCCAAAGTAAAAAAAAAAATTGTGTATATTACACTTGTTTAACAAAGATGCATTATGACATTCGTTCTATTTGAGCACTGCTCACTGCACTCGTCGTGCCCCAAACCCACTCATGTCGCAATAAGCCATACTGTTAAAGTTGTATGATAATGTATGCTAAAATGGATGCTAAAATGGACCCGACTCTGCAAGATGGAGGTCTGAATAGCTGAAGGACTATAAGGAAATCTATTTCATAGTATGTAGTGGAAAAGTAGATGAGATAATAAGTAAAAGATTATTAGATTTATATTGGGTGTTTATTTAAAGCCATATAACCCCACAACTGTATCACCACATACAGAAGCCGTTTTCCGGAAAACCGTTTAACCGGAAAACCGCTTAACCAAAAAACCGGTTCTCAGGAAAAGCCCTTAAGCGGAAAACCGGTTTTCAGGAAAAGCGCTTAACCGATAAACCGGTTTTTCGTTAAAAGCGCTTAATCGGAAAACCGCTTAACTGGAAAACCGAGCCTTGGTGAAGCATCATATATATGTTTTATGTAGTAACAAATTAATATAAACAAAAATTATAAAAAGCTTCAAACTTTAGTTGATAAGTTCATATAAATGAAGCAGCTTATCTAGCCAATTGTAAAATATTAAAAAAAAATATTGTAGCTTTATTTATAAGAAATATAGATTATAAGTTTCAACCTTCAAATATACATAGAACAACATTCCACGATTCGAACTTGGATAAAGAAGAATATTTGTAATTTATAACAAACTCCAGGAAGCATATTGATATCCTAAACTCAGCAAGATGGAGGTCTTTATAGTTCTTGACGTACTTTAGAGAAACTTTTTTTTAAATATCAAGGAACGAAACGAAACAAGTCTTTAAATTTAACCGCTTCATATCTACGTATTGCGTTTTTTAAATAGTTTACATAAACTTTTTCGGAAGAAATTTCAACTCTTACGTTTTCTTCTTTCCCTTAATGATATTGATAGCCCCAAGGTTTTGTATGTCTGGAAAATTAAGCATGCGTTTCTCATCATATACGGACGATTTATTTTATTTAACGATATTTGGATCTAATGATTGTTCTTTTGATTTCTTTCAATTTCCTCACGATCAAATAGAGTTTTTGTAATCGTTAAATGTAATATTTCTGATGGAAGATCTTGTCGATCGTTTTAATTTTTTAACACTTTTTTTGGCAATTCCATAGATATTATTTGAATTACAATCGGAAGTATTAGAACGGTGACTATTTTTCGTTAATCTGCTTTGTATTAATAGAAAAAGAGCTGTGTGGTTTACCGGTTTATTCAAGGTTTTAACATTCCAGAATTTATTGTAAAACAATAAACCATTTTTGGTGGATGTATAATAATTGTACATCATAGCGGTTTTCCCGTTTATCAATTTTCCAGTTAAGAGGTTTTTCTGAAATCCGGTTAAGCGGTTTTTCTGTTAAGCGGTTTTCAGGAATCCTGTTTGGCCAGATAAGCCGCTTCACATATGAACTCATCAACTAAAGTTTGAAGATTTTTATAATTTTTGTTTATATTAATTTGTTACAGGATGAAATATATTGTCCCTGATGAGGTGATTTTCTCTAGTAAGTTGTTTGGAGAATAATATTTTTGGTCTAGACTGGTTTTGCTTATAGAATTGTAGAAAACTAAAACAGTCAAACATTTTAATCAGCCCGTTTTAAATTAAGCGGTATTTTCTTTATTGTTGAGGATATAAACTGATGAAGGTAAAGTTGCCTAGCAACCTGAACACAGTGGCAGTAACGGCTGATACCTTTTTTTTTAAGTTTTTTCAACAGATAGCGGCTCAATGAATCATAGAAAAATTTTCTTGGATTACGTATCGATATGATACGTCGCGTCGCCAAGACGGGAACACTAAATTAAAAAAAAAATTGCTGACTTGGCATTCCGATTTTTTTTTGACAAAAATGAAGTTTAATAAAATTTCATTGGTAGTCTTTAAGCGTTGCTAGGCAATGTTCGGCTTTGAATACTAGATTGAACAAAAAAATTTGAACAAAAATCCGACCCTATTCAAAGAAAAAAGCCCCCTACTAAAACATATCAACTAAGATGTACAATTTTTAATCTTTTTATAAAATTTTGTAATTTTATAAGAAGCAAAACCAGTCAAGCCCAAACATATTCTTCTCCAACCAACTTACTAGAAAAAAATCACCTCATGGGCACCCCATCTAGGGACATATTGTATATTATATTGTATTGTATATTAACGATTTTCCGGTTAAGGGGTTTTCCGGAAAAGGGATTTTCCGGTTAAGCGGTTTTCCGGTTAAGCGCTTTTCCTGAAAACCGGTTTTCTGGTTAAGCGCTTAACCTAAAAACCGTTTTTTTTGCATCTTTGTTAAACAAGTGTAATATACACAATTTTTTTTTTTACTTTGGAGCTTTCGTTTTACGAAAATTTTAAAATATTTCTTTTTAAATATAATAGGGACTTTGACGATTAGGTACTGATTGTGTTGATATTTGTCATCTGTCATAATATGTAAACTAAAATTTCAAATTTAAAATCAAATTAAATTAAGTTTGATATTTTTGTGAAAGAGTTATATGGAAGAATTAAGATAGACACCCCCAGAATTACGCGTCGCTGCTCAAATTGAAATTAATAAATTGCTGCTTTCTAAATCAAAACATAAAGAATATAATTTTTTTAATAATAGTTGACGTTCCGAAAAAATAGTGGAGTTTACAAACGAAAATGTTCTTTTGGCGTATTATGGAGAATTAAGTTCAAGAGAAAAGGCACCAGTCCTCTGAGCATCCTATAGTATGCTCTGAAAGTTCCAACTTTATATCTGTATTATTACAAGTTTTCATTACATTGATTTTTAAATTCTATTGAAAAACATCAAGACTTTTTGTAATAAGCAAAAAGGTTAACTTCAGTAGCGAAAAATTTCTGTAAGTCTTTACTCAGCTTTAGAGAATGCAAACCTCTGCTTTCCGCTGTTTTAGCTAAAACAGTGAAGGTCACTCCAGATCGTATGTTACACATATCTATCGTTAAGGCCGCTACCTACTGATTTGTGCAAATTTACTCATATGATTTCTGTGCGCACACAAAAAGAACACACGTAAATATATTCATTTAGCGAAAATGATCTGTTTATTAAAATCGTGCGTACTCATCTGACCATTTTGACATTTTATCATTCGTGTAAATAAATTTGCTCAAAACAGTATGTACACACCTTTAGAATGAGATTTACGGTGCATTTACCTTGTGAATCAGCAAAATTGTATTTTTCCTGTGGAAATCATTTTTGCAGAGCGTTGCTAATTTTATTCTTATGTAAAATTTAGTAGGATTGAAGCTCTTCATATTTGTTGATCTGTTTTAATAGTGGAAATTGTCGAAGAGAAGTTTTCTAAATTAAAAACTACTCAAAGGTTGCGTGGTCGTCCAAGTAAGTAGGTTTTTCGTTTGTTTTTTTTGTCGTTAGATTTTATTATCCTTTTTTCGAAATTTGGGAAACTGGAACAACAGTTAACAAAAATTCGAAAAAGGACGCAAGGATTAGAAGCGGAATGTGTTGCTTGTAAGAATACGTGTTTTGGTTTGAAACAAAGGCTTAAAATACTGGAACAAGAGTAATTAGTGCTAGGCTTATAATATATTTTTGAATAATGGTGTTAGAATAGGTGATACTTCATTAATTTAATGTTTATTTATTTATCTATTTATATTTTTATTGGTATAATTTCAGATTATTTTTTTATAGATTTAATTTTATTAGTAATAACTTTTCAACTTTCTTTGTATATACTTTAAAAAAAAAAATGTAAAAAAAATTAACATGTTTGGGTTTCATTACCAATGAGATCTTCTATACAATTTTGATTTCAATTTTAATATTTGCCGAATTTTCAATTTTTGGTGTCAAATTTCATTTTTCTTGCTCAATCGGTTTATTTTGGTGTCAAATTTGCTTATTTATTTATTTTTTAGGTACAGCTGTAGGGGAGAGGCTGGCGTGTTGGCTTCTGACGCAGAAATGTTGGTTTCAATTCCCGATAAAACCATCAGAATTTTTCGGATGCTTGTCTTCTCTCTGCCAAGATCTGGACAACTTGCAGAGTATAATGGCCCATAATTACGCTGCAAATGGGATTATTTCCTGTGGTTCGTAGTCCACCTAAAACTGTAGGTACCCTTAACTCTGACACTTGAAAAACACTCACAGAAGGTTGAGGTCCAGAGGGAACCCAAGGCTGATATGGGTAATATACATACATATTTATTTATTTGTTTTGTTAGAATACATGTTTTAGTTTCAAAGAAGAACTTAAATGACTGAAAGAACAGTAATTAGTGGAAGGTTTATAATGATATTTTCTTAATAATTGTGTTCGGGTATATAAATTCATTTTTTTATTGTTATAATATTAGGTTATTTTTTTATGATTAATGTATTAGGTAACTGCTTAACTTTTTTATGTTTGGGTTTCATTACCAATAAGATATTCTATGCAATTTTGATTTCAAGAATTTTGCCAAATCTGCAATCTTTGTTGAACTTTTTTTATGTTTGGATTTCATTACCAACAGGATTGATGCAATTTTGATTTCAAATTTGATATTTACCTAATTTGCAATTTTTAGTGGCAAATTTAATTTTTTCTTGCTAACTCGGTATATTTTAGTGTCAAATTTATTTATTTATTCATTTATTTTTTTTTTTTGTAAGAATACATGTTTTAGTTTAAAAGAAGAACTTAAATGACTAAAAAAACCGTAATTACTGGTAGGTTTATAGTGATCTTTTCTTAATACTTATGTTAGAATATATAAATTCATTTAATTTTTTTTATTGTTATAAGTTAATTTTCTTTTCTGATTCTGATTTTATTAGTATTAGGTAACTGCTTAACTTTGTTTTATGTTTGGGTTTCATTACCAATAAGATCTTCTATGCAATTTTGATTTCAAATTTGATTTTTGCCGAATCTCCAATTTTTGTTTACAATTTTAATTTTTATCATTAAATTTGCATATTATTTTGGTGTAATTTTTTTTTGTAAGAATACATGTTTAGTTTAAAACAAAATCTTAAAAGACTAGAACAACATTAAAATTAGTGCTTGGTTTATAATGATTTTTTCTGAAGAATTGCGTTGGAATATATAAACTCATTTAATGTTTATTATTAATTTTTTTATTGTTACAATTTTGTTAATTTTTTTTATGATAAATTTTATTATTATTAGTTAACTGCTTAACTTTTTTTATGTTTGGGTTTCATTACCAATAAGATTTTCTATGCAATTTTGATTTAAAATTTGATTTTTGCCGAATCTCCAATTTTTGTTTACAATTTTAATTTTTTTCATTAAATTTGCATATTATTTTGGTGTAATTTTTTTTGTAAGAATACATGTTTAGTTTAAAACAAAAACTTAAAAGACTAGAACAACATTAAAATTAGTGCTTGGTTTATAATGATTTTTTTTGAATAATTGCGTTGGAATATATAAACTCATTTAATGTTTGTTTATTAATTTTTTTATTGTTATAATTTTGTTAATTTTTTTATGATAAATTTTATTAGTATTAGTTAACTGCTTAACATTTTTAATGTTTGGGTTTCATTACCAATAAGATTTTTTATGCAATTTTGATTTAAAATTTGATTTTTGCCGAATTTGAAATTTTTGTTGTCTAATTTCATTTTTTCTTTGTAAGAATACATGTTTTAGTTTAAAACAATAACTTATATGACTGGAACAACATATTATTTTGGTGTCAAATTGCATTTTTTTTTTCTAAGAATACATGTTTTAGTTAACAACAAGAACTCTTAAAAGTCTGGAACAACATTAATTAGTGGTAGATTTATAATTATTTTTGCTCAACAATTGCATTGGAATATATAAATTCATTTAGGGCCGATTTCAACAATCTCCGTTAAACTTAATCATTGTTGCTATAGTTTTAACAAACTTATCTATGCAGTTATTTATCAGTTAAAGATAATCGATGTTGGTGAAACCGCCCCTTAATGTTTGTTTATTAAGTTTTTTTATTGTTATAAGTTTGTAAATTATTAATATTTTTATTTTTTGTAAGAATACGTGTTTTAGTTCAAAACAAGTATGTACTTAAAAGAGTGGAACAACAGTAATTGGGTAGGTTAATAACATATTTAGTGTTAGAATATACATATAATATTTAATTTAATGTTTATGCAATGATTTTTTTATGTTTAATTTTGTTAGCATGTACAGCTTTGGCCATATGAATGTCGTACAACCTCATTATGACATCATCATTCTTTTTCCAATAACGTTTGTTGTAAAACAAATTTTGACAAAAAAACATGAATTTATGTTAATCAAACTATCAAATTTTATTGAAATGAAATTTGTAATAATTAAAAAGCATTTATATTATAGTACCGATTATTATTAATTTAATGTTATATTAAAATTTATGTATTTTGTACGAGATTTATGTGGCCACAACTGTACATATTAGGTAATTTATTTTATTTCATACTTGTATCTAAAGTGACATTTTTCGGATTATTTTTGATACCAAAAGTGGAACATTAACGTCCTAGTACTTTAAAGAAAAATTTTAAAGTCCTAGTACTTTAAAATTATACGTCAATCATTTCTTACATTGTTTCCGACATTTTTGTGGCATCAAATTGTTCTTCACGTGATCTGCTTCATCTACAATGTCTTGAGGCACCTCAATTTTCTCCATTTTAAACGGAATAATCGCATAAAATATCCAAAACCATTCACCGTGACCCAGTTTTTTCGTTGTCATTTTTGACAAACGTTTGTTACTATGGGAATGTTGGTTCCCGCATATTTAATTATTACGAATAATTTGTGCGAGATAAACACACAACATTTCATTTATTTTGACTTAGTTCATTAAACTTGCAGTATGAAATAAAACGTTGTATTTACCTCGAACGAAGAAGTGTTTTTAAAGGTACTCACAAGTAATTCCAGCCTCGGCTAGGCGCCTCGGCCGTAAACAACTTGCTCGTACTTTAAACTTCACTTCTCGTTCTAGATAAATAATATACTATTATTTTTTTTTTTGTAAATAATTTTAAAGTATGTGTTATATTAATAAAAGTTATCATATCTGAGTTTCATTACCAACCCTCACATTTTCATGTTAAATTTTTTTTTTTAACAGTATATTTTATATTTTGGTTTCAAATTTTATTTTTTTCTTTTCTTAATAATTTTTGATGGCAAATTTTGTATTTTTATTTTTTGCTAACTAGTCATACTTTGATGTCAAATTTCACGTTTTGCTGACTGCAATTTTTTGTATCAAATTTCATGCTCATTCAAATGATAAAATAATTTTAAATAATACATATTTTTTTACTACAAAACAACGTTCTACATTAAATATTTTCATATTTTAAATTCTATATTGTAGTTGGTACATGCTTATAACTTTTAATATGGCTAGATCTTTTTCTATTTTAAAAGCTTTTTCTGTCGTACACTTCATCCTTTGGTAAACTTAAAGTTGATTGTTTGACCTACTGCACCTTTACTAATTAAATATAATTATTTTTTCTCACTTTTGATTTTCTTATTCAAATCATCTATCACTTGAGACGTAAATTTTGCAGTGAATCGATGTGGTACAACAAACTTTTGCAAAAAAATATGGTTATTTAATTTCTTTAAAAATGCACCCATGTTTTCTGCTTAATAGTTTATAACTTAAAAGAGCAAATTACAAATAAAAAATTGTGCTAGGCCAGGCTCGGCGCAGGGGGTAGCTAGGCCAGGGTCGGCGCGGGGCGGAGGGAGTTTTGCTAATGTTTGATTCAATTCGGAACGGTTCCGTTCCAGTCTGTTCGTTAATGCTCGGTTCAGTTCGGAACTGTTTCAAAACAAAGCAAGGCAAAGGTGGGCGCGGGGTGTGGTTAGCTTCAATAATATTCGATTCAATTCGAAACGGTTCCGCCCTAGTTTGTTCGTTAATGCTCGGTTCAGTTCGGAACTGTTTAAAAACAGAGTAAGGCCAGGGCGGGCGCGGGGTGTGTATAGCTTCGCTAATACTCGATTCAATTCGGAACGTTTCCGTCTGAACTACAAGTCAACACTTGCCAGAGATGGGTCATCAAACTGGGCTAGGACCGGCGTTATAATCTCAAGGCTAAATCGTGGGGAGCTTCGCTAATACTCGATTCAATTCGGAACGTTTCCGTCTAAGATACAAGTCAACACTTGTCAAGGCTGGGTCATCAAACTGGGCCAGGACCGGCGTTATAATCTGAAGGCTAAACTCCACTCAAGTTCAGACTTGTCCTCTGACGACTGGGTCATTGAACTGGGGCAGAACCGGCACTATATTCTCAAGGCCAAAGGTCAATTCAGGTCAAAGTGGGCCAGAACCGGCACTACTTAACTACTCATATCTACAAAACCATCAACAATATGGTTATGTAATTTTACACGGCTGAAAATAATATCTCTCTTTACACATTCTGTAACTCACAAGCTTGTAGCTCACACAGTCTATTTTTTACAAATTTTAAATTTGAATTGTCTTGTTTACTGAAGACCAAAACTATTTATTCGACCAAACCGAGATATATCTCCAAAACCATCAACAATATGGTTATGTAATTTTACACAGCTGTATATAATATCTCTCTTTACACATTCTGTAACTCACAAGCTTGTAGCTCACACAGTCTATTTTTTACAAATTTTGAATTTGGATGGTCTTGTTTACAGAAGACCAAAACTATTTATTCGACCAAACCGACATATATCTCCAAAACCATCAACGATATGGTTATGTAATTTTACACGGCTGTAAATGATATCTCTCTTTACACATTCTGTAACTTACAAGGTTCTAGCTCACACAGTCTATTTTTTACAAATTTTGAATTTGAATAGTCTTGTTTACAGAAGACCAAAACTATTTATTCGACCAAACCGAGATATATCTCCAAAACCATCAACGATATGGTTATGTAATTTTACACGGCTGTAAATGATATATCTCTTTACACATTCTGTAACTCACAAGCTTCCAGCTCACACAGTCTATTTTTTACAAATTTTGAATTTGAATAGTCTTGTTTACAGAAGACCAAAACTATTTATTCGACCAAACCGAGATATATCTCCAAAACCATCAACGATATGGTTATGTAATTTTACACGGCTGTAAATAATATCTCTCTTTACACATCCTGTAACTTAGAAGCTTGTAGCTCACACAGTCTATTTTTTACAAATTTTGAATTTGAATAGTCTTGTTTACAGAAGATCAAAATTATTTATTCGATCAAACCGAGACATATCTACAAAACCATCAACGATATGGTTATGTAATTTTACACGGCTGTAAATAATATCTCTCTTTACACATTCTGTAACTTAAAAGCTTCTAGCTCAGACAGTCTATTTTTTACAAATTTTGAATTTGAATTGTCTTGTTTACAGAAGATCAAATCTATTTATTCGACCAAACCGAGATATATCTCCAAGACCATCAACGATATGGTTATGTAATTTTACACGGTTGTAAATAATCTCTCTTTACACATTCTGTAACTTACAAGCTTGTAGCTTACGCAGTCTATTTTTTACAAATTTTGAATTTGAATTGTCTTGTTTACAGAAGACCAAAACTTTTTATTCGACCAAACCGAGATATATCTCCAAAACCATCAACGATATGGTTATACAATTTTACACGGCCGTAGATAATATCTCTCTTTACACATTCTGTAACCCACAAGCTTGTAGCTCACACAGTCTATTTTTTACAAATTTTGAATTTGGATGGTCTTGTTTACAGAAGACCAAAACTATTTATTCGACCAAACCGAGATATATCTCCAAAACCATCAACGATATGGTTATACAATTTTACACGGCCGTAGATAATATCTCTCTTTACACATTCTGTAACCCACAAGCTTCTAGCTCACACAGTCTATTTTTTACAAATTTTGAATTTAAATTGTTTTGTTTACAGAAGACCAAAACTATTTATTCGACCAAACCGAGATATATCTCCAAAACCATCAATAATATGGTTAAGTAATTTTACACGGCTGAAAATAATATCTCTCTTTACACATCCTGTAACTTACAAGCTTGTAGCTTACGCAGTCTATTTTTTACAAATTTTGAATTTGAATTGTCTTGTTTACAGAAGACCAAAACTTTTTATTCGACCAAACCGAGATATATCTCCAAAACCATCAACGATATGGTTATACAATTTTACACGGCCGTAGATAATATCTCTCTTTACACATTCTGTAACCCACAAGCTTGTAGCTCACACAGTCTATTTTTTACAAATTTTGAATTTGAATTGTCTTGTTTACAGAAGATCAAAACTTATTATTCGACCAAACCGAGATATATCTCCAAAACCATCAACGATATGCTTATGAAATTTTACAGGGCTGTAAATAATATATCTCTTTACACATCCTGTAACTCACAAGATTGTAGCTCACGCAGTCTATTTTTTACAAATTTTGAATTTGAATAGTCTTGTTTACAGAAGATCAAAACTATTTATTCGACCAAACCGAGATATATCTCCAAAACCATCAACGATATGGTTATGTAATTTTACACGGCTGTAAATGATATCTCTCTTTACACATTCTGTAACTCACAAGCTTGTAGCTTACACAGTGGAATAGTCTTCACCAACACAAAGGTGAGGGTACGTTAGCACAACATTTCCTTCAGGCGCTTCTTTTTGGGTAAAGCGTCATCTTGTTTTTTTTTCAAGCGGTCTCAAAATATAGTCCACTATAAAACGGCCTCGTTTAGCAAACTTGGCACTTAATCAACCACCGAGTCGGCGGCATGAATAAGTTATAAGGCTACGCGTCCAGGTTTACCTCCCCGTGTTTAAATACTGGAGATAATCCCGGAAGACTCCGCGCAAACACTCCAGTCCTTAATGGAAATCGACGACGAAAAACTCTAAAATAATTGAGCAGACTGCATGATGGAGATTAATTGCTCCAAAACGGAGATTATAATACCGCTGCAGAGGTGGCGGAGGATCGCACGACGTGAATAATCGATTCTTCTTGGGGGGAACACGCCCTTAATGATTACGGTTTCGTGCAGACACCCCGACCGGTGCAATTACCGAATTTTTTGGTGTTTGCTTGTTTATGGACAAAGAGTCCGGATTTAATTAAAAATGCAGAAACTAGATTGTGGTAATTGTGACAGCGAGAGGCACGCAACCCTGGGACAGCATTTCTGCACGAAACCTTTGTTGTATTCATCAAATAGTTCCGAAAGCTTTTTTGAGGCCATTGTACTAATGAGTCGAGAAAAGAGAAAGAATCTGTAAAAGCAGTTGCTTTGTTATTAAGTCCAAGTTGAAATTGCATGGAAGCGAAGGGACTAAAAGTAGAATTTTCAAAAGCGATATTGGAAAATCGGGCATTTCCTAGACGGGCCCTGAATCATGAAACTCTCCAGAACCACATCGAAATACTTTAAAACTTTCCCTCGACATATTGATCCCGGACGAAACTCCAAACACTAAAAATAGTGCAGACTCAGCTTGAAAGGTGTGTGACTTGCCTAAAAACACCGGAAAATCACCAAGAAAAATGTCGTGGATTGGACGGAACATGTCACAAACTTGTATCTCGTCCCCGCTTTTCGAGAAGTCACGACTCAACAAGTTTCTCGACTGGAAACGATGGCTTCCCGACCGAGATACTTTTAATTGGTTGCGAAGTCGGGGAAATTGCTGCTTTCAACCACAGTTGGGATTTTTTGTGTCGCCCAGTAGTTTCGAGTTCTCGAACGTTCGCTCCTAGAATTACTCCGGAACGATCTCGGTCGTACGAGTTGGAAATGAAAAAAGGGGGCAATTTCGTGGTAAAAATGCAATTCCGTCATGCAAAGGATGTCAAGTGAAATTTTATTACTTGCTTATTTACAAGCACAGAAACAATTTTTGTTCGTCTGCAGACTGTAGTAAAATATCGACTGGAAAGCTCCAGGGAGTTTTCTTGGTAATCGTCGCTTCAACTTCCCCTGGAGGCATCCTTGCTTCCCTAGCCGCACCTAAAGTCATGTCAAAATTCAAACAGCTTCGAAAATACTATTGTGAGAAGCAAATCTTTTCTGGGCAACAATGTCTCTAATAAGCTGCTTCGTGTACTCTCAGGATTTCATTTGACACTCGTTGCTTTTCAGCGCCCACATTGCTGTTTTTAAACCCGATTCGCCCACGAGTTGGAAATATTACCGTTTGGCTAAGAGATTATCAGAGTACGTTTTATTTACCACTCCGAAAGAGTGCTTTTCATGCTCTCTCGCACACCACCGCAAGACGATTTCGCTCGGAAGAAATTGAATATTCCCTATTTGACACAATTGCATCCCTAACAATGCCGATACAATCTGCGTGAAATGGAAAGTAAACTGCTGCAGAGGGAGTTGAACAAAAATGGTGCTTTTTTAAAAAGATCGGAAGTGGGGTAAAACTGGACAACCTGAGCATCCTTATATTACTTGATTGATTTCAAAAATAGTACTAGCAATATGCTCTTCCAAGAAGAACGAAACATTCATTTCCGCGTTGCCATTTTTATTTCAATAATCCGCCTGGAATCCAAAATTACCTGCCACACTTAAGTCAAAGGACGGGCTTTCAATTAAGCGCTCCACTGCTGATAATGCACAATTATTGTTCTTATCTTATTAATTATGTTATCAAATGATTATCTAATTAAATTCTAGAAAACGCAACTAGGAACAATCGGTTTATTAACAGTTATCGACATGCTGCCAATATAATTAATTTATTCGTGGATCAAAACATCTTTCAGTGGAATCGTTCGCTGGTTGAGTGGCAGATATTTCATTTCGTTAGAGAATTCTTTTAATTTTTTTACGAATTCTCTTGATTGTTCTGTCATTGTTCATTTTTTATTTTGTGACTGCTGATTTTGTCGATTTTTCTGTTTTCTCTAATTCTTCTGTTCTCTTAATTCTCCTCTGATTACTTTGACTCTGAAAAATTCTTGACTCTTGTACTGCGAACTTTTCTGATTGGCTTCCCTCCATTCTCTTCATTCTCTCAATTTATGGATTCTCCCAATTTCCCCCAATTCCGACTCTTGTGATTGTCCTGCGTTTCTTGTTTTTCTTCACATTTATTCTGATATTCTCTCAATTCCGTCTATTCATCTGATTCTCAAGATCCATTCTTACGATTCTCCAGTTTCATTTGCTTCTTTGGTATTTTAGAAATTATTTATTCTCCTCATTCTTTCGATTCTCTGATACTTGAATTCTGTTGGTCCTATTTTCCCCTTCTAATTTTCGTAATTCTCTTGATTCACTTGATTCTCTTTCTTGGTTAGATTATCCCCGTTCTATAGATCATGTTCGTTCTCATCATGCTCTCATTTTATCGATTCTCCAGTTTTACTTGATTCTTTGATATCTCCAGAATTATTGATTGTCCTCATTCTTTCGATTCTCTGATTCTGCAATTCCTTTGGTCCTGTTTCCTTTATAATTCTCTGATTGGAGATTCTCAGCATTCTATCGATTCTGTTCGATCTCTTAATTCTCTCGTTTTATGGATCCTTGTAAATTCCCAAATTGCGTTGATTGTCTTGTTTGTGTTCTCATATTGTCTTTATATCACCGATTCTAGTAATTCTGCTCATTCTCTTCTGACCTAAACTAATTAGAACACAAGAAAAACGAAGAAAAATTATGAGTTGAAAAGGAATGGAATCCTCTTAGAATGATTCACTCTATTTCACCATTTCTTCCTTACAAATTGTTTGTATTTACCACACATACAAGTGCACTTACATTTCTATTACTACTCCCGGCCTATATATAGCCCCAATAACAAACCACGCTAATTGAGCTGAAAAGTCACCAAGCACGTCCGTCCGACATAACTATTTATTACCCTGCCAGTTAAACGTGGCGCTGGAACAGGCATCCTCGGTCCTTAATTGGGAACTGTTGCTACATTCAGCTATGGAGAAGCAATTAGTTACACATCTGAGCGCTTCCACTCCCGTCTCAGTTAAAAGATTCATGTCAAGGCTGTTACGGGCCGCACTTTCAACACTCCACGCTCACCCCTTGCAACACGCAGGAGTCTTAATTGGCGCGGTTGCGTTAAACTTATTAATTAAAGATCGAATCGCCGTCCGCGTTGATTTCGCCGGCAATATCCGAACATCGCGATCACGTTTAAGCTCCCGGATTTACGTCCGCAACGCTATCCACTTGATTTTATTACGTCAATAACGGTCAGCTTCGCGTGTGTTTTGCGACTTTCTGTGGGGTTTTTCGTTGCGAGCGCACTCCGCGTCCCCCGGGAGCCCTTCAAATGCAATTGTGGTCTGTGATTGCTGTATTATTCGTGACGATCTGGATTCTCAGCGAAATGAAAACAAAGTTGCGGCCCGGGACGATCTAATTGGGTGTAGACTGGAAGAATACGGCGTGATAGAAAAAAATTCAAAAAAGTTTTTAGAAATTAATAATGATAAATTTTAAATTTGTTTGTGGTGCCTTTAGGGGAAACTACAAAATTAAAGGTGGTTATCTACCACAAAAAGTGATCCAGACAATTGTTTATGGAATTGATTGATTTATCAGTTTATTGGAGTCTCGGTATTTTTCTCAGATTTTCAGTTTCTCTTTTCAAATTATTCTTTCTTTCTTCAGTTTCTTCGTTTCTAAAATTCTCAGATTTTGGGATTCTCAAAATATATTCCTAGATTTTCTGATATTCTCAGGTTCTCGGTGTTTCAGTTTCTCAAACTCTCCAGATTTTCAAACAATCTCATCAGAAAATGGGGATTCTGGGAATTTAATTCAAAAATTGACTTTTAGAATTTTTTAAGTATTTGAGCATCTCAGATTCTGAGAAAATTTGAGAATCTCGGAATCTACAAAGAATTTGAGAATCTGAAGCAACCGAAGAAACTGAAGGAAGTGATAAACTGGCAATGTGAGAATTGAGAATATGAGAAATTAAAAAATTAAGAATTTGAGTACATATTTAAAAATCTGAGCTTCAGATTGATCTGATTGATCTTTAGAGAATCCTAAATCCTGGAATCTGAGTATTAGAGTACCTAAAGTTGTGAGAATGTAAAAGCTGTACCGGAGAATCAGAAGCAACCGAAGAAACTAAAGTTGTGATAAACTGACAACCTGAGAATTGAGAATTTGAGAAATTAAACATTTAATAATCGCAGAATTTACGAAGATGAGTATCTAAAAATTGAAATTTCAGAGAATGTGTAAATCTCAGAACCTGGAACCTGCGAATCTGTGAATGCGGGAATATGAAAATCTGAGGAGCCATGCATTTAAAATTTCAGAACCTGAAATTTGAGAACCTAGAGTCTGAGTATCTATAAATCTAAAATTCTCAGATTTTGAGGTTCTCAGAATATATTTCTAGATTTTCGGACTCAAATTCTAAAATATTTTAAATTCTTATATTCTCAGGTTCTTGGTGTTTCAGTTTCTCAAACTCTCAGATTTGCAGAGTTTCAAACAATTTTTCTAATTTTTTGACGTTGACAATTTTCCAAATTCGAGAATCTGAGTATTTGAATTCATATTTGAATAAATTTGGATAATTTCAGAATCAGGGATTCTGAGTATCTGACTCGGATATTCTAACTTGGAAACTTTAGAATTTAGATTTAAAAATCTGAGAATTTGATAAGAACTGACAATCTGAAACATCTCAAAAAATTTGAAAATCTGAGATTTCGGGTTTGAGAATCTTGTGAGAATCTGAGATCTTGGAATCCGAGAATTCGGAATATAAATCTAGAATCTGAGACTTTGAGAAGCTCAGAATGTGAGAATATAATTGTGAGAATCTCAAAACCTAAAAATCTGAGAATTTGAGAAGAAATGACAATTTGAAACATCTCAAAACCCGGAATCTGAAAACCTGAGAAGTTGAAAGAATCCTAAATTCTGAAATCTGGGTATTAGAGTACCTGAGAACGTAAAAATCTAAAAAATTAAATTCTTAATGAATTTTAAATTTGAAAATTTTAGCCCCTGGAATCTACTAATTGGGGAATCTGAGATTTTAATCTAAAATTTGAGAATTTGAAAATTTTACAACCTGATGAAATCTGAAAATATAAGTATTTGAGTACCTCAGATTCTGAGATAATTTGAGAATCTCGGAATTTGTAATCTAAAAATCTGAGAATTCGAGATTCTGAAAAATCTGAGAATCTAAAAATTGGAAAATCTGAGATTTCGGATTTGAGAATCTTGTGAGAATCTGAGATCTTGGAATCCGAGAATTTGGAATATAAATCTAGAATCTGAGACTTTAAGAAGCTCAGAATGTGAGAAAATAAATATGAGAATCTCAAAACCTAAAAATCTGAAAATTTGAGAAGAACTGACAATTTGAAACATCTCAAAACCCGGAATCTGAAAACCTGAGAAGTTGAAAGAATCCTAAATTCTGAAATCTGGGTATTAGAGTACCTGAGAACGTAAAAATCTCAAAAATTAAATTCTTAATGAATTTTAAATTTGAAAATTTTAGCCCCTGGAATCTACTAATTAGGGAATCTGAGATTTTATTCTAAAATTTTAGAATTTGAAAATTTTAGAACCTGATGAAATCTGAAAATATAAGTATTTGAGTACCTCAGATTCTGAGATAATTTGAGAATCTCGGAATTTGAAATGTAAAAATCTGAGAATTCGAGATTCTGAAAAATCTGAGAATCTAAAAATTGGAATATCTGAGATTTCGGGTTTGAGAATCTTGTGAGAATCTGAGATCTTAGAATCCGAGAATTTGGAATATAAATCTAGAAACTGAGACTTTGAGAAGCTCAGAATGTGAGAATATAATTATGAGAATCTCAAAACCTAAAAATCTAAGAATTTGAGAAGAACTGACAATCTGAAACATCTCAGAACCCAGAATCTGAGAACCTGAGAAATTGAGAGAATCCTAAATTCTGAAATCTGGGTATTAGAGTACCTGAGAATGTAAAAATCTGAAAAATTAAATTCTTAAAGAATTTCAAATTTGAAAATTTTAGCCCCTGGAATCTGCTAATTGGGGAATCCGAAATTTTAATCTAAAATTTGAGAATCTGAAAATTTTAGAACCTGATGAAATCTAAATATAAGTATTTGAGTACTTCAGTTTCTGATAATTTGAGAATCTCGGAATTTGAAATCTAAAAATCTGAGAATTCGAGCTTCTGAAAAATGTGAGAATCTAAAAATTGGAAAATCTGAGATTTCGGGTTTGAGAATCTTGTGAGAATCTGAGATCTTGGAATCCGAGAATTTGGAATATAAATCGAGAATCTTGTGAAAATCTGAGATCTTGGAATCCGAGAATTTGGAATATAAATCGAGAATCTGAGACTTTGAGAAGCTCAGAATGTGAGAATATAATTATGAGAATCTCAAAACCTAAAAATCTGAGAATTTGAGAAGAACTGACAATCTGAAACATCTCAAAACCCGGAATCTGAGAACCTGAGAAGTTGAAAGAATCCTAAATTCTGAAATCTGGGTATTAGAGTACCTGAGAATGTAAAAATCTGAAAAATTAAATTCTTAATGAATTTCAAATTTGAAAATTTTAGCCCCTGGAATCTGCTAATTGGGCAATGTGAGATTTTAATCTAAAATTTGATAATTTGAAAATTTTAGAACCTGATGAAATCTAAAAATATAAGTATTTGAGTACCTCAGATTCTGAGATAATTTGAGAATCTCGGAATTTGAAATCTAAGAATCTGAGAATTCGAGATTCTGAAAAATCTGAGAATCTAAAAATTGGAAAATCTGAGATTTCGGGTTTGAGAATCTTGTGAGAATCTGAGATCTTGGAATCCGAGAATTCGGAATATAAATCTAGAATCTGAGACTTTGAGAAGCTCAGAATGTGAGAATATAATTGTGAGAATCTCAAAACCTAAAAATCTGAAAATTTGAAAAGAACTGACAATTTGAAACATCTCAAAACCCGGAATCTGAAAACCTGAGAAGTTGAAAGAATCCTAAATTCTGAAATCTGGGTATTAGAGTACCTGAGAATGTAAAAATTTGAAAAATTAAATTCTTAAAGAATTTCAAATTTGAAAATTTTAGCCCCTGGAATCTACTAATTGGGGAATCTAAAATTTGAGAATTTGAAAATTTTAGAACCTGATGAAATCTGAAAATATAAGTATTTGAGTACCTCAGATTCTGAGATAATTTGAGAATCTCGGAATTTGAAATGTAAAAATCTGAGAATTCGATATTCTGAAAAATCTGAGAATCTAAAAATTGGAAAATCTGAGATTTCGGGTTTGAGAATCTTGTGAGAATCTGAGATCTTGGAATCCGAGAATTTGGAATATAAATCTAGAAACTGAGACTTTGAGAAGCTCAGAATGTGAGAATATAATTATGAGAAACTCAAAACCTAAAAATCTGAAAATTTGAGAAGAACTGACAATCTGAAACATCTCAGAACCCAGAATCTGAGAACCTGAGAAATTGAGAGAATCCTAAATTCTGAAATCTGGGTATTAGAGTACCTGAGAATGTAAAAATCTGAAAAATTAAATTCTTAATGAATTTCAAATTTGAAAATTTTAGCCCCTGGAATCTACTAATTGGGCAATGTGAGATTTTAATCTAAAATTTGATAATTTGAAAATTTTAGAACCTGATGAAATCTAAAAATATAAGTATTTGAGTACCTCAGATTCTGAGATAATTTGAGAATCTCGGAATTTGAAATCTAAGAATCTGAGAATTCGAGATTCTGAAAAATCTGAGAATCTAAAAATTGGAAAATCTGAGATTTCGGGTTTGAGAATCTTGTGAGAATCTGAGATCTTGGAATCCGAGAATTCGGAATATAAATCTAGAATCTGAGACTTTGAGAAGCTCAGAATGTGAGAATATAATTGTGAGAATCTCAAAACCTAAAAATCTGAAAATTTGAAAAGAACTGACAATTTGAAACATCTCAAAACCCGGAATCTGAAAACCTGAGAAGTTGAAAGAATCCTAAATTCTGAAATCTGGGTATTAGAGTACCTGAGAATGTAAAAATTTGAAAAATTAAATTCTTAAAGAATTTCAAATTTGAAAATTTTAGCCCCTGGAATCTACTAATTGGGGAATCTAAAATTTGAGAATTTGAAAATTTTAGAACCTGATGAAATCTGAAAATATAAGTATTTGAGTACCTCAGATTCTGAGATAATTTGAGAATCTCGGAATTTGAAATGTAAAAATCTGAGAATTCGATATTCTGAAAAATCTGAGAATCTAAAAATTGGAAAATCTGAGATTTCGGGTTTGAGAATCTTGTGAGAATCTGAGATCTTGGAATCCGAGAATTTGGAATATAAATCTAGAAACTGAGACTTTGAGAAGCTCAGAATGTGAGAATATAATTATGAGAAACTCAAAACCTAAAAATCTGAAAATTTGAGAAGAACTGACAATCTGAAACATCTCAGAACCCAGAATCTGAGAACCTGAGAAATTGAGAGAATCCTAAATTCTGAAATCTGGGTATTAGAGTACCTGAGAATGTAAAAATCTGAAAAATTAAATTCTTAATGAATTTCAAATTTGAAAATTTTAGCCCCTGGAATCTACTAATTGGGCAATGTGAGATTTTAATCTAAAATTTGATAATTTGAAAATTTTAGAACCTGATGAAATCTAAAAATATAAGTATTTGAGTACCTCAGATTCTGAGATAATTTGAGAATCTCGGAATTTGAAATCTAAGAATCTGAGAATTCGAGATTCTGAAAAATCTGAGAATCTAAAAATTGGAAAATCTGAGATTTCGGGTTTGAGAATCTTGTGAGAATCTGAGATCTTGGAATCCGAGAATTCGGAATATAAATCTAGAATCTGAGACTTTGAGAAGCTCAGAATGTGAGAATATAATTGTGAGAATCTCAAAACCTAAAAATCTGAAAATTTGAAAAGAACTGACAATTTGAAACATCTCAAAACCCGGAATCTGAAAACCTGAGAAGTTGAAAGAATCCTAAATTCTGAAATCTGGGTATTAGAGTACCTGAGAATGTAAAAATTTGAAAAATTAAATTCTTAAAGAATTTCAAATTTGAAAATTTTAGCCCCTGGAATCTACTAATTGGGGAATCTAAAATTTGAGAATTTGAAAATTTTAGAACCTGATGAAATCTGAAAATATAAGTATTTGAGTACCTCAGATTCTGAGATAATTTGAGAATCTCGGAATTTGAAATGTAAAAATCTGAGAATTCGATATTCTGAAAAATCTGAGAATCTAAAAATTGGAAAATCTGAGATTTCGGGTTTGAGAATCTTGTGAGAATCTGAGATCTTGGAATCCGAGAATTTGGAATATAAATCTAGAAACTGAGACTTTGAGAAGCTCAGAATGTGAGAATATAATTATGAGAAACTCAAAACCTAAAAATCTGAAAATTTGAGAAGAACTGACAATCTGAAACATCTCAGAACCCAGAATCTGAGAACCTGAGAAATTGAGAGAATCCTAAATTCTGAAATCTGGGTATTAGAGTACCTGAGAATGTAAAAATCTGAAAAATTAAATTCTTAATGAATTTCAAATTTGAAAATTTTAGCCCCTGGAATCTACTAATTGGGCAATGTGAGATTTTAATCTAAAATTTGATAATTTGAAAATTTTAGAACCTGATGAAATCTAAAAATATAAGTATTTGAGTACCTCAGATTCTGAGATAATTTGAGAATCTCGGAATTTGAAATCTAAGAATCTGAGAATTCGAGATTCTGAAAAATCTGAGAATCTAAAAATTGGAAAATCTGAGATTTCGGGTTTGAGAATCTTGTGAGAATCTGAGATCTTGGAATCCGAGAATTCGGAATATAAATCTAGAATCTGAGACTTTGAGAAGCTCAGAATGTGAGAATATAATTGTGAGAATCTCAAAACCTAAAAATCTGAAAATTTGAAAAGAACTGACAATTTGAAACATCTCAAAACCCGGAATCTGAAAACCTGAGAAGTTGAAAGAATCCTAAATTCTGAAATCTGGGTATTAGAGTACCTGAGAATGTAAAAATTTGAAAAATTAAATTCTTAAAGAATTTCAAATTTGAAAATTTTAGCCCCTGGAATCTACTAATTGGGGAATCTAAAATTTGAGAATTTGAAAATTTTAGAACCTGATGAAATCTGAAAATATAAGTATTTGAGTACCTCAGATTCTGAGATAATTTGAGAATCTCGGAATTTGAAATGTAAAAATCTGAGAATTCGATATTCTGAAAAATCTGAGAATCTAAAAATTGGAAAATCTGAGATTTCGGGTTTGAGAATCTTGTGAGAATCTGAGATCTTGGAATCCGAGAATTTGGAATATAAATCTAGAAACTGAGACTTTGAGAAGCTCAGAATGTGAGAATATAATTATGAGAAACTCAAAACCTAAAAATCTGAAAATTTGAGAAGAACTGACAATCTGAAACATCTCAGAACCCAGAATCTGAGAACCTGAGAAATTGAGAGAATCCTAAATTCTGAAATCTGGGTATTAGAGTACCTGAGAATGTAAAAATCTGAAAAATTAAATTCTTAATGAATTTCAAATTTGAAAATTTTAGCCCCTGGAATCTACTAATTGGGCAATGTGAGATTTTAATCTAAAATTTGATAATTTGAAAATTTTAGAACCTGATGAAATCTAAAAATATAAGTATTTGAGTACCTCAGATTCTGAGATAATTTGAGAATCTCGGAATTTGAAATCTAAGAATCTGAGAATTCGAGATTCTGAAAAATCTGAGAATCTAAAAATTGGAAAATCTGAGATTTCGGGTTTGAGAATCTTGTGAGAATCTGAGATCTTGGAATCCGAGAATTCGGAATATAAATCTAGAATCTGAGACTTTGAGAAGCTCAGAATGTGAGAATATAATTGTGAGAATCTCAAAACCTAAAAATCTGAAAATTTGAAAAGAACTGACAATTTGAAACATCTCAAAACCCGGAATCTGAAAACCTGAGAAGTTGAAAGAATCCTAAATTCTGAAATCTGGGTATTAGAGTACCTGAGAATGTAAAAATTTGAAAAATTAAATTCTTAAACAATTTCAAATTTGAAAATTTTAGCCCCTGGAATCTACTAATTGGGGAATCTAAAATTTGAGAATTTGAAAATTTTAGAACCTGATGAAATCTGAAAATATAAGTATTTGAGTACCTCAGATTCTGAGATAATTTGAGAATCTCGGAATTTGAAATGTAAAAATCTGAGAATTCGATATTCTGAAAAATCTGAGAATCTAAAAATTGGAAAATCTGAGATTTCGGGTTTGAGAATCTTGTGAGAATCTGAGATCTTGGAATCCGAGAATTTGGAATATAAATCTAGAAACTGAGACTTTGAGAAGCTCAGAATGTGAGAATATAATTATGAGAAACTCAAAACCTAAAAATCTGAAAATTTGAGAAGAACTGACAATCTGAAACATCTCAGAACCCAGAATCTGAGAACCTGAGAAATTGAGAGAATCCTAAATTCTGAAATCTGGGTATTAGAGTACCTGAGAATGTAAAAATCTGAAAAATTAAATTCTTAATGAATTTCAAATTTGAAAATTTTAGCCCCTGGAATCTGCTAATTGGGCAATGTGAGATTTTAATCTAAAATTTGATAATTTGAAAATTTTAGAACCTGATGAAATCTAAAAATATAAGTATTTGAGTACCTCAGATTCTGAGATAATTTGAGAATCTCGGAATTTGAAATCTAAGAATCTGAGAATTCGAGATTCTGAAAAATCTGAGAATCTAAAAATTGGAAAATCTGAGATTTCGGGTTTGAGAATCTTGTGAGAATCTGAGATCTTGGAATCCGAGAATTTGGAATATAAATCTAGAATCTGAGACTTTAAGAAGCTCAGAATGTGAGAAAATAAATATGAGAATCTCAAAACCTAAAAATCTGAAAATTTGAAAAGAACTGACAATTTGAAACATCTCAAAACCCGGAATCTGAAAACCTGAGAAGTTGAAAGAATCCTAAAATCTGAAATCTGGGTATTAGAGTACCTGAGAATGTAAAAATCTGAAAAATTAAATTCTTAATGAATTTTAAATTTGAAAATTTTAGCCCCTGGAATCTACTAATTGGGGAATCTAAAATTTGAGAATTTGAAAATTTTAGAACCTGATGAAATCTGAAAATATAAGTATTTGAGTACCTCAGATTCTGAGATAATTTGAGAATCTCGGAATTTGAAATGTAAAAATCTGAGAATTCGATATTCTGAAAAATCTGAGAATCTAAAAATTGGATAATCTGAGATTTCGGGTTTGAGAATCTTGTGAGAATCTGAGATCTTGGAATCCGAGAATTTGGAATATAAATCTAGAAACTGAGACTTTGAGAAGCTCAGAATGTGAGAATATAATTATGAGAAACTCAAAACCTAAAAATCTGAAAATTTGAGAAGAACTGACAATCTGAAACACCTCAGAACCCAGAATCTGAGAACCTGAGAAATTGAGAGAATCCTAAATTCTGAAATCTGGGTATTAGAGTACCTGAGAATGTAAAAATCTGAAAAATTAAATTCTTAATGAATTTCAAATTTGAAAATTTTAGCCCCTGGAATCTGCTAATTGGGCAATGTGAGATTTTAATCTAAAATTTGATAATTTGAAAATTTTAGAACCTGATGAAATCTAAAAATATAAGTATTTGAGTACCTCAGATTCTGAGATAATTTGAGAATCTCGGAATTTGAAATCTAAGAATCTGAGAATTCGAGATTTTGAAAAATCTGAGAATCTAAAAATTGGAAAATCTGAGATTTCGGGTTTGAGAATCTTGTGAGAATCTGAGATCTTGGAATCCGAGAATTCGGAATATAAATCTAGAATCTGAGACTTTAAGAAGCTCAGAATGTGAGAATATAATTGTGAGAATCTCAAAACCTAAAAATCTGAGAATTTGAGAAGAACTGACAATTTGAAACATCTCAAAACCCGGAATCTGAAAACCTGAGAAGTTGAAAGAATCCTAAATTCTGAAATCTGGGTATTAGAGTACCTGAGAACGTAAAAATCTGAAAAATTAAATTCTTAATGAATTTTAAATTTGAAAATTTTAGCCCCTGGAATCTACTAATTGGGGAATCTGAGATTTTAATCTAAAATTTGAGAATTTGAAAATTTTAGAACCTGATGAAATCTGAAAATATAAGTATTTGAGTACCTCAGATTCTGAGATAATTTGAGAATCTCGGAATTTGAAATCTAAGAATCTGAGAGTTCGAGATTCTGAAAAATCTGAGAATCTAAAAATTTGAAAATCTGAGATTTCGGGTTTGAGAATCTTGTGAGAATCTGAGATCTTGGAATCCGAGAATTCGGAATATAAATCTAGAATCTGAGACTTTGAGAAGCTCAGAATGTGAGAATATAATTGTGAGAATCTCAAAACCTAAAAATCTGAGAATTTGAGAAGAACTGACAATTTGAAACATCTCAAAACCCGGAATCTGAATACCTGAGAAGTTGAAAGAATACTAAATTCTGAAATCTGGGTATTAGAGTACCTGAGAACGTAAAAATCTGAAAAATTAAATTCTTAATGAATTTTAAATTTGAAAATTTTAGCCCCTGGAATCTACTAATTGGGGAATCTGAGATTTTAATCTAAAATTTGAGAATTTGAAAATTTTACAACCTGATGAAATCTGAAAATATAAGTATTTGAGTACCTCAGATTCTGAGATAATTTGAGAATCTCGGAATTTGAAATGTAAAAATCTGAGAATTCGATATTCTGAAAAATCTGAGAATCTAAAAATTGGAAAATCTGAGATTTCGGGTTTGAGAATCTTGTGAGAATCTGAGATCTTGGAATCCGAGAATTCGGAATATAAATCTAGAATCTGAGACTTTGAGAAGCTCAGAATGTGAGAATATAATTGTGAGAATCTCAAAACCTAAAAATCTGAGAATTTGAGAAGAACTGACAATCTGAAACATCTCAGAACCCGGAATCTGAAAACCTGAGAAGTTGAGAGAATCCTAAATTCTGAAATCTGGGTATTAGAGTACCTGAGAACGTAAAAATCTGAAAAATTAAATTCTGAGAGAATTTCAAATTGAAAATTTTAGGCCCTGGAATCTGCTGATTGGGGAATCTGAGATTTTAATTTAAAATTTGAGAATTTGAAAATTTTAGAACCTGCTGAAATCTGAAAATACAAATAATTGAGATAATTTCAGAATCTCGGAATATCAAATCTCAGAACTCGAAGATTCGAGTTCAGAGAATATGAAAATCTCAATATGAAAATATGAGGAGCTAAATTTTAAAATTTCAGAACCTGGAATTCGATAATCTAAGTATCTGAATTCATATTTGAATATCTGAGATTCAGAATATCCAAGAATTTGAAAAAAAAAAACTGAGAATCTGCGAATCTGAGATTTCGAGTGGTCGAGTGAGATCTTGGAATCCGAGAATCTGCAATATAAGTATTTAAAAATCTGGAAATTTGAGAATGTAAGTGTTTGATTCTGAATATTTGAGAATATTCGAATCTGAAAGTCTGGGAATCTTAGCTTTGGATAATTTCAGAATCAGGGATTCTGAGTATCTGACTCGGATCTTCTAACTTGGAAACTTAAGAATTTACAAAACTGAGGACTTGTGAATTTGAATATTTCTGCACTGGAATTTGAGAATTTTAATATCTCAGAGCCTGAAATTTGAGAAACTAAGAATGTGAGAATATATATTATGAGAACCTCAAAACCTAAAAATCTGAGAATTTGAGAAAAACTGACAATCTGAAACATCTCAGAACACGGAATCTGAGAACCTGAGAAGTTGAGAGAATCCTAAATTCTGAAATCTGGGTATTAGAGTACCTGAGAATGTAAAAGTTTGAAAAATTAAATTCTTAAAGAATTTAACATTGAAAATTTTAGGCCCTGGAATCTGCTAATTGGGGAATCTGAGATTTTAATTTAAAATTTGAGAATTTGAAAATTTTAGAACCTCATGAAATCTGAAAATATAAGTATTTGAGTATCTCAGATTCTGAGATAATTTCAGAATCTCGGAATATCAAATCTAAGAACTCGAAAATTCGATAAGATAAGAATTTTAAAATTTCAGAACCTGGAATTCGAGAATCTGAGTATCTGAATTCATATTTGGATATCTGAAATTCAGAATATCCAAGAATTTGAAAAAAAAAAAAACTGAGAATCTGCGAATCTGAGATTTCGAGTGGTCGAGTGAGATCTTGGAATCCGAGAATTTGCAATATAAATATTTAAAAATCTGGAAATTTGAGAATGTAAGTGTTTGATTCTGAATATTTGAGAATATTCGAATCTGAAAGTCTGGGAATCATAGCTTTGGATAATTTCAGCATCAGAGATTCTGAGTATATGACTCGGATCTTCTAACTTGGAAACTTTAGAATTTACAAAACTGAGAACTTGTGAATTTGTATATTTCTGCACTGGAACTTGAGAATTTGAATATCCCAGAGCCTGAAATTTGAGAATCTCAGAGGCTATGATCTGAGAGTCTGAGTATTTGCGTATTTAAGAATCCAAGCAACTCATAATCTAGAATCTGAGAATTTGAGATACTCAGAATGTGAGAATATATTGTGAGAACCTCAAAACCTAAATATCTGAGAATTTGAGAAGAACTGACAATCTGAAACATCTCAGAACCCGGAATCTGAGAACCTGAAAAGTTGAGAGAATCCTAAGTTCTGAAATCTGGGTATTAGAGTACCTGAGAATGTAAAAATCCGAAAAATTAAATGTTTAAAGAATTTCAAAATTGAAAATTTTAGACCCTGGAATCTGATAATTGGGGAATCTGAGATTTTAATTTAAAATTTGAGAATTTGAAAATTTTAGAACCTGATGAAATCTGAAAATATAAGTATTTGAGTATCTCAGATTCTGAGATAATTTGAGAATCTCGGAATTTGAAATCTAAAAATCTGAGAAACCGAGAATCAAAAAATTTGAAAATCTGAGATTTCAGGTTTGAGAATCTTGTGAGAATCTGAGATCTTGGAATCCCAGAATTTAGAATATAAATATTTAAAAATCTGAAAATTTGAGAATTTAAGTGTATGATTTTGAATAGTTGAGAATATTCGAATCTGAAAATCTGAGAATCCTAGGTTTGGATAATCTGAAGATCTGGGATTCTGAGTATCTGACTCGAGTCTCCCAACTAGAAAACTAAGAATTTACAAAATTGAGAACTTGTGAATTTGAATATTTCTGCACTGGAACTTGAGAATTTGAATATTCCAGAGCCTGAAATTTGAGAATCTCAGAGGCTATGATCTAAGAGTCTGAGTATTTGCGTATTTAAGTATCTAAGAATCTGACAATCTAGCATCAGAGACTTTGAGAAACTCGGAACATGTGAATATAATTATGAGAAGCTCAAAACCTAAAAATCTGAGAATTTGAGAAGAACTGACATCTCAGAACCCGGAATCTGAGAACCTGAGAAGTTGAGAGAATCCTAAATCCTGGAATCTGAGTACCTATAATTTTGAGAATGTAAAAATCTGAGAATTTGAAAACTGACAATCTGAAACATGTCAGAATTTAAGAATCTCAGAACCCGTAATCTGAGAATCTGAGAAGTTAGAGAGATAATCCAAAATCCTGGAATCTGATAAAAGAATCTCAAAACCTGGAGTCTGAGTATTAACGTACCTCAGGTTCTGAGGATATATAAATACTAAATTGAAATTCCTTGTGTCCAATAATTTGAGGAATTTATAATTTGAGCATCTGACTACCTGAGAATTTTGGAATTTGAAAATTTCAGAACCTCGAATCTGCTAATTGGGGAATCTGAGAATTTAATTTAAAATTTGCTAAGTTTTAGAATTTAATTTAAAATTTGAGAATTTTTAGAATTTAATTAATTTAAAATATCAGAATTTTTAGAATTTAATTTAAAATTTGAGAATTTAGTTTGAAGATTTTAGAACCTGGAATCTAAAAATATAAGTATTTGAGTATCTGAGATTCTAATTATGTGATAATTTGAGAATCTCGGAATCTGAAATCTAGAAATCTGAGAATTCGAGATTCTGAGAATCCGATAATCTGAGATTTCGGATGTTTGAGAATCTTGGAATCCGAGAATCTGTAATATAAATATTTAAACATCTGGAAATTTGAGAATTAAGTGTTTGATTCCGAATATTTGAGAATATTCGAATCTGAAAGTCTGGGAATCATAGCTTTGGATAATTTCAGCATCAGGGATTCTGAGTATCTGACTCGGATCTTCTAACTTGGAAACTTTAGAATTTACAAAACTGAGAACTTGTGAATTTGTATATTTCTGCACTGGAACTTGAGAATTTGAATATCCCAGAGCCTGAAATTTGAGAATCTCAGAGGCTATGATCTGAGAGTCTGAGTATTTGCGTATTTAAGAATCCAAGCAACTCATAATCTAGAATCTGAGAATTTGAGATACTCAGAATGTGAGAATATATTGTGAGAACCTCAAAACCTAAATATCTGAGAATTTGAGAAGAACTGACAATCTGAAACATCTCAGAACCCGGAATCTGAGAACCTGAGAAGTTGAGAGAACCCTAAGTTCTGGAATCTGAGTATTTGAGTACCTGAGAATGTAAAAATCTGAAAAATTAAATGCTTAAAGAATGTCAAAATTGAAAATTTTAGACCCTGGAATCTGATAATTGGGGAATCTGAGATTTTAATTTAAAATTTGAGAATTTGAAAATTTTAAAACCTGATGAAATCTGAAAATATAAGTATTTGAGTACCTCAGATTCTGAGATAATTTGAGAATCTCGGAATTTGAAATCTAAAAATCTGAGAAACCGAGAATCAAAAAATTTGAAAATCTGAGATTTCAGGTTTGAGAATCTTGTGAGAATCTGAGATCTTGGAATCCCAGAATTTAGAATATAAATATTTAAAAATCTGAAAATTTGAGAATTTAAGTGTATGATTTTGAATATTTGAGAATATTCGAATCTGAAAATCTGAGAATCCTAGGTTTGGATAATCTGAAGATCTGGGATTCTGAGTATCTGACTCGAGCCTCCCAACTAGAAAACTAAGAATTTACAAAATTGAGAACTTGTGAATTTGAATATTTCTGCACTGGAACTTGAGAATTTGAATATTCCAGAGCCTGAAATTTGAGAATCCCAGAGGCTATGATCTAAGAGTCTGAGTATTTGCGTATTTAAGTATCTAAGAATCTGTCAATCTAGCATCAGAGACTTTGAGAAACTCGGAAGATGTGAATATAATTATGAGAAGCTCAAAACCTAAAAATCTGAGAATTTGAGAAGAACTGACATCTCAGAACCCGGAATCTGAGAACCTGAGAAGTTGAGAGAATCCTAAATCCTGGAATCTGAGTACCTATAATTTTGAGAATTTAAAAATCTGAGAATTTGAAAACTGACAATCTGAAACATGTCAGAATTTAAGAATCTCAGAACCCGTAATCTGAGAATCTGAGAACTTAGGGAGATAATCCAAAATCCTGGAATCTGATAAAAGAATCTCAAAACCTGGAGTCTGAGTATTAACGTACCTCAGGATCTGAGAATATACAAATACTAAATTGAAATTCCTCGTGTCCAATAATTTGAGGAATTTATAATTTGAGCATCTAACTACCTGAGAATTTTAGAATTTGAACATTTCAGAACCTCGAATCTGCTAATTGGGGAATCTGAGAATTTAATTTAAAATTTGAGAAGTTTTAGAATTTAATTTAAAATTTGAGAATTTTTAGAATTTAATTTAAAATTTGAGAATGTTTTATATGTAATTTAAAATTTGAGAATTTTCAGAATTTAATTTAAAATTTGAGAATTTATAGAATTTAATTTAAAATTTGAGAATTTTTAGAATTTAATTTGAAGATTTTAGAACCTGGAATCTAAAAATATAAGTATTTGAGTATCTCAGATTCTAATTATGTGATAATTTGAGAATCTCGGAATCTGAAATCTAAAAATCTGAGAATTCGAGATTCTGAGAATCCGATAATCTGAGATTTCGGATGTTTGAGAATCTTGTGAGAATCTGAGACCTTGGAATCCGAGAATCTGTAATATAAATATTTAAAAATCTGGAAATTTGAGAATGTAAGTGTTTGATTCTGAATATTTGAGAATATTCGAATCTGAAAGTCTGGGAATCTTAGCTTTGGATAATCTCAGCATCAGAGATTCTGAGTATCTGACTCGGCTCTTCTAACTTGGAAACTTTAGAATTTACAAAACTGAGAACTTGTAAATTTGTATATTTCTGCACTGGAACTTGAGAATTTGAATATCCCAGAGCCTGAAATTTGAGAATCTCAGAGACTGTGATCTGAGAGTCTGAGTATTTGCGTATTTAAGAATCCAAGCATCTCACAATCTAGAATCTGAGAATTTGAGATACTCAGAATGTGAGAATATATTATAAGAACCTCAAAACCTAAAAATCTGAGAATTTGAGAAGAACTGACAATCTAAAACATCTCAGAACCCGGAATCTGAGAACCTGAGAAATTGAGAGAATTTCAAATTGAAAATTTTAGACCCCGGAATCTGCTGATTGGGGAATCTAAGATTTTAATTTAAAATTTGAGAATTTGAAAATTTTAGAACCTGATAAAATCTGAAAATAAAAGTAATTGAGTATCTCAGATTCTGAGATAATTTCAGAATCTAGGAATATCAAATCTAAGAACTCGAAAATTCGAGTTTAGTGAATATGAAAATCTCAATATGAAAATATGAGGAGCTAAGAATTTTAAAATTTCAGAACCTGGAATTCGAGAATCTGAGTACCTGAATTCATATTTGAATATCTGAAATTCAGAATATCCAAGAATTTGAAAAAAATCTGAGAATCTGCGAATCTGAGATTTCGAGTGGTCGAGTGAGATCTTGGAATCCAAGAATTTGCAATATAAATATTTAAAAATCTGGAAATTTGAGAATGTAAGTGTTGGAACTTGGAAGCTTTAGAATTTACAAAACTGAGGACTTGTCAATTTGAATATTTCTGCACTGGAATTTGAGAATTTGAATATCTCAGAGCCTGAAATTTGAGAAACTCAGAATGTGAGAATGTATATTATGAGAACCTCAAAATCTGAGAATTTGAGAAGAACTGACAATCTGAAACATCTCAAAACCCGGAATCTGAGAACCTGAGAAGTTGAGAGAATCATAGATTTGGATAATCTAAAAAAGATAAAGATCTGGGATTCTGAGTATCTGACTTGAGTCTCCCAACTAGGAAACTAAAAATTTTCAAAAATTGAGAACTTGTGAATTTAAAATTTCTGCACTGGAAACATCTCAGAACCCGTAATCTGAGAATCTGAGAACTTTGAGAGATAATCCAAAATCCTGGAATCTGATAAAAGAATCTCAAAACCTGGAGTCTGAATATTAACGTACCTAGGGTTCTGAGAATATACAAATACTAAATTGAAATTCCTAGTGTCCAATAATTTGACGAATTTCTAATTTGAGCATCTGACTACGTGAGAATTTTATAATTTGAAAATTTCAGAACCTGGAATCTGCCAATTGGAAAATCTGAGAATTTAATTTAAAATTTGTGAATTTTTAGAATATAATTTAAAATTTGAGAATTTTTAGAATTTAATTTAAAATTTGAGAATTTTTAAAATTTAATTTAAAATTTGAGAATTTTTAGAATTTAATTTAAAATTTGAGAATTTGGAGATTTTAGAACCTGGAATCTAAAAATATAAGTATTTGAGTATCTCAGATTCTAATTATGTGATAATTTGAGAATCTCGGAATCTGATATCTAAAAATCTGAGACTTCGAGATTCTGAGAATCCGATAATCTAGAAATTTAAAAATCTGAGATTTCGGATGTCTGAGAATCTGAGATCTTGAAATACGATAATCTGTAATATAAATATTTAAAAATCTGAAAATTTGAGAATTTAAGTGTTTGATTCTGAATACATATTTGAAAATATTCAAATCTAAATTGAAATTAAAGCTAAATTGAAATTCCTAGTGTCCGATAATTTGAGGAATTTCAGAACCTGGCATCTGCTAATTGGGGAACCTGAGAATTTAATTTAAAATTTGAGAAATTGAAAATTTGAGAACCTGATGGAATCTGAAAATATAAGTATTTGAGTATCTCAGATTCTGATTGTGTGATAATTTAAGAAACTCTGAATCTCAAATCTAAATATCAGAATTCGAGATTCTGAGAATCTAAAAATTTGAAAATCTGAGATTTCGGGTGTTTGAGAATCTTGTGAGCATCTGAGATCTTGGAATCCGAGAATATAAATATTTAAACATCTGGAAATTTGCGAATTTAAGCGTTTGATTCTGAATATTTGAGAATATTCGAATCTGAACGTCTGAGAATTTCAGAATCAGGGTTTCTGAGTATCTGACTCGGATCTCCTAACTTGTAAACTAAGAATTTGTAAAACTGAAAACTAGTAAATTTTAAAATTGGAACCTGAAATCTGAGTATTAGAGCACTTGAGGAAACCTGCTAATGTGAATTTGAGAACTGACAATTGGAAACGGTAAAAAAAATTTGAAACGAAAGAACGGTTTCAAGAATTGAAATATTCTGAACGAGATTGCTTGAAATAGCGAGAGTAACTATAGAAAAACTTTCTCAGGGCGGTTTAAATAAAATTTTCGTGCTACGTTCATCCAAAAAACACATTTCAACAGGACATCGCGCAACCCCATACGGCATTGAAGACACCGAACGTAAACCTGATCGGACATGTATGGAATATGTTAGAATATGCCACCGCCGCCTAGTGTCGCCAATAACCAATCTGGAGGAACACCAGATAAAACTTGCTTGGAATGAATCCTTAACTTGACATAGATCAACTGATTTGAAGTGTATTAATAGATTAGGAGATCATACACATTCTATTTTTTTTTACATAAATTTGTAAAGGATTCCTAGATTACCCACCGACACGAGGACACGTCGAGAGGAGCGACGAGGAGAAAATTGACGAAAATAAAGTAATTAAAACGTAGAAAACAGCGCAAAAGGGAAGAGAAAAGAAGCGTAGAAAAAAGGTAACGTTCGATTTTACTACCCATCAAATTTTGGGACTGGGGGTTTTAAAATCGATTCTTAAGGAGTAAACTCCAAAAAATGCTAATAATACTAATACAGTAAAGAGATGAGTATATTATTAACTCATACAAAAAGGGAAATCTTGAAATTTTGTACAACCCAATGATCTTTCGACCTTTTACGGTGCTTGCCTGGAAGCGAGGAAATTCGTTCGTTTCGTTGAATAAAGATAAAAGGGCAAAGTTCTTGGAAAATATTTTGAAACTTTTAATGAAATAATTACAAGAGGTTTCGGGCATCCGAAATTTATCTTTGGAAAGTCAGCGTCGTCCAATTACTGAAAGGTCTAGGTGAGGCGAGGTCATGAAAACAAGATCAAGTTCAGGAAATAAAAAAATCTCCGTAATTTGTGCGTCAACAAGGCATTGCAATATTTGAACATCCAACTTTCCAAGCACGGCACGTATTTATATTTACAAACAAAGTCGTAAAATTGGCAGGCGAACAAACAAAAAACCAACTCAAATATTTCCGCAATTGTGAGCATAAATCTTGACGAAACCCGAACTTGTCATACAACTCACGATTTTCCTTCCTTCCCCGCTTTTATTTCACTTTGCTCCAAATGAATTACCAAGATTAATAGCAAACTAGAGAAGAGTTTGTAAAAGCAGCGATACTTTGGTCGGAACAGCTAAAAGTACTTTAAAAAGAGTAATAACATTTTTCTCGGAAAGAGGGCAACTTTGAGACGAAAATGAGAATGCGAGAACTGGCTTAAAAACGCACTCGAGAGCCCAGGAACTGCTATGACATGACTTTGGATTAGCAGCATCGAAGACGTCGTCAAGGAGACGCTTTGGATGGCAACTGCTGTCTTTAAGGCGGGTCGAGTTTATTTCACACATAATTTCTGACCAGTTTGTTGCACCGACGATTTCAACAATGCGGTGCTGCACTGCGATTACATGCACACGAACTCGCTCTATTTTGCATTTTGTTGATAAAGTCGCTCGATAGCGCCTTAATCCTCAATGCGTCAAAACTCCCGAAACGTCCTAAATAATAAATAAAATATCGGAGGTGCCAGCGCCGCCCCCTGACAATTACGCCTTGTTTATGCTAATCGGTGTCGATAGTCGATGCAGAGGCGATACGTGCCCAAACGGTGTCGTTGCATATTTACGACGCGTTCAAGTTTTATTGGCACGAGCTTTCGACTAAATAATCTAAATGGAATGAAGTCGAGGATAACGGCTTTTGACTTTAAAGTTTGCCGGCATGTTTCGGACTATAAGGGTTGGATGAGTCTCGGGAAGGAACTATTTTTAATCCGGCGGATGTGTAAATTTGCCGCTGACCTTTTAAAAATAAATAACCCCGACTCGAAAGTTAATTGCGTGTTAGGAAACTTGCTTGTTCGCAGTGTTGTTGGTAACATTTGTCTGTTACGTCAACGAAAAATCAGAGATGTGATCAATAAGACCGAGACCGGAGAGTTGACATCAAAGCCAAAGAGATCATCAGGAGCGACCGAATGAAACTCGTTGCGTCTATTCTGTGAATAAATTGGGAAGATGTTTTTTCACCGCTAGCTGTAGAATGTAGGATTATATGGTTTGTTGAGGATGTATGAAATTTTTTTCTTTCCTAGTAGTTAATAATCATTTCATTATTGACTAGTAGCTAATAAATTGAAGAGACCGGATTTCATGCAAAATGCATATCGTCTGTTATTTTATCTACCTACTTTGATTTTTACAAATTGCACCAGTTGTAAATATTTGGCATTAATTAAATGCATTTCATGTAAAACAAACAATGAACAAAGTGTTTCAATTCTGCATATATGAAGAAATGTCAGCAATACATAACCTCAAATTCGTTCCGATCGTTTGCGTTATCATGATTATCAGTCAGTCACCCTGTATAATAAATAAATAAATTATTTTCGAAAATATTTTGTGCACTTTCATCGAACGATTTTTGAATTAATCCATAGCGACCCTAAACGCATTTGCGCTTATTTTGGCGGATATTTTCGCAAAGTAGACTCGGACTTTTGATCCCGATAAATTATAATCGAAATCAAGTAGGTAGATCCAGACTAAATGACAGATCGGTCAAAAAAATTTGTTGTGACGAAAACTGGTTCTTTCTGTGAAATTGTTGGTTGAAAACAGACCCATTGGTGGGTGTTGAGTGCACGGATGGGATCCCATGGGACTCTGGTAAGTGCTATTATATGGTTGCAAAATCATAAAATATAGTCCAATCGGTATCGAAGACTGTGCTTCAGAAGCAACTTTTAGAACGATTTAGATAACACTGACAGCGGTGAAATTGGCCAATATGAAGAAGCCAGATTTATAGGTCTTGCTTAGGGATGAGTTTAATTTCTGCCATTTTCCAGGCATCAGATCTATAATTTCTCTCCGCAGTTATTGTGTGGCTCTGTTGAGCCTGTGTTTAGCTTGGTCCCTCGTAGTCTGAGATTTGTGCTTCAGCATTTCTAAATTGTTGCCCCACATTTCCTTTATAATTTCCCATTTGTTTTTCAGTTCCTTCTTCATAGATGTGAACATCTTTGGAATTTATTTTTAAACATCTCAAAATTGTTCTTCTATGTTTCTTTTATACAGTTTATTGTCTGGTTCAACAGCTTCTTCATTCATTCATTCAATTGTAACATCTTTTCAGGTTCTTCAACACTCAGTTGTCAAGTCTTTCAGGTTCTTCAACTCTCAGATTTCAAGGTTTTCGAGTTCCTCAACTCTCAGGTCTCAATTTTTCTGGTTCTTGAACTTTCAACTGTCAAGTTCTTCAGGTTCTTTAACTCTCAGTTGTCAAGTTTATCAGGTTCTTCAACGCTCAAGTGTCAAGTCTTTCAGGTTCTTGAACTCTCAGCTTTCAAGGTTTTAAGGTTTTCGTATTCTTCAACTCTCAGGTGTCAGTTTTTCGGGTTCTTCAACGCTCAGCTGTCAAGATTTTCGGGTTCCTCAGCTCTCAGTTCTCAATTTTTCTGGTTCTTCAACTTTCAACTGTCAAGTTCTTCAGGATTTTCAATTCTCAGCTGTCAAGTTGTCGGGTTCTTCAATTCTCAGGTCTCAGTTTTTTCATGTTCTTCAAACCTCAAATCTCAAATTCTTCGGCTTCTTTAACTCTTAGTTGTCAAGTTTTTCAGGTTCTTTATCTCTCAGTTCTCAATTTCATCAGGTTCCTCAACTCCCAGGTGTCAAGTTTTTCGGGTTCTTCAACTAATCACAGATGTCAAGTTTTTCGGGTTCCTCAGCTCTCAGCTCTCAATCTTTCTGGTTCTTCAACTTTCAGCTGTCAAGTTCTTCAGGTTCTTTAACTCTCAGTTTTCAAGTTTTTGGGTTCTTCAATTCTCAGGTGTCAGTTTTTTCATGTTCTTCAAACCTCAAATCTCAAATGCTTCGGCTGCTTTAACTCTCAGTTGTCAAGTTTTTCAGGTTCTTTATCTCTTAGTTCTCAATTTTTTCAGGTTCCTCAACTCCCAGTTGTCAAGTGTTTCGGGTTCCTCAACTCTCAGGTCTCAATTTTTCTGGTTCTTCAACTTTCAACGGTCAAGTTCTTCAGGTTCTTTAACTCTCAGTTGTCAAGTTTTTCAGGTTCTTTATCTCTTAGTTCTCAATTTTTTCAGGTTCCTCAACTCCCAGTTGTCAAGTGTTTCGGGTTCCTCAACTCTCAGGTCTCAATTTTTCTGGTTCTTCAACTTTCAACGGTCAAGTTCTTCAGGTTCTTTAACTCTCAGTTGTCAAGTTTTTCAGGTTCTTAAATTCTCAGCTTTCAAGGTTTTCGGGTTCCTCAGCTCTCAGGTCTCAATTTTTCTGGTTCTTCAACTTTCAGCTCTCAAGTTCTTCAGATTCTTCAACTCTCAATTTTCAAGTTTTTCAGGTTCTACAACACTCAGTTGTCAAGCCTTTCATGTCCTTCAACTCTTAGCTTTCAAGCGTTTCGGGTTCTTCAACTCTCAGTTGTCGAGACTTTCAGGATCTTCAACTTTCAACAGTCAAGTTTTTCGGGTTCTTCAGCTCTCAGTTGTCGAGACTTTCGGGTTCCTCAACTCTCAGGTCTCAATTTTTCTGGTTCTTCAATTTTCAACTGTAAAGTTCTTCAGGTTCTTTAACTCTCAGTTGTCATGTTTATCAGGTTCTTCAACACTCAAGTGTCAAGTCTTTCAGGTTCTTCAACTTTTAGCTTTCAAGGTTCTCGGGTTCTTCAGCTCTCAGTTGTCGAGACTTTCGGAATCTTCAACTCTTAGATGTCAGTTTTTAGGGTTCTTCAACGTTTGGCTGTCAATTTCTTCAGGTTCTTCAATTGTCAGCTATCAAGTTTTTGGATTCTTCAATTCTCAGGTCTCAGTTTTTTCATGTTCTTCAAACCTCAAATCTCAAATGCTTCGGCTGCTTTAACTATCAGTTGTCAAGTTTTTCAAGTTCTTTATCTTTCAGTTCTCAATTTTTTCAGGTTCCTCAACTCCCAGGTGTCAACTTTTTCGGGTTCTGCAACTAATCAAAGATGTCAAGTGTTTCGGGTTCCTCAACTCTCAGGTCTCAATTTCTCCGGTTCTTCAACTTTCAACTGTCAAGTTCTTCAGGTTCTTTAACTCTCAGTTCTCATGTTTTTCAGGTTCATCAACACTCAGTTGTTAAGTTTTTCAGGTTCCTCAACTCCCAGTTGTCAAGTGTTTCGGGTTCCTCAACTCTTAGGTCTAAATTTTTCTTGTTCTTCAACTTTCAACTGTCAAGTTCTTCAGGTTCTTTAACTCTCAGTTGTCAAGTTTTTCAGGTTCTTAAACACTCAGTTGTCAAGTTTATCAGGTTCTTCAACTCACAGGTGTCAAGATTTTCGGGTTCCTCAGCTCTCAGTTCTCAATTTCTCTGGTTCTTCAACTTTTAACTGTCAAGTTCTTCAGGTTCTTCAATTCTCAGGTCTCAGTTTTTTCATGTTCTTCAAACCTCAAATCTCAAATTCTTCGGCTTCTTAACTGTTAGTTGTCAAGTTTTTCAGGTTCTTTATCTTTCTTCGGGGTCCTCAACTCCCAGGTGTCAAGTTTTTCGGGTTCTTCAACTAATCACAAATGTCAAGTTTTTCGGGTTCCTCAGCTCTCACGTCTCAATCTTTCTGGTCCTTCAACTTTCAGCTGTCAAGTTCTTCAGGTTCTTTAACTCTCAGTTGTCAAGTTTTTCAGGTTCTTGAACTCTCAGCTTTCAAGGTTTTTGGGTTCCTCAGCTTTCATGTTTCAATTTTTCTGGTTCTTCAACTTTCAGCTGTCAAGTTCTTCAGGTTCTTTAACTCTCAGTTGTCAAGTTTTTCAGGTTCTTCAACACTCAGTTGTCAAGCCTTTCCTGTCCTTCAACTCTTAGCTTTCAAGCTTTTCGGGTTCTTCAATTATCAGTTGTCGAGACTTTCAGGATCTTCAACTTTCAACAGTCAAGTTGTTCGGGTTCTTTAACTCTCGGTTGGCAAGTTTTTTAGGTTCTTCAACTCTCAGCTGTCATGTTTTTCGGGTTCTTCAACTCTCAGTTGTCAGTTCTTCGGGTTCTTCAACGTTCAGTTGTCAATTTCTTCAAATCAATTCACAGCTGTCAAGGTTTTCGGGTTCCTCAACTCTCAGGTCTCAATTTTTCTGGTCCTTCAACTTTCCTGTCAGGTTCTTCAGGTTCTCCAACTCTCAGCTGTCAAGGTTTTCTGGTTCTTCAGCTCTCAGTTGTCGAAAGTTTTGCGCAGCTCTCAATTTCTTCAGGTTCTTCAATTCTCAGCTATCAAGTTTTTGGGTTCTTCAATTCTCAGGTCTCAGTTTTTCCATGTTCTTCAAACCTCAAATCTCAAATGCTTCGGCTGCTTTAACTGTCGGTTGTCAAGTTTTTCGGGTTCTTTATCTCTCAGTTCTCAAATTTTTCAGGTTCCTCAACTCCCAGTTGTCAACTTTTTCGGGTTCTTCAACTAATCAAAGATGTCAAGTGTTTCGGATTCCTCAACTCTCAGGTCTCAATTTTTCTGGTTCTTCAATTTTCAAATGTCAAGTTTTTCAGGTTTTTTTAACTCTCAGTTGGCAATTTTTTTAGGTTGTTCAACTCTCAGCTGTCAGGTTTTTCGGGTTTTTTAACTCTCAGGAGTGAGTTTTTCGGGTTTTTCAACGCTCAGCTGTCAATTTCTTCAGATTCTTTAATTCACAGCTGTCAAGGTTTTCGGGTTCCTCAGGTCTCAATTTTTTTGGTTCTCTAACTTTCAACTGTCAAGTTCTTTGAGGTTCTTTAACTTTCAGTTGGCAAGTTTTTCAGATTTTTCAACACTCAGTTGTCAAGTCTTTCAGGTTCTTCAAATCTCAGCTTATACAGTTTATTTTTGTTTCAACACCTTCTTCATCAATTGTAACACCTTCTAGATTTCTCCTTTAGCATTTCTAAAGTGTTCCTCAGCCTATATTGATTTTATAATCTTCCATGATTTTTGCAATTCCTTTTTCACCTTAAACATTATGAAATTGAAATATTACATTAGCATGAAATGGATTACAAAATGTTTACTTTACATTTCTTTATTACTTCGTATGGCACTACATTATTGTTGCTACCTCGAAGGCAACGTATCGACTCCCCCCATTACTAATAATGTGGTAATACTTATAACCTACTCTTACCTATTCACTCTCTCACTCTTTCATTCCACTAATTAATCAACATTATTATATTATCTATTTCGACACCTTTCATCTACCACTACACCTTCCGCGGTTTGAAAGAAAAATTTGTAGTGAAGCTACAAATTTTTTGCGTGATATCTAACTCACTAACAATAATGATTACGGTAGGTAATGGTACATGCTACAGTATCGGATAACTAGTATGCTATTTACTATAAGTTTACTGTGCTAAAAAATTGTCTACGATAACAATAAAAATATTTACATGCGGTTGATTCTAACAAACTAAAGAATTTACATGAGGTTGCAACCTGGTTAATGATTGTGCTGATTATCTAACTTTACAATTAAACATTTTAACTTTTCGAATAATACAATTTTGTCCTATTTTTGTGAATCACTAGGTCTTTTCGTTCTTTCCACACTTTCACATTCGGCGATAAGTCTTCTATCACTTTAAAAGGACCTTCGTAAATTTCACTGAGTTTATTACCGGTCTCTTTCCGTATTAAAATTAAGTCACCTTTAGCGTAAATTACAGGGTTTGCATTCCTATCATAAACTTGTTTCCTATACACTTTGGAACGAATTAAATTTTCTTTCGCGTCTTGGTGCGCTCTTTGTAGCCTGAATTTAAGTTCTAATGGATAGCTATCGAAATTATACAGGGGATCAATTTGAGTTGTCAAATTTGATGGAAGTTTACAACTCTTCCCAAAAACTAACTCGAATGGTGTATATTGAGTTTCGGTATGCACTGTAGTATTATAAGTGAACGACCAATAAGGAACCCAAGAACTCCAATTTTCGGACTGATTGTCACACATGATTCGTAAATAAGAGCCTAAGACTTTGTGTGAATTCTCTAAGGCACCTATACTTTCGTGATGATAGGCAGTAGAATGCAATTTAGTAATTTTCAATAATTTACAAATTTCGCTTATTGTTGATGAGATGAACTCTGTTCCACGATCGGTTGCGATTTCGTTTGGGACTCCATATCGTAAAATAAATTTTTCAACAAAAGCTTTGGCGATAGTTACTGTCTCTTTATTTGGTAATGGATATGCTTCTACATATTTCGTTAATTCGCATTGCAGCGTTAAGATGTAAGAAAAATTATTTATGTCTGTTTCGATAGGACCTACTACATCAAGAAAAATTTTTTCAAACGCTGAATTGGCTGTTGTTGTAATCACCATGGGTTCTTTGACTTTTTTACTATGTTTTTGTTTCTGACATTTGTCACAACATTTAACAAATTGGTTTATGTCATTTGTCATTCCTTTCCAAAAATAATATTTTTTAATATTGTTTGTCATTCGCTTCATGCCTGCGTGACCACTGGTTGGAAGCAAATGGAAGTCGTTTAAAATAATTCTTTTCATTTTTTCATCTGTCACTTTCTTAACATTATTTATTACACATATTCTAGGTATATGATCATTATATTTACTTTTGTTTTCCTTCAAAAATTCATTAATCATACCTGCTAGCTTTTTAATTTGTTGCGCATTACCATCATTCTTTAAAAATATTAATTCATTAATTTTAATTTCTTTGCAAAGCAATCCTAAATCTTTCAACAGTTCGTCTCGCGTTGCTGTTGATAAAGATTTTAAGTTCATATACAAAGTAAATAGTGAAGGAACATATTTAAAATATTTTTTCTCTGACAACTTATGGTCTAGTTTGTTTACATTATTAAATTCATCTTTTGATGATATTATTAATTCGAAACTATTTAATGGTTTCTTCAGAATTTCGACAACATTTGGATGGCCAGTCCGCGTACAGTCGGGATTCTGTTTCACCTCTGACTTGGATTCAACTTGTGTTCTTCTTGTTTGTGCCCTTGTCATCACACTCACAACTTTCTGATTCATTCTTTTTAATTCATCCGATGTCACACTCACACTTAAATTTTCATTCTTATTTCTATCATTGTTAGTATTTTCATGAGTATCGATAAGAATACGTGATAATGCATCCGCGGCTGAGTTATCACATCCTCTTACGTACTCTACTGTAAAATCATATTCTTCCAAACACAAGCGGAATTTTGTCAAACGACTGGATGGATCAGTCATGTTAAATAGATAGACTAACGGGCGGTGATCCGTTAAAATCTTAAATTTCCGTCCGTATAAATATACTCTAAAGTGTTTTATTGCCCAAGTTATGGCTAATAATTCTTTCTCAATCGTTGAATACCTAACTTCACTTTTATTCAAACTTCTGCTGGCATAAGCTACTGGTTTGCCATTTTGATTTGCCAAGACAGCGCCTAATGCAAGACCTGAGGCGTCTGTTTGTACTATGAATTCATTATTCTGACTTAAATTTGGATATTGTAGCACTGGAGGCTGTATTAAAGCATTTCTCAGAGTTTGAAACGAATTTTCACATTCCTCTGACCAATTGAATTCTACTAATTTTCTACTAAGTTTGTTTAATGGAACTGCAATTTTTGCAAAATTTGGAATATACTTTCTATAATAATTAGCAAAAGCTACAAATCTTTTTACTTCGTCCGAATTTTTTGGTGTTGGATAATTTTCTAAGACTTTAGTTTTTTCTGGGTCAGGTAAAATACCTTCAGATGTAATGGTGTGACCTAGATATAAAATTTCCTTTTTTAAAAATTCACATTTTAATGGGTTTAATTTTAAATTTACTTTCCTGAGTCTTTGAAAAACTTTAGTTAAATTCGAATTATGATCGTGTAAATTTCTACCAAAAACTATTAAATCATCTAAATAAACAAAACAATTTTCATAATTCAATCCAGCCATTGCAATTGTCATTAACCTTGAAAAAGCACTGGGGCTCGTTTTTAACCCCATGGGCAGTCGTTTCATCTGATATTGCCCTTGACTCGTTGAAAATGCTGTTAATGGTCTGCTGGCTTCATTTAATTTTACTTGGTAATAACCTTGACTTAGATCAAGATGTGAGAAGTATACTGCACCTGATAATGAATCAAAAATATCTGTGATATTAGGCAGTGGGAACTTATCATCATGAATTTTTGTATTTAATAGCCTAAAATCAACTACGCATCTAAATTTCTTTTGACCACTACTATCAGTTTTTTTGGGAACCAATAAAATTGGTGCTGACCATTCACTTTTTGCTGGTTCTATTATATCGTCGTCGCACATTTGTTTTATTTGTTTTTCAATTTCAGCTTTTTGAGTATGAGGGACTCTATAGGGTTTTACATAAACTGGTCTCGCATTTTCTTTTAATGTTATTGTTTGTTCGTAAAGGTTCGTGGTTGTTAATTTGTCGTTTGGTAAATGGAAAATATCTGCATACTTTGCACAAATGTTTATGATTTCTCGACTTTCTTCTTCATTAAGTTTGTCGAAATTAACTGTTCTTAAAACTTCTGTTACTCGATCAACTGAATTTTGTGTTTCAATAAATTTACAACATTTATAGTCGCTTAATTTTTGAATTTCATACTGGACATCTTTTAATTGAATTTCTTTTTCACTAACATTTAAAATTTTGACAGGTATTTTTCCGTCTTGCGGTCTTACTACTACTCCTGCTAAAAAAACTTGTTCGCATAGTTCTTTTGGAATTACTACGCAGTCTTCTTTTATGGAAACTGGGAGGTATTGAATTGTTTCACAACGTGCTGGAATTGTTAAAATATTACTCTGCTCCTCCGGTTCTAAATTAATCGAAATTTTTCCGTTATTATTTGCCAATGTTAATTTATTATCTTCATAACTGATTTGTCCGTTATATTTTTTGATAAAATTTCTACCTAAAATTCCGTCTGTACCGCAATTTAAATTTTTAAAAACGTAAAATTTGTGTTCAAAAATTTGATTTCTAATCTTTAATTTTAGATATGCAAAACCTTCTGAAAAAATGTTACCTATTATACCTTGAATTTTGATCTTTTCTTTATGAATTTCAATGTGCGGAGGTAAACAGTTTAATTTAATAGCTGACAAACTAGCCCCAGTATCTAGTAATAATTTAAGTGATTTTTCATTTACCTTTACTGTAATCCAGTCGATGCCGGATGCTGTATTAATTTGATTTATCTGGTAGGCCTCGAAAAAATTTTTCGGACTCGTTGTTTGTTTCTGTATAATTTACTTGTCTATGTGACCGTTCGTTTCGGTTCTTAAATTGAGTAGTGTTATTTTGGTAATTTCGATTTCTGTGGTAGTTGTCTTTTTTGAATTGTCCGTTATTAAATTTATTGTGATATGAACCACGATTGTAATTTGAATTTGTAAAGGTCTTATTGTAATTTGGTCTTTGACTCAAATTTGAGCTGTTTTGGTTTCGACAAGAACCTCTGTAGGAACCCCTATATGAACCTCTGTGTGGACTTTTTGACATGGACATTATTTGAAATTGATTAGAACTTCCGGGTGCGCGTGAGTCGCTTTCGTCGATTGCAGCCCTTATGCAATCTTTCAAAGAGTCAAAATCTCTAGCCGCTAAAATAGTGCTAAGACGTTGGTTTTTTAAACCATCTGAAAATTGCTTAATGGCTGCTTTCTCGTTTACCGTTTTTAGTATCTTAAATGCCTTGTTATCTCCATCAGCTTGCGAGATCGTTAGATTGACAAATAAATCTTCAATTTCTTTACCGAATTCTTCAATTGATTTACTTCCTTGCATTGCACGATTTAATTTTGATTGTAATGACGTTGCTGATTTTTTGGTTAGTAAATGCTTTCTGATATCCGTTACTAAATCTTTGACTGACTCATAAGATACGTGTAATCTTAATTTGGCACTTGCAGATAAACGCGTCTTTAAAACAAAGTTTATTAAATTTTGCTTGCTTGCATCATTTATCATCGTGTCATAGAGTTCAATGGCATCAATTAGTTGTAGTGTTGTCGTTTCGTCATTGTTTATTACCGGTAATAAATTGCATGCTACCTTCAAATCAAAAGCCATTTTGGAAGAATTATCTGGATTTTGTAATTCAGAATTTATATTTAAATTTTGTGGGATTGGCTCCTCAATATTTTGAGAAATATCAAAAGCTAAAATTTCGTTATAAATTTTGTCAATATTTGCTTTTAAATGTATAAATTCTTGGACCTCGGTGTCCGTACACACCTCTATATTTTTTTTTATATTTTCAATCAAATTGATCCGTTGTACATAAATTTCCTTAGCTCTTCCTAATTTCTTACTTAACCATTCACCCTGTCTTCTTTCTTTCCCAGCTTTAATTAAATGTGTCTTAATTACGCATAGCTCATCATAAATACTTTGTAGTGACATTTAACAAAGTAAAAAAAAATTTTGTGAAATTGATGGCTTGCAAAAAAAATAACAGGAAATCTATTTCAAAATCGAGAACAACTAGTCAATAATGCAACCACAGCGATTTCACAATTTGGACGACTTACAGTGTAAAATTCGCAATTCCGCACTTCCTGATGTCTTCATCGGGTGCACTGAATTCGATGAGGCGATGAACTTCAGTTGTCGACCTAATTCGGAGATCCTCTTTTGACAAATTTTCGGCAGGGTCCACTCTTTGACTTTTTGACAGGCTTCAGTCCTCGGCAGGATTCACTCTTTGACTTTTTGACAGGTTTCAATTTTCGGCAGGGTCCACTTTTTGACGTTTTGACAGGTTTCACTTTTCTGCAGGATCTACTTTTTGGCACTTTTTTACCTTTTGACAGGTTTTCGTTTTCGGCAGGATCGCCATGAAATGGATTACAAAATGTTTACTTTACATTTCTTTATTACTTCGTATGGCACTACATTATTGTTGCTACCTCGAAGGCAACGTATCGACTCCCCCCATTACTAATAATGTGGTAATACTTATAACCTACTCTTACCTATTCACTCTCTCACTCTTTCATTCCACTAATTAATCAACATTATTATATTATCTATTTCGACACCTTTCATCTACCACTACAAGCACTGCCAGCGCCATCTATTATTACTATTAGCACCTTCAGTAAACTTTATGTTCAAAGATATGGTAATCTATTAGTGGTCTTAAAAAATGTATGCTCATAGATATTGGACAGATAAATTAACGCGGTAAAGCGCTAATCTCTAGCTAGTGATTTCTAAATGTTTAACGACGTTTAATGACATTTTGTACAATTTAAACAAATCAGCAAAGATTTTAAATATTTAAGATTCGAGCATTATAAATGATAAAATTCCATATCAATCCAAATATTCAGTTTAAAATACTTTGAGATTTTACTCTGAGCGCGGACAGCGTCGTTAGACAAAGATACACGTTTCATTTCGATAAAAAAGCCATTCGACTATGAGGCTAATTGGATCAACAGTGATTTGAGGAAAATTTAATTACATTAAACTAAGGAAATTGTTAATTTGTTTAGTCGATAATTTGAATTTGCATAATTTTTAATTTATGTCTTGTGCGTTCGATCATTCTCTTTCTGTCCGTGAATCAATTGAAAAATCGTCCGATCAAAGTGTACAGATTATCTTGAAGTATCATAAATGCTAAATAGTTTTGATAATTCCTGACTGCTTCTGAAGCATCTCAAAGAAAGTCCCTAAAATGTTCCTCAAGAATTATTGCGTTACAGTTCCTAAAAAATGTATTTTATCTTGACTAAATAAGGGGCGGCGGTCGTTACTAAACAGTTATAATAGTGCTCGAAAGGATCCACATAAAATGGCGTATTTATATTACATCTGCGATCCAAACATTTTGTGAAACTAACAAAATATTTCGTGGCATCATTTCCTTCTGAATAAAATATTAGATATGAGCATAAATATTTGAGTATGTTTGTGCAGGTCCCCCAATACAAATAGAAATTTCACCAGTCATGTTTAAATTAACGAACCAACAGTCTCGGTCAGCCGTAAAATCCGCTTAATAAAATGGCCGATAACACGGCCCGAAAATAAATTCGAATCTGCTAAATATGCGCTGCCGAATCTCACCGCGCCAAAATCTGCCTCGTCGATTTTAAAACAATCCCCCAATTCAACAGGTCAATAATTCTCTCAACTAAACCGAATGTTGCAGGAATGATGAATCGACGCGTGTTCGAGTCTCAAATCGTATTCCGCCGACGGGGGCTTCCTCGGGCCCCTGATTGATGCAGGGCGTCGTCGCCGTCGCCGTCTCCTAGCAGCAGCAACCGCCGTCGCGTAATCGTGATATCGATCCGTTTCCATACGCTCTTGCTCTTTCCAATCTTCCGGCGTTGCCAAGAAAACGACTAAATATGGTATCCGATGAGTGTTGAATGGTGGCGAGAAATTTGCGGATTGTTCGGCAACGTTGTCTGGGTGAATTTACGATTTGGACAGGGTCGGACTTTCGGCAGGTTTCGTGGGGTGCAAGAGAGCCGTCAATGTCGGGGGCGGTAATGAGAATTATTTTTCGACCTTGGCGCTCGCCCGTGCGCGCTGCCAGCTTGTTTATAACTAGTACTATCACTAACTCGCTAGCATTTTCTGATTATGTCAAAAATAAAAAGTACGACACTGATTGTGTTGTGAAATATAATTTATTTCTCATATTATCTTGCAAGATCTTGATGCAAAAAAAAACTGTAAAAACTCGTAAAGTGCTAAAAAGGGTGGATGCGCCTTTCCAAAATTAATTTCCTAAACGTTCAAAAGTACAACGACACCGATTATATTTTATATATATTCATTATGTTGTCAGATTTTGATGCAAAAAAACCTGCATAAGTATATGTAATCTAATTTCAAAATGTTTAAAAAATGGTGGATTCGCCTATCCCAATTATATTCTAAAAACCTCTAAACAGGTCCCATAAGAAATTCTGTCGTTTTTTATTCAATTTTGACATTAAATTATTGTATTTCAATATACACGGACCTCAAAAAGTGTATTTGGACAGAACTCGTAAAGTGCTAAAAAGGGTGGATGCGCCTTTCCAAAATTAATTTCCTAAACGTTCAAAAGTACAACGACACCGATTATATTTTATATATATTCATTATGTTGTCAGATTTTGATGCAAAAAAAAACCTGCATAAGTATATCTAATCTAATTTCAAAATGTTTAAAAAATGGTGGATGCGCCTATCCCAATTATATTCTAAAAACCTCTAAACAGGTCCCATAAGAAATTCTGTCGTTTTTTATTCAATTTTGACAATAAATTATTGTATTTCAATATACACGGACCTCAAAAAGTGTATTTGGACAGAACTCGTAATGTGCTAAAAAGGGTGGATGCGCCTTTCCGAAATTAATTTCCTAAACGTTCAAAAGTACAATGACACCGATTATATTTTATATATATTCGTTATGTTGTCAGATTTTGATGCAAAAAAACACCTGTATAAGTGTATGTAATCTAATTTCAAAATGTTTAAAAAATGGTGGGTGCGCCTATCCCAATTATATTCTAAAAACCTCGAAACATGTCCCATAAGAAATTCTGTCCCTTTTTATTCAATTTTGACATTAAATTATTGTATTTCAATATACACGGACCTCAAAAAGTGTATTTGGACAGAACTCGTAAAGTGCTAAAAAGGGTGGATGCGCCTTTCCAAAATTAATTTCCTAAACGTTCAAAAGTACAACGACACCGATTATATTTTATATATATTCATTATGTTGTCAGATTTTGATGCAAAAAAAACCTGCATAAGTATATCTAATCTAATTTCAAAATGTTTAAAAAATGGTGGATGCGCCTATCCCAATTATATTCTAAAAACCTCTAAACATGTCCCATAAGAAATTCTGTCGTTTTTTATTCAATTTTGACATTAAATTATTGTATTTCAATATACACGGACCTCAAAAAGTGTATTTGGACAGAACTCGTAAAGTGCTAAAAAGGGTGGATGCGCCTTTCCAAAATTAATTTCCTAAACGTTCAAAAGTACAACGACACCGATTATATTTTATATATATTCATTATGTTGTCAGATTTTGATGCAAAAAAACCCTGCATAAGTGTATCTAATCTAATTTCAAAATGTTTAAAAAATGGTGGATGCGCCTATCCCAATTATATTCTAAAAACCTCTAAACATGTCCCATAAGAAATTCTGTCCCTTTTTATTCAATTTTGACATTAGATTATTGTATTTCAATATACACCGATCTCAAAAAGTGTATTTGGACAGAACTCGTAATGTGCTAAAAAGGGTGGATGCGCCTTTCCAAAATTAATTTCCTAAACGTTCAAAAGTACAACGACACCGATTATATTTTATATATATGCATTATGTTGTCAGATTTTGATGCAAAAAAAACCTGCATAAGTATATCTAATCTAATTTCAAAATGTTTAAAAAATGGTGGATGCGCCTATCCCAATTATATTCTAAAAACCTCTAAACAGGTCCCATAAGAAATTCTGTCGTTTTTTATTCAATTTTGACATTAAATTATTGTATTTCAATATACACGGACCTCAAAAAGTGTATTTGGACAGAACTCGTAAAGTGCTAAAAAGGGTGGATGCGCCTTTCCAAAATTAATTTCCTAAACGTTCAAAAGTACAACGACACCGATTATATTTTATATATATTCGTTATGTTGTCAGATTTTGATGCAAAAAAACACCTGTATAAGTGTATCTAATCCAATTTCAAAATGTTTCAAAAATGGTGGATGCGCCTATCCCAATTACATTCTAAAAACCTCTAAACAGGTCCCATAAGAAATTCTGTCGTTTTTTATTCAATTTTGACAATAAATTATTGTATTTCAATATACACGGACCTCAAAAAGTGTATTTGGACAGAACTCGTAATGTGCTAAAAAAGGTGGATGCGCCTTTCTAAAATTAATTTCCTAAACGTTCAAAAGTACAACGACACCGATTATATTTTATATATATTCATTATGTTGTCAGATTTTGATGCAAAAAACACCTGTATAAGTGTATGTAATCTAATTTCAAAATTTTTCAAAAATGGTGGATGCGCCTATCCCAATTATATTCTAAAAACCTCTAAACATGTCCCATAAGAAATTCTGTCCTTATTTATTCAATTTTGACATTAAATTATTGTATTTCAATATACAAGGACCTCAAAAAGTGTATTTGGACAGAACTCGTAAAGTGCTAAAAAGGGTGGATGCGCCTTTCCAAAATTAATTTCCTAAAAGTTCAAAAATACTGATTATATTTTAATATGTATTTATTTCAATCATTATGTTGTCAGCTTTTGATGCAAAAAACACCCTGGATAAGTGTATCTAATCTAATTTCAAAATGTTTAAAAAACGGTGGATGCGCCTGTCCCAATTATATTCTAAAAACCTCATAAAAAATTCTGTCCTTTTTTATTCAATTTTGATATTAATTTATTATATTTCGTTATACACAGACCCCAGGAAGTGTATTTGTACAGACTCGAGAAGCGTCAAAAAGAGTGGATGCGCCTGTGCAAAATTAAATTCCTAGGGATTCCACTGAAAATCTAGTATTAATTACACTGTCAGCCTTCGATGCAAAAAGACGTGCACAAGTAGCTAATCTAATTTCAAAATGTTCAAAAAGTGTCACAAAATTCTAAATGTTCTCCCAACGTTTCAACGAGGTATCCAATCGCCACAAGAAAATTCGTAAAATATTTTGATTTTGCAATGCGAATTTACAAAGCTCTTTTTTCATTTTCCCAAAAACCCGAAATGTGAATTAAAACTTATAGGAACCAAACTGGAAATTAAGCAACTTGCAAATTATAAGATTTGCAAATGTGCAAGCTACTATTTCCACAACGAAGCTCACGGCTTCTGGAGATAAAAAAGACCCGAGAAAATCCTTCCGAAACTATGAGCGCTAATTAACATACTTGGCAAACTAAGCGGTCCGTGTTTACGTAACAGTCACGTTTTTATTTGTACATCGATTTTAATGAAAATGGAGACACGAAGCTCCGCAAACTTCTTGCGTTCACCGTCCTCTTTCCAGTATAACAGCCCTGAATTACTACAGCGGTAAATTAATTGTGATTTATAATATTGCAGTGTTATCGTTGTGTAAGGGGTTATGTATTCCGTCAGGTGGTGTTAAGTTGAGGTAAATCATCAGCGAGCTTGATTTATTCAGGAGGGTCTGTTAGTGTGAGCTTTAGGTGCGATTATGCATCGTGTGTGTGTGGTGAATGGTACAACTGCTATAAATAACCCAAGTCGTTGCTGATTGTTTCATTATTGAAAATTTTAATTTCGCCCGGCGCATCCACCAATTTTGGCCGTCGTGACTAAAATGGCGTTCTACGAACCCGTCACGTACTACATTATTTCTCAGTCCGTGGAAACGTCACAATTAATCAAAGCGTTTACTTTATTCAGAGCGGTTATTTTTATTAACGGTGACGTCGGGCTCGTCGGCGTGACATATCATGAAAAGCGAGCCGGTCTATTTCGGTCTTGAAGAAACAAACGGAAATTAGAAATAGAAACAATAAAGTCTTCGCTATCGATCCGAGAGTTTATTCGATTCGGGCCGAATAAAAGTGCATTTTTTATCGCCACCCCCGTTTGTGAATAAGCACCGTCCAATAAAATACAACTTTTTGTTAAGCTCTCTCGTATTTACCTACATAAAACTTCATATTTTAAAGCTTGTCGGATCCATTTAGCGTCGCTCCCCATAAAATATTAATTCGCTGTTTTCCGCACAGTAAAATGGAAAAAAGGCCGGAATTTACTGCGCTGTTATAATTTACGCCAGCAACAAATTTGAATTTGTTGAAACGTCCACTTTGACGAAGCTTTATGTCGCTGTAAATATTTACGCTGCATTGTTATATTGTCGGGAATGACGCGAACCTTTCTTATTGCGTTGTCGCCTCTGTTATCTCAGGTGATAATCATATCGATTCGCCGCATTATTGCCGCCTCCGAAGTCAACAGCGATCTCGTTTTCACGAAATTCCGCAGTGAGGAAAATTGATACGAAGAAGCAAACGCTTTTAGCTTTGCATTAAGCCCGAGTTGACAGGGCAAACACATCGCCGGGGTCACGGGCGAAGAAAGCCGGATTGCTCTCGGGGCGAAACAATCAATATTGATGAGTCGATTAGAAATGCCGAAATTCAACCGCAGACGATCTTCTATTTACAGGGCAACAATTACATCGATTGTCCCGGAATTCGGGATCGCTGTTGCCAACTCGCGTTTCAGTGGAATACCTGGGATGTTTGATCGCTCGTAAAGTGAGTGCTTGCGTTGGCAAAAAGTCGTTAAGAGTCCTTGGGAATTCGGGTCACAATCGCCTCGAATAAGGCTGTTGACAGAAGAGGAAATTATCGCCAAGGATGTCCGTAATCGCGGCATGAAAAGGTCGGAGCAGTGCTCGGCGGCACGAAATGGTCGCGACTTCAGGGGTGGTATCGAGTGAGATGAATGGGCTTTTAGTTAGGGCGGCACTTGATATACTATCTGAAATTGGAGCAACGTTTTAAAAAAATCATATCTTGGAAGTCACAGGCAAATAAAAAAATTCTTGAAAGTCTTGAAAGGAACCGAACATCATCGTTGGGGCAATATTATTTTGGTCATATGAAATCGGCAAATTCAAATGGTGCAAGAAGTTAAGTAGGAGGACCTCCGAAATCCGAAAGACGTTCCCATAATTATTTACGTAATATGTGGAATACGCACGTTATTATCGCACGCACATAGAAGTTACGCAAATCGGGGCGTTAGAGATAACATTGTATCCTACGCATAGCGTACAAAATTTTAGCCATATAAGGATGAAAGTAGAGCTTAGTAAATTCGTGTTGCAAAATGAAAATGTTTTACGAATTTTCTTTTGTCGGTTGGGTCTTGTTCGAGTACTACTTTATTGATGTACGCTTTATGGATTTGTTCTACATCATTTCCAATTGTTCTTATTTTAAACAAAAAAGAAATAGAAGACAGAACGCAAAATGCAATAAGGTATTCGATTCAACGAAAAAGCCAAAAAAAAAAAGCAAAAGGAAGAATAGGATTGTTATGTTGGATTGTAACGGGCATAAGAAACAAATGAGATTTTTGGGTAGATGAAAAGGAATCGAAGAGAGAATGCCGAGAGACTACGTAGATGGCTACGATGTCGAGCAGCAGAATGGAAAAATAAGAAAGGAAAAGCGAAAGTAAGAATCCTTACAAGAGTATCAAAAGAAATTTCAAGACGAAAGAATGACGAAACAAGAATGAATGAAATGAACACAGAATAACCATCTGTAAATGCCACACAACAATTCCTAAGGTGTAAAGATCGATGAAGAAGGAATTGAAAAACACATGGAAGATTATAAAGAGAATATACAGGAATAAGTTAGAAATGCCGAAGAAGAAATCCAGAAGGTGTCGAAGCAGACAATGAACCGTCTATAAGCTGTTTTTCCCCATCAAGAATCGTGTTTAAGATATCCATTTTTGAATGTACGTTGGTCTAATATTGAACTTTTATTTAACTCTATATCTAGAGCCATTTTTAAAATACCAGTTTTGGAAAATCAATGGTTAAAATTTCAACTTCACTTCACTTCACCCCAGAAAGCAACTGATCTAAACTGTTTTCTACATATATCTAGCGGCGTTTTTAAAATATGAATTTTTGAAGGTAAATCGGTCCAAAAAAAACTTATTAAATGGAACAGCATTAAAAGTCATATTCAGACAGAAAGGTTCTTAGAATTCCATTGATCCAATCTTTTTCTCCATATCTAGAGCCATCTTTAAAAACCAATTTTATAAACTTAAACAATTGCCTTCGTGAAATTTTTTTCTCTAAAAAGCTACTCAGAGCAAGATTTAAAACACAAAAAATTGCTTTAGTAAACCGTTGAATCTGTTTCTCCAAATCTAGAGTCGTTTTTGAAATATTAATTTTTGAAGGTAACTCGATCCAAAACTAGAACAGCATTAAACGTCATATTCAGGCAGAAAGATTTTTAATAATGCGACTGATCCAATCTCATGCTCTATATCTAGAGCCATCTTAAAAAACAATTTTAGAAAAACGTCACACTTAAAAAATCGCCCTCGTTAAATGTTTTTCTCTAAAGAGACTACACAGTCCAGAGCACAAAGATTTAAAACACAAAAAGTGCTGAATCTGTTCCGCCATTTCTAGAGCCGTTTTTAAAATATGCGGTCCGAAATAACTGATCAAACAACACCATGAAACGTCATATTAAGACAGGAAGATTTTTTAGAACACGACTGATCCAATCTCCTTTTCGCTATCTAGAGCCATTTTTAAAAACCAATTTTGGAAAAACTTAACACTCAGAAAATTGCCTTCGTCGATTTTTTTTCTCTAAAGGAGCTACTCAGTACAAAGCAAGATTTAAAACACAAAAAAATGCTTTAGGAAGCGACTGAAACTGTTCCTCCATTTCTAGAGTCGCTTTTACAATATGTCTTTTTAAAGGTATATCGGTCCGACATAACTGATCAAACAGAACACCACTACACGTCATATTCAGACAGGAAGATTTTTTAGAGCACGACTGATCCCGATCTCCTTCTCGCTATCTAGAGCCATTTTTAAAAACCAATTTTGGATTAACTTAACACTTAGAAAATTGCCTTCGTCGAATTTTTTTCTCTAAAGAAGCTACTCAGTACAGAGCACGATTTAAAACACAAAAAACTGCTTTAGGAAGCGACTGAAACTGTTCCGCCATTTCTAGAGTCGTTTTTAAAATATGTCTTTTTAAAGGTAAATCGGTCCGACATAACTGATCAAACAGAACACCATTACACGTCATATTCAGACAGGAAGATTTTTTAGAGCACGACTGATCCAATCTCCTTCTCGCTATCTAGAGCCATTTTTAAAAACCAATTTTGGATAAACTTAACACTCAGAAAATTGCCGCTGTCGACTTTTTTTCTCTAAAGAAGCTACTCAGTACAGAGCAAGGTTTAAAACACAAAAAACTGCTTTAGGAAGCGACTGAAACTGTTCCTCCATTTCTAGAGTCGTTTTTAAAAGATGTCTTTTTAAAGGTAAATCGGTCCGACATAACTGATCAAACAGAACACCATTACACGTCATATTCAGACAGGAAGATTTTTTAGAACACGCCTGATCCAATCTCCTTTTCGCTATCTAGAGCCATTTTTAAAAACCAATTTTGGAAAAACTTAACACTTAGAAAATTGCCTTCGTGGATTTTTTTTCTCTAAAGGAGCTACTCAGTACAGAGCAAGGTTTAAAACACAAAAAACTGCTTTAGGAAGCGACTGAAACTGTTCCGCCATTTCTAGAGTCGTTTTTAAAATATGTCTTTTTAAAGGTAAATCGGTCCGACATAACTGATCAAACAAAACACCATTACACGTCATATTCAGACAGGAAGATTTTTTAGAACACGATTGATCCAATCTCCTTCTCGCTATCTAGAGCCATTTTTAAAAACCAATTTTGGAAAAACTTAACACTTAGAAAATTGCCTTCGTGGATTTTTTTTTCCCAAAGAAGCTACTCAATACAGAGCACGATTTAAAACACAAAAAACTGCTTTAGAAAGCGACTGAAACTGTTCCTCCATTTCTAGAGTCGTTTTTAAAACATGTCTTTTTAAAGGTAAATCGGTCCGACATAACTGATCAAACAAAACACCATTACACGTCATATTCAGACAGGAAGATTTTTTAGAACACGCCTGATCCAATCTCCTTTTCGCTATCTAGAGCCATTTTTAAAAACCAATTTTGGAAAAACTTAACACTTAGAAAATTGCCTTCGTGGATTTTTTTTCCCCAAAGGAGCTACTCAATACAGAGCACGATTTAAAACACAAAAAACTGCTTTAGGAAGCAACTGAAACTGTTCCTCCATTTCTAGAGTCGCTTTTAAAATATGTCTTTTTAAAGGTAAATCGGTCCGACATAACTGATCAAACAAAACACCATTACACGTCATATTCAGACAGGAAGATTTTTTAGAACACGCCTGATCCAATCTCCTTTTCGCTATCTAGAGCCATTTTTAAAAACCAATTTTGGAAAAACTTAACACTTAGAAAATTGCCTTCGTGGATTTTTTTTCCCCAAAGGAGCTACTCAATACAGAGCACGATTTAAAACACAAAAAACTGATTTAGAAAGCGACTGAAACTGTTCCTCCATTTCTAGAGTCGTTTTTAAAACATGTCTTTTTAAAGGTAAATCGGTCCGACATAACTGATCAAACAAAACACCATTACACGTCATATTCAGACAGGAAGATTTTTTAGAACACGCTTGATCCAATCTCCTTTTCGCTATCTAGAGCCATTTTTAAAAACCAATTTTGGAAAAACTTAACACTTAGAAAACTGCCTTCGTCGATTTTTTTCCCTAAAGGAGCTACTCAATACAGAGCACGATTTAAAACACAAAAAACTGCTTCAGGAAGCGACTGAAACTGTTCCTCCATTTCTAGAGTCGTTTTTAAAATATGACTCTTTAAAGGTAAATCGGTCCGACATAACTGATCAAACAGAACACCATTACACGTCATATTCAGTCAGGAAGATTTTTTTTAGAACACGACTGATCCAATCTCCTTTTCGCTATCTAGAGCCATTTTTAAAAACCAATCTTGGAAAAACTTAACACTTAGAAAATTGCCTTCGTCGTTTTTTTTTTCTCTAAAGGAGCTACTCAGTACAAAGCAAGATTTAAAACACAAAAAACTGCTTTAGAAAGCGACTGAAACTGTTTCTCCATTTCTAGAGTCGTTTTTAAAATATGACTCTTTAAAGGTAAATCGGTCCGAAATAACTGATCAAACAAAACACCATTACACGTCATATTCAGACAGGAAGATTTTTTAGAACACGAATGATCCAATCTCCTTTTCGCTATCTAGAGCCATTTTCAAAAACCAATTTTGGAAAAACTTTACACTTAGAAAATTGCCTTCGTCGATTTTTTTTCTCTAAAAGAGCTACTCAGTACAGAGCAAGATCTAAAACACAAAAACCTGCTTTAGGAAGCGACTGAAACTGTTCCTCTATTTCTAGAGTCGTTTTTAAAACATGTCTTTTTAAAGGTAAATCGGTCCGACATAACTGATCAAACAGAACACCATTACACGTCATATTCAGACAGGAAGATTTTTTAGAATGCAACTGATTCAATCTCTTTCTCGATATCTAGAGCCATTTTTAAGAACCAATTTTAGAAAAAGATTAAATCTGCTAAAGAAAAATTTGAAAAAGAATTGAGTTTTTAGTAGAAAAACTTGAGATGTCCGGTGTAAATTTCTCTAAAGATGATAAAATTTGTGGGATAAAATTTTGTATTAGCTAGTGTGTTGTGGCGGAAAGTCATGTGTCGAACAGACGAAATTGCAAATAGGCGAAATGTAGAATTGGCAAAATAGTAAAATATCTGCTTAACGAAATATGCAGTAATTCAAATTCACAATATGAGTAAATAAATCAACTGAACGAAATAGCGCAAAAATAAATATCAAATTAGCGATGCGGGAAAACATGAAATTACAGAAATGGTAATATTGATATAAAATTGATGAAATCTCAAAGTACCGAAACATCAAATCAAATATTAATGGAATAACAAAATATTAAATTAACGAAATTTCAATTAGACAAATTAACAAAATCAAAAACAAAACAATTGTCTGGATCACTTTTGGTGGTAGATAACTACTTTTAATCAGTTTTTCCCTAAAACACCAAAAACAATTTTATTATAACTGCCAACGCACGTTTCGCCAACAATGTTGGCATCATCAGGGCGATGAGTAAACTCAATTAAACTCAACTCAGTTTACTCATCATTAAAAATTAACAAAATGAAAAATATACTTATGAAATATTAACGAAATAAAAAATTACCGAAATACCAAACATGAAATTGACGAGATATAAAATTCCAAAATCAGGGCAAGAAATATCAAATGAGGATAATAACAAGGCATGAAATTAACGACATAGTAACATATCAAATCAATGAAGTGCAAAATAAAAAGCCTGCTCTCCAACTTGTACGCGTGCTATACAAACAAGGCAGACAACAAACAAAGAGTGTCGACGCATCATTCTCGTTTTGGCAAACATAATGTTTTTCACAAATTAGTAAATACGAAGGATCTAGCGTTTCAACTTTACGATACAACGAATCATTCTGAACAGAAGAACGGGCAGCAATTTTAAATAAAGCTTCCAGGCCGTATTATACGCACTCCGAATGCACGACCGGAACGATAAGCAAAGCGAGCAAAAAGTATTCCAGGAAATGGACCATTTCCCACAGCAAAATATTCAACGCTACATCCGTCCGACCGATAAGATGATACGTTTCGATAATACAATATTTCACAGCACGGTTAAATGCGACAAAACTTCTTGTTTTGACAAAATTCCCGATATCCAATTTAAGAAACCGCCGGAGATAAGTCCGCTCAACCAAATCGTTCGAAATCGCTTCGAAATTGAAATTTTTAAGGAGCGTCGCGAGATCGCTAGAATTCTTTGTTAAACTCCAAAAGATTTTATGACAGGTGCTCTCCGAAATTAGTTTCGAGGAATGTGATTCGGACACTTTGTTTAATGTGAAATTTATCAGTCCTCGCCGATATTGCAGAGAGCTTTCATGCGCTCAACACTAAAAATAATAAAATTTGGCGAACAGGTTTCGATTGAGTTCGGCAACATCGCGACAGCTCCCCATCCGCGTCAGGCGCGTAATAACCATCTCAACTTTTTCCGGCAGCTTTTCCAATTTCAAATTAAAAACTTTGTTGTCCCGGACGACATATTTTTTTGAAATTGAGATTGACGCTGACATAATTATCCTGCTCTTTCTCGTGGAAACTGTAATGCGCAAAGTTAACTCTTGCTGCTATCTCGGCCGTAAAGTTCGAGCCCGGGCACTCGGGTGTTGCATTTAGGAGGACTCGAATTAGTCGCATGCGTTTGAAAATGGCGGACGCGCCGGGCGACAATTTGTCATTTTTAAAATGTTAAGAAAAACTCACTTTGTCAAAGGCGCTGGGCCTGTGGCATCGGTGGTCCTTGTGGTCCGGCTCCATGCGTGGGCCGTGGTGAGGGCGGCAGAGGGGGGGCCGGGCAGCCGGGCAGGGGCGCACGCCTCTAGCCGAGCTCCATAGGTGAGCTCTGCCCCCGCCCCATCAGGCCCGCACTCACCCCCACATACAACGGACAACTGAAACAATAATTATTATGCGGTTAGTGACGGGTGTGGGAACGAACTCCACCTGTACGTATATACAGGGTGACAAAGTGTCGGGCAAATAGTTCGTGCACGAAAGCCTTATAGTGTTCGAGATGCAAATTACTGAAAATTGGAGAAAAACACACTGTACGTAACTGAACGTGACATTGAGGTCGAACGCAGCGTTTTTGCTACGAGTCTTGTGGCATCAAAGTCGAAATTACTCCAATTGAGAATTTTAAGAGCATATCTGTTCATCCATCGAAAAGCATGGTGAGACATATCCGAGAGGATGAACAGAGAACGTCAATGTCTTCACAGAGGTAGCGAGAGACAATAAATAGTACCAACTCACCATTCTTGTATCAATTATTTTGATATTTGGCGGTACAAAGGGCTCGGATATAAAAATATATTGCTTCCAAGAAGTGTTTTAGTGCTTTTATACCATTTCTGTATATTTTACATTATCACTACTCTTGATATAAGTCATAACTGTTTTAAAAAAATAACGAGCGTCCCGTATCCAAGCTCCGACCGGCAACGGTACCCGCTTTCGATACGCGTAAAGAGTGCCACAAATTTTGTAACGCATTCGCCGGTTTAAGGTCCAAGTCTGAGCCCGCGTATAGAACTCTCACTTCAAAAATAATTGAAGAATATATTGTATTGATAGAATACAACACCCAGCTCTTCTAAAGGTGATTGGATGTTATTCATGTTGCAAAATGCAATCAGAACTTGCAAATCTGAAACACCGAGGACATAAAAACCTGAAAATGACCTTGACAACCTGAAAACCTACAAAAAGAAAAATTCATGCACCTGAAAACAACTTAACCTGGAAGCCTGAAAACCTGAGAATTCGAGAATCTAAAAACATCAGAACCTGGAAATCTGAAAGACAGAGAACATTAAAACCTGAAAATGAACTTGAACCTGACTTGACAACCTGAAAACCTGAAAATTTACGAAAGCATCAAATCTGGAAGCGAGAAAACCTGAACATATATATGACATCCTGAAAACGAAAAAAATCCGAAAATGTACGAATCTGAAAGTCTGGAAACATTAGAGAATCTGGAAACATCAGCGTTTACAAATCTGAAAGACCAAAATCATAAAAAGAAACTTAACAACCTGAAAACCTAGAAACCTGAGAATTCAAGATCTTGAAAACATGTCAATCCGGAAGCCTGAGAACCTGAGAATTCGATCAAGAATCTAAAAACATCAAAAATTGGAAAACTGAAAAACAGAGAACTTTGAAAACCTGAAAATGAACTTGACAACCTGAAAACCTAGAAACCTGAGAATACAAGATCTCGAAAACATGTTAACCTGGAAGCCTGCGAACCTGAGAATTCAATAAAGAATTTAAAAACATAAAAAATTGGAAATCTGAAAGACAGAGTACTTTAAAAACCTGAAAATGAACTTGACAACCTGAAAACCTTGAAACCTGAGAATTGAATATCTTGAAAACATGTTAACCTGAAAGCCTGAAAACCTCAAAACTCAAAAATCTAAAAACATCAGAACTTGCAAATATGAAATAACGAGAATATAAAAACCTTAAAATCAACTTGATAACCTGAAAACTTAGAAACCTGAGAATCCATGCACTTGAAAACAAGTTAACCTGGAAGCTTAAGAACCTGAAAATTCAATCAAGGATCTAAAAACATCAAAAATTGAAAATTCTAAAGACACAACTTTAAAAATCTGAAACTCAACTTGACAACTTAAAAACCTAGAAACCTGAGAAATCATGAACTTGAAAACATGTTAACCTAAAAGCTTGAGAACCCGAGAATTCAATCAAGGATCTAAGAACATCAAAAATTGGAAATCTGAAAGACAGAATACTTAAAAAAACTGAAAATAAACTTGACAACCTGAAAACCTAAAAACCTGAAAATTCCTGAACCTGAAAATATCTTAACCTGGACGCCTAAAAACCCGAGAATTCGAGAAACTGGAAACTTCAGAACTTGGAAATCTGAAAGGCAGAGTACTTTAAAAACCTTAAAATGAACTTAACAACCTGAAAACCTAGAAACCTGAGAATTGAAAATCTTGAAAACATGTTAACCTGGAAGCTTGAGAACCTGAGAATTCAATCAAGGATCTAAAAACATCAAAAATTGCAAATCTGAAAGATAGAGAACTTTAAAACCTGAAAATGAACTTGACAACCTGAAAACCTAGAGACCTGAGAAGTGCAGATCTTGACAACATGTTAACCTGGAAGCCAGAAAACCTCAAAACTCTAAAAATGTCACAACCTTGCAATCTGAAAGACAGGAACTTTAAAAACCTAAAACTGAACTCGACAACCTGAAAACCTAGAAAGCTGAGAATTGCAGATCTTGAAAACGTGTTAACCTGGAAGCCTGAAAACCTCAGAACTCAAAAATCTAAAAACATCAGAACGCGCAAGTCTTAAATAACGAGAATATAAAAACCTGAAAATGAACTTGATGACCTGAAAACCTAGAAACTTGAGAATTGAAGATTTTGAACAGATGTTAATCTGGAAGCCTGGGAACTTGAGAATACAATTTTGAATCTAAAAACATCGAAAATTGGAAATCTGAAATATTGAGAATTTTAAAAACCTGAAAACCTAGAAACCAGAAAATTCATTAACCTGAAAACATCTTAAACTGGAAGCCTGAAAACCTGAGAATTCTAGAATCTAAAAACATCAGAACCTGGAAATCTGAAAGACAGAGAACATTAAAACCTGAAAATGAACTTGAAATTGACAACCTAGAAACCTGAGAATTCACGCATCTGAAAACCTCTTAACCTGGAAGCCTAAAAACCTGAAAATTTGAGAATCTAAAAACATCAGAACCTGGAAATCTGAAAAGGACCTTGACAACCTGAAAACCTACAAACCTGAGAATTTACGAAACTGAAAACAACAAGTCTGGAGGACAGAAAACATGAAAACCTCAATACAGATTTGACATCCTGAAAACGAAAAAATCTGAAAATGTACGAACCTGAAAGTCCGGAAACATTCGAGAATCTGAAAAAATCAGAACATTGAAAATCTGAAACTTGACAACTTGAAAACCTAGAAACATGAGAATTGCAGTTCTCGAAAACATGTTAACTTGGAAGCCTGAAAACCTCAGAACTCAAAAATCTAAAAATATCACAACCTGGAAATCTGAAAAACAGAGTACTTTAAAAACCTAAAATTGAACTTGACGACTTGAAAAGCTAAAAACCTGAAAATCTGAAAGAACAAAATCATAAAAAGTTGCTAACCTGAAAACCTAGAAACATGTTAACATGTTAACCTGGAAGCCTGAGAACCTGAGTATTCGATCAAGAATCTAAAAACATCAAAAATTGAAAATCTGAAAGGCAAAGAACGTTAAAAACGTGAAAATTGACTTGACAACCTGGACGACTGAAAACCTGAGAATTCGAGAATCTTGAAACTTCAGAACTTGGAAATCTGAAAGACAGAGTATTTTAAAAACCTGAAAATGAACTTGACAACCTGAAAACCTAGAAAACTGAGAATTGAAGATCTTGAAAACATGTTAACCTGGAAGCCTGAAAGCCTCGGAACTCAAAAATCTATAGCCTGAAAACCTAGAAACCTGAGAATTCAATCAATAATCTAAAAACATCAAAAAATGGAAATCTGAAAAGCAGGGAACTTTACAAACCTGAAAATGAACTTGACAACCTCAGAACCTAGAAACCAAAAAATTCATTAACTTGAAAACATCTAAACCTGGACACCTGAAAACCTGAGAATTCGAGAATCTGAGAACTCGAGAACTGAGAACCTGGAAATTCAATCAAGAACCTAAAATATCAAAGATTGAAAATCTGAAAGACAGAGAACTTTAAAAACATGAAAATGAAGTTGACAACCCGAAAATCTGGAAACCTGAAAATTCATGAATCTGAAAATATCTTAACCTGGACGTCTGAAAACTTGAGAATTCGAGAATCTGGAAATTTCAAAACTTGGAAATCTGAAAGACAGAGTACTTTAAAAACATAAAAATGAACTTGCGAACCTGAAAATGAACTTGACAACCTGAAAACCTAGAAACCTGAAAATTGAAAATCTTGAAAACATGTTAACCTGGAAGCCTGAAAACTTCAGAACATGCAAAACTGAAATAACGAGAATATAAAAACCTGAAAAAATGAACTTGATAACCTGAAAACCTAGAAACCTGAGAATTCATGAACTTGAAAACATGTTGACCTAGAAGCTTGAGAACCTGATAATTCAATCAAGGATCTAAAAACATCAAAAATTGCAAATCTGAAAGATAGAGAAATTTAAAACCTGAAAATGAACTTGACAACCTGAAAACCTATAGAACTGAAAAATTCGAGAATCTGAAAAAAGAAAACATCTTAATCTGGACGCCTGAAAACCTGAGAATTCGAGAACTTGGAAACATCAGAACTTGTAAAACAGAAAACTTTAAAAACCTGAAAATAAACTTGACAACCTGAAAACCTAGAAACCTGAGAATTTACGAACCTGAAAACTTAAGAATTGGAGAATCTGAAAACATCGCGATCTGTCATGTCTGTGTTCCTCCATCGGAAAACATAGTGGGACATATTCGAGAGGATGAACAGAGCAGACAGACTAAACAGTTCTTGCATCAATTATTTTGCCATTTGGCGGTACAAAGAGGGAATTTAGGTTCTCTGGTTATCTTCTCGGATATATTTACTTAAAAAATATTTCTTCCAAGAAGTGTTTTAGGGATTTTATCCCATTTCTGTATATTTTACAATATCACTAATAAGTGATAATATATAATTCATAAGTGTTTACGGTCCAAGTCTGAGCCCGCGTATAGAAGTCTCACTTCAAGAATATATTTTATTGATAGAATACAACACGCTCTTCTAAAGGTGGTTGCATGTTGTATATGTTGCAAAAAATGCAGGAGTGTTCCGAGTTTGGAGCTATTATTGTGTGTTTATCACCCGATTGAGAATAATTTTCCTGTTGTTCCTTTGAAAAATTCGTGCGATTAAAGACCGTCCTGCAGACGTTCATTATTCTGTTCAACTTCGATTGTGATTTAATTAAACCGCAATATTGAACTACAATGAGTTATCGGGAGAAAACCATGCTCTTCGGCACCTCTCATCGCTCCACTGTTTAATTAAAACGTTCCGGAATTCCGATAAGAATTCCGGGGAAATCCCCGGGAACGTGAGAAACGGTCAGATGCACCTGTATAAAGAAAGCGAAATTTAATACTTCCGGTCGGTATTTATTCCCGGGAGTCGAAGAAAGACGCCGCCATTGACGAGAAGGAAACTATTGGGAGGTAATTTATTAAATCGGCCTAATAGATTTTAATCCAATTGAAAGTTGAGTGTTTTCTTAATTTCGTTACAAGCAGAAAGTGAGCGCAAAGCTGGATAAAAAACGGGCAGATAGCAGAGGTTATGAATAATGGAGACTTTGTATGACCATCAATAAATAATAGTTCGGGATGGAATACCAACATCTGTTTAATTATTAACTCACTACAGAGCATCTACATATTTACAGCTTCATTCATTTAGAATCGTTTATGGACCTATTTTTGAGTCCATTTAGTGCCAATTTTACATCCACCAATTTGTATTACATACAATAAGAAATTCCCGAGAATTCAGCAGGAACAAAATTTGGAGATAATCAGTTTTCGTCTTTCCACATTTGAATTCTGTCGTGTTCGTGGCAGAATCTCCGAGCTTTGAACGGGTAAGTGCAAATATGGAAATTCGCAGAAAGTTTTCCTCTCCACGCTCCTCCAGACCGAGATGTCCATCAAGTTCCCGATGACATTCACAGTTCACAGTTAAATGGAGTTCGAAAGCCATTTCATGGAACATGACGCACCTCGAATGGCCCACTAGTTCCCCGAAACGCCCGACCTTTGCGTAATTGCAAAATAATGTCATCCGTCAACATCCGGAGCCTCCATCCGCTATTTTGTTCTTCGATTATCAGGAAAAGCGCGAAAATAATTTATGCAATTTGCGGCACTGATGGGATTCAGGTATTGAGAATATTGCGTCGCAGGAATTCGGCGGAAAATTAATTTCGTCCCGGAGCTGACTCGAAAACACAAAAAGTCCTCGCGGAACAGGAAAACCGCAATTAAAATTCCGTTTTCCGCTTTAAAATGACTGCACCTCTGCATGCAGGTCGTTTTTGTCAAAGTAAACATCTAGAGCGGAAGAGTTTTTATTGGTTGCCGTTTGAATTACAGACGGCCGTCGCAGTTGGAACGAAATTATCGTTGAAATATTTCGTTCAATAATGACCGTAACGGTGGTACAACGACCGCGTTAAAATTTTATCTCTTTTGCAACATTAACGGTTATTGTATATGTCAAACGAGATCGTAAGCATCGCAAGATTTATTTTTGCGTGGCTATTGTTTGGGGAAGAACTTCGGAATGGTGCAATTGCATGGCGAATACAACTACATCTAATTTTCGACATAATACCAGAAATCAATCAACGTTTAAAAAAAAGGCTGACGCACACATCAACATCTGGCAACTGGCACAGAATGGTCCAATTTCAACCGACAAAATGATTACCTTTCGTTCCTCCGCCCCAACTTCGCGCTTATCACAAAACGAAATTACCGCACTCGTCCGTCTCTTTTACTATTTGCGGTCATTCCGGGCCAAAATGCCTCTCCACATTAACGGGAACAGTGCTTTTACTACCGGCGTAAACAGTGAGGTGCCGTAACCGCAAATGTACTTGCTCCGAATGCAAGTCTTGAGTAACGATTCCTGCCGGGTGTCTGTAAAAATTTCGTCGTTCACGTTTATTGGCAGGAAAATAAAACGTCTGCCGGGCTGCTGTTTGGTTCCGAAAGACGTGTTCATAAAGCGGACGGACATTTGGGGATTTACGGGCCTGCTTGGGTTTATACTGTCGTTTGAAATTTATATTGAAGATATTAATAATAAGTAGTCTGGACGGGGTGGAAATTCGCGGTCTTATAAGTGCCTAGGCAATTAAAGAGTTTGTCAAATTAGAATATCTACGTCGTGAAAAAAGTATTAAAGACAAATAAAAAAAAAACTTTTTGACTCAAATCGCTTGACAACCTAAAACCCATCAAAGCTTGGAATTGTCTAACCTGAAAACCTGAGATTTCTTTACAAATCTGAAACACCAAAATCATAAAAACCTGAAAATAAACTTAACAACCTGGGAATTCAAGAACTTGAAAACATCAACCTGCACGCCTGAAAATCTAAGAATTCAAAAATCTGAAAAGATCAGAATTTGGAAATCTGAAACACCGAGAACATCAAAACCTGAAAATGAACTTGACAACCTGAAAGCCTAGAAATTTGAGAATTCACGGACCTGAAAACATCTTAACGTGGAGACCTGAGATTTTCCAGAATCTGAAAAAATCATAACTTGAAAATCTGGAAGACAGCAAATATGAAAAGCTAAACATGTAGATTTGACGTCCTGAAAACGAAAAAAATCTCAAATGTATGAACCCGAAAGTCTGGAAACCTATAAATTCGAGAATCTGAAAAAAGAAAACATCTTAATCTGGACGCCTGAAAACCTGAGAATTCGAGAATTTGGAAACATCAGAACTCGGAAATCTGTAAGACAGAACTTTGAAAGCCTGAAAATGAACTTGACAACCTGAAAACCTAGAAATCTGAGAATTCACGGACCTGAAAACATCTTACCGTGGAAATCTGAAAACCTCAGAATTCAAGAATCTAAAAACATCAGTAGTTGCAAATTTGAAACAACGAGAATATAGAAACCTGAAAATGGACCTGACAACCTGAAAACCTAGAAACCTGACAATTCAAGATCTTGAAAACATTTTAAACTGGAAGCCTGAAAACCTCATAATTCAAGAATCTAAAAACATAAGAACTTGCAAATCTGAAATAACGAGAATATAAAACCTGAAAATGAACTTGACAACCTGAAAACCTAGAAACCTGAGAATTCATGACCCTGAAAACCTCTTAATCTGGAAGCCCGAAAATTTGAAAATTCGAGAGTCCAAAAATATCATAACCTGAAAATTTGAAAATGATCTTGACAACGTGAAAACCTAAAAACCTGAGAATTTACGAACCTGAAAACTTAAAAATTCGAGAATATGGAAACTTTAGAATTTGAATCGAATTTGACAACCTGACTTGAAAACATCTTAACCTGGAAGCCTGCAAACATGAGAATTCGAGAATCTGGAAACATCAGAACTTGGAAATCTGAAAGACAGAGAACTTTAAAAACCTGAAAATGAACTTGACAACCTGAAAACCTAGAAACTTAGGAATTCAAGATCTTAAAACCATGTTAACTTGGAAGCCTGAGAACCTGAGAATTCAAGAATCTAAAAACATCAAAACTTGGAAATTTGAAAGACAGAAGTTTGAAAACCTGAAAATGAACTTGGCAACCTGCAAACCCAGAAATCTGAAAATTCATAAACCTGAAAACATCTTAATCTGGACGCCTGAAAACCTAAAAATTCGAGAATCTGGAAACATCAGAACTTGGAAATCTGAAAGACAGAGAACTTTAAAAACCTGAAAATGAACTTTACAGCCTGAAAACCTATAAACCTGAGAATTGAAGATCTCGAAAACAAGTTAACGTGGAAGCCTGAAAACCTCAGAATTCAAGAATCCAAAAATATCAGAACTTCGAAATCTCAAATAACGGGGATATAAAAACCTGAAAATGAATTTGACAACCTCAAAATCTAGAAACCTGAAAATTCATTAACCTGAAAACCTCTTAACCTGGAAACTTAAAAACCTGATAATTCGAGTCTAAAAATGTCAGAACCTGGAAATCTGAAAATGATCTTGACAACCTGTAAACCTAGAAACATCTAAACCTGGAAGCCTGAAAACCTCAGAATTCAAGAATCCAAAAATATCAGAAGTTCGAAATCTCAAATAACGGGGATATAAAAACCTGAAAATGAACTTCACAACCTGAAAATCTAGAAACCTGAGAATTCATTAACTTGAAAACCTCTTAACCTGGAAACTTAAAAACCTGATAATTCAAGTCTAAAAACGTCAGAACCTGGAAATCTGAAAATGATCTTGACAACCTGTAAACCTAAAAACATCTAAACCTGAAAACAAGTTAACCTAGAAGCCTGAAAACCCTAGAATTAAAGAATCCAAAAATATCAGAACTTCGAAATCTCAAATAACGGGGATATAAAAACCTGAAAATGAACTTCACAACCTGAAAATCTAGAAACCTGAAAATTCATTAACCTGAAAACCTCTTAACCTGGAAACTTAAAAACCTGATAATTCGAGTCTAAAAATGTCAGAACCTGGAAATCTGAAAATGCTCTTCACAACCTGAAAACGTAGAGGCCTGAGAATTTACGAACCTGAAAACATCTAAACCTGAAAACTTAAGAATTCGAGAATCTGAAAACATCAGAATTTGAAGAGAATTTGACAGCCTGAAGACCTAGAACAATGAGAATTCACGGACTTGAAAACATCTTAACCTGGAAGCCTAAAAATTTGGAAATCCGAAAGACAGAGAACTTTAAAAGCCTGAAAATGAACTTGACATCCTGAAGACCTAGAAACCTGTGAATTCAAGATCTTAAAAACATGTTAACCTGGAAGCCTGAGAACCTGAGAATTCAAGAATCTAAAAACATCAAAGCTTGGAAATCTGAAAGACAAAGAACTTTGAAAACCTGAAAATGAACTTGACAACCTGAAAACCCTTAAACCTGAAAATTCATAACCTGAAAAGATCTTAACCTGGACGCCTGAAAACCTGAGAATTCGAGAATCTGGAAACATTAGAACTTTGAAATCTGAAAGACAGAAAAGTTTAAAAACCTGAAAAGGAACTTGACTACCTGAAAACCTATAAACCTGAAAATTCATCAACCTGAAAACATCTTAACCTAGACGCCTGAAAAACTGAGAATTCGAGAATCTAGAAACATCAGAACTTGGAAATCCGAAAGACAAAGAACTTTAAAAACCTGAAAATGAACTTGACAACCTGAAAACCTATAAACCTGAGAATTGAAGATCTCAAAAACAAGTTAACCTGGAAGCCTGAAAACCTCAGAATTCAAGAATCCAAAAATATTAAAACTTCGAAATCTCAAATAACGGGGATATAATAACCCGAAAATGAACTTGACAACCTGAGTACCTGGAAACCTGAGAATTTACGAAACTAGAAACATCTAATCTTCGAAACCTGAAATTTTCAGAATATGAAAACATCATAACTTGAAAATCTGGAAGACAGCAAACATGAAAAGCTAAAAATGTGGATTTGACGTCCTGAAAACGAAAAAATCTCAAATGTATGAACCCGAAAGTCTGGAAACCTAAGAATTCAAGAATCTGAAAAAAGAAAACATCTTAATCTGGACTTCTGAAAACCTGAGAATTCGAGAATTTGGAAACATCAGAACTTGGAAATCTGTAAAACAGAAAACTTTAAAAACCTGAAAATAAACTTGACAACCTGAAAACCTAGAAACCTGAGAATTCAAGATCTTGAAAACATTTTAAACTAGAAGCCTGAACACCCCATAATTCAAGAATCTAAAAACATCAGCACTTGCAAAACTGAAATAACGAGAATATAGACCCTGAAAATGAACTTGACAACCTGAAAACCTAGAAACCAGAAAACCTAGAAACCTGAGAATTCATAAACCTGAAAACCTCTTAATCTGGAAGCCCGAAAACTGGAAAGTTCGAGAGTCCAAGAATATCAGATCTTGACAACCTGAAAACCTAAAAACCTGAGAATTCATTAACCTGAAAACCTCTTAACCTGGAAACTTAAAAACCTGATAATTCGAGTCTAAAAATGTCAGAACCTGGAAACCTGAAAATGATCTTGACAACCTGAAAACCTAGAAACATCTAAACCTGAAAACAAGTTAACCTGGAAGCCTGAAAACCTCAGAATTCAAGAATCCAAAAATATCAGAACTTCGAAATCTCAAATAACGGGGACATAATAACCTGAAAATGAACTTGACAACCTGAAAACCTAGAAACCTGAGAATTTACGAACCTGAAAACATCTAAACCTGACAACTTAAGAATTCGAGAATCTGAAAACATCAGAATTTGAAGAGAATTTGACAACCTGAAGACATAGAACAATGAGATTTCACGTACTTGAAAACATCTTAACCTGGAAGCCTGAAAACTTGGAAATCCGAAAGACAGAGAACTTTAAAAGCCTGAAAATGAACTTGACAACCTGAAAACCTAGAAACCTGTGAATTCAAAATCTTAAAAACATGTTAACCTGGAAGCCTGAGAACCTGAGAATTCAAGAATCTAAAAACATCAAAGCTTGGAAATCTGAAAGACAAAGAACTTTGAAAACCTGAAAATGAACTTGACAACCTGAAAACCCTTAAACCTGAAAAGATCTTAACCTGGACGCCTGAAAACCTGAGAATTCGAGAATTTGGAAACATTAGAACTTTGAAATCTGAAAGACAGAGAACTTTAAAAAACTTAAAATGAACTTGACAACCTGAAAACCTAAAAATTCATAACCTGAAAAGATCTTAACCTGGACGCCTGAAAAACTGAGAATTCGAGAATCTAGAAACATCAGAACTTTGAAATCTGAAAGACAGAGAACTTTAAAACTTGTAAATGAACTTGACAACCTGAAAACCTATAAACCTGAAAATTCATCAACCTGAAAACATCTTAACCTAGACGACTGAAAACCTGAGAATTCGAGAATCTGGAAATATCAGAACATTCAAATCTGAAAAACAGAGAACTTTAAAAACCTTAAAACCTATAAACCTGAAAATTCATAAACCTGAAAACATCTTAAACTACACGCCTGAAAAACTGAGAATTCGAGAATCTAGAAATATCAGAACTTGGAAATCTGAAAGACAGAGAACTTTAAAAACCTGAAAATGAACTTGACAACCTGAAAACCCATAAACCTGAAAATTCATCAAGCTGAAAACATCTTAACCTAGACGACTGAAAACCTGAGAATTCGAGAATCTGGAAACATCAGAACTTTGAAATCTGAAAAACGGAGAACTTTAAAAACCTGAAAACCTATAAAACTGAAAATTCACAAACCTGAAAACATCTTAAACTAGACGAATGAAAAACTGAGAATTCGAGAATCTAGAAATATTAGAATTTAGAAATCTGAAAAACAGAGAACTTTAAAAACCTGAAAATGAACTTGATAAGCTGAAAACCTATAAACCTTAAAATTCATCAACTTGAAAACATCTTAACCTAGACGACTGAAAACCTGAGAATTAGAGAATCTGGAAACATCAGAACTTTGAAATCTGAAAAACAGAGAACTTTAAAAAATTGAAAACCTATAAACCTGAAAGCATCTTAAACTAGACGCCTGAAAAACTGAGAATTCGAGAATCTAGAAATATCAGAACTTAGAAATCTGAAAGACAGAGAACTTTAAAAACCTGAAAATGAACTTGACAACCTGAAAACCTATAAACCTGAAAATTCATCAACCTGAAAACATCTTAACCTAGACGACTGAAAACCTGAGAATTCGAGAATCTGGAGACATTAGAACTTTGAAATCTGAAAGACAGAGAACTTTAAAAACCTGAAAATGAACTTGACAACCTGAAAACCTATAAACCTGAAAATTCATCAACCTGAAAACATCTTAACCTAGACAACTGAAAAACTGAGAATTCGAGAATCTGGAGACATTATAACTTTGACATCTGAAAGACAGAGAACTTTAAAAACCTGAAAATGAACTTGACAACCTGAAAACCTATAAACCTGAAAATTCATCAACCTGAAAACATCTTAACCTAGACAACTGAAAAACTGAGAATTCATTAACCTGAAAACCTCTTAACCTGGAAACCTGAAAACCTGAAACTTTGAGTCTAAAAACATCAGAACCTGGAAATCTGAAAATGATCTTGACAACCTAAAAACCTAGAAACCTGAGAATTTGGGAACCTGAAAACTTAAGAATTCGAGTATCTGAAAACATCAGAATTTGAAGAGAATTTGAAAATCTGAGAATGAACTTGACGGCATGAAATCCTAGAAATATGAAAATTTACGGACCTGGAAGTCTGGAAACCTGAAAATTTGGAAATTTGAAAACATCAGAACCTGGACACAACTTCCAAACCTGAAAATGCACTTGACATTATGAAAACGAAAAAATCTGAAAATGTACGAACCCGAAAGTCTGGAAACCTAAAAATTCGAGAATCCGAAAAAACATTAGAACTTCCAAATATGAGAAGCCGAGAACATAAATATTTGAAAATGAAGTTGACAAATTAAAAACCTAAAAAAATGAGAATTCACGGACTTGAAAACATCTTAACCTGGAAGCCTGAAAACCTGAGAATTCGAGAATCTGAAAACATCAGAACTTGGAAATCTGAAAGACAGAAACCTTTAAAAACCTGAAAACATCTAAACTGGACGCCTGAAAATCTGAGAATTGAAGAATTTGAAGACATCAGAATTTGGAAATATTAGACAGAGAATTTTAAAAACCTAAAAATGAACCTGACAATCTGAAAAATCTGGAAACCTGAGAATCCCTGAACCTCTAAACATCTTAACCTCGACGCCTGAAAACCTGGAAACCTGAGAATTTACGAAACATCTAAACTTGAAAACCTGAGATTTTCAGAATCTGAAAACATCAGAACTTGAAAATTTGAAAGACAGAGAACATGAAAACGTAAAAAAGAACTTGACGACCTAGAAGCCAACCTTGGAATTGACGAAATTGAAAATCTTAGATTTCCAGAATTTAAAAATATCAGAACTTGCAAATCTGAAACACCGACGCCTGGAAGCCTGAAAATCTGAAAATTCGAGAGTCTAAAAACATCAGAACCGGGAAATCTGAAAATGAATTTGACGACCTGAAAACCTAGAAATCTGAAAATTTGTGTGGTGTTTTAAAGTTTTAACATTTGCGTGAAATTCGTAAAATTAGTAAACTATATGTTGCTAATTTGACTTTTTAGTGCCAGCGTGTTGATCTTGAAATTCTCTTTAATTTGAGCATGTAATGTGTGTTGACACGAAAGTCGGATGGCAGAAGAATTCTTCAGAAACAGTTTTATAAATAACATGAAAATCTCCTCCAGTAGCCGTCAGTAGTCTCCGATCTCTAAATAAAGTGTTGCATATCTTTTCTAGACGACCGACAATTGATCAAAGTCTTCAACGGATTTTTTAACAATTCGTTCCGTTTTTCAATATCTGTTTAGTCAACACAAGACCACTCGTCATCTGTTGCCACTACACCCGAAATTCCCGAGTCGAAACGTGGATGATTTATGAACCTGCAAAAAGGCTCTTGTCATCGCGAAAGTTATAACGCCCCGTTCCCAGAGGTCGGCAGAGATGATTATCCCTGCTAAATATATTTTTCGTCCATCAAACTAATGATTCTCGGGAAGAGACTTCCGACGTGGACGTTGCAATCCCACCGAAAGAATAATTTGTGGATTTGTGAATTTTTGATTCGGCTGTAGCCCCCGGTTCCCGGACGCGCAGAAAACTACTTGATTGATCCCAGGACCGCGTGATGCAATTTTCTCGTCCTCGTTTTAACCGTTTTTGCGACGCCCGAAGAGAGTGTTTTATCTTCGTTCCGCATCTGTATCCATTAAATAGTTAAATTGAACAATCACGACTGTTGACAATCAACAATTCGATTAAGTTGCATCAACAGGATCTAATTGGTAGTTCACATTTAAATTTCCATCGGATCATTATCGTTTATTTTAATTAATCCGTGTGAAACGGTCCCGTTTATGCGAAGACGAGGCAGTAAATAAAGTTGTAAGAATGCTTCATAAAAAGGTTTTACAGTGCTGTATTACCTACTGGAATTTTATGTCGCTGTAAATGGAATCGTTTTCCTTAGTTGGAAGGTATTGATAACATCCGTGAATCTTTGTCTCCTAAAAAAAATATAATAACAGTTGATTACCCACAAGTATCTTCGAAACCCCTCGCATCAACGAGTATTAATTAAATTAAATCAATTAATTATTCGCTGCCGAAGATCACTCAACTTTTCCTCTCGTTTTTAATTCCACGCTCGGAAAACTCATCTAGAAGACTAATTAAAGCTCGACGGAATTATCAGCTTGCGATATAGGCACATTCTCCACACGAAACTACGTTCTTGATCACTATATTTGACATTAATAACCAATCAAAATAAAAGTGGGGGGTTTGACGACAGGAGACCTCTTCGCGCTCCAAGCTTTCTTTACAGTCTAGTCAAGAAGATGAAAACCTGCGAAAAATGGTTACAAGAATCCGAAAAAGACTTTTTTTGTTTGTTCCGCAAATAAAAATTACAATTGTAACAATAACACAAAAACCATAAGTGATAACGAAAATCTAACAATATTCAGACAAACAAAACTTCGGACAAAACGGTTGTCGGCCAGTTAGGGAAACCCAAAAGGTCATAAACCATTACCTGCCTGGCGACACTAAATTCCCGAAGAATCCAGAAAAAATAAATGGAACTCAGAAACTCTACATTGGTGTCGGGAGTGGAGTACGAAGATTTGTAAGAAATAAATAAATCGATATGAAGGTTAAGAAGAAAAGAAGAAATACGAAGCTGGGCACGAATAAAGAAGAAAGAGTGTAACGTTACTTGACAGAGAGCTGGAGCAACGTGAGTTAAAGAAATAACTGAAATAAAATCGGGACTCCAGAGAAGGCTGCTTAAGGACCTGGAAAGAAGACTAGGTGTCACTCACTTTCGGATTAGATAATGATGCTGACTGAACTCGATTCACTGAGGCAGAAAAGAGGTTCCAATAGAATGAAAATTGGAGGAAAAGTTTTTTTAGACGTAGAAATCATGCTGGTATGGAACTCTGAGACTGTGCCCGAAAGATCTTAACTGGAAGACTGCAGCCACTATCGTCATTATGAAGGACGAGAATTGAACTGGAAGTTGGAGAGACCCGAAGAACGACCCGGACTGGCGATTGGTGCTTGGATACGTTTTTTCTACATTTGAATAAAATATAAACAATATATTCAAAAATCTCTCACTAAAAATATTTATCAAATATATTTTTTTAAATATCGAACCAACATAGATTATTAATATTGAGTAAATATTTCAAATGTATAATTTATCTATATTTGAATAAAATCTAAACAATATATTCAAAAACCTCTCACTGAAAATATTGTAACGCAGCCCGCGCCGGGCGGGTTCGAGGATTTAAAGAATTCGTGCGATAACGTTTCCCTATGTACAAATTTACGCGGTAATTGTTCACGATCCCTTCTTATACACCACTGCTGTTCTCAATTCCTTCTATTCCGGGAATAATGAGATCATCGTTTCGGCTCGACCGAATATTCTTGAAGGATGAGATCACCCTCTTTGTGCGAGCGTCGTATAGTATGACATCAGCGCGACAGAACCTTCTCGGCTGATGAGAGCATCTTATGTGAACAATCATTCCCAAACGTTCTCACGGTCTGTGGACTGTTCTAGATCAACGCCATTACCGTATGTGGTCATTCCAATAATTGTTCCCAGATAGATGACATCATCCGCTTCCAGTGCGGTCCTGCCGTCGTCGCACTATCCAATACATTTTTTGAAAAAAAAAAAAAAGAATTGAGATAGAACTCCGGGAGTTGGGAGTTCCTCTTTTTGAATTTTTTTTCCGATTTTCACTTATATGTAGTTTTTGTGTTATTGCCCAAAAACTAAACCCCTTATTTTTTTTAGTTTTTTGTTAATAACAATTGTAATTTTTATTTACGGAACAAACAAAAAATCGGCTTTCTCAGAATAAAACGCCGAATCGCTCATATTTTTCGGATTCTTGTAACTATTTTTCGCAGGTTTTCAACTTCTCGGCTAGACTATCTATGGAATGGTGCCAAGAACATACATTCCGTAAATTAGCGTAATCCGTAAGCTGCAATATCTAAATGGTTACGTCCCCATCTTTTAAAAGCCACGATTCGTTTTCTAGGGTAATTGCCCAGTTGGAACCTCCGCTTTGTATTGTGGTTTAATTTTGCTGAAACGTTAGTTTCATCGCGTAAGAAATCGTAAATCGAAAACGATAAAATTTTGAATAAAAAAACAAAACTGGGTCTTTTTTGACTAAGCTCTGTCATAAATACAAGTGTAACAGTTCTACTTGCAACAACCTCGTCGTTATTTGTTTATTTTCATCGTTTATTACCTGAGCTAAATCCAGAGACCTTTAAATTTTCATGCTTATTGCAGATCCGGGACACGTTATATTGTCGTCCCTATTTAGAGTAATTGCTTGATTTATTAAGAGCAGAATATATAATTCCGTACTGAATAAAGCTTCTCCTGCTCTAACAAAGTTTCGATTTGTTTTGAATTGGAAATTGTTTTCAAATTCTGCTCCCGACCCACGGGCATGTTTTACTTTATTACGTTGGAATTAAAAACTGTTCCAAACAAACATCGAAATGGGACTATATTTCCATTGTATAATCGTAAATTTGAAAAGTATATTTTGTATTGCATTCGCCGCAATTTCACACGGTAATTCAATAATCGGTGGTGTAATCAATGTAACGGTTTCTCTTCGTTTGAGGAATTTTCAAATCAAGCCATTTTTGATCGGCCCTTTAACAAGGAAACAATAACGCCCCCACGAAAGTACTTATGTAAATGTAATTAGGGGTTCGGACGGTAGAATCGGATCCCACTGCAAACATTACTCTTACCTTAACGAAGCCCTAATTTAATTCCTCCTCGTTTTTATCTTTATCGCGCTCGTGCGGTAATAGTGCTCCCGCTGTTGAAAAAACCGTTTTTGATGATGTAATAAAGATAACCTTATCAATTATGTGTTCGCACATTTTTACGCAATTCTTCTTCTGATCGATAATTTGCATTTGTTCGGTATCGGTGAAAAACCGAACCTATAATCGGCTGAATGTTTTGCGTGGAAATAGAATAGGAGAAAGAACGCGCCGAAAATCAGCAGGCAAGCTCGATCTCTCGGAACTCGCAACACCTAAACACCTCGTTTGACCGAAATTTATTTTTCTAAACACGAAGTCGTCTCTCCAGATGGCCGTTAAAAGTAAATAAAAGTCGGCGAGACCGTTTCTCTTGACGCAAAAACCTGAGTAAATAACACTCGGCCGGATATTGAGACGCAAAATATTAATTGCGAGGTATCGAGCCTCCAAGTGACACTTCTCCTGTTCTGGAGCAGCCGAGTGTGAGAAAGCTTTGATCACAACGGTGCCGTGGATATAAACAAACCCATTTTATTATGCATCCTTGCATGTAAACACTGATGAGTTTTGCGTATTTTTAGCACAAAAGACAAAAATCTGAAATTTACACCGGTGTAAATCCGAATTTAGACTGGGTAATTGCCTGTGTTCACAAACTGAATTAAGAATTTGGGTCGAGCGCCCCGCTGGGATCTGCACGGTTGTGCCAATGCTACGATGTCGAAAATGCAACCAGTTTCGAAAGCTTTAAATTTTAAAGAAAAATTGTAACAATTTCTAATGAATTCTACTGTATGTAAAAATTACGTCACCAACGTTCCATAGTCCAAAATGGAACAAGAGTAACTCAAGTGACAACTTTGTGAGCGAATATTTAATGACGGTCATAAACGTTCGAAAACTGGTAAATACGTGGTCCATTTAAGCAAAAAATCCTTAATTTAGGTACCTCTCGGGGAGGTCCCATAAAGCGTGTTCAATCACTAGAATTATATAGAAGTAATTGAGGATTACTTGAGATTCCTTCCAGTTATTATTCACCTCATCATGGTGTAAAAAAGCAGTACGACAACTCAGTTACGTACTCAAATCAAAAGAGTAATGTTATTATTAGGACCAAAAATCCTCAGAATGCAGATTAAATTCCAGATGCAGATTTCAGGTTTTAGATTCGATTTCAGTTCTTGGATTTCTAGTGTATGTAGAATTAGAAAATTACGTCACTAAACTTCTATCTCCGAACCTAATTTTTTTTACAAATTTCTACGTGATGTTACCAAATTTCATCTCGTCAGGCAAAGATGGTTGATTTTCAAAAATGCTCAAACAATAAATCCGACTTTCTTATGTATTGCTATCACACTTTCTGACTATTCTGGTGTATGTAGAATTAGAAAATAACGCCATCAAAGTTCCACTGTCGCGCCTGATTTGTTTACGAATTTCTAAGTGTCGTTACCAAATTTCGTCTCGTTTGATAAAATTCCTTCATTTTCAAAAATTATAAAAATATAATTCCACATTTCTAAGGTATTGATATCATATTTTCTGAATATTTTTGTGTATGTAAAATTGGTAAATTATGTTACTTAAGTTTTATCTTCGAAGCTAAATTCTTTACGAATGCCTATGTGATGTTACCAAATTTCGTCACGTCAGACAAAGATGGCTCATTTTCAAAAATTCTCCAACAATAGATCCGACTTTCTTATGTATTGCTATCACACTTTCTAACTATTCTGATGTATGTAGAATTAGAAAATTACGCCATCAAAGTTCCACTGTCGAGCCAGATTTGTTTACGAATTTCTAAGTGTCGTTACCAAATTTCGTCTCGTCTGATAAAATTCCTTTATTTTCAAAAATTATAAAAAAATAATTCCGCCTTTCTAACGTATTGATATCATATTTTCTGAATATTCTAGTGTACGTAGGATTGGAGAATTATGTTACTAAAGTTCTATCTTCGAAGCTAAGTTTTTTACGAATGCCTATGTGATGTTACCAAATTTCGTCTCGTCTGACAAATATGGCTTATTTTCAAAAATTCTCCAACAATAAATCCGACTTTCTTATGTATTGCTATCACACTTTCTGACTATTCTGTTGTATGTAGAATTCAAAAATTACGCCATCAAAGTTCCGTTGTGGAGCCTGATTTGTTTACGAATTTCTAAGTGTCGTTACCAAATTTCGTCTCGTTTGATAAAATTCCTCCATTTTCAAAAATTATAAAAAAATAATTCCGCCTTTCTAACGTATTGATATCGTATTTTCTGAATATTCTGGAGTACCTAGGATTGGAGAATTATGTTACTAAAGTTCTATCTTCGAAGCTAAATTTTTTACGAATGCCTATGTGATGTTACCAAATTTCGTCTCGTCAGACAAACATGGTTGATTTTCAAAAATTCTCAAACAATAAATTCGACTTTCTTATGTATTGCTATCACACTTTCTGACTATTCTGGTGTATGTAGAATTAGAAAATAACGCCATCAAAGTTCCACTGCCGAGCCAGATTTGTTTACGAATTTCTAAGTGTCGTTACCAAATTTCGTCTCGTTTGATAAAATTCCTTCATTTTTAAAAATTATAGAAAAATTATTCCGCCTTTCTAACGTATTGATATCGTATTTTCTGAATATTCTAGTATACCTAGGATTGGAGAATTATGTTACTAAAGTTCCATCTTCGAAGCTAATTTTTTTACGAATGCCTATGTGATGTTACCAAATTTCGTCTCGTCAGACAAACATGGTTCATTTTCAAAAATTCTCAAACAATAAATCCGACTTTCTTATGTATTGCTATCACATTTTCTGACTATTCTGTTGTATGTAGAATTCAAAAATTACGCCATCAAAATTCCATTGTCGAGCCTGATTTGTTTACGAATTTCTAAGTGTCGTTACCAAATTTCGTCTCGTTTGATAAAATTCCTTCATTTTCAAAAATTATAAAAAAATAATTCCGCCTTTCTAACGTATTGATATCGTATTTTCTGAATATTCTTGTGTACCTAGGATTGGAGAATTATGTTACTAAAGTTCCATCTTCGAAGCTAATTTTTTTACGAATGCCTATGTGATGTTACCAAATTTCGTCTCGTCAGACAAACATGGTTCATTTTCAAAAATTCTCAAACAATAAATCCGACTTTCTTATGTATTGCTATCACATTTTCTGACTATTCTGTTGTATGTAGAATTCAAAAATTACGCCATCAAAATTCCATTGTCGAGCCTGATTTGTTTACGAATTTCTAAGTGTCGTTACCAAATTTCGTCTCGTTTGATAAAATTCCTTCATTTTCAAAAATTATAAAAAAATAATTCCGCCTTTCTAACGTATTGATATCGTATTTTCTGAATATTCTTGTGTACCTAGGATTGGAGAATTATTTTACTAAAGTTCTATCTTCGAAGCTAAATTTTTTACGAATGCCTATGTGATGTTACCAAATTTCGTCTCGTCAGACAAACATGGTTCATTTTCAAAAATTCTCAAACAATAAATCCCACTTTCTTATGTATTGCTATCACACTTTCTGACTATTCTGGTGTATGTAGCATTAGAAAATTACGCCATCAAAGTTCCACTGTCGACCCTGATTTGTTTACGAATTTCTAAGTGTCGTTACCAAATTTCGTCTCGTCTGATAAAATTCCTTTATTTTCAAAAATTATAAAAAAATAATTCCGCCTTTCTAACGTATTGATATCATATTTTCTGAATATTCTGGTGTACCTAGGATTGGAGAATTATGTTACTAAAGTTCCATCTTCGAAGCTAAATTTTTTACGAATGCCTATGTGATGTTACCAGATTTCGTCTCGTCAGACAAACATGGTTCATTTTCAAAAATTCTCAAACAATAAATCCGACTTTCTTATGTATTGCTATGACATTTTCTGCCTATTCTGATGTATGTAGAATTAGAAAATTACGCCATCAAAGTTCCACTGTCGATCCAGATTTGTTTACGAATTTCTAAGTGTCGTTACCAAATTTCGTCTCGTTTGATAAAATTCCTTCATTTTCGAAAATTATAAGAAAATAATTCCGCCTTTCTAACGTATTGATATCGTATTTTCTGAATATTCTAGTGTACCTAGGATTGGAGAATTATGTTACTAAAGTTCTATCTTCGAAGCTAAATTTTTTACGAATGCCTATGTGATGTTACCAAATTTCGTCTCGTCAGACAAAGATGGTTCATTTTAAAAAATTCTCCAACAATGAATCCGACTTTCTTATGTATTGCTATGACATTTTCTGACTATTCTAATGTATGTAGAATTAGAAAATTACGCCATCAAAGTTCCACTGTCGATTCAGATTTGTTTACGAATTTCTAAGTGTCGTTACCAAATCTCGTCTCGTCTGATCAAATTCCTTCATTTTCAAGAATTATAAAAAAATAATTCCGCCTTTCTAACGTATTGATATGATATTTTCTGAATATTCTAGTGTACGTAGGATTGGAAAATTATGTTACTAAAGTTCTATCTTTGAAGCTAATTTTTTTACGAATGCCTATGTGACGTTACCAAATTTCGTCTCGTCAGACAAAGATGGTTCAATTTAAAAAATTCTCCAACAATAAATCCGACTTTCTTATGTATTGCTATCACACTTTCTGACTATTCTGTTGTATGTAGAATTAGAAAATGCCGCCATCAAAGTTCCACTGTCGATCCAGATTTGTTTGCGAATTTCTAAGTGTCGTTACCAAATTTCGTCTCGTCTGATAAAATTCCTTCATTTTCGAAAATTATAAGAAAATAATTCCGCCTTTCTAACGTATTGATATCGTATTTTCTGAATATTCTAGTGTACCTAGGATTGGAAAATTATGTTACTAAAGTTCCATCTTCGAAGCTAATTTTTTTACGAATGCCTATGTGATGTTACCAAATTTCGTCTCGTCAGACAAAGATGGTTCATTTTCAAAAATAAATTCTCAAACAATAAATCCGACTTTCTTATGTACTTCTATCACACTTTCTGACTATTCGGATGTATGTAGAATCAGAAAATTACGCCATCAAAGTTCCACTGTCGAGCCTGATTTGTTTACGAATTTCTAAGTGTCGTTACCAAATCTCGTCTCGTTTGATAAAATTCCTTCATTTTCAAAAATTATAAAAAAATAATTCCGCCTTTCTAACGTATTGATATCGTATTTTCTGAATATTCTAGTGTACCTAGGATTGGAGAATTATGTTACTAAAGTTCTATCTTCGAAGCTAAATTTTTTAGGAATGCCTATGTGATGTTACCAAATTTCGTCTCGTCAGACAAACATGGTTCATTTTCAAAAATTCTCAAACGATAAATCCGACTTTCTTATGTATTGCTAACACACTTTCTGACTATTGTGTTGTATGTAGAATTCAAAAATTACGCCATCAAAGTTCCGTTGTGGAGCCTGATTTGTTTACGAATTTCTAAGTGTCGTTACCAAATTTCGTCTCGTTTGATAAAATTCCTCCATTTTCAAAAATTATAAAAAAATAATTCCGCCTTTCTAACGTATTGATATCGTATTTTCTGAATATTCTTGTGTACCTAGGATTGGAGAATTATGATACTAAAGTTCCATCTTCGAAGCTAAATTTTTTACGAATGCCTATGTGATGTTACCAAATTTCGTCTCGTCATACAAACATGGTTCATTTTCAAAAATTCTCAAACAATAAATCCGACTTTCTTATGTATTGCTATGACATTTTCTGACTATTCTGTTGTATGTGGAATTCAAAAATTACGCCATCAAAGTTCCACTGTCGAGCCTGAATTGTTTACGAATTTCTAAGTGTCGTTACCAAATTTCGTCTCGTCTGATAAAATTCCTTCATTTTCAAAAATTATAAAAAAATAATTCCGCCTTTTTAACGTATTGATATCATATTTTCTGAATATTCTAGTGTACGTAGGATTGGACAATTATGTTACTAAAGTTCCATCTTCGAAGCTAAACTTTTTACGAATACCTATGTGATGTTACCAAATTTCGTCTCGTCAGACAAAGATGGCTCATTTTCAAAAATTCTCCAACAATAAATCCGACTTTCTTATGTATTGCTATCACACTTTCTGACTATTCTGATGTATGTAGAATTAGAAAATTACGCCGTCAAAGTTCCACTGTCGAGCCTGATTTGTTTACGAATTTCTAAGTGTCGTTACCAAATTTCGTCTCGTCTGATAAAATTCCTTCATTTTCAAAAATTATAAAAAAATAATTCCACCTTTCTAACGTATTGATATCATATTTTCTGAATATTCTAGTGTACGTAGGATTGGACAATTATGTTACTAAAGTTCCATCTTCGAAGCTAAACTTTTTACGAATACCTATGTGATGTTACCAAATTTCGTCTCGTCAGACAAAGATGGCTCATTTTCAAAAATTCTCCAACAATAAATCCGACTTTCTTATGTATTGCTATCACACTTTCTGACTATTCTGATGTATGTAGAATTAGAAAATTACGCCGTCAAAGTTCCACTGTCGAGCCTGATTTGTTTACGAATTTCTAAGTGTCGTTACCAAATTTCGTCTCGTCTGATAAAATTCCTTCATTTTCAAAAATTATAAAAAAATAATTCCACCTTTCTAACGTATTGATATAATATTTTCTGAATATTCTAATGTACTTAGGATTGGAGAATTATGTTACTAAAGTTCTATCTTCGAAGCTAAATTTTTTACGAATGCCTATGGGATGTTACCAAATTTCGTCTCGTCAGACAAAGATGGCTTATTTTCAAAAATTCTCCAACAATAAATCCGACTTTCTTATGTATTGCTATCACACTTTCTGACTATTCTGATGTATGTAGAATTAGAAAATTACGCCATCAAAGTTCCGTTGTCGAGCCTGATTTGTTTACGAATTTCTAAGTGTCGTTACCAAATTTCGTCTCGTTTGATAAAATTCCTCCATTTTCAAAAATTATAAGAAAATAATTCCGCCTTTCTAACGTATTGATATCATATTTTCTGAATATTCTTGTTTACCTAGGATTGGAGAATTATGTTACTAAAGTTCTATCTTAGAAGCTAATTTTTTTTACGAATGCCTATGTGATGTTACCAAATTTCGTCTCGTCAGACAAAGATGGCTTATTTTCAAAAATTCTCCAACAATAAATCCGACTTTCTTATGTATTGCTATCACACTTTCTGACTATTCTGTTGTATGTAGAATTCAAAAATTACGCCATCAAAGTTCCGTTGTGGAGCCTGATTTGTTTACGAATTTCTAAGTGTCGTTACCAAATCTCGTCTCGTTTGATAAAATTCCTTCATTTTCAAAAATTATAAAAAAATAATTCCGCCTTTCTAACGTATTGATATCGTATTTTCTGAATATTCTAGTGTACCTAGGATTGGAGAATTATGTTACTAAAGTTCTATCTTCGAAGCTAAATTTTTTACGAATGCCTATGTGATGTTACCAAATTTCGTCTCATCAGACAAACATGGTTCATTTTCAAAAATTCTCAAACAATAAATCCGACTATCTTATGTATTGCTATGACATTTTCTGACTATTCTGTTGTATGTGGAATTCAAAAATTACGCCATCAAGGTTCCACTGTCGAGCCTGATTTGTTTACGAATTTCTAAGTGTCGCTACCAAATTTCGTCTCGTTTGATAAAATTCCTTTACTTTCAAGAATAATAAAAAAATAATTCCGCCTTTCTAACGTATTGATATCATATTTTCTGAATATTCTAGTGTACCTAGGATTGGAGAATTATGTTACTAAAGTTCTATCTTCGAAGCTAAGTTTTTTACGAATGCCTATGTGATGTTACCAAATTTCGTCTCGTCAGACAAACATGGTTCATTTTCAAAAATTCTCCAACAATAAATCCGACTTTCTTAAGTATTGTTATCACACTTTCTGGCTATTCTGTTGTATGTAGAATTAGAAAAATACGCCATCAAAGTTCCACTGTCGAGCCTGATTTGTTTACGAATTTCTAAGTGTCGTTACCAAATTTCGTCTCGTTTGATAAAATTCCTTCATTTTTAAAAATTATAGAAAAATTATTCCGCCTTTCTAACGTATTGATATCGTATTTTCTGAATATTCTAGTATACCTAGGATTGGAGAATTATGTTACTAAAGTTCCATCTTCGAAGCTAAATTTTCTACGAATGCCTATGTGATGTTACCAAATTTCGTCTCGTCAGACAAAGATGGTTCATTTTCAAAAATTCTCCAACAATAAATCCGACTTTCTTAAGTATTGTTATCACACTTTCTGGCTATTCTGTTGTATGTAGAATTAGAAAAATACGCCATCAAAGTTCCACTGTCGAGCCTGATTTGTTTACGAATTTCTAAGTGCCGTTACCAAATTTCGTCTCGTTTGATAAAATTCCTTCATTTTCAAAAATTATAAAAAAATTATTCCGCCTTTCTAACGTATTGATATCGTATTTTCTGAATATTCTAGTGTACCTAGGATTGGAAAATTATGTTACTAAAGATCCATCTTCGAAGTTAAACTTTTCATGAATACCTATGTGATGTTACCAAATTTCGTCTCGTCAGACAAAGATGGTTCATTTTCAAAAATTCTCCAACAATAAATCCGACTTTCTTATGTATTGCTATCACACTTTCTGACTATTCTGGTGTATGTAGCATTAGAAAATTACGCCATCAAAGTTCCACTGTCGACCCTGATTTGTTTACGAATTTCTAAGTGTCGTTACCAAATTTCGTCTCGTTTGATAAAATTCCTTCATTTTCAAAAATTATAAACAAAAAATTCCGCCTTTCTAACGTATTGATATCGAATTTTCTGAATATTCTAGTGTACCTAGGATTGGAGAATTATGTTACTAAAGTTCTATCTTCGAAGCTAAATTTTTTACGAATGCCTATGTGATGTTACCAAATTTTGTCTCGTCAGACAAACTTGGTTGATTTTCAAAAATTCTCAAACAATAAATCCGACTTTCTTATGTATTGCTATCACACTTTCTGACTATTCTGTTGTATGTAGAATTCAAAAATTACGCCATCAAAGTTCCACTGTCGACCCTGATTTGTTTACGAATTTCTAAGTGTCGTTACCAAATTTCGTCTCGTCTGATAAAATTCCTTTATTTTCAAAAATTATAAAAAAATAATTCCGCCTTTCTAACGTATTGATATCGTATTTTCTGAATATTCTAGTATACCTAGGATTGGAGAATTATGTTACTAAAGTTCCATCTTCGAAGCTAAATTTTTTACGAATGCCTATGTGATGTTACCAAATTTCGTCTCGTCAGACAAACATGGTTCATTTTCAAAAATTCTCCAACAATAAATCCGACTTTCTTAAGTATTGTTATCACACTTTCTGGCTATTCTGTTGTATGTAGAATTAGAAAATTACGCCATCAAAGTTCCACTGTCGACCCTGATTTGTTTACGAATTTCTAAGTGTCGTTACCAAATTTCGTCTCGTCTGATAAAATTCCTTCATTTTCAAAAATTATAAAAAATAATTCCGCCTTTCTAACGTATTGATATCGTATTTTCTGAATATTCTAGTATACCTAGGATTGGAGAATTATGTTACTAAAGTTCCATCTTCGAAGCTAAATTTTTTACGAATGCCTATGTGATGTTAGCAAATTTCGTCTCGTCAGACAAAGATGGTTTATTTTAAAAAATTCTCAAACAATAAATCCGACTTTCTTATGTATTGCTATCACACTTTCTGACTATTCTGGTGTATGTAGAATTAGAAAATTACGCCATCAAAGTTCCACTGTCGAGCCTGATTTGTTTACGAATTTCTAAGTGTCGTTACCAAATTTCGTCTGGTCTGATAAAATTCCTTAATTTTTTAAAATTATAAAAAATAATTCCGACTTTCTATTGTATTGCTATTACACTTTCTGGATATTCTACTGTAAAATTAGAAAATTACGTGACATAATTTCCAAATGTCCTTTCCACATAAAAGACGCCGATGGTTTATTTGACATGCCACAAGGAATATTAACCAAACCAGGTTCAAACAGTAAATACGTTCAATAGATCTACAGTTTATTATTGTTTATCCGTCTTTAAGTGCTTTATAAAAATTACTTCCAGGCATTATTGGCGAGTATCCAAAAAGCACTTAGCACACCTATGCAGCTGAAGTCACAAATAATGAATTATGGTGCCTCCACAAGACACAATATTCTTTGATCTATGGACCCCAAACACAAAAGTTACGACTCTGTTGTTGCCAAGTGAGATTTTCCAGTTAAATCGGGACATGTAAGAAGGTTATACAGGTGACACGTGGAATATGATTTTTCTTTACATATTGTACAGTTTAAGCAGACAACTTCTTCAATCACTTACGACTGGATTTATGAATTTCAATGGAAAAGACAGAATAAACAACTATAGCAATTTAGCAACGTCATTATATTGATCCTATTTACTCAGTTCCGAAGACAAATTGCCTGGACAAACAGTGATTAAAAACTACGTCCTTGCATGAGCACAAACGCATAAAAACAGTATCGTTTTTTGATCCACTACCGAGCTTGGATTTACTCCTCAAAATTATTCCCATTTGTAAGCGTACATTTTCACTTTATTCCCTCGAATTGCGCGTGTTTCCTTTTAAACGGGGTTTAAAAATACGAAATCTCGGTCTATTTTCGTATCGAGGTTAACAGTGTGATGGTCGAACTGATTAGCGCGTTTACGCGTTTCTGCGACCAAAAAAGAGCATTTAAGAAGGGAGCCATCTGGATTCCCGCTGGTTAAAAAAGGTGAGATGAGCGGAAATAATCGAAAAGCATTTCCCAGAAGACCTGCAACCGAAGCGTTTTAAGAAAGCAATTTCCTCGTTGTTTCCTGCACACTCGGCAGAAATGCAATCAACGAACGGCCGAAAGGGTTCGCAATTAATATTTTCGGCCCGTCGATAATTACGATCGTGTGTGTCAGGCTCAGCTATCCGAAGACAACGTATTGGCGGCGGTGATCAATATACATGGGGCATTAGGTGCTTTCCCTTAAATTTTAATGGACTATTGATCGGCGTAATATTATATGCCAGTTCCGGAGTTGTATCCTATACTTTGATCGGAAAATTGCCCGTAACGGGGTAATCATGGTTTTTTCAGGTACGGGCTCGGAAACAGTTTATTGCAAAGTGAATATTTTAGAACGGAAGTCTGCATAGTACTCAATATTTAACTTGTAGCAGTTGGACGAATTATAACTTCAAAGAAGAACCCCATCCATAGGAAAAATTGACAGAAAATTTTTAAATCCACCCAACGCTCAACATTCCCCGCACGTTCCCTATTTGCATTTGCGCGGTTCATATCTTGCGACACAAGATTTAAATTTTTAATGGCGGATGTAAGACGTACGGATTCATACATGTCTCCTGTGAATTTTGATGACGTACTCAGCTCGATTCGGCAGCCGTAAAGAGCGGAATTAATTGAGACCCACTGAAAGCTCGAGCTCAAAGAAAGTTTTCCGGATGAAGGTGACTCCGTATGAATTTATTTAAGGACTTCCGGAGTTCGGGAGTCTTAAATCACGGCAAGTTGTTTGGCGATACGTGTGTGTTGGAGTTGTTTTCCTGGTCGGCGACGGAAAACTGAGCATTTTAGGTCACAACCTAAAGTCACGACCTAATTTATTGCGTAAATTTAAGTTTCAAATTAGTACGAGGTTATATGTTTTGAAAATATTACAAAATTTGTTAATCTTTCGTCCAATTACCTTTTTTTGCACTGAAGAAGTCCGAAGCTAAAAGTGAAATATCTGGAGACTGGAAATCGGCCACAGCAGCCGAAAGCTATATTGTCTTTTTTAGGTCTATTTCACTTTAATTTTTATTCCTTTTCACGCCCTATTGAATTGCGCTAAAGATCAACAAATGAAAAATTCCGAATTTAAGATCTCGCCCTGGTCGATTCAAAACTTCCTAAAATCAGAATCACTCTAGGTTGTGCAAAAAATTTGACTGACAATTGTCAATAAATTGAGCGGGCACAGCGTCGTTAGACAATGGAAAAATGTTTAAAAAAATTGTAGATGCCCTGGTCAACAAAACTTCTACAATATAAAAAAGATTTGAGGCTCTGCAGTTGACAATTTTTTAAATTATTTTTGACACTAGCTTGTGCAAAGAAATCATTGAGAATGAGCGTACAGCGTCGTTAGATAATTGGAAATTTGTTCGAAAGAGGTGGCTGTGGTGGTCAAAGCAAAATTGTCAACTATCGAAAAACATTCTGAGCCTGGGTATTTGACAATTTTTGAACATTTTTTGTCATTAAATTGTCAATAAATTGAGCGCGGCCAGCGTCGTTAGAGAATGAATTTTTTTTCCAAAATAGTGTCTGCCATAGTCAACACAACTTCTACAATATAAAAAACATCTGAGGCTCTGCAGTTGACAATTTTTTAAATTATTTTTGACACTAGCTTGTGCAAAGAAATCATTGAGAATGAGCGAACAGCGTCGTTAGATAATTGGAAATTTGTTCGAAAGAGGTGGCTGTGGTGGTCAAAGCAAGATTGTCAAATATCGAAAAACATTCTGAGCCTGGGTATTTGACAATTTTTGAACATTTTTTGTCATTAAATTGTCAATAAATTGAGCGCGGCCAGCGTCGTTAGACAATGGATTTTTTTTTCAAAATAGTGTCTGCCATAGTCAACACAACTTCTACAATATAAAAAAGATTTGAGGATATGCAGTTGACAATTTTTTAAATTATTTTTGACACTAGCTTGAGCAAAGAAATCATTGAGAATCAGCGAACAGCGTCGTTAGATAATTGGAAATTTGTTCGAAAGAGGTGGCTGTGGTGGTCAAAGCAAAATTGTCATATATCGAAAAACATTCTGAGCCTGGGTATTTGACAATTTTTGAACATTTTTTGTCATTAAATTGTCAATAAATTGAGCGCGACCAGCGTCGTTAGACAATGGAATTTTTTTCCAAAATAGTGTCTGCCATAGTCAACACAACTTCTACAATATAAAAAACATCTGAGGCTCTGCAGTTGACAATTTTTTAAATTATTTTTGACACTAGCTTGTGCAAAGAAATCATTGAGAATGAGCGTACAGCGTCGTTAGATAATTGGAAATTTGTTCGAAAGAGGTGGCTGTGGTGGTCAAAGCAAAATTGTCAACTATCGAAAAACATTCTGAGCCTGGGTATTTGACAATTTTTGAACATTTTTTGTCATTAAATTGTCAATAAATTGAGCGTGGCCAGCGTCGTTAGACAATGGAATTTTTTTCCAAAATAGTGTCTGCCATAGTCAACACAACTTCTACAATATAAAAAAGATCTGAGGCTCTGCAGTTGACAATTTTTTAAATTATTTTTGACACTAGCTTGTGCAAAGAAATCATTGAGAATGAGCGAACAGCGTCGTTAGATAATTGGAAATTTGTTCGAAAGAGGTGGCTGTGGTGGTCAAAGCAAGATTGTCAAATATCGAAAAACATTCTGAGCCTGGGTATTTGACAATTTTTGAACATTTTTTGTCACTAAATTGTCAATAAATTGAGCGCGGCCAGCGTCGTTAGACAATGGAATTTTTTTCCAAAATAGCGTCTGCCATAGTCAACACAACTTCTACAATATAAAAAAGATCTGAGGCTCTGCAGTTGACAATTTTTTAAATTATTTTTGACACTAGTTTGTGCAAAGAAATCATTGAGAATGAGCGAACAGCGTCGTTAGATAATTGGAAATTTGTTCGAAACGGGTGGCTGTGGTGGTCAAAGCAAAATTTTCATATATCGAAAAACATTCTGAGCCTGTGTATTTGACAATTTTTGAACATTTTTTGTCATTAAATTGTCAATAAATTGAGCGCGGCCAGCGTCGTTAGACAATGGAATTTTTTTCCAAAATAGCGTCTGCCATAGTCAACACAACTTCTACAATATAAAAAAGATCTGAGGCTCTGCAGTTGACAATTTTTTAAATTATTTTTGACACTAGTTTGTGCAAAGAAATCATTGAGAATGAGCGAACAGCGTCGTTAGATAATTGGAAATTTGTTCGAAACGGGTGGCTGTGGTGGTCAAAGCAAAATTTTCATATATCGAAAAACATTCTGAGCCTGTGTATTTGACAATTTTTGAACATTTTTTGTCATTAAATTGTCAATAAATTGAGCGCGGCCAGCGTCGTTAGACAATGGAATTTTTTTCCAAAATAGTGTCTGCCATAGTCAACACAACTTCTACAATATAAAAAAGATCTGAGGTTCTGCATTTGACAAATTTTTAAATTATTTTTGACACTAGTTTGTGCAAAGAAATCATTGAGAATGAGCGAACAGCGTCGTTAGATAATTGGAAATTTGTTCGAAACGGGTGGCTGTGGTGGTCAAAGCAAAATTTTCATATATCGAAAAATATTCTGAGCCTGCGTATTTGACACTTTTTGAATATTTTTTGTCATTAAATTGTCAAGAAATTGAGCGCGGGCAGCGTCGTTAGACAATGGAAATTTGTTCCAAAATAGTGTCTGCCATGGTCAACAAAACTTCTACAATATAAAAAAGATCTAAGGCTCAGCATTTGACAAATTTTTAAATTATTTTTGACATTAGCTTTTGCAAAAAAATCATTGAGAACGAGCGAGCAGCGTCGTTAGATAATTGGAAATTTGTTCGAAAGAGGTGGCTATGGTGGTGAAAGCAAAATTGTCATATATCGAAAAACATTCTGCGCCTGCGTATTTGACACTTTTTGAATATTTTTTGTCATTAAATTGTTAATAAATTGAGCGCGGACAGCGTCGTTAGACAATGGAATTTTTTTCCAAAATAGTGTCTGCCATGGTCAACAAAACTTCTACAATATAAAAAAGATCTGAGGCTCTGCAGTTGACAATTTTTTAAATTATTTTTGACACTAGCTTGTGCAAAGAAATCATTGAGAATCAGCGAACAGCGTCGTTAGATAATTGGAAATTTGTTCGAAAGAGGTGGCTGTGGTGGTCAAAGCAAAATTGTCATATATCGAAAAACATTCTGAGCCTGGGTATTTGACAATTTTTGAACATTTTTTGTCATTAAATTGTCAATAAATTGAGCGCGGCCAGCGTTGTTAGACAATGGATTTTTTTTCCAAAATAGTGTCTGCCATAGTCAACACAACTTCTACAATATAAAAAAGATCTGAGGCTCTGAAGTTGACAATTTTCTAAATTATTTTTGACACTAGCTTGAGCAAAGAAATCATTGAGAATCAGCGAACAGCGTCGTTAGTTAATTGGAAATTTGTTCGAAAGAGGTGGCTGTGGTGGTCAAAGCAAAATTGTCAACTATCGAAAAACATTCTGAGCCTGGGTATTTGACAATTTTTGAACATTTTTTGTCATTAAATTGTCAATACATTGAGCGTGGCCAGCGTCGTTAGACAATGGATATTTTTTCCAAAATAGTGTCTGCCATAGTCAACACAACTTCTACAATATAAAAAAGATCTGAGGCTCTGCAGTTGACAATTTTTTAAATTATTTTTGACACTAGCTTGTGCAAAGAAATCATTGAGAGTGAGCGAACAGCGTCGTTAGATAATTGGAAATTTGTTCGAAAGAGGTGGCTGTGGTGGTCAAAGCAAGATTGTCAAATATCGAAAAACATTCTGAGCCTGTGTATTTGACAATTTTTGAACATTTTTTGTCATTAAGTTGTCAATAAATTGAGCGCGGCCAGCGTCGTTAGACAATGGAATTTTTTTCCAAAATAGTGTCTGCCATAGTCAACACAACTTCTACAATATAAAAAAGATCTGAGGCTCTGCAGTTGACAATTTTTTAAATTATTTTTGACACTAGCTTGTGCAAAGAAATCATTGAGAATCAGCGAACAGCGTCGTTAGATAATTGGAAATTTGTTCGAAAGAGGTGGCTGTGGTGGTCAAAGCAAAATTGTCAAATATCGAAAAACATTCTGAGCCTGTGTATTTGACAATTTTTGAACATTTTTTGTCATTAAGTTGTCAATAAATTGACCGCGGCCAGCGTCGTTAGACAATGGAATTTTTTTCCAAAATAGTGTCTGCCATAGTCAACACAACTTCTACAATATAAAAAAGATCTGAGGCTCTGCAGTTGACAATTTTTTAAATTATTTTTGACACTAGCTTGTGCAAAGAAATCATTGAGAGTGAGCGAACAGCGTCGTTAGATAATTGGAAATTTGTTCGAAAGAGGTGGCTGTGGTGGTCAAAGCAAGATTGTCAAATATCGAAAAACATTCTGAGCCTGTGTATTTGACAATTTTTGAACATTTTTTGTCATTAAATTGTCAATAAATTGAGCGCGGCCAGCGTCGTTAGACAATGGAATTTTTTTACAAAATAGTGTCTGCCATAGTCAACACAACTTCTACAATATAAAAAAGATCTGAGGCTCTGCAGTTGACAATTTTTTAAATTATTTTTGACACTAGTTTGTGCAAAGAAATCATTGAGAATGAGCGAACAGCGTCGTTAGATAATTGGAAATTTGTTCGAAACGGGTGGCTGTGGTGGTCAAAGCAAAATTTTCATATATCGAAAAACATTCTGAGCCTGTGTATTTGACAATTTTTGAACATTTTTTGTCATTAAATTGTCAATAAATTGAGCGCGGCCAGCGTCGTTAGACAATGGAATTTTTTTCCAAAATAGTGTCTGCCATAGTCAACACAACTTCTACAATATAAAAAAGATCTGAGGTTCTGCATTTGACAAATTTTTAAATTATTTTTGACACTAGTTTGTGCAAAGAAATCATTGAGAATGAGCGAACAGCGTCGTTAGATAATTGGAAATTTGTTCGAAACGGGTGGCTGTGGTGGTCAAAGCAAAATTTTCATATATCGAAAAATATTCTGAGCCTGCGTATTTGACACTTTTTGAATATTTTTTGTCATTAAATTGTCAAGAAATTGAGCGCGGGCAGCGTCGTTAGACAATGGAAATTTGTTCCAAAATAGTGTCTGCCATGGTCAACAAAACTTCTACAATATAAAAAAGATCTAAGGCTCAGCATTTGACAAATTTTTAAATTATTTTTGACATTAGCTTTTGCAAAAAAATCATTGAGAACGAGCGAGCAGCGTCGTTAGATAATTGGAAATTTGTTCGAAAGAGGTGGCTATGGTGGTGAAAGCAAAATTGTCATATATCGAAAAACATTCTGCGCCTGCGTATTTGACACTTTTTGAATATTTTTTGTCATTAAATTGTTAATAAATTGAGCGCGGACAGCGTCGTTAGACAATGGAATTTTTTTCCAAAATAGTGTCTGCCATGGTCAACAAAACTTCTACAATATAAAAAAGATCTGAGGCTCTGCAGTTGACAATTTTTTAAATTATTTTTGACACTAGCTTGTGCAAAGAAATCATTGAGAATCAGCGAACAGCGTCGTTAGATAATTGGAAATTTGTTCGAAAGAGGTGGCTGTGGTGGTCAAAGCAAAATTGTCATATATCGAAAAACATTCTGAGCCTGTGTATTTGACAATTTTTGAACATTCTTTGTCATTAAATTGTCAATAAATTGAGCGCGGCCAGCGTTGTTAGACAATGGATTTTTTTTTCCAAAATAGTGTCTGCCATAGTCAACACAACTTCTACAATATAAAAAAGATCTGAGGCTCTGCAGTTGACAATTTTTTAAATTATTTTTGACACTAGCTTGTGCAAAGAAATCATTGAGAATGAGCGAACAGCGTCGTTAGATAATTGGAAATTTGTTCGAAAGAGGTGGCTGTGGTGGTCAAAGCAAGATTGTCAAATATCGAAAAACATTCTGAGCCTGGGTATTTGACAATTTTTGAACATTTTTTGTCATTAAATTGTCAATAAATTGAGCGCGGCCAGCGTTGTTAGACAATGGATTTTTTTTCCAAAATAGTGTCTGCCATAGTCAACACAACTTCTACAATATAAAAAAGATCTGAGGCTCTGAAGTTGACAATTTTCTAAATTATTTTTGACACTAGCTTGAGCAAAGAAATCATTGAGAATCAGCGAACAGCGTCGTTAGTTAATTGGAAATTTGTTCGAAAGAGGTGGCTGTGGTGGTCAAAGCAAAATTGTCAACTATCGAAAAACATTCTGAGCCTGGGTATTTGACAATTTTTGAACATTTTTTGTCATTAAATTGTCAATACATTGAGCGTGGCCAGCGTCGTTAGACAATGGATATTTTTTCCAAAATAGTGTCTGCCATAGTCAACACAACTTCTACAATATAAAAAAGATCTGAGGCTCTGCAGTTGACAATTTTTTAAATTATTTTTGACACTAGCTTGTGCAAAGAAATCATTGAGAGTGAGCGAACAGCGTCGTTAGATAATTGGAAATTTGTTCGAAAGAGGTGGCTGTGGTGGTCAAAGCAAGATTGTCAAATATCGAAAAACATTCTGAGCCTGTGTATTTGACAATTTTTGAACATTTTTTGTCATTAAGTTGTCAATAAATTGAGCGCGGCCAGCGTCGTTAGACAATGGAATTTTTTTCCAAAATAGTGTCTGCCATAGTCAACACAACTTCTACAATATAAAAAAGATCTGAGGCTCTGCAGTTGACAATTTTTTAAATTATTTTTGACACTAGCTTGTGCAAAGAAATCATTGAGAATCAGCGAACAGCGTCGTTAGATAATTGGAAATTTGTTCGAAAGAGGTGGCTGTGGTGGTCAAAGCAAAATTGTCAAATATCGAAAAACATTCTGAGCCTGTGTATTTGACAATTTTTGAACATTTTTTGTCATTAAGTTGTCAATAAATTGACCGCGGCCAGCGTCGTTAGACAATGGAATTTTTTTCCAAAATAGTGTCTGCCATAGTCAACACAACTTCTACAATATAAAAAAGATCTGAGGCTCTGCAGTTGACAATTTTTTAAATTATTTTTGACACTAGCTTGTGCAAAGAAATCATTGAGAGTGAGCGAACAGCGTCGTTAGATAATTGGAAATTTGTTCGAAAGAGGTGGCTGTGGTGGTCAAAGCAAGATTGTCAAATATCGAAAAACATTCTGAGCCTGTGTATTTGACAATTTTTGAACATTTTTTGTCATTAAATTGTCAATAAATTGAGCGCGGCCAGCGTCGTTAGACAATGGAATTTTTTTACAAAATAGTGTCTGCCATAGTCAACACAACTTCTACAATATAAAAAAGATCTGAGGCTCTGCAGTTGACAATTTTTTAAATTATTTTTGACACTAGCTTGTGCAAAGAAATCATTGAGAGTGAGCGAACAGCGTCGTTAGATAATTGGAAATTTGTTCGAAAGAGGTGACTGTGGTGGTCAAAGCAAGATTGTCATATATCGAAAAACATTCTGAGCCTGGGTATTTGACACTTTTTGAATATTTTTTGTCATTAAATTGTCAATAAATTGAGCGCGGACAGCGTCGTTAGACAATGGAATTTTTTTCCAAAATAGTGTCTGCCATGGTCAACAAAACTTCTACAATATAAAAAAAATCTAAGGCTCCGCATTTGACAAATTTTTAAATTATTTTTGACACTAGCTTGTGCAAAGAAACTATTGAGAAGGAGCGAACAGCGTCGTTAGATAATTAGAAATTTGTTCGAAACGGGTGGCTATGGTGGTCAAAGCAAAATTTTCATATATCGAAAAATATTCTGAGCTTGTGTATTTGACAATTTTTGAATAATTTTTGTCAATAAATTGAGCGCGGACAGCGTCTTTAGACAATGGATTTTTTTTCCAAAATAGTGAAAGTCATGGTTACCAAACTTCTACAATATAAAAAAAAAACGGAGTTTGTTCATTTGACACTTTTTAAATTCTTTTTGACACTAGCTTGTGTAAAATAGTCATTGAGAATGATTGAACGGCGTTGTTAATTAATTGGAAATTTCTTCGAAAGGGGTGGCTGTGGTGGTCAAAGCAAAATTGTCACATATCGAGAAATATTCTGAGCTTGTGTATTTGACAATTTTTTAATAATTTCTGTCATTAAATTGTCAATAAATTGAGCCCGGACAGCTTCGTTGGCCAATGAAAAAATGTTTTAAAAAATCGTGAATTCCCTGGTCAAAACAAAACTTCTAGAATGTAAAAAAGATCTGAGGTTCTTCATTTGACAATTTTTGAATTATTTTTTTCACTAGTTTCACTGTTTGTAATTTTTTGAAAAAATTTTGTCATTATACAGGCTGATTCACAAAGTTACGTAAATATTTAAACCTGCAATAGTCCCTAACATGAGGATACCTAGAAAAATAAAAAATCCAACTGTAAAGAGAAGCAAGATATGGCTTTAAAATTTACGCGAAAGCCGATTGAGAATTGCTGGCATGATTGAAGAACTATCTATTAGTAAATAAACCCTTATCTCTTGGCCAAAACAAAGGACTTTTTTGCTGCATTGAGTGCGGAGAACGATTGACAATTTTATGAATGGTTGCTTAATCAAGTCACTCACAACAACTTCCTTCTAACTACTGTTTTGAGCACTGATGAGGCAGGCTTCACGCAAGATTGCTCATAACACCCGCGTGTGGAGCGATGAGAACTCCCACGATGTTGTTGAAAATAATTTTCAAGAAAATTTTTCTGTTAATGTTTCGATCGCAATTCTTGATAGTTTTGTGATGTTCCTCTGAACATAAGACAACAAATGTTGTTTTCACAGGACGGAGCTCCTCCCCATAGTGTCCGAGTGGTTAAATAATAATATCCAGAAAAGCCCGGTATTGTGGGACGATATTTCGAGCAATTGTTGTGGATTCAAGGTGCTAGCTTCGAGCTACTAAAAACGTACACTTGTTTTTCGTTCGAGTCATCATTCCAGTGACCATCAAAAGTTTTCGGCCATGCATATTTTTTTGAGTTAATGGAAACAATTTTCTTTTGGTGCCAAATCAAATGTCAAAATAGTAAATAGTAAAATTTAATTTAAGAATATAATTCTTGAGGCCCTCCAGAACTTACATACATAAAATCTGGGAAGTGTGAAATTAGCTGACAGACAAGAGTGAATTGGAAACAACAACAACACATAATCCGGAGACTAGTAACAAACAGCTGGAATGTTATGGACTAAAGAACGCTAACATATAGTGTAACGGAGAGAAGAACCCAAAAGGAAAGAAATTAGGATGAATGGAAGGAAGAACTGTATACAAAATAAAGAGGAGTTTAAAAAACAAGAAGACTGAGAACCATAACCTTATTTATCTGACAGTAGCATGCGTCACGACGGTGCCGCTATATTTTCCCTCATGCCAGCTTTGCATGGTGCATCGATCTAGTGGAAGAGTATATTTTATCACTTCATAATAACCTGTAGTAAAACAGCAATTGTTGTTCAGGCGGTCGTAGCGAAACTTTACACTTATGTTCGGCGCTATTCAAACACCAGTTAGTGTTTAATTTTATGTGGTGGTAATGGCCGTTTACGACGATCAGGTATCAGCTTATCGCCGCAACAAAAAGACTCCGGTGTCGCCGACCAAATATTTAATCGCGATCCTATTACTCCGCGGCCAATTTTAAAACACACTAATCAGCAAACAGATAAGGACTGAATCGTGTTCAGGCATCGGCTGCGAAACTGCGACCTTCCTGGCGTCCGAACGCACCGCTCGCCAATTAGCAACCCCGTGATCGATTCCGGGAAGATCCTCCGGGATACTCACCAGCGGATCGCGCGTTGGACTTCATCCGAGGCCACTGTGTCTTACACCATACACCGGACGGCTGGTCGCGCCTCTCGTCCCAACCCGATAACGACGGAAACGTGACGTTAACGGTAACGGAATTGGCAATCCCGCATGCAGGTTCTGCGTACGCGTTGGCGCGCGTCGGGACGACTTCGCTCGCCGGAACCTGGGACTGTAATGGCGCACGGAAGACGGAGCGGGCTGCGCGCGCCTCACTTTCCCAGGACCTGACATCGGATTATTGATCGGCCAAATGGCACACGAAAATACACACAAGTATTCTAATGAAAATTGCATTCGGAATACGTCTTCCAGGATGAAAGATTTCTTTCGTGGGTATCGATTGCCGGGATGACGTGTGGGGTCGGGTTGGGGAAGGCCCGTGAACTGGCAGGAATTCCTGGAAAGGCGAGTTTCGCTTTAATTATCGTTGGCGGCGATTCCGGGTATTGAAATTGCAGTGAGGACCAGAAACTACACAGAAGCGATGTAGTTAAACATTGTGAAGCAGGAGGACGTCGTTTCAAGTGGCTCACGTTATTTCAAGTCGCTTCAAGAAACTTCAATTCAACTCAAATCGCTTCAAATGAATTCAACAAATATCAAATCGCATGAAGAAATTTCAAATCACTTCAAATTGATTCAAGAAATTTCAAATCGATTCAAGAAATCTTAAATCACAATCAAGAAATTTCAAACTGCTTCAAGAAATTTTGACATGCTTCACGAAATTTAAAATAGCTTTAAGAAATTTCAATTAGCTTCAAATCGCTACAAGAAATTCCAAATCGATTCAAATTGCTTCGAGAAATCTCAAATCACTTCACATCACATCAAGAACGTTCCAACTGATTCAAGACATTACAAGTGGTTCCAAGGGATTTCAAATTGCTTTAAATCCCTTCAAGGAATTTCAAATCGTCTCAAATCGCTTCAAGAAATTTCAGATCGCTTCAAATCGATTCAACAAATCTCAAATTGTTTTAAATCGACTCAACAAATATTAAATCGCATCAGAATATGTATTTCAAACCGCTTCAGGGAATTTCAATTTGATTCAGTAAATATCGAATCGCTTCAAATCACATCAAGAAATGTCAAACTGCTTTAAGAAATTTCAGGTCTCTTCAAATCGATTCAAGAAATGTCAAATCGCATCAATATATCTCAAATCACTTCAAAAATTTTCAAATCGCTTCAAGTAAATTCAGATTGCTTCAAATCGCTTTAAGAAATTCCAAATCGTTTTCAAAAATTCCAAATCGCTTCAAATCTTTTCAGACTGCTTCAAGAAATTTCAGATCGCTTCAAATCGTTTCAAGAAATTTCAAATCTTTTCGAACTGCTCCAAGAAATTTCAGATCGTTTCAAATGGATTTAAAAAATATCAAATCGCTGCAAAATAATTCAAATCACTTAAAGAAATTTTAAATTTCTTGAAGTAATATCAAGTCGCTTCAAATCATTGCAAGAACATTTTAAATTGATTCAAGAAATCTCAAATCACTTCAAATCACATCAGGAATGTTCCAACTGATTCAAAACATTACAAGTCGTTCCAAGGAATTTCAAGTTGCTTTAAATCCCTTCAAGGAATTTCAAATCGCCTCAAATCACTTTAAGTAATTTCAGATCGCTTCAAATCGATTCAACAAATCTCAAATTGTTTTAAATCGACTCAACAAATATTAAATCGCATCAGAATATGTTTTTCTAACCGCTTCAGGGAATTTCAATTTGATTCAGTATATATAAATATCGAATCGCTTCAAATCACATCAAGAAATTTCAAACTGCTTTAAGAAATTTCAGGTCTCTTCAAATCGATTCAAGAAATGTCAAATCGCATCAATATATCTCAAATCACTTCAAAAATTTTCAAATCGCTTCAAATGAATTCAAAAAATATCAAATTGCTGCAAAATAATTCAAATCACTTAAAGAAATTTTAAATCCCCTAAAGTATCAATCACTTCAAATCACATCAAGAACGTTCCAACTGATTCAAGACATTACAAGTGGTTCCAAGGAATTTCAAATTACTTCAAATTACTTCAAATCCCTTCAAGGAATTCCAAATCGCCCAAATCGCTTCAAGAAATTTTAGATCGCTTTAAATCGATTCAAGAAATCTTAAATTGTTTCAAATCGCCTCAAATTGCTTCAAGAAATTTCAGATCGCTTCAAATCGATTCAAGAAATCTTAAATTGTTTCCAATCGCCTCAAATCGATTCAAGAAATTTCAGGTCTTTTCAAGTCGATTCAAGAAATCTCAAATCGCTTCAATATATCTCAAATAACTTCAAAGATTTTCAAATCGCTTCAAGTAAATTCATATTGCTTCAAATCGCTTCAAGAAATTTCAAAACGTTTCAAATCTTTTCAGGCTGCTTCAAGAAATTTCAAATTGCTTCAAATCGTTTCAAGAAATTTCAAATCGTTTCAAATCTTCTCAAACTGCTTCAAGAAATATCAGTACGCTTCAAATAGATTCAAGAAATTTCAAATCACATCAGGAACGTTCCAACTGATTCAAGACATTACAATTCGTTCTAAGGAATTTCAAGTTGCTTCAAATCGCTTCAAGGAATTTCAAATCGCATCAAATCGCTTTAAGAAATTTCAGATCGCTTCAAATCGATTCAACAAATCTCAAATTGTTTCAAATCGACTTACCAAATATTAAACCGCTTCAGAATATTTCAAACCGCTTCAGGGAATTTCAAATCGATTCAAGAAATCTCGAATCACTTCAAATCACATCAAGAAATTTCAAATCGCTTCAAATCTTTTCAAACCGCTTCAAGAGAATTCAAATCGCTTCAAGACATTCCCAATTGCTTTAAATCGATTCAACAATTATTAAAAATTTCAAGTAGCTGCAAATCGCTTTTAAAGAAACTTAAGTTGGTTCAAAACGATTCAAGAAATCTCAAATCGCTTCAAGGAATTTCAATGCGAACAGTGACAACTTCGAAGCTTGGGTAGTTTGCGAATTTTTACATTTATAAAATCGAGATATTTGATACAGATTTGAAAATTGAAATTGGGAGATTGCAATTAATGATCCGTATATAGTGTAAACTCCTCACTACTCGGTGAGTCCACCCGTTCGACACCTAGACACAGAAGGACAAAAGATCAAGTTATGTTATGTAGAGTCAAAAATTTGGATCGGCATTCCACGGCCCAGATCCGGATCGTCGGACTCATTACTTACCGGTCTTGATGGCGTGAATTTTTTCCAGCCCTAAATCATGCGATGTTCCCGATAAGCATCTAAAAAATACATTAGTAGTTCTCTTTATCAGACACGCACGTTGTGAAATCATCCCGTGTCCAACGACGACACTGTGACGCAAGCGGACGCAAAAAGCGGATTGATAGCGACTGATTTACAGCCGTTGTAAAAGTGAAGATATTGTTGCGAGCTTTTACATGGGGATCATCGAGCGATTCACTGTGTACTTGACGTAAAGAATATTTCGAAGAATTTATACGCATACCCTTCTAGAGTATACACGTGTTGAAAAAAATAAATTAAACATACTTTGACTTTTATTAGCTCTCTGGATTGTTGTCCGAATATCCGGTTTTCAAATATGGTGGAGGTGCCAGGCCACTTTGTCTTCCAGTTGTCATTCCTACATTCTTTTAATACAGATGTAAACGATAAGAAAAAACATTTTCACTCGATACGACGTGTTCGAACCGATAAAACACAGCCGCACATTTTTATTCCACCCTTAAGCAGGATTGATCACTCGGTGACCTCGTCTTGAGAAAAAACACTTTTTTTTTTATTTTAGGAAGTGCTCGGAATTCAGTCTGCCCCGAGATGCAGATTAGAGAGTTAATTTAAAGGTTTTATCGCGGCCATCTTTACCACGTTTTCGTTTCCGGAGGAGCAGATTTAATTGACTCCTGAGTACGGTAAGATTCTCTCTTTTATGCTGTCTTGTATTTGTCTGATTGATATAATTTTTTCCTCAAAGAAGTAAAAGAAATCTTCAAAAAGTCTTTTTGAGTTTAGTTTAACTGGTAATCTGATATCCCCATATCACAAAGAAAAGAATACCTATTTTTAAACGCGACCATTCAAACAATGTATTTAGAATTTATTTCAACAACACTTGACTTGTTTCACGTCGTATTCGTAGGGAAGCGGCTACTCGAACATTCGCTCCAGAATGATCCCGGTCGTATGACATCATGACGAGTTTCTCCCAGAACGTAACAGTATTTATATTTGTTCCCAGCCAGATCTTGTAAAACTTATTATTCAGCGAAAATACTCACAACTTGATTGATGTTTTCCAGCGTTCGCGAGCGTCTTCGAAAGTTCTTCGGTGAGACTTTCCTTTACACCCTGCGATAAAAACTCTCGTCGGAAACTTACCACAGGACCGTTACGCCTTTAGTATAGTAAATGTTCCCGGGGTAATGATCTGCCAGTAGCAACCCCATAAAGTTTTTACGGCAGGGAAATTGAGATGGAATTGCAACTGAGCACTGTTTTAGTGTCGATAAATACACCTTAAGAGAGGTTGTAATTTGTGAGTGATCACTTTTCTAACAAGGCCAATACTTTGTCAGCACCAGCAAGGAAAATAGCGCCCATTTTATCGGAAGAAAAGAACCGATTCTGTCTGAAATTGGTCACATTATTTATTTTACCGATTAGCAGTTACTCATAACGAAGTTGAATTTAGGAAGAAAACCACATTCAGAAAATGAACACAAAATTAATACATAAAACTGAAAACTACAATATAAATAATACAAAAAAAAATATCAGGAGTTACAAAAATCAAGGTGGCTGAAGTAGAGTTGAAAGATCACAGAACACAACATCAAAGTCAAATCTATCAGAAATTTTAAATTCTTTGAAGCTTTTAGAAGCTAAAATGTTTGTCTCTTTATAGATTTTATCTCTTCGTCCTTCTGCTGCCTCTTCTTCTATTTGTCTCTCAATATCTCCTTTTCGCTTTTAAAAAGCCGCTTTTGTTTGCTATCGTCTGTTTCCATTATCCCAGCTTCATATTGCTTCTTTTTTCCGTAGTTCACATTCTTTGTCCTATCACTCATTTTCTTTCTTGCTCATCTACCATTTATTGTTATTTCTGCTTTTGTCGCCTTCCCTACTTCTTGTTCTTCAAATCTTGCATTGTCTAGTCTTCTCTTGTACTCTTCCACTGCTTGATCTTCCCATATTTTGATCGTCAGCTTCTTCTAGGCAGATGGTCTGACTCTATTCTTTCCCCTACTCCAGCTTCTTCCCCTCTGCACTTTCTACCTTGTCTTTGTATTTTGTTTTTACATCCCGTCTCTCTTCTTCCAAATTTCCTTTTTTTTTCTTCCAGATATATTTTTAGTTTTCCCGCCTTTTTTGTTGCCCTCTATATTACTTTTCCCCTTGCTGTTTCTTGTCCTTTTTTCTTAACCTTCGTTTCCATTTTCTCTCTCCCCCCTTCTTCTTCTTATTGGAAAAGCTCTAGTCACTCTCTAATTCCTTCTCCATTGCACCCCTCAGATTCCTTTGTGCTTTATCACTTTTTACTTTTCCCGCCAATCTTCCATTTCTACTACTGTTATCGCAATATTGTTCTTCATCTTTCTCCTTTCCTTACACTCCACTTTCTCTTCCGGCTGTGTCACTCTCTCTGCAACCTGTTTTTCTCTCCCTCCCATCTCTTCTCTTTCTCCTTAGATTCTTCTCTTTCTCTTTCAATCTCTCTCTTTGCTTCTTTGTTCTCTTTTCGTATCTCCTTCATTTCCTCCTTTAGTTTCCTTTTTATTTATTTCAACTAACCTTATCTATGGTTCTCTCCGTTTCACTGCCAATTTTCTTCTCAGCTTCTGGCGATCTTGCAGTTATTTTACTTATTTTAAATATCTTTCCTTCTTCCTATTTTTGTCTTTCTGTTCTCCCCTCCCCTTTTCGTTTCCTTCCAGGAATGCAGCTAAATATCGACTCGTCTTCCTCCCCAGCAATATTTCTTTCTCTCTACAACCCCTTTATTTTCCAACCGTTCGTTGCTATCTCCTTCTTTGTTGTTTTCTCCAATTTTTTCTTCCCTTTTATTTGTATTTACTTCACCTTTATCTACACCACGTGTTGCTGCATCAGCCCATAAAACAGGAATCCCCTTAATTTGATGTAATATTTGTTATAATTATTTTGGTGTTTCGTTAATTTGCTATTTTATACTTAACTTACCTATTTCGTCAGCGTGATTTTTTTTTTGGTTTCGCTAGTCTTGTTTTTTTAGTTTGCTCTTTTGTTAATGTGCTATTTTGATGAATCGTTAATGTGATGCATTTATATTTCGTTAACTTTGTATTTTGGATTTTTCATCAACGATATACGGGGTGCTTCACGAAGTATAGTAGTAAATTATTTAAACCTGTAACAGTCCTTAATATAAGGAGGCCTAGAAAAATATGAAAAAAATCTAACTGTAAAAACCCCAAGATATATGGTTTTAAAATTTACACGAAAACCGATTGAGAACCGCTAGCATGATTGAAAAACAATTAGTAAATAAACTCTTATTTTTGGCCTAAACAAAAAAAGACTTTTTTGCTGGAAGCAGTGCGGTGAACGGCTGCCAATTAATTACTTTCAGTTTTATTTTGACTGTTGACGGTGCACACTAAATATTTTAAAATGCCTTTATTTTCAAATAGTGACCGATATGATGTCTATTATCATATGTGAAACCCGTGGGAACCCTCTGAGTGTGTAATTTATTAGCGGGCGTTCGGAACATAACACAACAATTGCAACAAATTTACACGAAAGGTTGATCGGAATAAGCAATTTTCTCGTGTGGGGCCACATGAAACATCTTGTGTATGCCACTAAAACCGAAGGATAATGGGGTATGCATCTGCGAAATGCCCAGGGCTGTCGTCAATTCGAATAATTTTTATTTTGCTATTTTGCCATTTGCTATTTCGTTCATATACTTCATACTTCACATATAACTTCGTTTGATATTTTGTTAATTTAATTCATATAATATCACTATTTCATTAATTTCGATTTTCCGTTACTATATGATATTTTGTTGTTTCCATAATTTCACATTTTCTGATTTCGAAAATTTTATATATAGTTAATTTGACATATAGCTATTTTATGAATTTGATATTTTACTATTTGAGGTTTAAATATGAATTGAAATTTTTTATAACTTTTTAATTTGATATTTGGATATTTCACAAATTAAATATTTTCCAATTTCTTTTATTTCACGTTTTGCTGTTTCGCTGATTTAATTTTTCGTGAATCTGAAATGGTGATAATACATTTTTATTTCGCTAATTCGATATTTCGACAATTTGCTACTTCGTTCATATACTTCATACTTCATATACAATTTCGTTTGATATTTTGTTAATTGCATTGATATAATATTTATTTTCACATTTACTAATTTCGAAAATTTTATAGTTAGTTAATTTTACATTTAGCTATTTTATTAATTTAATATTTTAATATTTGTAGTTTAAATATCTACTATACTTCGTGAATCACCCTGTTTATTTCGTTATTTCGTGAATTTAATTTTTTTATAATTTTTTAATTTGATATTTGGATATTTCACAAATTAAATATTTTACAATTTCTTTTATTTCACGTTTTGCTGTTTCGCTGATTTAATTTTTCGTTAATCTGAAATGGTGATAATACATTTTTATTTTGCTAATTGGATATTTCGCTATTTTGTTAAATTTGATATTTCGACAATTTGCTATTTCGTTCATATACTTCATACTTCATATAAAATTTCGTTTGATATTTTGTTAATTGCATTGATATAATATCACTATTTCATTAATTTCGATTTGCCATTAATATGATATTTTGTTGTTTCCATAATTTCACATTTACTAATTTTGAAAATTTTAGATTTAGTTAATTTGACATTTAGCTATTTTATTAATTTAATATTTTAATATTTGAAGTTTAAATATTTACTATACTTCATGAATCATTCTGTATATTTCGTTATTTCGTTCATTTGACATTTCGTGAATTTAAATTTATTATATTTTTTAAATTTGATATTTAAATATTTCAAAAATTAAATATTTTACAATTTCTTTTATTTCACGTTTTGCTGTTTCGCTGATTTAATTTTTCGTTAATCTGAAATGGTGATAATACATTTTAATTTCGCTAATTTGATATTTCACTAGTTTGTTAAATTTGATATTTCGACAATTTGCTGTTTCGTTCATATACTTCATACTTCATATAAAATTTCGTTTGATATTTTGTTAATTGCATTGATATAATATCACTATTTCATTAATTTCGATTTGCCATTAATATGATATTTTGTTGTTTCCATAATTTCACATTTACTAATTTCGAAAATTTTATATTTAGTTAATTTGACATTTAGCTATCTTATTAATTTGATATTTTAATATTTGAAGTTTAAATATTCTACTAAACTTCGTGAATCACCCTGTATATTTCGTTATTTCGTGAATTGAATTTTTTTATAATTTTTTAATTTGATATTTGGGTATTTCACAAATTAAATATTTTACAATTTCTTTTATTTCACGTTTTCCTATTCCGCTGATTTAATTTTTCGTTAATCTGAAATGGTGATAATACATTTTTATTTCGTTAATTTGATACTTCGCTATTTTGTTAAATTTGATATTTCGACAATTTGCTATTTCGTTCATATACTTCATACTTCATATAAAATTTCGTTTGATATTTTGTTAATTGCATTGATATAATATCACTATTTCATTAATTTCGATTTGCCATTAATATGATATTTTGTTGTTTCCATAATTTCACATTTACTAATTTTGAAAATTTTAGATTTAGTTAATTTGACATTTAGCTATTTTATTAATTTAATATTTTAATATTTGAAGTTTAAATATTCTACTATACTTCGTGAATCACCCTGTATATTTCGTTATTTCGTGAATTGAAATTTTTTATAATTTTTTAATTTGATATTTGGATATTTCACAAATTAAATATTTTACAATTTCTTTTATTTCACGTTTTGCTGTTTCGCTGATTTAATTTTTCGTGAATCTGAAATGGTGATAATACATTTTTATTTCGCTAATTTGATATTTCGCTATTTTGTTAAATTTGATATTTCGACAATTTGCTACTTCGTTCATATACTTCATACTTCATATACAATTTCGTTTGATATTTTGTTAATTGCATTGATATAATATCACTATTTCATTAATTTCGATTTGCCATTAATATGATATTTTGTTGTTTCCATAATTTCACATTTACTAATTTTGAAAATTTTAGATTTAGTTAATTTGACATTTAGCTATTTTATTAATTTAATATTTTAATATTTGAAGTTTAAATATTCTACTATACTTCGTGAATCACCCTGTATATTTCGTTATTTCGTGAATTGAAATTTTTTATAATTTTTTAATTTGATATTTGGATATTTCACAAATTAAATATTTTACAATTTCTTTTATTTCACGTTTTGCTGTTTCGCTGATTTAATTTTTCGTGAATCTGAAATGGTGATAATACATTTTTATTTCGCTAATTTGATATTTCGCTATTTTGTTAAATTTGATATTTCGACAATTTGCTACTTCGTTCATATACTTCATACTTCATATACAATTTCGTTTGATATTTTGTTAATTGCATTGATATAATATCACTATTTCATTAATTTCGATTTGCCATTAATATGATATTTTGTTGTTTCCATAATTTCACATTTACTAATTTCGAAAATTTTATATTTAGTTAATTTGACATTTAGCTATCTTATTAATTTGATATTTTAATATTTGAAGTTTAAATATTCTACTAAACTTCGTGAATCACCCTGTATATTTCGTTATTTCGTGAATTGAATTTTTTTATAATTTTTTAATTTGATATTTGGGTATTTCACAAATTAAATATTTTACAATTTCTTTTATTTCACGTTTTCCTATTCCGCTGATTTAATTTTTCGTTAATCTGAAATGGTGATAATACATTTTTATTTCGTTAATTTGATACTTCGCTATTTTGTTAAATTTGATATTTCGACAATTTGCTATTTCGTTCATATACTTCATACTTCATATAAAATTTCGTTTGATATTTTGTTAATTGCATTGATATAATATCACTATTTCATTAATTTCGATTTGCCATTAATATGATATTTTGTTGTTTCCATAATTTCACATTTACTAATTTTGAAAATTTTAGATTTAGTTAATTTGACATTTAGCTATTTTATTAATTTAATATTTTAATATTTGAAGTTTAAATATTCTACTATACTTCGTGAATCACCCTGTATATTTCGTTATTTCGTGAATTGAAATTTTTTATAATTTTTTAATTTGATATTTGGATATTTCACAAATTAAATATTTTACAATTTCTTTTATTTCACGTTTTGCTGTTTCGCTGATTTAATTTTTCGTGAATCTGAAATGGTGATAATACATTTTTATTTCGCTAATTTGATATTTCGCTATTTTGTTAAATTTGATATTTCGACAATTTGCTACTTCGTTCATATACTTCATACTTCATATACAATTTCGTTTGATATTTTGTTAATTGCATTGATATAATATCACTATTTCATTAATTTCGATTTGCCATTAATATGATATTTTGTTGTTTCCATAATTTCACATTTACTAATTTTGAAAATTTTAGATTTAGTTAATTTGACATTTAGCTATCTTATTAATTTGATATTTTAATATTTGAAGTTTAAATATTCTACTATACTTCGTGAATCACCCTGTATATTTCGTTATTTCGTGAATTGAAATTTTTTATAATTTTTTAATTTGATATTTGGATATTTCACAAATTAAATATTTTACAATTTCTTTTATTTCACGTTTTGCTGTTTCGCTGATTTAATTTTTCGTGAATCTGAAATGGTGATAATACATTTTTATTTCGCTAATTTGATATTTCGCTATTTTGTTAAATTTGATATTTCGACAATTTGCTACTTCGTTCATATACTTCATACTTCATATACAATTTCGTTTGATATTTTGTTAATTGCATTGATATAATATCACTATTTCATTAATTTCGATTTGCCATTAATATGATATTTTGTTGTTTCCATAATTTCACATTTACTAATTTTGAAAATTTTAGATTTAGTTAATTTGACATTTAGCTATCTTATTAATTTGATATTTTAATATTTGAAGTTTAAATATTCTACTATACTTCGTGAATCACCCTGTATATTTCGTTATTTCGTGAATTGAAATTTTTTATAATTTTTTAATTTGATATTTGGATATTTCACAAATTAAATATTTTACAATTTCTTTTATTTCACGTTTTGCTGTTTCGCTGATTTAATTTTTCGTGAATCTGAAATGGTGATAATACATTTTTATTTCGCTAATTTGATATTTCGCTATTTTGTTAAATTTGATATTTCGACAATTTGCTACTTCGTTCATATACTTCATACTTCATATACAATTTCGTTTGATATTTTGTTAATTGCATTGATATAATATCACTATTTCATTAATTTCGATTTGCCATTAATATGATATTTTGTTGTTTCCATAATTTCACATTTACTAATTTCGAAAATTTTATATTTAGTTAATTTGACATTTAGCTATCTTATTAATTTGATATTTTAATATTTGAAGTTTAAATATCTACTATACTTCGTGAATCACCCTGTATATTTCGTTATTTCGAGAATTTAATTTTTTTATAATTTTTTAATTTGATATTTGGATATTTCACAAATTAAATATTTTACAATTTCTTTTATTTCACGTTTTCCTATTCCGCTGATTTAATTTTTCGTTAATCTGAAATGGTGATAATACATTTTTATTTCGTTAATTTGATACTTCGCTATTTTGTTAAATTTGATATTTCGACAATTTGCTATTTCGTTCATATACTTCATACTTCATATACAATTTCGTTTGATATTTTGTTAATTGCATTGATATAATATTTATTTTCACATTTACTAATTTCGAAAATTTTATAGTTAGTTAATTTTACATTTAGCTATTTTATTAATTTAATATTTTAATATTTGTAGTTTAAATATCTACTATACTTCGTGAATCACCCTGTTTATTTCGTTATTTCGTGAATTTAATTTTTTTATAATTTTTTAATTTGATATTTGGATATTTCACAAATTAAATATTTTACAATTTCTTTTATTTCACGTTTTGCTGTTTCGCTGATTTAATTTTTCGTTAATCTGAAATGGTGATAATACATTTTTATTTTGCTAATTGGATATTTCGCTATTTTGTTAAATTTGATATTTCGACAATTTGCTATTTCGTTCATATACTTCATACTTCATATAAAATTTCGTTTGATATTTTGTTAATTGCATTGATATAATATCACTATTTCATTAATTTCGATTTGCCATTAATATGATATTTTGTTGTTTCCATAATTTCACATTTACTAATTTTGAAAATTTTAGATTTAGTTAATTTGACATTTAGCTATTTTATTAATTTAATATTTTAATATTTGAAGTTTAAATATTTACTATACTTCATGAATCATTCTGTATATTTCGTTATTTCGTTCATTTGACATTTCGTGAATTTAAATTTATTATATTTTTTAAATTTGATATTTAAATATTTCAAAAATTAAATATTTTACAATTTCTTTTATTTCACGTTTTGCTGTTTCGCTGATTTAATTTTTCGTTAATCTGAAATGGTGATCATACATTTTAATTTCGCTAATTTGATATTTCACTAGTTTGTTAAATTTGATATTTCGACAATTTGCTGTTTCCTTCATATACTTCATACTTCATATAAAATTTCGTTTGATATTTTGTTAATTGCATTGATATAATATCACTATTTCATTAATTTCGATTTGCCATTAATATGATATTTTGTTGTTTCCATAATTTCACATTTACTAATTTTGAAAATTTTAGATTTAGTTAATTTGACATTTAGCTATCTTATTAATTTGATATTTTAATATTTGAAGTTTAAATATTCTACTATACTTCGTGAATCACCCTGTATATTTCGTTATTTCGTGAATTGAAATTTTTTATAATTTTTTAATTTGATATTTGGATATTTCACAAATTAAATATTTTACAATTTCTTTTATTTCACGTTTTGCTGTTTCGCTGATTTAATTTTTCGTGAATCTGAAATGGTGATAATACATTTTTATTTCGCTAATTTGATATTTCGCTATTTTGTTAAATTTGATATTTCGACGATTTGCTACTTCGTTCATATACTTCATACTTCATATAAAATTTCGTTTGATATTTTGTTAATTGCATTGATATAATATCACTATTTCATTAAGTTCGATTTGCCATTAATATGATATTTTGTTGTTTCCATAATTTCACATTTACTAATTTCGAAAATTTTATATTTAGTTAATTTGACATTTAGCTATCTTATTAATTTGATATTTTAATATTTGAAGTTTAAATATTCTACTAAACTTCGTGAATCACCCTGTATATTTCGTTATTTCGTGAATTGAATTTTTTTATAATTTTTTAATTTGATATTTGGATATTTCACAAATTAAATATTTTCCAATTTCTTTTATTTCACGTTTTGCTGTTTCGCTGATTTAATTTTTCGTGAATCTGAAATGGTGATAATACATTTTTATTTCGTTAATTTGATACTTCGCTATTTTGTTAAATTTGATATTTCGACAATTTGCTATTTCGTTCATATACTTCATACTTCATATAAAATTTCGTTTGATATTTTGTTAATTGCATTGATATAATATCACTATTTCATTAATTTCGATTTGCCATTAATATGATATTTTGTTGTTTCCATAATTTCACATTTACTAATTTTGAAAATTTTAGATTTAGTTAATTTGACATTTAGCTATTTTATTAATTTAATATTTTAATATTTGAAGTTTAAATATTCTACTATACTTCGTGAATCACCCTGTATATTTCGTTATTTCGTGAATTGAAATTTTTTATAATTTTTTAATTTGATATTTGGATATTTCACAAATTAAATATTTTACAATTTCTTTTATTTCACGTTTTGCTGTTTCGCTGATTTAATTTTTCGTGAATCTGAAATGGTGATAATACATTTTTATTTCGCTAATTCGATATTTCGCTATTTTGTTAAATTTGATATTTCGACAATTTGCTACTTCGTTCATATACTTCATACTTCATATACAATTTCGTTTGATATTTTGTTAATTGCATTGATATAATATCACTATTTCATTAATTTCGATTTGCCATTAATATGATATTTTGTTGTTTCCATAATTTCACATTTACTAATTTCGAAAATTTTATATTTAGTTAATTTTACATTTAGCTATTTTATTACTTTGATATTTTAATATTTGAATTTTAAATATCTACTATACTTCGTGAATCACGCTGTATATTTCGTTAATTTGTGAATTTAAATTTTTTATAATTTTTTAATTTGATATTTGGATATTTCACAAATTCAATATTTTACAATTTCTTTTATTTCACGTTTTGCTGTTTCGCTGATTTAATTTTTCGTGAATCTGAAATGGTGATAATACATTTTTATTTCGCTAATTCGATATTTCGCTATTTTGTTAAATTTGATATTTCGACAATTTGCTACTTCGTTCATATACTTCATACTTCATATACAATTTCGTTTGATATTTTGTTAATTGCATTGATATAATATCACTATTTCATTAATTTCGATTTGCCATTAATATGATATTTTGTTGTTTCCATAATTTCACATTTACTAATTTCGAAAATTTTATATTTAGTTAATTTTACATTTAGCTATTTTATTACTTTGATATTTTAATATTTGAATTTTAAATATCTACTATACTTCGTGAATCACGCTGTATATTTCGTTAATTTGTGAATTTAAATTTTTTATAATTTTTTAATTTGATATTTGGATATTTCACAAATTCAATATTTTACAATTTCTTTTATTTCACGTTTTGCTGTTTCGCTGATTTAATTTTTCGTTAATCTGAAATGGTGATAATACATTTTTATTTCGCTAATTTGATATTTCGCTATTTTGTTAAATTTGATATTTCGACAATTTGCTATTTCGTTCATATACTTCATATACAATTTCGTTTGATATTTTGTTAATTTAATTCATATAATATCACTATTTCATTAATTTCGATTTGCCATTAATATGATATTTTGTTGTTTCCATAATTTCACATTTTCTAATTTCTAAAATTTTATATTTAGTTAATTTTACATTTAGCTATTTTATTATTTTGATATTTTAATATTTGAATTTTAAATATCTACTATACTTCGTGAATCACCCTGTATATGTCGTTATTTCGTGAATTTAAATTTTTTATAATTTTTTATTTTGATATTTGGATATTTCACAAAATATATATTTTACAATTTCTTTTATTTCACGTTTTGCTGTTTCGCTGATTTAATTTTTCGTGAATCTGAAATGGTGATAATACATTTTTATTTCGCTAATTTGATATTTCGCTATTTTGTTAAATTTGATACTTCGACAATTTGCTATTATACTTCATATACAATATGTTCGTTTGATATTTTGTTAACTTCATTGATATAATATCACAATTTCATTAATTTCGATTTGCCGTTAATATGATATTTTGTTGTTTCCATAATTTCACATTTTCTAATTTCTAAAACTTTATATTTAGTTAATTTGATATTTAGCTATTTTATTAATTTGATATTTTAATATTTGAAGTTTAAATATCTACTATACTTCGTGAATCACCCTGTATATTTCGTTATTTCGTTCATTTGACATTTCGCTATTTCTTTCATATACTTCATACTTCATATACAATTTCGTTTGATATTTTGTTAATTGCATTGATATAATATCACTATTTCATTAATTTCGATTTGCCATTAATATGATATTTTGTTGTTTCCATAATTTCACATTTACATACTAATTTCGAAAATTTTATATTTAGTTAATTTTACATTTAGCTATTTTATTATTTTGATATTTTAATATTTGAATTTTAAATATCTACTATACTTCGTGAATCACCCTGTATATGTCGTTATTTTGTGAATTTAAATTTTTTATAATTTTTTATTTTGATATTTGGATATTTCACAAAATATATATTTTACAATTTCTTTTATTTCACGTTTTGCTGTTTCGCTGATTTAATTTTTCGTGAATCTGAAATGGTGATAATACATTTTTATTTCGCTAATTTGATATTTCGCTATTTTGTTAAATTTGATACTTCGACAATTTGCTATTATACTTCATATACAATATGTTCGTTTGATATTTTGTTAACTTCATTGATATAATATCACAATTTCATTAATTTCGATTTGCCGTTAATATGATATTTTGTTGTTTCCATAATTTCACATTTTCTAATTTCGAAAATTCAGTGTCATTGTAAATCAAAGATGTCCGCCGCTACAAGATGGCGGATTGCATATTTTTTTCCAATCCCCTCAATATGCGTATCAAATGAAAGGGCTTAATTACTATAATAAAGTACACCATAAAAAAATAAACAAAATTCATGATGGCCGCCACCATAAAATGGAGGATTACATATAATTTTTCAATCCCATTAATATAGGTATCAAATGAAAGGGCTTAGCTAGTAGAATACAGTACACCATAAATTAATTAAAAATCCAAGATGGCTGCCACCACAAAATGGCGGATTACTTTTTTTAGTTTTCAATCTCTTCAATATGGGTATCAAATGAAAGGGCTTGACAAGTAGAACACAGCACACTTTAAAAAAACTAAAACGTTGAAAATAAAAAGATTTTATTTTAGTCTGATCAGTACTCTAGATTGATGAGGAGAGTGGTGTGATGACTGGTAACTAATTATTGACAGGATTTTGAGTTCTTCTGAGAAGCAAATGAAAAAAGCCACAGAATATTTACGCCGACTCAAGCAATCGTGCTTCTTGTATTGGATCCCCTCTGTAAGAATTCAGAGTGCAACAACGTCGTGTCGTTTAATTCAATGCACTTTGCGGTAATTAAAAACATCAACTGTATCAGCTCTGGAAAAACATACACAAACTGCTGTTGTTTCAACTTGACAACAACCGCTACTCGTGTTTCTGTTTTGGCGAGGTGTCTGCTCTCGATGAACGTACTACACGAAAAGTGCAGATGACTAAAACCACACAAAAAAAATTCAAAATCAAGTCTTTAATTTAACCATCGACGCCGATGATCCGGCTCACTTTCGTCTTTCGCTTTTTATTGCTCCCCGCGCTCCTAACGAGATGAATCCCTGGAAGCACGGACGCCTTATTGATTCGGTTTGTTTTTCGCGTATCTGCTCCCCTCGCCACTAATGTTAATATCGGCGCTTAAATCTCCGCATTCGCAAATCTGTTCACTAAATGGATAGTGATTTAAAGCAAAACCGCTTATAAATCCTCGAATAAAGCGCACCATTTATCACTTAGGCGGATAGAGTGTGCACGTCAGCGCAAACGTGCCGATCGAATTTTATCGTTGATCACTTTCGGAATTAAGGAGGACGAGGCGCAATTTTCCGACCTTGACGCGATCGTTACCACCGTTTGATTTTCTCGGAATTGGCGATATTTTTACGAGTGAATATTGGAACCCAGACGGGAAACGTTGCGTCGAAATAAAAATTTTATTTTCTGTCGGGAGGATGAATTGGATGCAGGGACGGACTGGCTTTAATCTGATGTTGAGTAAGATTTCAAATCGACCCTTTTGTTTCTGTTAGTGCGCTCGATTCAGCTTCTTTTTGTCGTTAGTAGAATCGTGTTAAAAATTTTAATGGCACAGATCCTCTCCTGCGTGCGAAGCTGTTGAACGCAATAAATCACACCGACGATAGCGTCTTAAAAATGAATTACAGCCCGTCCTCGTAAGAATCAATAATTTATTACTTGTTGCTTTCAATGAAGAAACCATCTTCCAACTTTCGTCGCTGAAACGGGAACGATATGGAATTTCCCCGGAGGATCACCCGAAAACTACTTTCTTTTCTAACGGGGCGTCAATTCTTACAGGACTTACCTTTTCCTGTCCCCCTCATCGACAGCTTCCAATTCAATAAAAGGCCGCCCTGATATAAAGAAATTTATTCATAATAACAGTAACATCGATATTTTAATGAGGTCTAAACTCTTCACTGAATCTAAACATCAAAATCTGAGAAATTAAGTATTAGCACAGCGATAACCGATACATGTTTAAAATTATGACTCCATCTAGATCTACAATACAAACTGCCAGAGTTAGTCGTCTTGTGTAAATAATGAAACGTTAAATAAACCAGAGATAAAATTATTTTCGTTGTCTACATAGAACCGTTATTTACAAAAGAAGACTACAACCTATAAATATTGACTAGCGATCGAGGAAAAAATAATCTCGTTAAAGGTACAACCTCCCACAAAAACAAGCGTAACGATACACAGGAATGTTAAAATATAGTAATACTCGAGATGCAGACGGTCCAGCAACGTAAGAAGATCACGGCCGATTTATTGTAAAATTTGATTTCAGACTGTGAAAGTTGATAACGGTGGAACGGTGCGTGTGGATCCCCGCTACTCGTCCTCCTGACTCCGGGCGTAGTAAAAATTGACGGCCCTGCAGAGGTCGTAGTCGGCGGCGAGAACAACTTGAACTAATTGTTCTCGGGGGGCACGGTCACCTATTATGTCCCTTAATTGGCTGATGCAATTATCGAGTCTCCCGGCGTCTTGGGCTAATGGAAGGTCCTCGATCGAGCTGCTGTTCGACCGCTGAAACTGAGGTAACATTGTTAGAGCCAAGTGATGGTAAATGTATCAAATTGGTGATATATCCTCGAATTACGGAAAGAGCAATTTTAAAAAATACTAAATCTCAAATGCCAAGTTAACGAAATTTCAAAATACCATCCTGTTTAAATAACTAATGTTTGAACAAAATGGTAAATAAAAATTAGCGAAAAAGGAAATATCAAATCACAAAATGGCAAAATATCAAATTAGCGAAATATCGAATTCCCGAGATAAAAAAACGTAAAATTTTAAATATCAAATAAAAACATAACGTCGTGGTTTATATGTCATTTTTGAAAATATCAAAATTCTGAATTTGGAAAAAAGTATTTTTGACCTATCTAGTCTTGGGACCTGGGAAGCCCATATTCAATGTCAAATTCCGAGGTATAACCCCAACAAAAAGTCAAAACAAAAAATCCAATGTTTTTGGATATCAAGTCGTCGACATCCTAAAATGGATCAACCCACCTGGTATTTTAATTTTTACACCATGTCGTAGTTTATGTCATTTTTGAAAATATCAAAATTTTGAGTTTGGAAAAAATCATTTTGACCCATCGAGTTTGGACTCGTTTTATATGTTTTCGAGGCTGGGAAGCCAATATCCACTGTTAAATTTGGGATATCGCTCCTGATAACCTCGAAAAAAGTCAAAACAAAATGTTGAACGGATTTTGGCCATCGTACAGTCGAAACGCCTTAAAACTGATCGAAGTTTATGTTGACATTTTCTAAACATTATGTGGTAGCTCAGCTTAAAATTTGAGTTTGGACAAATCATATTTGACTTATCGAGTTTGGACTCATTTTACATGTTTCCGAATTCGGGAATCCCATAGCTAGTGTCAATTTTAGGATATCAATTTGCATACATTTATATGTTCGAAAAATCGTTACTGTAGAAATAATATGGAAGGGGAGAACTTCAACTTACGTTTTGGCAATCGGGGATCTTGTGCCTCTCCGAAGTGCTGGAATCGGGACTCGCGGGCAGCAAATGCTCCATCGTCGAAGACTTGGCCGGGGGCGGTTGCGTCCAAACGCAGTCGAAAATCTCGGCCTGCAATGCGATCGGCAACTCGAAGAATATCTCGCATTCGGTCAGCTCGTGGTGTTGGGCTATGAAATTCAGGCAGAAATTCTGGAACGACACCCGTCAATAAACCGAAGACACAAAATTATACCTATACTTTCAAAATTCGAGCGTTGTACTGATCGGCCATGTTGAAGAAATACAGTGCCGAGTCCATGTCGATGCTGTGCTGCAGGGCGTACTCGCAGGTCTGCTTCAGGTTGTCCACTTCGTAGCGGTCGCTCAGCAGCAGGAGCTCGACCAGCTGCTCGATCGAGAGGGAGTCGTCTCGCAGGCGGCCGCTGTAGAGATATTCCAGGAAGATGCGGAAGAGGAAGGGGCTCGTGTCGTGGATAATGATCTTCCTGGAAGTTCAAACATCAGTGGTGACGGTTGGGAGAAAGAAACTCCATTACTGATTAGAAAGACGCTAAGAAGTATATTTTTCCGAAAGCTGCAATTGAATTGTTGTGAGAATTTTCCAAAAGGCAATTCGCTCTTCCCCGAAATCCCACTCGCTTCTGCGAATGCACACGCTCCCCTCATTATTACCCACAACCATTCAGGTACGCCTCTCACCCTTGGGAGGACTTACAAACTTCACGTGAACTCCCAAGAATCCACCAAACTTTCCCGGTCGTAATTATTTGATTTCGTGGCCAAAACATTTGCATGCATTGAATTTCAAACACTGGCCATCGTTTCAACCCAGCACCTGGTTAATAAATACTGAAACTTAATGAGGCGCTGGTTGATTTATTCCAGTTATTCGCAAATGGCGAGTTCTGAACACGGAGTTGATTGGAAAGAATGAAAAAACGATTTCGTGATATCGATTTACTGCTATTGCCAATTTCGTTCGGTTCACTCGACCGCCTGTTTCGAAAATGGCATTCGATGTGGTGGATGGCGGTTGTAAGACATTATATACAAAACGGAAAATTAAGAGTGGATTCGAGCTGACGTTGCAGTAAAAATTTAGTGGTGTCGTTGAAAATATAAGCCACCTAGTACCGAGAGGCGTCTTTGGCGTTACTAAAGCACAAGAATTTGCAATAAACAAAGAAAAATTGTTAATCCCTTATGAATAGGCAACCAGTAATTCCGCCCTGGCATAAATAATCCCCAACTTGAAAAATAAAATTCCACCACACTACAGTCTTGGATAACCACCCCCAAACTGTTGTTGTCGTTCTTTTAAATAATTTAAAGCTTCACTAATTAGAAATTAAATTTTAATTTTGACGCTTTCAGGACGGCCGGTAATGCAGGTGTCGACAATGTGGATTCGAAAAGTGAAGTGGCCGTGCATTTTGTGGGACTTTTTTGGGAAATATCTTCGAAAATGTGTGTTTGTTGGATCGCCGGAGGCTCCCCGCACGTCCTTCTGGCCGCCGAAAGGTAGGCGCTATTCATATTTACAAAGAAATTCGCAAAATTTTCATATTAAAAATTTATGTCGCTTCACGGCCTCCTTGAGACCCAGAAATGCAGGAAAATAATTTTGCTCGTTATTGATGTCATCAAAAAGTGTTTTTGTGGGGTCTTTTTGGAAGAATCGCGGTTCTGTTGGTCGCCTGGTGCTTTTCTTGAGATGCTGCAAGTAGGTGCTATAGATTTCCACCGAATTTTCCACGAAATGAAATTATTAAAACCAGGACGTAATTGACATTGCTTCAACGCCTACTTGAAATCGAAGAATCTGTTGCAGCAGGCGCGATACAATTATTCAGTCAATTTTATTATTATTTAGTCAAAACACAGTTAATTATTGATGGTGGTCAAACCCCACTGGTCATACAAGAAATATAAGTTTATTGCTGCCAACGTTAAAACAGAAATTCCAAAAGTCTGCATCAGAAATTCGAAATACATATATTTTATGAAAAATTCTTATAAAAGTCTTTACAAGTTGTTACAGGATGCTATTTATAATATCTGTAACATATTTAAAAGAATTAAGTCCATAAAATTAGTAGGGATTTTTATTTCAGTAAAAGTGAGGTTATGCAACTGGACAACAAAAAAACATTTACAACATTGAGTTGAAATTGTAATCAAAATAGTAAAGTACGCTTATCACAGCTGCTTTGTCCTCGCTTGTTTCATTTAACAATAATTGTGATTATTTATTGTTGTTTTTTTTTTGTAAAGTTGCTGTTATTTTATTAATCTTACATTGGCACATCTAATTTTAAATTCAAATACGTCAAACTAAACGTAAAAAAAATTCAACGCTTATCACCAGTTTTGTCATTTTTGACACTGACTTCATCCAACACGTTGTCACGTGGTTGACAAATCTTATGACCATAAAGCATTAGCCTACACCAAAATTTTCAAAAGGACAGAAATTTATTTTTTGTGATAAAGGTTAATTTTTTTAAATAAATACAATTAATAAAATACAATATGTAATTCACTTATATATTTTTATGTACCTGTTCTTATCTTTTTTTTTTCTATGGATGTTTCTTTATTAATATTTCATTATTGTCATTAATCGTTTATTATGCTCCTCATACAGTCTTCATAAATTGTTCATACATCCAGTAGGATTTGAACTAAAATTCTAAAATTTCCAAAAAATTCATAACTGGATGTAAATTTTATTTTCCATAGGTAACATGATATATGACCCGATATTGCGTGATCTATCGGAAAATATCCCTAGAAAATTTGAGATATTCTAAAAACGTCCATAACTCAAAATTGACCCCTTTGAGGTTCAATTTTTTTTAATTTTTCTTTAATCCTCTCCTACTCGACTTATCGCAATGTGGCCCCGAACATTGGTACATTGGTCCTCTTTAGATTGGTGCCCTCAGAAACGATATAATTATCTAGCACGGTTTGTTCGTTTAGAAAAATCTTAGAAAATGTACCCGAAATTTTAGCTCTATCGGTCCTGCAATCCTCAAGTCACGTACTACAACACACATAACTTACACAAATTAAACACAATTTGGTATCACTAAATCAGGTCAGTTTGGAAGATATGAGCGAAAATGTTTTTGGGTGTTCCCCAACTTCACGAACGCCATAGTTCCAGTTTAGTTTTTTTAGTTTTTGATCTTTGTTCTTCCTGTCGTTATATTAATTTTTTAAGATCTTATTAATTTCTCCTCGTTTTCAAGAGTGCCCAATTTTTTCCTTATAATGTAATCTTTTACTTCCCATACATAGTTTTTATGTATTTATGTATATTGTATTCTTCTTTCATTTTATTCTTCTGTTCTATTTCTGTTTTTATCCCGGTCTTGTGATTCATTAGAACTTTTTTACCGTAAATGTTGAGTTCGAAATATTTTCGACCCTGGAGATCATAATTTCACCATATTTCACTTAATCTTAAACATGTATCGGTTATGGGTGCCAAGATATAACCTCAAAAAAGTTTTTCGTATACAATATACATACAGTACACCGATTGAAAGAAAAGCGGTTTAAAGAATGCAAAGAATGTAAAACGCGTGCCCCTATTCCAACAAAACGCTGCGATAATTCTTGCCCACCTCTTAGCCAAATTGTGACAAATTCATCCACCGCAACGTTTTAGTATGTATCACTCAGTAATACGCGTCTCGTAACGACAGATTTATTTCTTTTAATTTGGACAACTAGAACACCTTTGACGGTTTATTTATTGCATATACAATGCATTGGTGTGGCCAATTAGTTTTCACCTATAGTTTGACATTAATGGTCGTATTATGCATTTTTTTTGTGTGTATAATACAAAAAAAAGTTTATCAAAAAGGGACAGACAAAGCGGCGCGCGAGAAATAATTTCGTCCCTAGACTTCCTTTCCCTTTCCCCACCGCTCAACTTTGGATCTACGCACTATAGTCAGACATGTTGTCAATATCAAAGTACCAAATACTGCATATTTCAGTATAATACTTCGAATTGATGAATTATTTTTGTGCCAAAATTTTGAGCCGGAAGAATATTTTTGACAATTTTAATGTTAAGAGATGTTAAAACACAACAGCTTTTGCATACTGCAACTGAATTGTTGTTCATAATAAACTATCTTGGGTTTAAAGCTAAGTCACCCTGTATACAGAACCGGTATAAACCAGTAATAATAATTTAATGCTTGAATAATTAAGTTATTAAATTTACCGCTTAGTATACAACTTTAAGTTGCTGCTTAAACTTGCTTCACTGACATTCACGTAGCTGATGCAACAAGTTTAGTTTATTCCTTAGGGAACAGCGATGCGCTTGAACGTACATTAGTTTAATGTTCTAACCTAATACGCTTAATACGTTTTTTATTTTCTTTGTTCATTTTAGATTATTCATTGGGTGGAATGTGTTTTCAAGACGAGAAATGTATGAATCTGAATAATGCTTTAATTTTTTTATTGCTGGTTTTTACTTTTTTGCGATCATGTTTGTTTCCATTCAACGAATTGATTAATTCCTTTATCTTACAGGTGTAGTTTTTTAGGTACCTTATACCATTGTTTTCGGTGACAGAAATCAAATTTTAATCACAAGAGAGATAAAGCTGTCAGTTCTACTCACAAGTGAGTGAATCTGACAGCTGTCAGTTGTAATTAAAAATTGTAATGTAATTACATGCGATGTAATGTAATTCTCTGCCTTCCACTTCACGAACAGATCATACTCTTTCTCGTACATGTGTCTCGACCTTACCGGGAGCAAACTGGAAACAGCGGCTTCCACGTCTAGTTGAATATGTTTCGGTAGAAAGTCAATTTTTATTACTTTAGTGAAAATTGTGAAAAACAACGAGACTGTTTATTTCATAACTATAACAATCACAGGTTACTACGGAAACTGATATTAGAACCATGCTAATGTTACAGGCGGATATTTACTTGAATAAATATTTCTTGAATTTTTATACAATGCACCTGTAAGATAAAACGTCGTATATCTCACGTGATAGAAATGTCGAAGTGCCCCACTCGCTAATAATGATGCATTTCTATCACTTATAATATAATGTACTATTTCTAATTGTAATTCAAATTTCAGTATCTATTCCGTTGTAGCGTGATTTTTTTCTATTCAAGAAATCTTACCTTTCCGTACTAAACACATTTTTAAAAAGATACCAATGTACAGGGTGCCTCACCTATCGTTATGATCCAAGTTAAAACGCAGAAAAAATTGACTAAACGATTTTCACCCAGAAATTTCAGAAATTTAATGTCAAACACTTTTTTAAAATTTTAAATGTATGTAATGGTATACAAAAAGGTAAAATATCATACGTTCAAAATTGTAAACTCACTTATCGATGGCCTCCCTCATCCCTGACAACAACGCCCTCCTGAACCAATCACAACGAGCTGCAACAATGACCCGATGCGCCTTAATGACGCAATGTTCTTCCGACCCAGCCTCATTTTCAACCTGTTCTACCCCAGCCGTGCTCCCAACAATCTCGAATTCCATATCAGTATCCGTAGAATTTTTGAACATCTGCAGAGCCAGTTTCGACAACGTGCTGCTCTTGGAAGTTGGAGGAACGCATAGAGATTCAACAAGATTCAGCTGCAACTCACTGTTGAGAAACATTTAAAGCAACACACGAGACACACCTTATATCCGTGATGATGTTTCGGCGTGGAATTACACGACTCCGGCGACAACTTGGGACAATCGCTCGAATGCGACGAAGTAGAGCCGGCGTCCAGAAGACCCAAAGTTTGCAGAGACTGGTTGAAGGCGTCTCTTTGGACCAGTTCGCAAAGTTGTAAAACGACTTCTTGCAGCATGTCCCTGTGGGCTACCAGTTTTTGCAGGATTCCCGACTGGAAAAATCTCGTGTGGTTCTCGCGAGGTGAGGTCAATTTGCGACTTACGACTTTGCTGGTGCCGACTTTGAAACAGAATTTGAACTCCCGCCATTCCAGTTTTTCGTCGAAGGCGGTCGTGACGTCCTCTAAGCGCAAAAGGAATATCGGGAGCTCCTCGATGAGCTGTTCTAGAGTTAGGGCGATCGAACGTACTTTTTGAGCGGAGGACATGTCGTTGAAGTTTTCTCTGCAACAGAGTTAGTTAGTGATATTTTTTCGAAAAAAAAAAAAAAAATGATTGACTCCGTATATGGTATGGTGAAGTTTCACTTCTAAAGGGCGTGGCGGTCAAGCACCCATTTATTAGCTAATTGAAAGCTGAAATTCGTTTTTTTTTTAAACCGAGTAACTTTTACATCGTTTGAAAAATCACAAACTACTACTTGAAGTCACTTACTTTTGCTGGACCAGTAATCCCATGGCGCCCGTAATGTCGTCATGAAAATTCCCCAGCTTCGTCAATTCCCTTATGTGCAACACGTTCCGCAACGATTTTCCCAACATTTCCCCGACCGCCGATTTCGTCCTGGTACCATCATTGGGTGAAAGCACTTGAATGATTTGTCGTAAGGCTTTTTCCACTTGAACAATCAAAGAGCAGATCGTATCGAGTATAATTTCGCTCTGGAAACGCGTAATTTAGCGAAAACAAGAGATGGCGAGAAATCAATTACCTCAGGAACTAGGAAAGTGGCAACTTCGAGTCGCTGAGCCGCCGACATCGAGCTGAAGGTGTTTTTGAGGGCCTGCAGGAACCTCTGCAGCTGCATTAGAAAAACGGGAAGTCTGGATTTCGCGTAGCGGATGATTTCGTGCCTTTCTTCTCGGGATAGTTCGTTTTTACGTTTCGTAAACAGATCACAGAGGAGAAGCAATTTGACGGCAGCTGGAAGCACAATGGCTGAAATTTTACCGTCGCATCTACCGTTTGCAAAGGGATGCACAATTTTATGTAAAATAATTTATGGAAAGGTTGTTTGTTTTTTAATCCCAATTTTGATAGTGATATTAATTGTATTTTTTTTTTAGAAAAGTTACTGCATGGTGGAAAAATAAGAATATTTGACCAAGAATGAGACCGCTCCGAGGAATAAAATAACTAAAATCTTTCCTACTCCTAACCAGTTAACACTAGAATAACTAAGTCATACCAACTGCCGCATCCCTGATTGACTGCTTGACCACAAAACACAGTTTCGCGGGGTTTGCAGTGATGCTATCTGAAGACAAATGGTTGTTTTTAACACTAAAGTGTTCGATCGTTTGATTCATGCTCCCATGCATATCATTGACTAGTCCAATTATCTCTGAAAACATTCGTGAACTAAAAGTACTACCCTCAGGCGCTACTACTTACGTTGTTTCAAAGCCATATTTTTTAAATATAAATTACATTTATTAACTAGTTTACTGAAAGTCGGGTATTGGGACACGACTTTGATGACGTGATGGGCTGTATCCTCGGTCAAATTTTCGGGCAGACACTCGGAGTACAGAAAGTGAAGGATTGTACCCAACACGTCCTCTGGGAGATTGCTGAGTGGGCAAGGATCAGCGGACCAATCGATGCCGCCGCCTTGTAATTTCAGAATTGAAGAGTGGACCTTAAACTGTAAGATGTTAGTTACAACGGTCGCGGAATGGGTAGTTTGTTGAGGACACCAAACTTCATGAAGGATTGCCCAGGGGCGATGTCACTCTTATCCCTCCTCTGATGTTTCCGCGTTTAATAATCATTGTCTCATGAAGACCATAAGATAATATGAAAGATCAAAAAGAAGGCTATCGAATTATAGTGGAAGAAACAAAAGAAAAAGGTGCTTCCAAACAAGGTTAATTTTAGGGATTTATAAAAGTGACCGACGTCTTATATCCGAAAGTTTTGAGCCCTTGTGCAATCCTTAACAGGACGTTCAGTATCCTTGGCTTCTACCAACTTGTTTCTTATTTGAAGAGGTAATGGTAATATCTGAAAAATAACCATCTTCCAGAGCCGGAAGCAAGGAAAACGGCATGCACCGATATTTATCCCCCGACTCCTCGTAAACTCTCTTACAATGCAACATACACCAACTGTCGCAGGTCATGCTCAGGTTGTCCCGGGGCTCCACTTGATCACACTACAATAAAAGCCTTACGGAAAGTATTGCGGGTTGACTACTCTTACCCTGAATTCTAACACGTGTCCGGCGTAGGCCCCAAATCGCAACACCATCCCCGACAACGTCGTTCCATAAAGCTCGTACGTTTCGCAACTGAACAACGGCACCGATTTCAGTTCTTCGGGGACCGTCCAGACGACGTCCCCGCTCTCATCTAAGCGAAATCGGACGCTAAAACAACGAGGTTATAAAAGGTTACTGCGAGATTGTCGCCTACCCTTCCAATCCTTGAGTGTCGCTGTACGTCCCGTAAATGTAGCCGCAGACGGTTATCTGCAAGTTTTCCGATAAAATTTACAAAATAAATAAACATGACAGCTGTCAAAACAAACGTCATAATAAACAAGCGCCGCTTTGGTTTAACGTCGAGGAAGGAGGTTTTGGTGTGGCGAGAAGAGAAAAGCGAGTGCTTTAGAAGGATGAAGAGGTTCCCTACCTCCCAGGTTCCAATAAAAGCATGAAGAGCCATCCCGATTTGACATTTGTTGTGTCTGTGCATTGACGTTGGTGACTTTTGAGAGCTGGGTAGGTCGGGTTGGTAGCGCCGCGGTATCGATCACATTACTGAGCTTGGATGTGTAGATGTCGCCACCGGAGGAAACTTCTCGGAGCTGTTTTACTGGTGGTATATCTTGTTTCTAAGTTTTGTGCTGAATTTTTGAAGCGTTGAATTCAATCAAGAAGTTATGAAAGAAAACAAAAGCCTCGCGCCGAAGCATTTAGAAATAAATACCAAGTAGGTTGAATGCCGATTATAAAAAGTTGTATCAGACTTAATTTGTTGTAAAGAAGGAAAACACCAGCAAATTCAGAGCGACCTCAGCAGATATTTCTGGTCATTATGGAGAACAGAGATATGGATGCTTTCAACAAAGCGGTACTGCAGCCCATATTTGGAATTCAGTCACTATTTGAAAATTGTAAGAAACGTAAGATTCGGTTAAGTTTTACCCTTCTAGATCACCGCATTTTTGTAATTTTGTTTATTTATTTAGTTTTTTATTAATTTATATTAAAATTAAAAACATGTTGAAAATGTTCTGATTCGTTGTGTATTAACATACCATTGTGTCGACTTCAATGTTAACAATTCCAGAAAGTGGCGGCCAAGAGCAAAATTCCGGAGAAATTAAATAACAAAATAGTGAAATAACAAAATATAACAAAATAAAAAAAAAACAGAAAAATTGTAAAGAGTAGAATGATAAAGTAATGATATATCAAAATATCGATAAAAATAACGAAAAAGGGAGAACAGGCAGCGGAAATAAAAAAAACAAGAAATACAGGAAGTGAAAAGAATGAATACAAGCATTGGGGTCGGGGGAATTAAAGAACCCATTAAATAGAAAGAAAAAAAGACAATAAAAGTATGTATTATCACATTTAATAGTATTTAGAAGAAAATCAGGAGAATGAATACGCAAAAGAAAAAATAGCACAGACCGCGGAAGGAAATAGTGAAGATAAGTCAGTGAAGAAAGGAAATAGTAAAGAGAGTCACTAAAGGGAGAAGAGGCCACAGAAGAAAATAGTAAAGAGAGTCACTAAAGAGAGCGAAGGCTGTAGAGGGAAATTGTAAAGCGAGTCACTAACAGGAGAACAGGCAGCGGAAGGAAATAGTAATGAGAGTCACTACAAGGAGAATAGGCCGCGGAAGGGAATAGCAAGGAGAGTCTGTGAAGAGAGAGCAGGCTGTGGAAGGAAATTGTAAAGAAAATCACTAAAGAGATAACAGGCCTCGGAAAGAAATAGTGAAGAGGGTCACTAAATGTTGAACTGGTAGCGGAAGGAAATAGTAAAGAGTCAGTGAAGAGAGAACAGGCAGCGAAAGGAAATAGTAATGAGAGTCACTACAAGGAGAACAGACCGCGGAAGGGAATAGCAAAGAGGGTCAGTGAAGAGAGAGCAGGATGTGGAAAAAAATTGTAAAGGGAATCACTAATAGGAGAACAGGCAGCGGAAGGAAAGAGTAATGAGAGTCACTAAATGTTGAACAGGTCGCGGAAGGAAACAGTAAAGAGTCAGTGAAGAGAGAACTGGCAGCGGAAGGAAATAGTAATGAGAGTCACTACAAGGAGAACAGACCGCGGAAGGGAATAGCAAAGAGGGTCAGTGAAGAGAGAGCAGGTTGTGGAAGGAAATTGTAAAGGGAGTCACTAATAGGAAAACAGGCAGCGGAAGGAAAGAGTAATGAAAGTCACTAAATGTTGAACAGGTGGCGGAAGGAAGTAGTAAAGAGTCAGTGAAGAGAGAACAGGCTGTGGAAGGAAATTGTAAAGAGAGTCACTAAAGGGATAACAGCCCGCGGAAGGAAATAGTGACGAGGGTCACTAAATGGAGAACAGGTGGCGGAAGGAAATCGTAAAGAGTCAGTGAAGAGAGAGCAGGCTGTGGAAGGAAATACAGACGACAAAACGAGTGAAAGGTAGCTAAATGAAATACCTCGCTTAAGAGAGAATAGGCAACGGAATGAAATATTTAAAAGAGTCGCTAAGAAAGCATAAGGAAATAATTAAGAGACTCGCGTAGGGGGAAGACATTTGGCTGTTGATTTGGTATAGCGTTTGATTTCTTTAAATCGTTTCATTGGCCCTCCGCGGTGCGATAAAATAACGTCTTTCAAGAGAAATGCAAATTTTTATTCCTTGTAAGTTGTTAACACACTGTTAAAATGAAAAAAGTATTAGAATATTAAATTGGTATAATCTCAAAACACTTGTATCCTGTGATTTTCTCGATCACACACCAGTATGTGTCCATTCGGCGTCATGGCAACGCCTTCCAAACCCTTGAACTCTCCTTTCCCGATGCCCCAGCATCCGAAGGTCCTCAAGAACGTGCCGTCTGGATGGAAGATCTGTATGCGGTTGTTGCCCGAATCAGCGACACAGATGTATCCCTGATCGTCGACCGCGACACCTCTTGGGAACTTGAACTGACCGTCGTCGGAACCTTCCGAACCGAAGGAAGTCAGTACTTTGCCATTTACATCGAAAATTTGGATCCTGTGGTTGTTCGAGTCCGAAACCACCACTCTGTTTGTGTTGGAGACGGCTATGTAATGAGGGTGTTCCAGTTGGCCCTCTTTGCTGCCCATGGAACCGAACTTGCCCACGAAGGTACCATCCGACTGGAAAACCTGACAAGTTTAATTAGATTTAGAATTTCGGGACGAAATGGCGGTACCTTACCTGTACTCTGTGGTTTTCTTTATCACAGACGTAGATGAATCCCAGCGCGTCGGTTGTTATTCCCCACGGGTAGTTGAAACGACCGTCGGCAGTCCCCTGACTGCCGAAAGACCTCAGGAATCGTCCGGAAGGATCGAAAACTTGTATTCTGTGATTGTAACGATCGGCGATGATGAACTGTCCGATGCGATTCACGGCTACTCCCGCGAGACAGTCGAACTCTCCTTCGCCGTTGCCATATTGACCGAATTCTTTGAGGAATCGTCCGTTTGCGTCAAAAACTTGCACACGATGGTTGGAGGAATCAGCGACAACTATGGAGTTATCGGGACCCACGGCGACGCCGCGGGGCCACGTAAAACATCCGGCTTCGCTCCCCCGACTACCAATTTCGAACAGCTGCTGGCATTTCTGGAGGTACTGACTCCTAGGGGAGGTACCTGCCACTGCCACTGCGATACCTGCAAAAATACAGAGTTTAGTTGCGTGAAGATGGCGTTCGCCGTTGACTAAAGTTACCCACAGAAACTGTTTTTGACTAATGAGTTTAGTCGTATCACTGATACTTATTGCTACTTATTAGGGGTTCCTTCAGTAAACAGTCTACTTATAACGGACGAGACAATGTCACAGACTGTCATGAGAGATCTTTAAACTACTTAAAACACCTCTTGGACTAAGTCTATCTTGCTTTCGCACCGGAGGAATATCAACTTGACGTTCGATTCCAAGCTGAACCAGTATGGTGCTATAGATTCGGAGTTACAAAATACTAACCGGCCGCCGCCGTAGCTGCTGTAGGGGTAGTGGGGGAGCCTTGCATGTTTTTTTGATCGTCGTCGGAGCTCGCCAATTCCGTCGATGACCTCAGAGGAAGACCCAGACTGAGCCTCCTCGCCGTGGTGGAACTACTGGAAGGTGTCTGGGAACTCGAAGATTCTTTGTCTTTGCCACCGCTTCTGTTCCCGTACTTGTTTTTCAAATACCTGGCCCAAGAGCTGAGGGCCGCGCCATCTTTCTCCGTAGTGTTAGATTTGTCAGGGGAGTTGTCACGCGACTTCAAAGCGTGCGAAGAACGACTGCGTGCTATATCATAACCGGATGATGCTGCAGAGCCGTATCCCCGTGACGCTAAATACGCCGACGGATTGGATGAGGTCGGCGAGAGTTGTTCTTCTATGTCTTCGTCATCTGCACATTGGGTGCTGCTTTTGCTTCTGGCCAAGCGTTGTCTGCGTTCCTTTAGGGCCATGTATCGTGAGCGACCGCTGGGGTATTTGCTGTCGGAGTCGTCGCCATGGCGGTGGTCTTCTTCGTCCGGTTGTAGGACGGCAGAGCTCTTACTTTTGTTTAAAAAGCGGCTGGTGTAGCCGTGACGAGGTTCGTCTTCTTGTGCTGAGGATGTTTTTCGGCCGTATCTCCTGGGGGGTGATTCTTCTTTAGGTGCGCCGTATCTTCGCGGAGGAGTTTCTTCTTTGGCGTAGCGAGATCGGTATGTGGAAGTTTCGTCTCGGCTGCTTCTTCTGGCCGCTTCTGAGCTACTGTCTCTAGCGTGAGCACTACGTGCCAGTAGAGGCCCTATATCCGATTTGGCCATTTCTTTAGGGTCCGGTTTAGTTGTGGTGGTGTTGTCGTCCGACTCTTCTTCAGAGTCGGTTTCCTCTTCCGAGCTGGTTTCAGTTTCTTCGTCTTCTTTGGCAACGGGTGCAGGTGGTGTTACAGTTTTGTTATGGAGGAACCGACTTTGGAACTGCTTCTGCGGTTGCGGTTCCTTGTCTGTTCCTCCCCTGGAAAGGTATTTTTGTTTTACTTCTTCGGTGGTGAATGGAGCTCCCGTATTACGTAGGGCGTTCGAGGAAGCGGTTGACGCTTCCGTGGAAGTGTTAGAATCAGAGCTCGCGGATCGCACGGACTTAACATGTCCCGTGTCTGACGGTCTTCTAACAGGAGGTGTTTTGGCAGTTTTACGTTGCGATTTTAAGGAGGTTACGTTTTCTTCTTCGGATTCTTCAGGGGTGGAGACGGCCTGAAGAAAACATTGCGTTAACATCTTGGACACTCTTCATGCTTCACACACAAACAGAGGAAGGAGTGGAGAGTAGAGACATGCCAATGTGTAATCGAGTTTAATTTGTGGACATATTCACATGGACGGGAAACAAACAACACTTATTCTACATTATGCTAAATTGATTTAATCAGGTACTTGAAGTTACGGCTCATCTAAACTCACCTCTGGAGCCGGAGTTTTTCTTTGAGTGGTAGTGTGCCTTTCTTCAACTCGTTCAGTCGGTCTAGTTTCAGTTTCCGTAGAAGTTGTGGCACCTTTGTTTTGCTTTTTTATCTTTGCAATTTCGTCTTCTTCGCTGACTTGCCTGGTGGCAGGGGGCGGAGGACGTTTCGGTACGATTTTTGGCTGAGGAGCAGGTTGCGGTGGCGGCGGCGCCTCTTTCTCTTTCTTTTTGCCGCTCTCGTTTTCTTGTAATTTTTTCATGACTCTGGGTGAGTCGGCAAGTCTCGTGATGCCGCTCAGAGGCCCTCTAGCCACGTCTTCGGTGTCTAGTACCTTCTCTCTTTCATTTTTTTGTTGTTCGGTGAAACGAACACCTCTTCCGGGTTGTTCGGTGTCAGAGTCTTGGTTGTCTTGGTGTCTGCGAAATCTGCTGTACCGTCTAGATGGACGGGACTCTTCGTAGTCGTCACCGTAATCTGTGGTTCCTCGCCCGTATCTATCACTGTACCTTTCAGTTTTGGGTCTTTCGCCGAATTTCCTGCCACCTAACGGCGTTTCCTCCTGATTGTCTCCGTAACTCCTCTCGTATCCGCGATCTTCCTGCTGTCTGAACTGCGAGGCTAATCTGTGATCGCTTTTAGACCTCATTAAACCAGGACCTGGTGGCTGCAGCATTCCTGAGCCTTGACCAAAGTGTTGGTTTGCTAAGTTTAGATCTCCGTAACCGGCAACATGCAAAACAAGTTGATTCGGATCGTGCGCTAAAACTAAACGAATCTTACGCGAATAATCTGTGTTTTCGTATTCAAAGTTGCGGATGAAATCGACGGTTTTCAAGAATATCTCTTTAGCGTCCATCAGCTCGCAGTCGTCCCAAATATCGACACTTTCGTTCATGTGTTTGTCGGCGATATCGCAGTTGCTGAGGATGTTGGAGATTTCCTGTTCCAGGTTGTCCTTGAGGTTCGTCAGGCTCCTCATTTCTGTCCCCAAATAGCGATCGATCTCCCCTCTTAGATATTCCGTGCGGTCCTTGAGGGCTTTGGAAAGCCTCCTGTAAATCTCCTCGACTTCCTCGCTGACCGACGAGCAGTTCGTCTGCATGCTCTGAGTGTTTTTCTCCACCAGCGATAACGTATCCTGCAATCTGTGAATCCCTCTCCTTATCTGATTGTTTATCCTCGAAATTTCCCTCCTGAGTATCTCCATGTGGGCCCCCTTGCATTCCTCGCAAATTTTCTTATCACAGTGCGAACAGAAACTGCAGTAGGCCTTCTCCGAACATACGTTGCATCTCTCCATAACTTGGCCACTTGTGGGATCCGGAAGCTCTCCGGTTATTTCGATGTGGAGCTCGAGGAATCTTTGGAGGGTGACGTTGGTCGGGAATCCCTGCACCCCCTGATAGGGGATGCGGTGCTCCGCTCGGCATTCCGGACACTTCACCTAAAAAACAACCAGTTTAAACTCGAGTGGGCGCACGAAAACGCGGGCATTGCCAACGCGCTAATTTATTTTCGGATTTAACGGCCTTCCAGGAAATACTAACCTGTCGACGGACGTAATCGACGAGGCCTTCCAAGCACGGTTCCATGCAGAAGCTGTGCTGACACGGCAGCAGCTTCGGATTCCGGTAGCGGTCCAGGCATATGGCGCACGTCAAGAGCTGCTCGAATTGTTCCATCTTTCAGTCTGAAAGCGACAGATTTTCAGGCACGCTAATTTATAGAAAGACGAAAATAAGGCAACAATGGAAGTCGAGGAGGAATAGGAAGTGGGGAGGTGACTAATCAGGATTGCGGTTTTTGTTTTGGGATGAACGTAAATCGAGTTCACAGAAAACATCATTAAAAAAAATCGCTTCTTTTTCTGTACCTGTGAAGTTTCACTTCTAAAGGGCATGGCGGCCACGCACCCAATTATTTTTTCTTTTGTATAGTGGTCAAGTTTTTGTAATAATAAAAAAATGGTTGCAAATGACAATAACTTCATCGAAACAAAATGAATTTCCTGTTTCTGTAAGTGAAAATTTCTTTGTTGTCCGATTGTAAGTGGGGGGTCTCGTCGGAACGAACGCAGTAATTGCGCTCATATTTATACTACGAACTTTTGTTTCCCGGTGCTGTGGAGAGGGTAAAACACAGAAAACTAGCGCAGGTCGAGGAAAAATAAGAAGAAAAACGAACGGTGGAAAACAAAGAGAAGCGTAGCCAAGGCCGGATGTTATTCACGCTGTAAAAATAATTCACTCAAACGCTCGAAACTCCAGATGTGCTGAAAAAGTACAATACACGAGAAAGGAAACAACGAACACCAATAAAAATAACCCGGAGATCGGATTAGGAAAAGCTCAATGAACTTGGGGAATTGGAACGGGATGGATAAATTTCGGTCGTCATGCAGTCGAAACAACATCGAACCTGAAAACAAATTTAAAATTAGACGTTAAAAGAGTTATTGTTCCGGGTTGCCAAGGTGAAATATTCTGAAAGGTAAATGCGGCAATGAGGAGAAAAATGACCTTTCCTTAATCGGCGGCCATTAGGAATTTGAAAGGGACGTCTGCTTAAGTGGCAGAGAAAAGCCCTGGGGTTAATGAATCGAGGCCGTTTTTTCAGCAACTTGGAAACGCAGTTTGGCAAAGGTCCACCTTTTAGAGCTGAAAATCGTGTACGTGTAACTGTTGGATCCCCGAATACGGAGACGCACTTTAAGAGGAGGTCGAGCGGATTTTTCTACGAGGGTCAATAAGATGCAGTCAAGAGGGCTTCTTAGATGGGCATTTAAAGAGAATTACATGTCGCCCACTCATTTATCGTAAATTTACTACGTATGCGGAACGAGTTCAGGATGGCCGTATGACTGAAATACAACAATAATGGTATAATTTGTTTTGATACATACATTTTGTAAATTGGCGGATGCAGAAAAACCACAGTACGTGCTACTACCTAATACATAAATTGAATAGTGCTGAAGAAAGTAACTGGAAAACTGTACGAGAACTAAAGGTTTGTCAAATCTAATGAAAAATATACCATAAGAGTTTCTATAGAAAACAATCAAATTAGCACCTGAAATGATGAAAACAATGAAAGAGGTAGGAGTAAATTTAATGCTTTCAAGGGCTTTCAAGTGCTTTAAGAAAGCTCCTAATCAGAATAATGGAACAAGAATAACAAGCAACATTAAAGAATTGCAATTATTGAAGTGGTTGCAATTTGTATATTTTTGTTGTTATTCCTTTAAACCAATCATAGGTGAACATACACTTTTTTCAAATTTCCCGACACTCACACAAGGACGGAAGGACAAATCAGCGATTAATTATAAAGTGATTTTTATTTTTTAACAATTGACTAACCAAAACGTTTCCTAAAATGACTGTGACTGCTTCAACAAATTTTGTGTGCCCTCCTTGAATTCTGGTTCTGGAATTTTCGCCGACCGTCGCGACGCTCTGCAATGCTCATTCCCCTATGCTGACGTCAATATTTAAAATTAGACACCGCAACGAGAGTTCCATCATTATTACTTGCAAAAATTTAAAGTAGGGATTTAGGGATTTATTTGCCACAATTTAAAAATTTCACTTAACGAAAGGTTACACACCCATGTTTTTCTATCAACACGAGCATTGTTAGAGTGTGCAAGCACGAAGCGTTAGAAAACAACTTCCTTCTAGTACCTTATTATCATTAACAATTTCTTAAGATCACAGACACATCACACTTCTTCACGTCTTTACCGTTCCGACCACTGACCAAGAATACGCTATTGAAGGTCTATAGTTATTTTAGCCGTACGATGTACACTGTATGATCTAGTTTCCCGAATTGAACACCGAACACCGATGCGTTTTAATGAGTTTGTTCTTTAGTTGGCACCGAAATGTGTGGGTTTTCGCGTGGGTCCCATGATTTTCGTGATGAAAAATAAAACATCGTGACGTAGAGAATTATTAAGATTAAATTTAGGATTTTTCGATGGGGCCGAAATAGGCGAGACGGCATGATTGAGATATTTTTGGGTTGTTGATGCTTGTCTGTGGTCGATTTAAAGTACATAAAAATGTGGGGTCTTGGCCACGTGCGAATTTAAAAACATTGTATAGTGTGATTTTTTAATTCATTGGATGAGGTCTAATAAGACCGAAACCTGTCTACGGTTTATATAGAAAATTTGTTAATCTGATGCTTCAAATTACATCGTTTGTTAGTTCTAAACAGTACTCACTTTACAATTTAAATTCACTTTGTAGCTGCTCAGCCCAACATAAAACGGAAAGAATTGATTCGCGCCGCGCCAAATTGATAATGAGATTATAAGTTTCTGCGCCTTGGCCTCATTAAAGCGACGAAATTAACACGGTTTAAAAATAAGACTGTATTGATCTAGTGCGATCAGCTGTGATCAGGTCGTCCGAAAATCGCGTGCATTTTTGACTCCACAGACTGGGTTATTTTGTCATGAGTGTTCCGCAAAAAAAAAGTAGAGTGGTATTTAAATAAAGAGTAATTGAGTTCACACGATTTTGGAACACGCTCAAAAACGTCGAGTTCGCTCAAAGTATTTCGGTGAGATATGCATCTCTACAGTGTTTGATTTTTCATGTCTATAAATAAGAGTGGCTCGAATGCAAGTGAATGTGGAAAATTCAAATATCTGAAATTGATGAGAGTGAGTTAATGTGGTATGCAACCAGTAATACACAACTGTTTGCACATCCTGCGTTCCGGCTCGGTTGGTAACTGCTCCCATCACTTCATTTTGTTGGAATGTTTCGTTGTTAACAATTTTAAGAATAAAAAGAATCGAAAGGAAGTTTTAAAGAATGGGAAGAATCGTGGAATCGTAAGATGACAAAGAAAAAATAGAAGGTATGGAAAAAACTGAAACAGATCAAAGGAGTGGAATTGTAATATCGGAGGAATCAAGAGTGGAAAAAACGATAGAAATATTGGACAAAATTGAAATGGAAAGAATTATTAAGAAATGAAAGTGTAAATAATAGTACGAATCGTAAGAATGGGAAGAATAGAAAAGTGGGAAGGATTGAAAGAATTATATGAAATAATTGGAATAATCGAAAAATTGGAAGATATCGAGATTCGTGAGAATATAGAAAGAACGTAAAGAATATATATTTTTTTTAAATTGGAAGGAACAAAAATGGAAACAATCATAAGAATCGAAAAGTGCAAAAAATTAACGGAAGCGAAACAATGGAAACAATCGACAGAAAAGCATAAGAATTGTAAGTATCGAAATCTCGAAGTGCTGAGTCCTAGCAATGTAAAATATCCCAATAGTGAAATGTCAGAGAAAGAATAAAAAGAATGGGAAGAACCGGAATACCCGTAGAACGACAAAAATAATGAGAATCTCAAGAAGGGAAATAATACTAATAGTAAGGATCGAAGGAATCGAATGAATCTAGAGGGTGGAAGAATCGTAAGAATCAGAGGAATCAAAAGAGTGGAAAAATGGTAATGATAGAATAGAAAGAGTCGGAACGAAAGCATCCATAAAATCGGAATGGAAAGAATGATTCAAAGTAAAAAATCATAAGAATGTCAGAAAATCTCGTAAGAATTGAAATAAATAATCAGGGCCATTAAAGGAATAGCAAAAATTGAAAGAATGAGAATGATCATGAGTGCGGAAAGAATAATGAGAATCGAAAAGTGTAAAAAAATAGAAATTTGGAAGCGTTTTGAGATTTTTGGTTGGTCCCTTTGGGGTTAAAATTCACAACGGGAAGCTCAAAAAGTAGAACCAAAATAACATGAATAAGAACCACAGGATCAAACAACGAATAAACAAAAAGAAACTAGGAATGTAGGAAAAAAAAAACAAGAAGACATTGGAGAACTAAAAGAAATGCGATTCTACTGCATAAAAGAATACCATATATACGTGTGTATTATTATTTGCATATCTAAGACTATTATGTATAAGTGTATTATGCATTTGTGGTTACATAGTTCTGTTTGCTATTAATTTCGACCAATATCGACTGAGAAGTCAATTTTTAATTTGCTGCGACTTTCTTGTTTCCTTTTACGATTTCCAGATGCCCACATTAAACCTAATTGCTCCAGCTACAATAACATCAGAATGGGGATTTTTAAATAAACAATTGGCCCAACAGCCGTTCCAACCAGGCTTAACACGAACGCTCTTCGTGCATATAAATGTCAAGTTTCAACTCTTCACGAGAGCTTCAAATGATAAAAAAAATTCGTACGTCGTTACGGACGAGAAGAGGCCGAGAATCATGCGTTATAATACGGGTGGATTTTGTCCTCGCCTGCCTATTTTCGCTCCTCGTTACCTGACCGAGGATGCTCTCTTGAAATAGACTTTCGACAAATGCACAAAAGCCACAAATCCACAGGATTTTGCTCCTGTCCTAGATAAATCTCGACATGTCTACTTGCAGCTGCAACAACATTAAATCACTCTTGCATGAGACATCAAGCGTCTTATGACGAGATTCAGAGTTCGGAAACGATAAAAGAATAGTGGAGCGTGTTAATTCATCGGTACTAAATTATGGTGTCCTTAAATCGCTAAAAACGTTAAAATTGAATTTGCGTTAGCGTCTATTTGCGGCTGGAATCTCCTCTGTTATTTTGAGCAAGAGTTTGCGTTACATTGTAGTTCAACAGAATTACTTACAGCCGTTAAAATGATCGTTATCCATTTTTCTTGGCTATGTGATATGTCGTTGCTGATAAAATATTAAAGTTTCATTTTATGTGCCTAGGCACATAAAGTGACAGCTTTAAAAGCTTCGGCAAATAAAACAATTATATGACGTTTGAAAACGCTAAATAATACACAACTTTCATCTCTCTGGACATTATTTAAATGAGCCCTTTACATTTTTGGAGCTGGAGCTCTAATCCATCTCCGGTTAATGAAATTAAGAAACCCCGGACGTACATTACGTTCCAGCCGTAAACATCTCAACAAGATTAGTGGGCAGTGGTCGCTCGACTGTCCTTAATCTAAAATTTAAAATTTCACCGCTGCTGCTGCTGCAAACGACGACAATGCGCAGAATTTAAAGGATTCGAGCGTTTCGGACTCTCCGGTCGCGATAAAAGTTATAATTGGACGAATGGCGGACGAGTGCCTGTCAATGCGAAGAAGCGGGACATGAGTGCTCTTTTAACTTTTGTATGTCTAATTAACAAAGTTCGGTAAAAATTTGTTAAGATGGGGCTGGAAAACTTTCGAACTTTCGATATTTGCAAAACAAAGTTCATGAACGTGAAGAGCTTTACGCGGCATTCGTGGGGAATGGCCTTGTGAAGCACGAATATAAGTCTTCCCTTAATTTTCGGATTCTTACGACGCTTCTCTTCTTACGAAAACAAGAAAAAAGCAGACTGTTTGGACGGTTATCTCCGCTCACCGACTAATTCGTGCTAATTACTGGCTTTTCTTGCGTTGGAAACGGGGAAAATCGTCTTTTTCTAAGAACCGTTTAGTGTCGGCTACGTTTTATAATGGACAGCCAAAACAATACGAAATTATTGTTGTTGGTTGCAGATTTGAGTATAGCGATTCAGCGCAAACAAAAACCTGCTTATCGAGAAAAATGCGTCGGCACTCTCTGTGTAGCAGTTGGGAACCTTTGTAAAGCACGTGTCCATGTTGGAGAGTTGTTTTGTAATTTGTTATTTGGGCTGAATCACTATATCTGTGGCGTATACTATAGATGCGGATGATGTACATATACAACGTGATTCACAAATATTCAACGTTGAACGATAACCTCTTTAATCTTAATCATTTTGGTAGAGGATGATTGAAAACAACATGCTCACAAAAAACTAACTTTACACCAAAATTGTGTACAAATCGTGGTCTTTTGTCCCGAAATACGCTCTGTTGTATTGGTTTGCCAATTTAATAGTCCGAGAGCTAACGTATAGATTTTCAATGGATAGGAGACACGAAAAATTTTGTATGTGTTATAATGAATGTACATAGACCTAAAAGGAGCCACGGGGTTGCGGCTGAGTGGGATTACGGCTAAGCACCGTAGTATGATTTCGTTTTAGACACTCAAGCCCACATTTCCACGTCAATTTCACCCATGTACCACATAACTTCAACCGCAAGTGACGTCAGAGGTCTATGACGTGGCCAAAATAGAGATAAATGAAAGATGGCTCCTTTGACATAATTTTCGTTCTCTGGATTCTTCCAATTCTTTCATTCTTAAATTCATTCTTGATTCTGCACTCTTTATTATTTTTATTACCCCAATTCTTCGATTCTTTCATTCTTTTTATCCTTTCGGCCGTTTCTATTCTTACAATCCTTGATTCCTTCGATTATTTCCGTTCTTACAACTATTTACACTTTCCACTTCATAATCATTTCCGTTTCTATTTTCTGTATTAATTACGGTTCTTTCCACTTTCTTCGAATGTTTCGATTATTTCCATTCTTTGACATTTCACTAATTTCACGATTCTACAATTTAGCAACATAAAAGCTTGGAGATTTCTACATTCTAGATTAAGTTAATAATAATATTTTATAAACACCAAGTGTTGACGGAAAATACGAAATGCGTTGTCTACTACTGTTTACCCATGGCCGTTCTTTATTTAATTACTTTGAAGTTAAATATATTTGGTCTACTTAACACAGCATAAACAACACAAAAATACATTATTTCAAATTTTATTCTTGTACTAAAATATCTAGTATCTATTTTCAGACTCCGATTGTTATTGTTGTTGTTGCATTCCTACATGGGCTCCAAACTTTTACGCCTCGACACGTGTCACTGTTCGGTGTTAGTGAAATTTCGGACTCCCCTTTCACGCTTTTCATCGTTATTAGTAGACCATCGCCACAATAGACCGCAATTTCCCATCGCGCACCTGAAACGGCCCCTTTTTGCCCCATTCCCTGCGGTCCTATTCCTCCCGAACGAATTCCAAATGCAAATGTCTTCAACGTGTATAGTTTTTACCTCCGTCACTACAATACATCCTGCAACAAAACAAGATCTAATCCACTTTACACTGCCTCCGGGCGTCAATTAGCACCTGCCGGTGAGTCTTTTCCCGGTCGGCAGATGGCTGTGCCTGCGCTGAAACCCGAACGCTATGCGTATTTCAGGCCGGCGAGGATAATTATAGCGCAAGGGTCAGAAACGGACATCACTCTTGGCTTGGTTCTATTCACGCTCCCTGCATTCATTTGACGCTATTTGTTACATTTTTTTCGACGGCTGAAAACGTGTGAACACTTCAGATGGCGCTACGGGAGGTTTCGTGTTACCGAGGAGGAAAAAAATGACGATTTTGGTCCTTCGAGTCGGACAATAAGGAATGATTTTAGCGAAACGTGATCGTGATATGTCAACAAATAAACGAGAAGAAGTTGGGTCCAAATGTATTTCAGCGAGTAACTTCAATACTCGGGAATGCTAAAAGAAATAACTGCAATCTTATGAAGCGTTCTAAATTTAGATACCTACTTTCACCGATGCTTGTGCCAATACTGTGTTATGTGTGAACAGCTGAAATAGGACATTCAAATTTTCACGTTTTGATCGTTAAAATTGGAGAAAAATAACGGAACTACAATGTAATAATAATGATAATTGATACTATGTTAAAACATATTTATTCAGTTATTGACAATAATTCCATTAAAAAATCAAAATAAATCACCAAAAAGAGGTAAAGCTTCCGGGAAATACTGGACCTCTCCTGCTGGAATAAAACCAGCGAATTTTGCAGTTTCACGAAAGCAAATAAAACAAATACCGCACAGATACGATGCTAGTTTTTTTTTTATCGCCAGGGATATGGTAACGCGAAAAGCACTGTATTCCATGTTTAAAACATGAAAAATAAATTGCGCCTTTATTCAGAAAAATTCAATGGCGTTTATTTCACTTTTTCATTGTTGTGGCGATTTCTTCCTCTGTGCTCATTCTCCCGTACTTACAGCGAAAGTTTGTTTAACTCCGGGTAAATTGTTGAAAAGTTTTACCAAAACTCATTTATTTTTTTCACTCGTGTTTTAATAAAACTTTGTTATGCGAAATGATGGGAGTCGTGTACTCGACGAAGAAAATTTAATTCCTCCGGTAAGTGTATTGTGTTTTATGATTAAGGACGATGGTGGACATTCTTTGCCGAAAGTTATAAAGTCGTAACGTTTGTGGTGGATGATGATAAATTTAAATTTTCATTCGCCTTTTTATGTTTGATGTGGGAGGTGCACCTTCATGTTTACGATTATTTAATAATAAACATATTAATGCAGTTTGGTACGAGGTGTAGAAAGAAATAAAAGAAACAAGGATACCTATGGAAATCAGCTGTTTAAAGAACATTATATGACCGTGATAAATCTGACAGGTTTCTGGAATGATTTTTCATATTTCCTAGGCTTCCCAAAAATGTTCTCAGCTTTCCCAGGTTTCCATAATTTCTTAAGTTTCCACTCTTCTTACATCTGTTACGATTTTCAGGTTCCTTGCTTTCCCAGGTTTCATAATTTCCATTTCAGTTTTTAGTTTTTCCAAGGTTTCCATGATGCCCAGGTTTCTGAGGTTCCTCATGTCTCTAGATTTCAATAGTTTTTCGTGTTTCCCAGGCTGCAAGTGATACCCAGGTATTCTAGTTTTACAGGATTCTCATGTTTTCATATTTATTACTTTTCTCAGATTGCTAAGGTGTGCGGTTCTCAGATTTCTCTTGCTTCTGATGTCTATTAGATTTTCTGTGTTTCGTTGTTTTCCAGGTTTCTTAGTTTCTCACAAAATTCCCAGGTTTGACATATGTTTTAGGTTGTACAGTTTTACCAAGTTTTTGAGAAACATAGGGCACATTTCTCATGTTACTCAGAACATCAGCTGTTCCCGTATTGTATGTTGTTCAGGTGTTTTGTGGATCTAAAGTTTTTCAATTCGCAAGTTTCTGTATTTCTGGCAGGTTTTCAATGTGTCACAGGTACCTCAGTTTCCCAATTTTCTCAAGTTTCCCCAGATCTCAGGTTTCCCAGTTTTTAAAGGTTTTCCAGATCCTTCCTATATTTTTAGATTTTTCATACTTTGCAGCATTTGTAGTTTTTCTGTGCTTTCCAGGATACCCAGGTTTTGTAGGATTCTCAGGCCTCCAAGATTTCAGCGGTTTTTAATATGCCCAGCCATCCCATGTAACCCAGGTTTTCTAGTTTTTAACAGGTTTTTCAGATTGTTCATGTCCCAGGTTTCATATGTCTCGATACTCATTACAATTTGAAAGAACGAAAGCAGGATAACGCCGAGAATTTACCATCAAATTAGGCTCGGTCCAAACCCTGACTAAGTAATTTTATTATTTCTGAGACTACTTGAATTTCTCAGGTTTGTTAGGTTTCACATGTTACTCTAGTGTTTTAGTTCTCTAGGTTTTGTTTGGCTAGGTTTTCAGATTTTCCGGTTTTTTTTCTGAATTTCTAAGATTTATAGGGCTCTAGGTTCTTCCCTGGTTTTCAATGTTCCCGATTTTTCTAAAATATTTCCCATATTTCCTAGTTTTAACTTTTTCCAAGTTTTTCATGATCCCCAGGTTTTTGAGGTTCGTTCTCTATATTTCAATAGTTTTTCGTGTTTCCCAGGTTTCCCTTGATACTCAGGTATTCTAATTTTCTCCTATTCTCATGTTTTTATATTTATTACTTTTATTCTAATAACATTTCACAGGTTTTCCACGTTCCTTACTTTTCTCGGTCAGGTTTTCTAGGATTCCCAGGTTTACCTAGTTTTCCCTATTGACTTCTCAAATTTGTTTGGCTTCTGAAGTCTATTAGATTTTCTGTGTTTCGTAGTTTTTGTACCCAGGTTTTTGAGATCGTTTTCAGATGTTTGAGATTCTGCAGTTTTACCAGGTTTCTCAACCTTATTTTCGAGTTTATTCAGGTTTTCTAGGCGTCAGGTTACAAGTATTGCAGGTTTCCTGTTTTTTTTTTCTGTTCCTCAAGTCTCCCGATTATCGCAGGTTTCTTGCTTCTTGACCAAGTAATTTTATCATTCAGTTTTTTTTTTATTTCCCAGGTTTTCCCTTAGGTTTTGAATGTTTGCCAGTTTTCTCAGTTTTCAGGTTTACAGGTCTCTCAACTTTCTGAATGTCAGAATCAGGTCTGACTTTTCCAAGTTTTCCGCATACTTTTAAATTTCAATGTTTTTTATATATCCCAGGCTTCGCATGATACCCATCAGGCGTTCTAATTTTCCAGGTTTACCTACGGGGTTTCTCATGTTTATTAGGTTACTAAGCCCTCTCAGGTTTGCTTGGTGTCCCAGGATTCCCAGGTTTTAAAGTTTCTCCAATTTTAGTGTTTCTAAAAATTTATTAAATGTCTTAAGATTTGGGGAGGGTGTAGGCTACGTATCATTCAGATCAAGTAGAAAAAAAAACGTCAAAGGTTTACCTTGTTTATACAGTGCAATTTGAAAAAAAAATAGTAAGAAAAAATTCTTAAAGTTACACTTAAACTGTTTTAAAAATGATTTTATTTGATATAGCAATTATTATTGTTTAGTTCAGTTATGTTTTGTGTATAATTCATCATTTGATTTTGAAATTTAACCTATAAACAGCTTATAGTGTATCCTCGCTTTTATTTAGATAAAATCAAGCCATCAATGAAAAATATTACAGGTTTCTTCTTCTTGTTTTGATACACTCTGTATGAGTTTGGATCGTGTCTAATTTGTATTTTGATCATAAAATTCTATTATTAAGTCCGTATTTCAAAATAAAACATTTTGGAACTCACTTTTAAAAATCAGCTGCTTCAAATTTTTCGAAATGAGTCTGAAATAATTTTGAAAATGTTGGCGGACTTAGCCAGACATTCCTAGAGATTAGAAGAGTCTAAAAGAAGTTTCAAGGTTATTGCTTTTATAAAAGTTCTAAAAAAATATTCGAAGCTTTGACATCATTGTAACAAATACCGTGCGATCGAGAAAAAATTCGGATACAATGTGAAATCGCAACAGTTGTTGTCAGTGCTATATATTATGTAGTTAAAAACCGTAACTTTACACATGTACTCCAGAATTTTGAATGACCTTTCAGGTTGCTAGCGTTGACGAAAGTTACGCAATACGTTGAACAGTGTTTTGTTTTTCATGGCCGTCTTTATCTGTTTATTTTTGAATCATATAATATTTATATCTGGACACAAATACTTTTCACTACCTCCAACAGCAATTAAAAATTGGCTCCATGTCAATTCTTGTAAAAAATACAACACATGCTTTTCCTATGCGTTTCAAGATGTAAAGTCAAGAGAAGAGTCAATATTAATTTTATGAATTATTCTGTGAATGACTCAGGCTTGCCGCCAAATTTAAAAATAGCTTTATTAAATAATGACGCGACTGTGTCTAATGCATCACACGTGTAGGTAAGTAGGTAGGTAAGTATTGGCAACTGTGAATCATTCAGAAAGCGCTGAAATACGAAAAGCAAAAATTAGTTTTGTGAAAAAGCCTCACATCTTACCCTTAGTCTCCTGTGCGGTTTCCAATTAGTTCATCCGAGGCCCCTCAGGGCCCTAACTGTTAAGTAGCCCCCTTTACGATGGTGCCTGTGACCCTAAAAATCGAGACGAATAATTAAAAACAAAGAATTATTCACATTTTTATGTGGATGAACCGTTGCTGAAAGCGATTCTTTAATCACCAGACATTTAAATTTCTATTTTTTAATACAAAAAAATTGTTGGCACGGTTTCAGAGAAAAGCAGATTTAATGACGACCGTTTACATAACGTTAATAACAGGAATTTTTGCAACCGAAAAGAATAAATCCCAGGGGAACTCGCCGGCGAGTGTATAAAGGACGATTTTACGGGCACGTTTAAAATTTCCATCGCGATAACATAATTGTAGTGTCTCTTTAGATACTACGGAAGAGTGCTTTTAAAGACCAGTAAAGCCCCGATTGGAGTAATGATTCAATATCGATGGTCCTGAAAGCGCGAGAAAAGCTTTACTTTCGGCCGTAAAAATCGGTTTAATCTGCAGCTCTAACTATTCGGTCGCAACTCACACTGAACTCCACTGAATGTCGAAGGGTTCACTTGTGGCCGGTATGGTGACGGCTTTTTTTTTATGTTGCACTTGCTGTTGCCGTTGGCAATTGCCGGCAAGCACTAGATGGACTGCAGGTGATTTCGCGGCGAGACGCTCTTACGATTTCTCTGCCAACTCCACTCCAAGCTTGTCTAAATAGATTCGGGATGACTTCGGGATAAAAATGCACAACGTGTATATTTGTCTCGGGAAGCTTTCGTCTCGAAAGAGAGTTTTATCGGTGGAAACGTCGAGGTCCTTCGTTAGTTGCTTAAATAACTGCCAAAAAGACCATTTCGAAATCAAGAAAAATAAAGGCGAAAGTGCTTAGTAAGTCGGACGTGTTTGGTCTTTTGTGTCAAGAATAATATCTCTTCGGATTCTGTGTTTCTGTTCGACGTAGCGTTTTTCGTGTTGAAATACTTCTGCGGGTTTTCCGCTACATTGCACACTATTTCTGTAAAGACGTTATTTTTTTTATCGTGCAGGTCGGTCCGCGTCTTTTCTAAATCGGTTTCGGGGATGCGGCGAAAAATTATTTCATAAATACATAATATATGTAATTCGGTTTTATTACCTGCAGTTGTATTAATCAAGAATCTCAATATCGCCATGGAATATAATTTAAATCATGAAGTTCTCGAATTTTAGAACATTGTATAATCTCAGAATCGAAATTTTTTAATTACAACATTACATCTTTGAAATTGATGAATTTTTAATATCTCAAGATTCCCATAACGTCTATCTTAGGAATTGAATTTACAGATCTTTCAAATTCTTTCAAATTTCAAGATTTTGAGATTCTCTTGACATTGTAATATTTAACTTAGTAAGAACCCAAAATTTTGTATTCTCAAAATTGGAGGATTGGGAATTCCAGACATTTGAATATATTTCATGATTCCAGAATGCGAAATTTCGAGGTCCCAATTTCAAAATTCACAATTTTAGATTTTCAAATATTTTGAGATTCTATTATAAGTTACCTCAGGTTTCGTTTTTCCAAAATTAGAAGACTGAGAATTCAAGGTCTTCTGCCAAAAAGTGAAATTCCGTGAATTCAATTTCAAAAATTACATATTATTCTAAATTCGGAATTTTGGAGATTACTTAATTTCAAAATTTTAAGATTGACATGGTCCAAAAAGTACCCGATAGCGAGATTTCGATATTTCAAGAATTGGAAATTTCGTGAGATTCTAAATTAAAAAACTATTAGAAATTCGCAATTTTGGAAATTACGAAATGTCCAAATTCTAAGATTGTAATGGCCCAAGAATTAAGCATTGATTTTAATAGTCCTTTATAAATAACCCCAAATTTTGTATTCCCAACATTAAAGAATTTAAGATTTCGATTGTGAAACGTATTTATTCGATTATTGTATTCTACGATTTCAAAATTGAGAGTCCGGTATTCAAAATTCCATATTATTCGAAATTACCAATTTCGGAGAATACTAATTTTCCAATTTGTTAGATAGTAAGCGTCCAAAAAAGTCACAGATTCCAAGATTTTCATATTCATATATTTATTACACTAGAGCAAAACGTATTCATGCACTGGCGCAATAAAAACTGTCCTGATTCCACTAGTGAAATAAAGGTTTTTACAAATTGGTAATATGAGCATTTCTCTTTCTCACTTGTATCTGTGTAGTTTGCAAATGTTAAATGCAGCGTAAGTAACGGTATTGTAGTTACGTTCTAAAGAAAAATGTCGTCTGGGACGATAATAGAAAAAATGTTGTATGCAACACGTCTAAAAAGGGAGCGTCCATTAATTACGTGAGTCGATTTTGCCGATTTTTCGACTCCCTTCCCAGGTCGCTTCAAGAATCTTCAAGACTTTTTAAGTCGCTTCAATTCCCTCCAAAACATTTCAAGTCACCTCAAGTCCCTTCAAAACATCTCAAGTTTTTTCAATTTGCTTCAAGTCTTTCAACTCCTTTCAAGACATTTCAAATCCTTTCAAGTCGGAACTTCAAGTCTTTTCAAGTGACTTCCAGTCCTTTCAAGATATTATTTGAAGTGTTCCCTGATCGCTCCAAGACTTTTCATGTATTTTCCAGACATTTCAAGTCTTTTCAAGTCGCTTCCAATCCCTTCAAGATATATCAAATCTTCCCAGGTCGCTTCAAGACTCTTCAAGTCTTGTCAAGTCGCTTCCAGTCCGCTCAAAGTATTTGAAGTCTTCCCAAGTCTTTTTAAGTCCTTTTAAAAAATTTCACGTCGCTTTAAGACATTTCAAGTCCTTTTAAATCGCTTCAAGTCTTTCAAGTCGTTTCAAGACATTTCAAATCCTTTCAAGTCGCTTCAAGATATTTCAAGTCTTTTCAAGTGGCCTCCAGTCCCTTCAATATATTATTTCCCAGATTGCTCCAAGACTCTTCAAGTATTTCTTCAACATTTCAAGTGGCATCAAGTCCCTTCGAAACATTTCATATCGTTTCAAGTCGCTTCAAGTCTTTCAAGTAATTTCAAAATATTCAAAGTTCCTTAATTTCGTTTCAAGTTTCTTCAACTTGCTTCAGGACATTTTAAATTTTTTCAAGCCGCTTCCAGTCCCTTCAAGATATTTGAAGTCTCCCAGGTTGTTCCAAGTCTTTTCAAGTCGCTTCCAATTCTTCCAATCCCTTCAAGATATTTCAAATCTTCCCAGGTCGCTTCAAGACTTTTCAAGATATTTTAAGTCGTTTTAAGGTTCTTCAAGTCGCTTTATCTCTCTTCAAGTCGCTTTCAGTCCCTTCCAAATGTTTTCAAGTCTTTTCAAATCGCTTCAATTCCTTCCAAAACATTTCAAGTCGTTTTAAGTCGCCTCAAGTCTTTGAAGTCGTTTCAAGCAAGACATTCCAAGTCTTTTCAAAGTGGATTCAAGTTTCTTCAATTTTCTTTAAGTTATACCTAAAACATTTCAAATGTAAAAAAAAACAGTCACATGGAAATATGTACTCGAGCGCGTCAGACATTCATAGTGTACACGCGCTTTGTCTTTCTGATAACCGGGAGATATTAATCTGACGATTAATTAACTAGGGGGGGTTGCAGTAAAAAAGGGTAAAAAAAAGTTATTCGCTTCAAGACTCTTCAAGATATTTCAAGTCGTTTCAAGTTTCTTCAAGTCGCTTTATCTCTCTTCAAGTCGCTTTCAGTCCCTTCCAAATGTTTTCAAGTCATTTCATGTCTTTTCAAATCGCTTCAATTGCTTTCAAAACATTTCAAGTCGCCTCAAGTCCCTTCAAAACATTTCATGTCGTTTTAAGTCGCCTCAAGTATTTGAAGTCGTTTCAAGCAAGACATTCCAAGTCTTTTCAAAGTCGATTCAAGTTTCTTCAATTTTCTTTAAGTTATACCTAAAACATTTCAAATGTAAATAAAAACAGTCACATGGAAATATGTACTCGAGCGCGTCAGACATTCATAGTGTACACGCGCTTTGTCTTTCTGATAACCGGGAGATATTAATCTGACGATTAATTCACTAGGGGGGGTTGCAGTAAAAAAGGGTAAAAAAAAATTATTCGCTTCATGACTTTTGAAGATATTTCAAGTCGTTTCAAGTTACTTCAAGTCGCTTTACCTCTCTTCAAGTCGCTTTCAGTCCCTTCCAAATGTTTTCAAGTCATTTCATGTCTTTTCACATTGCTTCAATTGCTTTCAAAACATTTCAAGTCGCCTCAAGTCCCTTCAAAACATTTCATGTCGTTTTAAGTTGCCTCAAGTTTTTGAAGTCGTTTCAAGCAAGACATTCCAAGTCTTTTCAAAGTCGATTCAAGTTTCTTCAATTCTCTTTAAGTTATATCTAAAACATTTCAAATGTAAAAAAAACCAGTCACATGGAAATATGTACTCGAGCGCGTCAGACATTCATAGTGTACACGCGCTTTGTCTTTCTGATAACCGGGAGATATTAATCTGACGATTAATTAACTAGGGGGGGTTGCAGTAAAAAAGGGTAAAAAAAAGTTATTCGCTTCAAGACTCTTCAAGATATTTCAAGTCGTTTCAAGTTTCTTCAAGTCGCTTTATCTCTCTTCAAGTCGCTTTCAGTCCCTTCCAAATGTTTTCAAGTCATTTCATGTCTTTTCAAATCGCTTCAATTGCTTTCAAAACATTTCAAGTCGCCTCAAGTCCCTTCAAAACATTTCATGTCGTTTTAAGTCGCCTCAAGTATTTGAAGTCGTTTCAAGCAAGACATTCCAAGTCTTTTCAAAGTCGATTCAAGTTTCTTCAATTTTCTTTAAGTTATACCTAAAACATTTCAAATGTAAATAAAAACAGTCACATGGAAATATGTACTCGAGCGCGTCAGACATTCATAGTGTACACGCGCTTTGTCTTTCTGATAACCGGGAGATATTAATCTGACGATTAATTCACTAGGGGGGGTTGCAGTAAAAAAGGGTAAAAAAAAATTATTCGTTTCATGACTTTTGAAGATATTTCAAGTCGTTTCAAGTTACTTCAAGTCGCTTTACCTCTCTTCAAGTCGCTTTCAGTCCCTTCCAAATGTTTTCAAGTCATTTCATGTCTTTTCACATTGCTTCAATTGCTTTCAAAACATTTCAAGTCGCCTCAAGTCCCTTCAAAACATTTCATGTCGTTTTAAGTTGCCTCAAGTTTTTGAAGTCGTTTCAAGCAAGACATTCCAAGTCTTTTCAAAGTCGATTCAAGTTTCTTCAATTCTCTTTAAGTTATATCTAAAACATTTCAAATGTAAAAAAAACCAGTCACATGGAAATATGTACTCGAGCGCGTCAGACATTCATAGTGTACACGCGCTTTGTCTTTCTGATAACCGGGAGATATTAATCTGACGATTAACTAACTAGGGGAGGTTGCAGTAAAAAGAGGTAAAAAAAATTATTTGCTTCAAGACTTTTCAAGTCGTTTCAAGTTACTTCAAGTCGCTTTATCTCTCTTCAAGTCTCTTTCAGTCCCTTCCAAATGTTTTCAAGTCATTTCATGTCTTTTCAAATCGCTTCAATTCCTTTCAAAACATTTCAAGTCGCCTCAAGTCCCTCCAAAACATTTCATGTCGTTTTAAGTTGCCTCAAGTTTTTGAAGTCGTTTCAAGCAAGACATTCCAAGTCTTTTCAAAGTCGATTCAAGTTTCTTCAATTTTCTTTAAGTTATATCTAAAACATTTCAAATGTAAAAAAAACAGTCACATGGAAATATGTACTCGAGCGCGTCAGACATTCATAGTGTACAAGCGCTTTGTCTTTCTGATAACCGGGAGATATTAATTTGACGATTAACTAACTAGGGGAGGTTGCAGTAAAAAGAGGTAAAAAAAAATTATTTGCTTCAAGACATTCCAAGTCTTTTCAAAGTCGATTCAAGTTTCTTCAATTTTCCTTGTCCTTTTTTTTCTGTCCTATTCAAATGACTGACGATTTGGACGTGACCAAAAGTCATGACCAATTTTTGAAAATGTAAAAAAAATGTGACCTTGAGCGCGTCAGATTTGTATACAGACGGTTCAATTTGATGTTGTAAATCTGACAATCAGAAATTTTTTTTCGTTTTTTTTTTATTACTGGGTGTAATAAAAATAATATGTAATTATTTATATGTAAGCCCAAATTCAGTGAAAATCTATCAAAGTAAGGAAACTAAGTCCAAGAAATATTTGAGACCAGTTTTTAGACCTCTGGATCTGGTATAAAGTATAAACACAACACTGACTGTGGCGTTCTATATTACATATTTCATAGAATGCCAGCAGTTTCATATGCATATTATTCATTGATTTACGAGGTACCGTTGCCTTAAATTCACTAAATTATTTTAAAACACAACAAATAAACCAAAGCGTCGTACATCTACAAAAACGAACCGTTATTGTGATCAGGGTCGAGTGTGAGTTTGCATTGAGTACAAACGTCTCGATCGCGTTCAAGTATTTCGTTACATTGTTGCGGAGTGGGAAATAGAGTTATCGGCATCTGTACGCTTCATTGTTCATTGAAAATTGTCAGATTATGTTTTTCGTAATCCTAATAGCATTTCTCAAAAAAAAAAAAAAATATCGCGATCGAGCATTTCGAGGCGACGTTTTTTTTTTTGAAGTAAAACTTCTTTACGCGCGCTTGACTTGGGGAGTAAGCTGTTGAATGCGTGACGAGAGCGTTACGAAAACTGTGATCGGGCGAAGCGAACGGAAGTTTGACTTCAGTCCTGTGGTCTAAAGCACACTCGTATTTTTTTTACAAGTTTGTGACTCGCCCATTTCCTCATGTCACGCTCAAATTGTTAGATTATTGAAATATACACTTTCCTACATGTACTTAACTTACCTTGTCTTAATCTGATGCGCTCGAGTTTTTCTGAGGATCGATCTGACGGGCTGCCCTCAACGAACCCCTCTATATTAAGGGTTTATATTTGGTAGGGGTACATTACAGGGTTGATAAGTGAATTCGAAATAATTGGAATGGTAGAAACGTGGGTATATGGAAAGGAATGGAGAAAGATAGAAGAGAGAATGCCGAGAGGATACTTATGGAGATGTCAAACATTAGAAAGGAAAAACCAGAAAAGAAAGATAGTCCAGAAGGACCGAGATGTACTGGAGCAGTATAGGAGGACAAGGATAAGAGGGTCATGTAAAATATAGCACAGTAATTACATAGGATCTAACGGCATACTTGAGAAGGGAGAGCGAGAAGAACTATAAGAGGTTAGGTAATTGCAAGGTTTAGATGTGGGGAACGAAGACAGGGAAAACAACTAGTGGAAAGAGAGATTGTGGAGAGAAGGAGCAGAAACGATAGGACACATGATGAAAGAATGTGATGAGATGTGTAGGCGACAGGTTAAGGCAACCGCGAATCGGAACACTAACTCACCTGTGGCCAAAAGGACTCGATTAAGTGGACTGTATATGCTGGATTTCGACGTGATGTGATGGGAATTTTGCTTGTAGTCGGCACCAAACAACACTAAAGTCTAAGGGAACGAACTATCGAAACGACGACACCGACCATGTGCGTCTTGGAGTACTATTTTTTCTCTTCTGTCATTACTTCTCCGACCAAGCTCGGGAAGGGACAAAATATAGGACGGCAGGTTAGGACATGGGAAGGGGATGAAAAGTTAGGCCCGAATATAGGTAACCAGACCATCAACAACTACAAATTGGACCCGCGGACCGAACAAGATGAGAGAGGAGAGAGAAGACTGGAAAGTGCTGTTAGAAGAAAAAGGGAAAGGACAAAGCTGAATTAAAGGAGTATTAAACAGAAGAAAGAACACAGAGGAAAAGGCAGAAGAAACAGAAAGAATTTAAAATTAATTTAGCCATTGTCATTGTTTTATGTTGGTATGGGAAAAATGGAATACTTTTCAAAATACATCTTATCATTCAAAAATAACGCGTTTTCTCTCCCCGCGACTCCTCGCAATAGCAGCCAAAGCTTTAAAATTCTCCTGGTGTTATTTCTAGCTCCAGGCTCTTAAAGTTATTAATTCGCTACGACTTTCTCGGGGAAACTTTTCTTATTGACTGGAATAAATATACGGAGTTGTAAACTTATTTTTAGATAATTTTGGTCAATAAAGTTGGTGCAACAACTTTGTATAAACACAGCGATTGCCAATCATTATTTATAGATAAATTGGTTTCAGATGGCGGTATCAATCATACCCAAAAAATACTTGTGTCCTAATGTTGCTACAAACACAATCGATCACGAGACGAAAATGCGTTTTCTAGTCCTAGAAATTTTTATTAAACAATAATAAAAGAGCATGACAAAGGCATTATCTTGTCACTTTTGATAAACTGCCATTTTTTACTACGCTCGGATTCTCGTTCCATGTTAAAGACATTAAAGAGTCCGAGGTCTGTATTGACGATAAAGATGACAAACGGGGACGATCTGGCCTCTCACCTCCCTCTCAGGCCGCAATAAATCACGTCCTTGTTGTTCATTATTAAAAAATCAAAGTCAACCCCACCTATCCTCGAAGAAAATGCAATTTCCACGGCGAGGCCAATTTAATTATCGCATGGCTGCCGTAAGTAAATTCTCAAACTTCTCGTTCTCACAGCATCATTCTGTTTTCTTTCTGGTGGTAAATTAGGGCCCGCCGCGCCGGTGCAACCTGTTTTTTGCGTAACGAAATTAGAAAAATAAAAGAGAACTGTTGCTGTTGAAACGAGACGACTTTTGGTGGTAAGTTAGGGAAAAGTAGAGGTGATATTAAATTATCTTTTATGGGCTGCTTTATGGAGACCATTAAAGACAAAGTTGGGCCATCATGGGACAGATTCACATTAAATATGTCAACTTTGAAAAGCGTATATTGTCGTGAGTCGACTGGGTTGAAGAAGAAACTAGAGTGGGTGGTGATGGGTGTAAGTTTATTTAGTAATTTTTGTGGTCAGAGTTGGCTCCGGAAATATAAATTTACAAATGTAATGTAATAATTATTATTTCTTAATTTCGTAACTCAAACTTTTCTATACGAATTTTGTAATAGAGTCTGAATGCTGAAAACTTAAAAATTCGAAAATTTGAAGAATCCAACTGAAAATAAATAAACTGTAAATAAAAATATTAACTTATGAAAAGTTTAAGAATGGTGGATGCGCTGCACAAAAGAAAGCTAGAAATCTTATTTAGGGTCGTCGTTTGTAACTGTAAATCCTCAGAGGAATTGTACGAGACTTATTTTGAGTTTCTAATTATCGTCAGTTTAGAAAGTTTCCGATGAAAAGAAGACATTTCATGTAAACTCGAACTGTGTATCGAAATCTAAGAGCATTTAGACTAGAGCTGGCCATTCTTTCACCAGATTCAATTTAATTCCTGCTCGGCCACGCTGAAACAATATTTGGACCATGAGTGATGAATTATGTGCAGTATATAGACTCGGGTCTAATGAATATGTATCCCCCTCTCTTATTATGTCATCATATTGTGTCATCGTATGATTAAAGTTGGGAAAACAGTTCTCACCCTACTCACTTCCACGCCTTAAGTAAACTATCCATAACGATACCAGAAAAATTCTTGGCCGCATTCCAAGAAAAACACTGATTCATATTTTCACCTACCCGATCATTTTCGATCACCGGGTTAAAAATAATTAATTAGTCATAATTTGCGTCCGAGTTACGCACAAGAGGTGGAATCAAAGAGAATTTGGATATTTTTGCCAAAACTTGAAAGAATGGTCATTTTCAGAAGTTGATCAGCGCTCTGCCAAATTTTATAAATAGCGTCGGAAAATATGTATACAAAGCCGCAGCTATCTCGGGTTTACCAACTTGAAAACCTACATCATGTTACCTGTGGAAAAAATATTACAGGTACTAGTGACATGGAGAATTTTGAGGTTCAAAGACTGGTGGATGTGGGAATAATTTACGAAGACCCTCTAGCTCATCTTGTATTTGTATCTTTTTATCTTTCCTTGCTTCTTACTTTATTCCGTTTTCTTCTTTCTATTTCTCCCGTATTTTTGTCTCCTTTCCTGCTCTTTGTTTTCTATTTCTTCGTCTTCATTGTTTCCACGAACAAAAAATCTCCAACGTTATCGTGAAAATTTTATTACTATTACTTTGATCTTGAAAGATCATGAAATTTATCCGCCAATTGTCAACGTGGTGTTGGACGAGTAATTTCAAAAATGGCACCTAAAAATAAGGTTAGAATGCTTAGGACTGGTTTACACTTTGCCACACTGGAATGGCATTAAGGTCCAAGATTTTCTGTCCGCGACTGTAGCTGCTTTATTTCGGTTGTTTCCTAATTCTTGCTTTTGCTTTTACTGTTCTTTTTTCATATCTTTGTTTCCATGTTATTTGGATCCTTATATTCATTTTATTTATTGCAATGTTTTTGTGTTTTGTATTGTGTTGTCTTGGTTATATTTATTTATGTATTTAATTTATACATCTTTCTCCTACTTTTTTGTAATTCCTCTTTGTCAAAGTTTAGTTCCGCTTCTTAGACATTCTTGCTTGTGTCAGCATATTTGATCCTCGTGTTTTATTTTCTTGTGTCCTATATTTAGCTTACCTATATCACATGATTTTTATTTTTTTTTTCTCATTCTTTGCCTTTCTGCTCCAATTTTATTGGCAGTTTTATGCTTCTTCCTCTATATGAAGACAGTAAAAAATTTGGGAATACTTTCTGTTAATTTTTTGGTTCACATTTATCCTTACATAGTTTTTTTAGTTCTCAATTTAGTTTGTCTTTTGTCTATATTTTGTTATTTGCAATATTTTGGTATATCTTGTTATATAGTTTGTTTTTTTTTTGGTAATTTTTAGCTTCCCTTTTAAATTTTTCATTTTACATTAGCGCTGTTGACTCTGCATGTCTCTTTAATACATTATCTAGTTTTTTATTTATGTATACTGTATTGTTTTGTGATACCTTTCGGTGCTTTGTTATGTTATTTCCTTTTTTAATTGCCTTTTTGCTACGCATTCCTCTATTCTCTTTTTATATATTTTTTTATTTTGTATTTTGTCGTCCTTAATGTCTTATTTTGTTTCTTCTCGTTTCTCTGGATTGTTTTATTTCTATAATAAATTTGTAGACCCTTTCTTATCTTTTCCATTTTTATTTTTAATTATTCGAGGACAATTTTATACAGACAAATATACTGTCTATACAGAGTCTATACAAACTCGCAAAAAAGTGACTGTCGGGGGCCGAATGACCCCACTGTTTACACTTGTTGCATACAATATTTTTTCTACGATCGTTCCAGAACTCACTTTTCCGAAGAATATTTATTTTTGGGTGCTAGTAAGATTAATATAGTACACAGCCTACCTGGTAATCCACATACTTATATTAACTAAATATTATAGATTTTGTAAAGATTCGGACAAATGTATATACAGGATGCTATCTAAGATTTATGCAGCAAGTGCAAAAAGTGTTTATTTCTCACGATGTGAAGATCCGAGGACCGAGTTGTACCACGCGTCGCTGTCAAACCATTTTTTGCACGTGTTGCGTAGTGTGACATATTCTTGCTGCTAATTGTACCACTTTTTACACGTATTTTTTTACGATCGTCCAAGAACTCTTCCTGAGAATGTACCTACTATTACATATATTATGTTCCTGGGTAAATATGTATACAAAGCCGTGGCTACAGAGTGCTTCTTATCTAGGGTTTACCCACTTGAAAACTTCCCCTGTATTGATAAACTTTTTACTCGAGTCATTTATGCGTAAAATCGGTCGAAAGTTTGAATATGGAAGGCGCGATATCAATTATTACAGTTTGAACAGCCACATAGAAAGACCCTCATCATCCCTGAAAGACTGGCGTTTCAAACGATATCACTTTCACAGTTTATTGACCCAAACTCCAAACTTCTTTAATTATTACAACAGCAGATGGCGCGCGGTCTTGGAACCGACGACTTCTTGATGGGAATTTATGCGAAATTGCCAAAGTTAAACACATAAATAAAGTATCGGCAACAAATGAGCATCGAGAAGCAACAAGAGTTTTCCATTTGCCGGCAAAACGTGTGAGCTTTCTCGAGGAAATCGTCCGACGTCTATTTCTGGCACAAAACTGAAAAAGTGACCATGAAATCGTGAGTGTGTACTTCCTCAGGTCGGTCATTTTTCGTGTCAGTGTTGCGAACACGTGAACCTACGCATTGTTTTCATAGGATTAAAAATAATTGGCGGCTCAGGATTATAATTAGTGACACGAATTCACGTGGAAAATTTCCACTACTGTTAAAGTGTTATTAATTTCATTTTAATTAGAGATTGCACGCTTCCGCACGTGATGCGTTGATCTTTTAGTCGACAGCAGAAGTTTATGAAGTAATTACTACAACTATACTACAGTGTATACGTTTCTGTACTCCCACCTGTTTTTGACGCGTTCTTTGGCGAATTAAACATAAATATACCGTACGGTTTAGTTTTTCTTATTAGACATAGTATTTGTTTTGTAATAATTTTGAAATACGTTGAACATGAATCTAAAAAAAAAACAGAAAATTTGGTGTATTTTTTCAAGTGAATATTGTCAAAGACTTTTCTATTGTTAAGACAAGCGCCAATTCGACGTAACTTTGTATGCAAACACAACCAATAAATCTGTCGCTGCTTTCCCTAACACCGTTCAACTCTATAGTTGACTTTGTTATAGACACGATTTGTGATTTAACTAAACTTGTCGCTTCCACTGCGATCACTATACAGTCAACAACAATTAATGGCAAAACTGAAAATGTTGAGCGGCTGCTCTATCTCCGAGTCTAATCATCGATTTGCTTTTAGCTAAATTGCTCGTCGTAATTTATTCACCGGTCGGTGATTTTCTCGGTTTAATTGTTCGCGGAGGCAAATGCTTGCCAATCTATTCATCGAAGGAAAAAAAGGAATCAAAGTAATTAAATACTCATCAGTTCGGTTCCAGCAAACATTATGTGATACACTCGACGTGAATTATTCAAACGCTAACATTATTTCAATTGCGCTGTAGACAGGACGTATTCTGGCGGCGGCTCAACACAAAACAGACATTAAATTTGGCACATTTGGACTCAATTAGAAACATAAATATAATCACGTGAAGTTTGTTGTGAGAGATTCACCCTCAAGAATCTCGGATATACGTTCATCTGGTGGACGTTATTATTGAGGTCCTAAGTTTGAACGACCAAACACGAGGCGGCCACGGCACAGGTCCACTAGGTCGTATCCATTTATTTGGATAATTTTAGCATTCAAATTAGGTGATAAAAATTCTAAATACATAACTGGACCCTGAACGTCAGCAGCTATCAAATGTTCGTCCACGATTCCCACCCAAACATCAATCGAAAATTGAAAGTATTCTTGGATTCCTGTATTACCGAGCTGAAGGTAAACACGTGGTAGAGAGGTTACGTAGCGAAAAATAGAGAAATAGAAGGTGATATAAAAAAAAATTAGAGAAGATATTGGGAAAAGCGAGAAGAGGTATTAGAGAAAGGTAGGAAGAAAGAATTGGGCAGGGAAGAGGAGATATAGTCAGGAAAAAGAATAAATCGGCGAAGCCGGAACATCTAGGAGGCGCCACAGGAAGCGGATGAACAAAGACGATAGAAACCGCTCGCTCAGTCAGGGAAGCCGGGACTCTTACCTGGAGGAAAGGAAAATAAAGAGAAAAGGGGAGGGTAGAACAGAAAAACAAGAAGAGGAGGAAGAGAAATTTTTTCAAAAAAGTAAAAAGACGGCGAGGTCTCCTGGAGTAAAGAAAACACAAAAGACATCAGAGAAAGAGAAGGAAACGGACACAGAGATGGAGAAAAAAATATTGAAGTTGTTGCAAGAGATGAAGGAGGAGATGAAAGAAATAAGACGAGAAAACAAGAAACTCAAGAGATATAGAGAGGCAGAGAGAAGAATTTAAAGAGAAGGAGAAGAGATGGGAAGGAGAGAGAGACTGGTGGAAGGAGAGAGTGGAAAAGCTGGAAGAGAGAATGGAAGGCGAAGAGAGAAGAAAGAGGAAGAACAACATCGTGATAACAGGATGGGACGGGGAAAGAAAAAGTCATGTAAAAAAAGAGGATGTAGAGAAGTTTTTGAAGGAAAATGTAGAGGATAGTAAAGTAAAAGATTGTTACAGGATTAACAAGGATCAAGTATTGGTGGAGATGGAGGGATGGGGTGAGAAGGAAAAAATAATGAAGCACAAAGGAAAATTGAGGGAGAAGAGGGAAACAAGGGGGATATACATAGACAACGACCTCACAAAGAAAGAAAGAGATTTACAGAAGAAACTAAGTATGGCGAAGGAAAAAAGGGAAGAAGAGAAAGAAGTAAGAGTGGGATACAGGAAATTAATAGTGGACGGGGAGCAATGGAGATGGAATGAAAAGAGAGAGAGACTAGAGGTTTTCCAATAAGAAGAAGAAGGGGAGGAGGGAAAAAGGGGGACAACGGCAAAGTAAAAAGGACAATGAAACGGTAAAAAAGAAACAAAGAAGGAAGTAGGAGGGAAACTAAGGAAGGAAGGGGGAAATCAAAGAAGGTGACGAGAAAAACAGGGATGAGGGCACTATTTTGGAATGTAGCGGGACTATGGAAAAAAGAAGAAGATTTTTGGGACTATGTGAAGGAGTTCGATATTGTTGGATTAACAGAAACATGGTCAGAAAGCTGGGAAAAAATAGAAAAACTGTTACCAAAGGAGTTCAAGTGGGAATGGCAAGGGGCGAGAATGGGAAAGAAAAAAGGAAGAGCAGCAGGAGGAATAATAACAGGGGTTAAAAAAGGAATAAGAGAGAATACTAAAAGGAAGGGAGAAGAGGAAGGTCACATGGTGAGAAACGTTAAAATAGACAGTAAATGGTGGAAAATAGTGACAGTGTACAGCAAAGAGATGAAAGAAACAATAAGCAAGATAGAAGAAACATTAAAAGACAACAGGGAAAAAGGTCTGCTTCTGGGAGGGCATTTTAACGGGAGAATTGGGGAAAGAGGAGCCATGGATTGGGAAGAAGAGAGAGGAGAGGGAAAAAGAAAATCCAAAGACAAGAAAGAAAACGCGGAACGGAAGAAGTTGATGGAATGGATAGAAGAAAAAAGATGGGAAGTGCTGAATGGAAACAAACAAGGGGACGAAGAAGCAGAATGGACCTACATAGGCGGTAGAGGAGAGACGGTGATAGACTACGGAATAGTAAACGAAGATGCATGGGAAGAAGTCGAAGAATTCAGAATAGGGGAAAGAGTAGAGTCAGACCATCTGCCTATGGAGATAAGTATAGGAAGGAGGAGAGAGAAGAGAGGAGGAGAAGAAAAAATAGAGGAAATGCGGAAGGTGATAAGTAAAGTATCGGACGAGCAAGGGGTGGAAGAGTATAAGAGAAGACTGGAAAAAGCAGGATTTAAAGAACAAGAAGTAGGGAAAATGGAGAAAGAATTGGTAGAAATATTGGAAAAAGCAGCGACAAAAAGAGAAATAACAGTAAGAGGTGGAGGAACAAAAAGAAAGAATAAATGGTGGGACAAAGAATGTGAGCAACGTAAAAAGGAAGCAATAAAAGAACTAAGAAAGTGGAGAAAGACTAAAGGGAACAGAAGTGGCTTTTTAAAAGCGAAAAGAAGATACAGAGAGACATGCAAGGAGAAGAAAAGGCAGAAGAAGCAGAGAGAGGAGAAAGAGATAAAAGCAATAAGAACAGAGAATGAGGTATGGAACTATATTAATAGAGAGAGAAAGAAAAAAGAAAATGGGAGCGAGGAGATAACGATGAATGAGTGGGAGGAGTACTTTATGAGGCTGCTGGAGGGAGAAAAGGAAAAAAAGAAAACGGAAATAGAGACGAAGAGAAACCGAGTAGAACCTGAAGGAGAATAAATTACAATGGAAGAGGTGGAGAGGCATGTGAAGAAACTGAGGAAAGGGAAGGCACCAGGGAGGGATAGCATACAGAATAAGTCGTGGATGTATGGGGTGTGGAGAGGAGAAGGATTCCCGGTAGGGTGGAGAGAGGGGGTAATTACCCCATTTACAAAAAAGTGGAGAAAAATAAAGTAGAAAATTACCGAGGGATAACTGTCCTAAACACAGGGTACAAGTTGTATGCATCAATTCTGAAGGAAAGGATGAGCAGAGAGATAGAGGAAAAGGGAGCATTACCAGACAGCCAAGCAGGATTTAGAGAGGGGAGGGGAACTATGGATAATGTATACATCCTGGACCATTTGACGAAGAGTGAGTTAAAGAAGAAAGGGGGGAGGGTGTATGCATTATTCGTAGACTTCAAGGCGGCTTTCGACAAGGTGGACAGAGAGAGGATGTTTGAGTGCCTGAGGGAGCAAGGGGTAAATGAATGGCTGGTAAGAAAGGTGGAGGAGATATATGAGAAGACAAAAAGTAAAGTGAAGGTAGGGGAGGGGGAAAGTGAATGGTTTGTGACAACAAAGGGAGTGAGGCAAAAGTGCCCGCTCAGCCCCATGTTGTTCACGATGTATGTGGCAGATATGGACGGAATGTTAGAGAGAGCACAAACGGGGGGGTGTGTGGTAGGTAGAAAAAAACTGTGGAGCCTGGCGTTTGCGGATGATGTGGTAATGATGGCAAAGAATGAAAGAGAAATGAAGGAAATGATAAAGAGTTTAGGAAAATATGTGAAGAAGAAAAGACTAGAAGTGAATATAGAGAAAACAAAAATGCTGGTGTTCAATAAGAAAAAGAGGAAGAACGAAGAGAGTGATTGGAGGTTGGAGGGAGAAGTAATAGAACAAGTAAAAGAATTCAAATACTTGGGGTATGTGTTCAATGAAAGAGCCACAGATAAGGCACATATTAGAGAACTGGCAAGAAAAGCGAACAAGGTGATAGTATGTGTATGGGGAATAGGAGAGAGAAGGTGGGGAGGCGATTTTAAGAGGAGAATGATGATGTTTGACAGTCTTATTGAAAGCGTGTTGTTGTACGGAGCAGAGGTCTGGGGATGGAAAGAACAAGAAGAGATAGAGAGGGTGCAAGAGAAATATCTGAGGTGGGTGCCAGGGGTGGAGAGAGAAACGCCAGGGTACATAGTGAGAGAAGAATGCAAGAGGAATAGGTTGAGAGTGAAAGCGGGAAAAAGAGCGGTCAAGTTCGAAGACAGGATGGAAGGGAGGAAAGACTGTAGGATACTAAAGGAGTGCTGGAGAGAGAAAAAGAAAAATTCAGAGGAGAATGATAGGGAGAATTACTACAGGAGGAATGGGTATGCAAGCAAAGAAATAGAGAGACTGAGAGAAAGAGGCGTGTGGATGAATGTAGAACTAAGTGAAAGAGATAAGGATACGGATAGACAAGAGAGGAGAGAAAAAATTAGAGAATCCAGATACAACGGGAAGTACGGAAGATGCATGATCGAGGAAGTACCGAAGTGTTTGGGGAGGGAGAGCGAGAAAGAAAGAAAGATGATGGCGGGGTTTAGGTGCGAAAATGAAGAGAGGGAAAATAGGTATTGGACAGAAGATGGAGGAAGAATGTGTAGAATGTGCTATGAGGAAAGAGAGACGATTAAGCATATGTGGAACGAGTGCAGTAAGATGAAACAAAGAGAGAGGAAAGAAAGAAAGGAAATACTGAATGTAGATGGAAGGGAAATTAAATGGATGAAAGAGGTATGGAAGAGGAGGGAGAAGGGAGAAGAGGAAAGGGGAGGGGAAAAGAAATAGAGAATTTTATTTAGTTTTTTTTTATTATTATAATATTAAGTTTACTTGTATATGTATAGGAATCAGAAAGCCCGTAGGGCAAATAAAGATTTATTATTATTATTATTATTGAAAGTATTCTTATACCTACACAGTTCAAGTTAAGACCCTGAAATATTATATTTGGAAGAATCTGTGGATCTACTACAAATTTAAATATCCATCACACTTCGTGAGACACCTTGTATATAATCTAGAAATTGAAATATTGATTCTAAGACTCAATTCTCTGATATGTTTACATTTTCAGGTTCTGATGTTCCGGGCATCATATTATCCCATTCTCATATCATGTATATCAATTTATCATATTTCGCAAGGGCACGTCTATCTGACGAGTATAAAATAAATCTGATCTGGATAGAATTTTCTGCTTCCATTCTGAATCGGTTCTGGTAAGTTGTAATCTGCCAACTCGATGTTTGAAAAATTGTAAAAAAAAAATAGTTGGCGAGAAAATACAAAATGGGGAAGAGTAAGAAATAGGGTGGAAGAGAGAATGACAAAAATTGCAAAAACAGCATAACCCGGGAAAAGAATATAGGAAGGCATGGACATAGAGAAAGACATCAGAGAAAATAAATAGGACAAGGGAGGAAGAAAATGTGAGAGTAAGGGAAAGGTAAAGAAAGAAAACAATTTATCACCAAAAAGAAGTAGTCTGAGAGCCGACGTACAGATTTTCACTGGATAACATACACGGAAAATTTTGTGTGGGTCATAAAGTATATACATACATAGGCCTAAAAAGAGCCACTTTTCATTTATTTCTAGGTTGGCTTTATTTCTATGATTAATCAAACACTTTCACTTCGAAAAGACGCCCAAAACTAATTTTTGATTCTTTTCGTTGCTTTATCATTCTCTACTTTCTTTCTTCTAAATTTCAATTAATTATTTCGTAACTGATGTTGTGTTTTTATTTTTATGTACCCTTGATGAAAAATTTGTGGATGAGACTGGTGAAAACACCATATTATAAAATACTCTGTACAAAGTAGAAAATTGTATCATACAATTTTAACATTATTTGCAGTTAATGTCTCCACTAAAAGCATTATAACCATGTAAATTACACAGTTTAATGTAGAAATAAATGTAACGTTCGCGCACGAAATGAAATATTTGTTGACTTTTCAAAATATCGAATTAATCGAGCGTTACCATTGGCATTCCTGGCAGAATTATAAAACCGAAACAGAAGTGCAGTTACGTAACGTTCGGGTAAAATTAAATCTGACAGCGACGCGAATGCAAAACGGTTCCAAGGAGGAAATCTAAAATTATTAGGGATTTCTGAAAATTCCCCGACTTTCACAAATCGAAGATCAATAATAAGTTTCCCATTTAGAGGAGTGGCAGCAGCTTGAGCCTTCTTGTTGTCATCATCGCTGTTGAGCATATACGCGCAATTAATTAATCTCGTCCTGAAACGTCCGTCGAATTAATCCATTTCACCGACGTACGTCATAAAATCCGCGATACTTTATGACTCGCAATGACCCCGTTCTGACTGAGTATGTCACCATTTGTAGTTTCGAGCCGGCGCTGTCGAATTATAGTAATAGAACCGAACGTACAATTTGTCATCGTTGGAATAATTCATTTATTACGGAACGACGTGCCGTCCCAGGTGTACCACGTTAAATCAAATCGGTCCGAAACCATTTTAATTAAACCGGTCATAAGGGACCGTAGCGGAAGACGTGAAAAGGTTAAGTGCACTCCGGCATACCAACACGTGTGAAGTGTCAATATCTTGAAAAATTCAAGAGCGAGGAAAAGGATATATCTCGGACTAACGACGTATTCATGCGAGACAACTCCGAGATTTTCACTAAAGGGGTGCTTGTGAGGGCGCATCTCCAAATGCACAAACATTTTGATTAAAATGTAAGGGATGGCAGCCAGAAGTGACGTTTCTCGTTGCATTAATGGAATCCTGACGAGGATGCTCGTGTCGATTGCCTCGTTTAAAATGGTTTTAAGTAACAAGGGAGTGTCAAATGTCACATGTGAACAAAAATTGAAATCGGTTCATTGATTCTGGATCCCACACTGTGGACCGAGCCCCGTGTGGCCCCGTCGCGAAACAAGAAATTCTTTGGTGTCAAATCAATCGCTGTAGAGCCGTTCCTTTTGTTGTTCAAGAGATCAACAGTCTGTTTAATTCGTGTTTGAATTAAATTTTGTTTTGACGTGTTTGTTAATAATTTTCTTGTTCATGTGATCTGTAAATCTAAATCGATACGTATTTGCTGAATTGTTACCAGTGAAAGTTACGGCGGTTCTAATAATTTACTCAAGTCCGTCGCCTTATCGGCCACAAATGGCTCAGGTTAAATATTTACAACCCCATTATTTTGTCAGGCTTGCAGCAAACTTACCAGCAACAGGTACACAGACCCACCTCCTCCATGCAACAACTTCCAAGCCATCCAAGTTCTTGCTCTCCAAGAGATGCTCGTCAATGGAAACAAACAATACCCCGAAAGTCGATCCAGCCCTTGCGGCCTGCGCATCGCAAAATTTGAAACATAATCCGTTCATTAAAACACCGCTTCCCGGTTGCGTGTTCCAGTTACCATATCTCAAATGGTAGGAGCATGATAATGTGTTTCTCTATTTCATATAATCCACGCTCCTAATCTTAGCAAAACATTCCAGATGCGCCAGGCGTAAGAAATTAATTTGACGTTTCTTGTTTCGATTATTGTTGTTTTTGCGGTTGGTGTCGGAGGAGTCTATTTTTTTAAGAAAACGGAGAGATTTCTTCTTTGGTTTTCCGAGTTTTCTTGTTATTTCAAGTGAACTTGTTAGGCAACCCATATTTACCGATTGAGTACAGCGTCTGCATAGTTTCGGTAGAAATAGAACGGTCGGGCGTGAGGTACAAATATAACCGGGTTTTCAATTTATGGCTGAAAACTTTGTTCCACATACTTGGCCAATAACAATCCAAATTACAGTCTAAAATAAATTTATGGATCACTTATGAACGATAACGAAAACAAAAACTCATAAAAATCGAGTGAGCGAGTACGGCAAATCGACTGAGTGAAAACAAACGCTGTCTACGACCCTCTACTACTAATAAGATCTGATTTAGTTTATGATTTTCGTTTTTTTCTTTCTGTTTAAAAATTAAATAAAAAACAATTTGTGCGGAAGGGGACAAAAGAAACAAGAAGGAAATAATGAAATGTATAACGGAGGAACAAAGGAACAAGAAAAGAAAATCACTGAATCATAATTTGCTTAAAAAAAGAAGCCGACTTTAAAAAGCGAAAAATAACTGAGGTAGTCCCATCGTCACCAAGTCCGGATATCATGAGGGGATCTCATGGAAATCTAGAAAAATGCTCAAATTTTGAGGATTTCCCTCGATTCCCGTGGGACCTCCTCATCAGATCCGGACTTGGTGACAATGGGACTACATCGGGAGTATACCCCTTCAAATAAAAAAAAAAAAAATTCAAAATCGGTCCACAATTTACGAGAGAATTTTCCAAGATTTCCATGGGATCCCCTCACCAGATTCGGAGTTTGTGACAATGGGACTACTTCAGGAGTATACCCTTTCAATTAAAAAAAGAATTTTCAAAATCGGTCCACAATTTACAAAGAAATTGGTGAACATACATAAAAGGAAAAATTTGAGGATTTCCCTCGATTCCCATGGGATCTCATCAGATCCGGACTTGGTAACAATGGGACCACATCGGGAGTATACCTCTTCAAATAAAAAAAAGAATTTTCAAAATCGGTCCACAATTGACGAAGAAATCGGTAAAAATACATAAAACGAAAATTTTGAGAATTTGTGTAGATTTCCATTAGATCCCCTCATCAGATCCAGACTTGCTGACAATGGGACTACCTCAGGAGTATACCTTTTCAAATAAAAAAAGCATTTTCAAAATCGGTCCACAATTGACGAGCGAATTGTCCTAGATTTCCATGGGATCCCCTCATCAGATCCGGACCTTGTGACAATGGGACTACCTCAGGAGTATACCCTTTCAAATAAAAAAAGAATTTTCAAAATCGGTCCACAATTTATGAAGAAATCGGTAAACATACATGAAAGGAAAAATTTGAGGATTTCCCTCGATTTCCATGAGATCCCCTAATGAGATCTGGACTTGGTGACAATGGGATTACATCAGGAGCATACCCTTTCAAATAAAAAAACAATTTTCAAAATCGGTCCACAATTGACGAAGAAATCGATAAACATACATAAAAAGAAAAATTTTAGAATTTTTTTAGATTTCCATTAGATCCCCTCATCAGATCCAGACTTGCTGACAATGTCACTACCTCAGGAGTATACTTTTTCAAATAAAAAAATAATTTTCAGAATCGGTCCACAATTGACGAAGAAATCGGTTAACATACATAAAAAGAAAAATTTGAGGATTTCCCTCGATTCCCATGGGATCTCCTCATCAGATCCGGACTTGGTAACAATGGGACTACATCGGGAGTATACCTCTTCAAATAAAAAAAGCATTTTCAAAATCGGTCCACAATTGACGAGGGAATTGTCCTAGATTTCCATGGGATCCCCTCATCAGATCCGGACCTTGTGACAATGGGACTACCTCAGGAGTATACCCTTTCAAATAAAAAAAGAATTTTCAAAATCGGTCCACAATTTATGAAGAAATCGGTAAACATACATAAAAAGAAAAATTAGAGAATTTTTCTAGATTTCCATTAGATCCCCTAATCAGATCTGGACTTGGTGACAATGGGATTACATCAGGAGTATACCCTTTCAAATAAAAAAACAATTTTCAAAATCGGTCCACAATTGACGAAGAAATCCGTGACCATATATAAAAGGAGAAATTTGAGGATTTCCCTCGATTTCTATGGGATCCCCTAATCAGATCTGGACTTGGTGACAATTGGATTACATCAGGAGTATACCCTTTCAAATAAAAAATTTGAGAATTTTCCTAGATTTCCATGGGATCCCCTCATCAGATCCGGACCTTGTGAGAATGGGACTACCTCAGGAGTATACCCTTTCAAATAAAAAAAGAATTTTCAAAATCGGTCCACAATTTACGAAGAAATCGGTAAACATACATAAAAGAAAAAAATTGAGGATTTCCCTCGATTTCCATGGGATCCCCTAATCAGATCTGGATTTGGTGACAATGGGATTACATCAGGAGTATACCCTTTTAAATAAAAAAAGAATTTTTAAAATCGGTCCACAATTGACGAAGAAATCGGTGAACATACATAAAAGGAGAAATTTGAGGATTTCCCTCGATTTCCATGGGATCCCCTCATCAAATCCGGACTTGGTGACAACGGGATTACCTCAGGAGTATGTATAGCCTTTTATATAAAAAAAGAATTTTTAAAATCGGTCCACAATTGACGAAGAAATCGAAAAAAAAAAGACATACATACAGCCGAACTTATAACCTCCTCCTTTTAAAGTCGGTAAAAATGAATGAAGACAAAAATATGTGGGCGGTAACGAAGACATTATTTTCGACTTTTTCATCTTTTGCTGTTAATTTTTCTCATTTATGTTTTATGTCCTCATTTTTCACTTAAAATCGTTTCTTCTTTTTTTTATCGTGTTTACTATTTCTTATTTTTCATTTGTTTTTTATACCCAATTGTTCATGCCATGGAACTAAAATAGAAGGGGCGTTTTTGTTGTAAAGGCATTTAACAAAACGGAGAATTGACCAATATTGCCAATCGTAAAAGTAATTTGTTGAAATTGCCTCATCGGGATTTCGAAAATCCTACTAAACCATGTATGAATTATTAACTGTATATAAGGATATCAAAATGTTTTAAATTTTAGTATAATAGACTGCGTTATATCACAAGCTGACAACTCTGTAAATGCTTGGGCCAAAACAAAACGTAAGCGATCGCTTCTCGAGTATGATTTCGTGCAGTAGCGTCGATATGTGTCTTGGTGGAGTTGTAAAACATAATAACTAAATTACAATTAAAAATTTAAATGAGCACTGGATGATTTGTAAATATTCAGGCTTGCAAATGATTTGGATAGAATAAAGATCTGCTTGAGATTTTATTTTTAATTAAAACACAGCTTTTATCCCCACTATCCTATCTTATTCAGCTTCGCAACAAACTGTGCTGTTAGTGCGACCGTGTTTTCTCCTCTTATATATTAGTCCCCTATGGTTTATACCTATTCTTCTTATGCTTCATATACATAGTTATAGAAATATAAGTCTTGAGCTATATCTCTTTTGGACACCCCTAGACTAACTGTACATTTCGGATTCTTCATTTCATATGTTACGATTTGTATTTTTTGGTACTTTATTCTTAATTTGTAGTTTCTTATTATTAATTTTTCAATTTGGTTTCTGATTTTTGTTTTTAAAGTTTTATCATTCATTAATCTGTTACTGAGTTTGCTTAACTTGTCCTAACTGACTTTCATGGCCTGACTTGACCTAGTCAGACTTAACTTGATATGAGCCGACTTCATCTTTTGAGTTAATTGACGAAATTAATATAGAGTCGGCCCCTATTATGTGCTTTTTTTATAATTTTTATCGTTATCAATATTACACAATGATAAACGCCACCTGAGTAAATATGCATACATTACAATGAATTGCTCGGTTAAAATAAAATTAACTCTAACCGCGTAATTAATACGTCGTGCTAACAGACGCAACCATAAGCTATTAATTTCAATCAATATGCCCTTGCGTGTTTAATTATGAGAAACAGAGTATCCTGAATTCCGAGCAGTTTAATTGGACCTCTCTTTTATTAAGTTCGATGAGGTCTGAGTAAATATTTTAAGGTTTCGGTAATTTTATCTTGCACCCTGAAGATATACTTCCTGTCGAAAAACCATTATAATTATCATTAATGAAAAATGGCCTGAAAAAGGTAACTAAGCCGGAAAGAAGCTTACTCGGTGTTATTAACGTCTAGAGATATCGAAAGGTTAATCGAGGGATATTTCTATTCTCGAGGGCGAGACCCGATCGAATAGTGTGGTAATGATGGCCGACACTTCATTCACTTCGGTCATACCAGACGATTACCCTAACTTTAAACAAGTTTACCGCCAACTTTACCAATCAGAGGAACCGTCGTTGAACACAATATGGTGCCCAAAAATCTCTGCCGAAGTTAAATTAGACTGTTTGATCTGTAAATTTATTCCCTCATTGATTAAAGAAGAATGTTGCTAAAAGCGTCCCTTTTAACTTGCGGTTCTTTCATCCTTCGTCATTTAGGGGAAAAACAAAAATATTTTTAAGGAGTCACGTTTTGCATGAAGACCCTATTCGCTCGCTAAAGTTGAGTTCTGCTGATCGATGCTCTTGCGAAGTTGAGGAGATAACGGTTTCTTTTAACGTCGGGAGCTTTGTAAACATGATCAAATAAAGGTTTGTGTTTATTAGGATTTTATCCGGACAGATACGATAATTCGAGGTTTTTGCACATTTTCGTGGAACAGTTTATGTTTGTAAGATGTTGCGGTTTGACATTTGAAGTGGATATACCGCAGAACAAGAGTTATAATTATTTTTCTTCGCAATTCTGATATACAAGCCAGAGTGAGGCTCTGGAACTCGTTAGTCTGACATGAATTTGTATTTTTAGTCTGAAGTGGTCATTTGTAAACCGTGCGATCGAAAAAAATGCTCATCTTAGCAACAATTAAGTTCTTTGATATTTTATTCAGTATTGGTGCTCTGAATGCGCCGAAGAAAAAGAACAACTTGATTTGATGTATCTGTTAAAATCGTCTTTGGCGGACGTTAATTGAAAAGCGTTCTTACGGTTAATAACTTTGGGGTTTTAGCGGCTTCATGTTTTGTTACTCGATAACAAACCGCAAACACAAGGATCCACTTAGAGCCGCGGGTTCTATTCAGAATCACCCTGTACAAAACAAGGAATCGGAGAGAAAGGAATACGATTATTTGAAGAACGCTCTTTTGTTGTGCGCCAAAGCTCTCGAGTGCTGTCACGTTGTTGATCAAGACATGAACACCATTCAACATAATGCGCCTTCTGCAATTAGCGCAAACTACCGCAAACTTTTGTGTACCTAATTTAAAATTTAGCATCCCGCTTCGAAGTTAGTCGATTTGCTCTTGACGGAAATTTGAATTTATAATGTCCCATTTTAGTAATGTTGAGCCACCGCGCCGTGCGGCTATTTTATTTCAAGATTCGCGAGCATAAAACATTTCATGCACAATTACTTGCCTCCGTCGGCCCTGATGGTTTTTCCTTCACGAGAGTTGGCTTTGTTGCTTTTTGGGTAATCTAAAATGTATTCATAACCTCATCTATTTTCGCGAGTGTTCTTTTGCCGCGTTAATGTTCATCTAAAGTCTGTTATGAATGTAGTGCAATAAATTCGTGCGAATGCACAAAATGGCGGCCGCGCGATAAATTTTGATAAATCACCGTAATGCCCGGTCGGTCGTATATCAATATTTTGTTGTTTTACAATTTGTGCCACACAAGTAATCTCTCGTGTTAAAGTGGACGTTGAAAGCCGGTTTTAAGAAGACGACATCGAAGGGTTTAAAAAGATGACCCGCCTAAAAGGGTTTCGACTTGAAACTTTTAAGCTATAAAACACTCTTCTTTCGTTACCGGAAATCATCCACTTTCCCTCGAATATTTGAATTGGAAATGGAGGCTTTTGTTCGGAGGGGTCTTATTATTTTTCATCTTCAACAAGCAACTCTCGGACGAAATTGGATTAATCCGCTCCTAGATTGATATTATAGATAGGATACAACATCATCGTTTCCAAAAGCTTCCCCGAACTTACCCGGTCCTAATTAATGTTTTTGTTTTTGACACTTTATGCCTCAGTAACCGAATTGTGTTTACTTAAGCTCGACCGACTGATTAATTGCTCAAAGCTCTCCTTAATTTGCGGTTTCACAGCTTGATGTTCGCATATCGTAGTCGAAATTTGTCGTTTGATTTCTCCATTGTTACACTTGATTAGCCGACTTTAATCGCTACTTACTTTAATCCAACAAAATGTGGATTAATTGTCCTTATCTGTATCCTACGGGACACATATCTAACGAATTCCTGTGACGGGTGAGACCCAGTGTATATCTTTAATAAAGAACAAACCTGACATGGAGAGAGTTGTATTAAGTCAAACTTAATTCAAATACCGGTAAAAAAGACTGATGATTCCTTTGAACAACGAGGGGCGCAGCTCTAGTAGCCTACCGCAATCTAGAGCGATTGGTTTGCCACGAAAAATTCCTTGTGGTCTTCTCTAATGATTGCGCGAAGGGGCCACCCGGGGCTCGGTCCACACTGTGGGACGCAGAATCGCCACAAGGCAACACGCCTCCTCGTCTCGATTGTACAGGCGAAATAACGTCTCTTCTACGGAGGACGACCTTCACCTTCACCGAAATCCACGGCGGCGTTGGTTACATATGTCAAATCGACACGTCGAAGAGTCGTGTACGTCCCTCTATTGGAATAAACTTGAAATACGGAAAATTTGTTGCAAACTCAGTACACCCAATTAAAAAAAATCAATTGAATCAATTTTTGAATAGCGAGCGCCCACTGCGTTGAACTAAAAACAACAGCAAGGAATTCCAGCGCAATCGAAACCTCGGAAACTGAATAATTCCATACGCTGGTTGCGTATCCGTTAAGTTTAAACATGTAAACCTCTATAAATTCGGCAGAAAATCCACATTTTGCATATTCCATTATATCCTTCCATAAATTTATAATTTACATGAAAATATACTCCGACTAGACCACACTTTTTCGTCAACAATGCGCGGCCAGTGTTTATGAAACCAGCCGTTCCGCAATCGAAAAACGAACAAAGAAAAAGAAAAGGAATCGTTCTCGACGAATCAAGGCATCTTTACGCTTCGTTTGATGCTTCCCGGTCGCTTATGGCCTATAATAATTATTAATTTATTGCGATATGGATGTCGCTTTCCTGATAAAAACTCCAATTTACAGGGACCTTCCCTCTGTGATAATTGCGCCGAATGCCGAGCTGATGTGATATTGAAGAAATATCGCCGAGACGGTCTTTTTAATAAACACGGCTTCATATTCGGTTTCCGTATTATTTTTATTTGGCAAATACGTAAAGATTTTCGTAGTGTAAAGCCTAATTAAATTCCACATAATTTTGAGGGTAAAGGTTGCAGTATAAATTTATAGACAGTTGATGTGGGAAGTGTTAGGACTGTGTTATTGATGTTCGACGAATAAATTATTCGTAAAAGAACGTGCATCATATAGTCTAATGCATCACTGTACTACAAACAACTTCTGTTTCAACTAAGTAATTATCATAATACAAAAAATGGATAATTCAAAAAGTTGGGACATTTGGTGCCGTGACCAGGATGATGGTATCCTGGTCACGGCACCAAATTCTCCACCTTTCGATAATTCATCTTACAGCTTTTTATTTGGAAAATACGTGAAGAATTAAATTCCAAATAATTTTGAGGGTAAAGGTTGCAATATAAATTTATGGATGAAGTTGATGTGGGATCTTTTAGGACATAATCAATAACATATTGATGTTCGATGAATAAATTGTTCGTTAAAGAACGTGCAACACTTACTCTACTACAAATGACTTCTGTTTCAACTAAGCAATTGTTATAATAAAAAAAAGTATAATTCAAAAAGTTGGTGCCGTGACCAGGAGTCGTCATTATCGCAATAAAAAAAAAACAAAAAAAAAAAAACGAACCGCGCTGTCCGACTGACTAAATGGATGAGAAATAACAACCATTTATTTTTTTTCCTTTAAAAACTACAACTCACTCTAGTTCTCAATCCAGTTTCAAAATTTTTGAGTCAAAAAATGGTTGTCATTCTAGTACCATTAGTTTATCGGTCAGTTGTGGATGCGGCGGCCCACCCGCCCACCGCATTAACATGTGGTGCCATGAAAGAAACGGTTTTTTGTCACAAAGAACAACTGTGAAATACAAGAAACGGAGTGTGGATACAATAGGAAAATGGTTGTCATTCGTCAACCATTCAGTCAAAAATGTAAATTTGAGTATCTATTTTGGTGTGAATCTCAATTTGGATTGATTCTCATTACTGGTGTAAGGTTTCTTTGTGACTAAAAAGCGTATGGTTCTGGCGGTTCGTTGGTGAGTGCGGTGGGCGGGTGGGCCACCCTGTCCATTGTACTCATCGACTGACTAAATGGAAAAACTAGAACTCACTCTCGTGTTCAATCCAAATTCAAAATTTTTAAGTACAAAAATGGTTGTCAGTCTAATACCATCAGTCAATCGGTCAGCTGTAGATGCTACGGACCATCCGCCCACCGCATTCACATGTCGTGCCACGAACGAAGCGGTTTTTAGTCACAAAGAACAATTGTGAAATGTGTACAAGAAACGAAATGTGGATGCAATAGGAAAATTGTTGTCATTCAGAACCAGTTTGTCAACCATTCAGTGAAAAATGTCAATTTGAGTATATGTATATATATTTGGATATAAATCTCTTTTGGTGGATACAATATGAAAATGGTTGTCACTTCGAACCAGTTTTTTCAACCATTCAGTCAAAAATGTAAATCTAATATATAAAAATCTCGTGTCACGGTGTTTGTGGTATCCTGGTCACGGCACCAAATTCTCCAACTTTCGATAATTCATGTTGCTGTTTTTGTAAGATGGATTGTCATATTACCAATTAATTTAATGTTAAATGTTTCTCAAGAATTGCAGACTGTGCTAAAATAAAAGTTTTTTAGAACGGGAATCGCGCCTCCACGATTTTTGCACGATTATACATTTTAGGTTGTATTTATTATTAATCTTTATTTGCCCTACGGGCTTTCTGATTCCTATACATATACAAGTAAACTTAACAATTACAATAATAAAAAAAACTAAATAAAATTCTCTATCTCTTCTCCCCTCCCCTTTCCTCTTCTCCCTTCTCCCTCCTCTTCCATACCTCTTTGATCCATTTAATTTCCCTTCCATCTACATTCAGTATTTCCTCTCTTTCTTTCCTCTCTCTTTGTTTCATCTCACTGCACTCGTTCCACATATGCTCAATCGTCTCTCTTTCCTCATAGCACATTCTACACATTCTTCCTCCATCTTCTGCCCAATACCTATTTTCCCTCTCTTCATTTCCGCACCTAAACCTCGCCATCATCTTTCTTTCTTTCTCGCTCTCCCTCCCCAAATTCTTCGGTACTTCCGCGATCATGCATCTTCCGTACTTCCCGTTGTATCTGAATTCTCTAATTCTTTCTCTCCTCTCGTGTCTATCCGTATCCTTATCTCTTTCACTTAGTTCTACATTCATCCACACGCCTCTTTCTCTCAGTCTCTCTATTTCTTTGCTTGCATACCCATTCCTCCTGTAGTAATTCTCCCTGTCATTCTCCTCTGAATTCTTCTTCTTTTTCTCTCCAACACTCCTTTAGTATCCTACATTCTTTCCTGCCTTCCATCCTGTCATCGAGCTTGACCGCTAGCACCCACCTCAGATATTTCTCTTGCACCCTCTCTATCTCCTCTTGTTCTTTCCATCCCCAGACCTCTGCTCCGTACAACAACACGCTTTCAATAAGACTTTCAAACATCATCATTCTCCTCTTAAAATCGCCTCCCCACCTTCTCTCTCCTATTCCCCATACACCTCCTATCACCTTGTTCGCTTTTCTTGCCAGTTCTCTAAAATGTGCCTTATCTGTGGCTCTTTCATTGAACACATACCCCAAGTATTTGAATTCTTTTACTTGTTCTATTACTTCTCCCTCCCACCTCCAATCACTCTCTTCGTTCTTCCTCTTTCTCTTATTGAACACCAGCATTTTTGCTTTCTCTACATTCACTTCTAGTCTTTTCTTCTTCACATATTTTCCTAAACTCTTTATCATTTCCTTCATTTCTCTTTCACTCTTTGCCACCATTACCACATCATCCGCAAACGCCAGGCTCCACACTTTTTTTCTACCTACCACACACACTTGTGCTCTCTCTAACATTCCGTCCATATCTGCCACGTACATCTTCTCATATATCTCCTCCACCTTTCTTACCAACCATTCATTTACCCCTTTCTCCCTCAGGCACTCAAACATCCTCTCTCTGTCCACCTTGTCAAAAGCCGCCTTGAAGTCTACGAATAATGCATACACCCTCCCCCTTTCTTCTTTAACCCACTCTTCGTCAAATGGTCCAGGATGTATACATTATCCATAGTTCCCCTCCCCTCTCTAAATCCTGCTTGGCTGTCTGGTAATGCTTTCTTTTCCTCTATCTCTCTGCTCATCCTTTCATTCAGAATCCCTCGGTAATTTTCTACTTTTATTTTCTCCCTTTTTTTTTGTAAATGGGGTAAATTACCCCCTCTCTCCACCCTACCGGGAATCCTTCTCCTCTCCACACCCCATTCATTACCTCCACCAGCCTCTCTAGCACTCTTCTCGTCCCATACATCTACGACTCATTCTGTATTCTATCCCTCCCTGGTGCCTTCCCTTTCCTCAGTTTCTTCACATGCCTCTCCACCTCTTCCATTGTAATTTCTTCTCATTCAGGTTCTACTCGGTTTCTCTTCGTCTCTATTTCCGTTTTCTTTTTTTCCTTTTCTCCCTCCAGCAGCCTCATGAAGCCCTCCTCCCACTCATTCATCGTTATCTCCTCGCCCCCATTTTTTTTTCTTTCTCTCTCTATTAATATAGTTCCATACCTCCTTCTCTGTTCTTATTGCTTTTATCTCTTTCTCCTCTCTCTCCTTCTTCTGCCTCTTCTTCTCCCTGCATGTCTCTCTGTATCTTCTTTTCGCTTCTAAAAAGCCACTTCTGTTCCCTTTAGTCTTTCTCCACTTTCTTAGTTCTTTTATTGCTTCCTTTTTACGTTGCTCACATTCTTTGTCCCACCATTTATTCTTTCTTTTTGTTCCTCCACCTCTTACTGTTATTTCTCTTTTTGTCGCTGCTTTTTCCAATATTTCTACCAATTCTTTCTCCATTTTCCCTACTTCTTGTTCTTGCTTTTTCCAGTCTTCTCTTATACTCTTCCACCCCTTGCTCGTCCCATACTTTAATTATCACCTTCCGCATTTCCTCTATTTTTTCTTCTCCTCCTCTCTTCTCTCTCCCCCTTCCTATACTTATCTCTATAGGCAGATGGTCTGACTCTACTCTTTCCCCTATTCTGAATTTTTCGACTTCTTCCCATGCTCCTTCGTTTACTATTCCGTAGTCTATCACCGTCTCTCCTCCACCGCCTATGTAGGTCCATTCTCCTTCTTCGTCCCCTTGTTTATTTCAATTCAGCACTTCCCATCCTTTTTCTTCTATCCATTCCATCAACTTCTTCCCTTTCGCGTTTTCTTTCTTGTCTTTGGATTTTCTTTTTCCCTCTCCTCTCTCTTCTTCCCAATACCTGGCTCCTCTTTCCCCAATTCTCCCGTTAAAATCCCCTCCCAGAAGCAGACATTCTTCCCTGTTGTCTTTTAATGTTTCTTCTATCTTGCTTATTGTTTCTTTCATCTCTTTGCTGTACACTGTCACTATTTTCCACCATTTACTGTCTATTTTAACGTTTCTCACCATGTGACCTTCCTCTTCTCCCTTCTTTTTAGTATTCTCTTTTATTCCTTTTTTTACCCCTGTTATTATTCCCCCTGCTGCTCTTCCTTTTTTCTTTCCCCTTCTCGCCCCTTGCCATTCCCACTTGAACTCCGTTGGTAACAGTTTTTCTATTTTTTCCCAGCTTTCTGACCATGTTTCTGTTAATCCAACAATATCGAACTCCTTCACATAGTCCCAAAAATTTTCTTCTTTTTTCCCTAGTCCGGCTACATTCCAAAATAGTGCCCTCACCCCTGTTTTTCTCGTTACCTTCTTTGATTTCCCCCTTCCTTCCTTAGTTTCCCTCCTACTTCCTTCTTTGTTTCTTTTTTCCCGTTTCATTGTCCTTTTTACTTTGCCGTTGTCCCCCTTTTTCCCTCCTCCCCTTCTTCTTCTTATTGCAAAACCCCTAGACTCTCTCTCTTTTCATTCCATCTCCATTGCTCCCCGTCCACTATTAATTTCCTGTATCCCACTCTTACTTCTTTCCCTTCTTCCCTTTTTTCCTTCGCCATACTTTTTAGTTTCTTCTGTAAATCTCTTTCTTTCTTTGTGAGGTCGTTGTCTATGTATATCCCCCTTGTTTCCCTCTTCTCCCTCAATTTTCCTTTGTGCTTCATTATTCTTTCCTTCTCACCCCATCCCTCCATCTCCACCAATACTTGGTCCTTGTTAATTCTGTAACAATCTTTTACTTTACTATCCTCTACATTTTCCTTCAAAAACTTCTCTACATCCTCTTTTTTTACATGACTTTTTCTTTCCCCGTCCCATCTTGTTATCACGATGTTGTTCTTACTCTTTCTTCTCTCTTCGCTTTCCATTCTCTCTTCCAGCTTTTCCACTCTCTCCTTCCACCAGTCTCTCTCTCCTTCCCATCTCTTCTCCTTCTCTTTAGATTCTTCTCTCTGGCTCTCTATCTCTCTCTTGAGTTCCTTGTTTTCTCGTCTTATTTCTTTCATCTCCTCCTTCAACTCTTGCAACAGCTCCAATATTTTTTTCTCCATCTCTGTGTCCGTTTCCTTCTCTTTCTATGATGTCTTCTGTGTTTTCTTTACTCCAGGAGACTTTTTACTTTTTTGAAAAAAATTCTCTTCCTCCTCTTCTTGTTTTTCTGTTCTAGCCTCCCCTTTTCTCTTTCTTTTCCTTTCCTCCAGGTAAGAGTCCAGGCTTCCCTGACTGAGCGAGCGGTTTCTATCGTCTTTGTTCATCCGCTTCCTGTGGCGCCTCCTAGATGTCGTTGTATTCCGGCTTCGCCGATTTATTCTTTTTCCTGACTATATCTCCTCTTCCCTGTCCAATTCTTTCTTCCTACCTTTCTCTAATACTTCTTCTCGCTTTTCTCAATATCTTCTCTAATTTTTTCTTTATATCACCTTCTATTTCTCTATTTTTCGCTACGTAACCTCTCTACCACATGTTTACCTTCAGCTTGGTAATACCCATTTTTTTTATTGTTGTTTTTAATTGTTTTTTTAGGTTGTAGTAACGACAATAAATTGATAGACCAGCAGTAGCGAGCTGGGAAAATTCGTTTTTGTGTCCGTTTTCAGCAACAATTTTTTAAATGGCATGAACGGAATTAATTTAAAATTTTCACGGCTGGCATGTGAATGTGCAGAAAGTTTTTAATTTTTTCATTTCTGGTGTATACGAGTGCGCTGTAACTAAAGCGTTAAAAATAAACAACAGTTGGCATATTATTTTCAGTTTTTCTAAAATTTGTTTTGTTTGATTGAATCCTAGAAAGGCCTGAGATATTTTAAGAAAGCTAAGCTGAACAACTGAATCGTTTTGAGCAGTCTAGTAAAATTCTGAGAGTATTGAAAAATCTTGAGCAATCCTTGAATTATTTGAGTTGCTTTTGACACTTCGAATCATGGCCAACTGCACTCTAACAAACTCAAATATGTTACTCTTATGTGAATATCTCGCATATACTGCCAATATTAGAATATCGCATTTAGGTTTGTTCCAGAATTCTTTTCACCAACATCGTTTCTGCCCCAATTTCCCCCCAACCTCCGCCCAATTTTCATAAAGCAATAAAACGAAGAAAACCCTAAGAACCCTCTGCCCAATCTCCGAATGGCTAATTTAAGAAGATCCCCCGATTTTCCGCGCGACGTATTCCACCTCGTAAAGTTTTTTCTTTAACTTTGAATAGAATTCCTCATAAATCATTCAGGAAATTTGCCACCCTCTTAATCACAAATCCACAAAGGGATCGATTTTTTCGCGGCACACACATCTCGAACGCCATGCGATCGGATATCTTTATGAATTCCGTTCACGTTTCAAATGGAATTACCTGATGAAGACGAAATTGTGCCGATAATAACACCGAGCCACCTGCGGTCGAACCGCAAAATATTGTTTGCTCCGAAAATAAAATTACCGCTAATCCGTAATTTTTTCGCTCCGTTTGTAGTCGGAACAAAGTCGATATATATTAAGAGGTAATAACAATGAACAGAATTTCATTATGCAGTCTATTAATAACACGGAACTGAAGGGAGATGCTTCTTGCTCTTTTTTTTTTCAGAAGAAAATTTGTTTCCACAGTTTTCGTGAAACGGAGAGCATTTTAAAATTCGCGTTTGTTTTAAAAGAGGAGGATTATACGAGACAGAACTATAGTTGCGTTATAATTGCATTCTAGAACTAGTACTACGTACGGCGCGTTTTTATTAAAATAGTCATCAGAAACAATTTCGTCGGATATTTTGTTTTATACTTGAAGACCTTTGTACTTCTTTAATCAACAAAGATAGTAGATATTATTTATAGCGGATATTACTGAATAGTATTTAGTACGGTATATGTGTTTCATTATTTATTTACACACTATGTACAATTTATTTCTGTTATTTTATCTATTTCTATTTCTACTCCGGAATGTCATCTCGTACTTGTTCTATTAATGACATCGTCACACAATGTTCCAATAAGTTATTCCATATTTGTCTCCAGAACGTTCTCGCATTGATGACGTCATTGAGGTTTCCATAATCGTTACAACAATTTCAAAATCTGACAAACCTGGTACGGTCCAAACCCGAACTGTGAATTTAGTTAGAGACTGCACCGTCGAAATTAGGAGAGGGCATACACCATTCTTGCATCAAAGCTCGCCGTGGTCTTATTTCCCCCGCCGTTAAATCAATAGGAATCGATCGGAAACTGATGTAAATTCCTAATGAAATCCCCTGTCATCTGCACTTTATCCGAAAAAATATTGAAACTGAAAGCCAAAAAGCAATTTATCTTCGGAGGGCTCCGCACCTAAAGCCCCCGGGACACTGTCACCTTAAATGAAATCAAACCGGTGTAGTTGCTGAATGTTAACGATAACGCACTCAATAAAACAAACCTGCATTCGGAGATACACGGGTTTAGCGAGCGGAATGCAGATTAGGCAGCGGCAGCATTCAATCGGTTTTTTGTGGATATTTCGTACAATCTAAATGAATGCTAGGGTTATACGTTTCGGAACAAATACGGACCTATCTGACCTGCCAGTTTCGACGGAAAGGGCTTAATCCGGGAGGTTATTGGAAACGGCGGGTATTTAAATTCGACAAAAATTAGACAGTCGTTTCGTCTACACTTTGACAGGATTCAGTTTGTTAATCCCTTTTCAGGATTCGAAATCGGAGTAAATAGATTTAATATGAGCAAGTTTGAAAAAGGGGCTTTCGGGTGAGCGTAATTCCCTTAAAGCGAGGAGCTTTTTAGGCGGCATCCGAGGCGATGTTTGATGTAAAATAATCAGCTTCTGTTTCGGGATCGATCTGAACGTAATTAGGACTAAGTATGTTTGTATGTGGATCTAGTCGAAACGAGTTAATGAGGCTTCAGATTTTTCACCGACGACAACGGAATTCCAGCGGACGTCACAAAAACGCGTTTACGTCGTTGAGATGAACGTATGATTTACGAGCGTTTGTTGTCCGGGAAATTTAAACTTGGTCAAAGTATAAAAAGCAGTTTTATCTTCGTGGATGCTCGGCTTGCACGTCACAGTCCGCAACTTGACCTTTTTTCATGCACCGATATTAAATCCCACCACTGAGACGACGGACGAAGAAAGGATGATAAGGATTTCATGATTTGGAATGAAATCACTGAAAAATTTACTGGTTGAATCGATTTCGGGTCAGATCGGCGCGGTAGTATTATTATTTTCTGCTTGAATATTTAAAACGCGCTATGAAAAGGTGTTTTGCTCTTCGAAAAAAATCATGACAGATTAAGGAAATACACAAGAAATTTAATTTTGATGTTTTTTGTTGGAACATACATCGGGAGTTCAAACGAATTTGTACACGCAGTTGGTTATTACGAATTACTCTATTTCCCTCACTTGATCGCAATTACTCGGGTCCCTTCTCAAGTTACATATCTTCGGTTTTGCGAGATCTCAGCTTTCTCAAGTTGTCAGATTCGATTTCACAAGTAGTATTTCTCAGGTGCTCAAGTTTTCACGTTCCTCCAGTTCTCAACTGACTTTACTCAAATCCTCTGGTTTTCTAAGATTTCAGATTCTTAAAATTCTCATTTTCTTCGATTCTCAGTTCTTCAGTGAATCAGTTTCTCAATTTCAAGTTTCTAAGTTTGCCCATTACTCAGTTCATCAGGTTCTTAGTTTTACAATTCCTGATAGCTCAATTCTTCAGTTTCGCAGCTCTTCAAATATTCAGTTCCACTGCTTCCCAGTTTCAAATATTCAATTCCATCTTAGCTTCCCAGGTTGTCAGTATCTTTATTTTTTAGTTATTGAGCTTTTCGGTTTCCCGGACCGTTGGTTTCTCAGTACCTCAATTCTCAGTTACTCATTGAGTTTCCCAGCTATTTTATTTTTGAGTGCCTGAGGTTCCAGTTCCTCAACTTCTTCGACTTCTGACGGCAGTTTCGCGTCGTATTGCTAGGGGAGCGGCTTCTCGAACGTTCACTGGTAGAATTACTCCAAAACGATCTCGGTCGTATGAGTTTGCTTTAGTTCCTCAGTCAATAAGTATCTCAGGTAAGCGGTTTCTCCGTTTATCAATTCCTTATTTTCTTTCTGAATTTCTTTCGGAATTCCCGGTGCCTCAGTCGTACACTTTTTCAATTTTTCAGTTAGAATTAGTAAATTATTTAGTCTTAGTTTCAGAATTAGTGCATTTGACTTTAAAATTCCACAAGAAGTAATTTATGGAACTTTACTTTAATTTAAAAGAACTACTAACCCTATACGAGTACCTTCTAGTAGTCGCCGCATTTAGCCCATAAAATAGCACAAATATTTTCTGACAATTTTTGAATATGTCATTGCTATAGTTTCAGTAGAGAAACTTACATATCCAAATCTGAGATTCTACTGTATTTCATAAAGTTGAAAAGTGTCATGACTACGATTTGAAAAGAACACATACATTTTTTGCAAATTTTTGAATAAGTCATTGCTATTTTGAAAGATACTTTACTTAAGAATTTCTAAAACGCAATAATTTCAGCAGACAAACTTACAGATCCAAATTCGAGAATCTACTATATTTCACAAAGTTGAAAAGTGTCATGACAACGATTTGAAAAGAACTCACATATTTTTTGCCAATTTTTGAATATGTCATTGCTATTTTGAAAGATACTTTACTTAAAAATTTCTAAAACGCAATAGTTTCAGCAGAGAAACTTACAGATCCAAATTCGAGAATCAACTATATTTTATAAAGTTGAAAAGTGTCATGACAACGGTTTGAAAAGAAGACAAATATCTTTTGCCAATTTTTGAATATGTCATTGCTATTTTGAAATACACTTTGCTTAAAAATTTCTAAAACGTACTAGTTTCAGCAGGGAAACTTAGAGATCCCAATTCGAAAATCTACTATATTTCATAAAGTTGAAAAGTGTCATGACAACGATTTGAAAAGAACTCACATATTTTTTGCCAATTTTTGAATATGTCATTGCTATTTTGAAAGATACTTTACTTAAGAATTTCTAAAAAGCAATAGTTTCAGCAGAGAAACCTACAGATCCAAATTCGAGAATCTAGTATACTTTATAAAGTTGAAAAGTGTCATGACAACGGTTTGAATAGAAGACAAATATCTTTTGCCAATTTTTGAATATGTCATTGCTATTTTGAAATACACTTTACTTAAAAATTTCTAAAACGTACTAGTTTCAGCAGGGAAACTTACAGATCCAAATTCGAGAATCTACTATATTTCATAAAGTTGAAAAGTGTCATGACAACGATTTGAAAAGAACTCACATATTTTTTGCCAATTTTTGAATATGTCATTGCTATTTTGAAAGATACTTTACTTAAAAATTTCTAAAACGCAATAGTTTCAGCAGAGAAACTTACAGATCCAAATTCGAGAATCAACTATATTTTATAAAGTTGAAAAGTGTCATGACAACGGTTTGAAAAGAAGACAAATATCTTTTGTCAATTTTTGAATATGTCATTGCTATTTTGAAATACACTTTGCTTAAAAATTTCTAAAACGTACTAGTTTCAGCAGGGAAACTTACAGATCCTAATTCGAGAATCTACTATATTTCATAAAGTTGAAAAGTGTCATGACAACTATTTGAAAAGAACTCACATATCTTTTGCCAATTTTTGAATATGTCATTGCTATTTTGAAAGATACTTTACTTAAGAATTTCTAAAACGCAATAGTTTTAGCAGAGAAACTTACAGATCTAAATTCGAGAATCTACTATACTTTACAAAGTTGAAAAGTGTCATGACAACGGTTTGAAAAGAAGACAAATATCTTTTGCCAATTTTTGAATATGTCATTGCTATTTTGAAAGATACTTTACTTAAGAATTTCTAAAACGCAATAGTTTCAGCAGAGAAACTTACAGATCCAAATTCCAGAATCTACTATATTTTATAAAGTTGAAAAGTCTCATGACAACCGTTTGAAAAGAAGACAAATATCTTTTGCCAATTTTTGAATATATCATTGCTATTTTGAAATACACTTTGCTTAAAAATTTCTAAAACGTACTAGTTTCAGCAGGGAAACTTACAGATCCCAATTCGAGAATCTACTATATTTCATAAAGTTGAAAAGTGTCATGACAACGATTTGAAAAGAACTCACATATTTTTTGCCAATTTTTGAATATGTCATTGCTATTTTGAAAGATACTTTACTTAAGAATTTCTAAAAAGCAATAGTTTCAGCAGAGAAACTTACAGATCTAAATTCGAGAATCTACTATACTTTATAAAGTTGAAAAGTGTCATGACAACGGTTTGAAAAGAAGACAAATATCTTTTGCCAATTTTTGAATATGTCATTGCTATTTTGAAATACACTTTACTTAAGAATTTCTAAAACGGAATAGTTTCAGCAGGGAAACTTACAGATCCAAATTCGAGAATCTACTATATTTCAATAAGTTGAAAAGTGTCATGACAACGATTTGAAAAGAACTCACATATTTTTTGCCAATTTTTGAATATTTCATTGCTATTTTGAAAGACACTTTACTTAAGAATTTCTAAAACGGAATAGTTTCAGCAGGGAAACTTACAGATCCAAATTCGAGAATCTACTATATTTCAATAAGTTGAAAAGTGTCATGACAACGATTTGAAAAGAACACATATTTTTTGCTAATTGTTGAATATTTCATTGCTATTTTGAAAGACACTTTACTTAAGAATTTCTAAAACGGAATAGTTTCAGCAGAGAAACTTACAGATCTAAATTCGAGAATCTAGTATACTTTATAAAGTTGAAAAGTGTCATGACAACGGTTTGAAAAGAAGACAAATATCTTTTGCCAATTTTTGAATATGTCATTGCTATTTTGAAAGATACTTTACTTAAGAATTTCTAAAACGTAATAGTTTCAGCAGAGAAACATACAGATCCAAAGTCGAGAATCTACTGTATTTCATAAAGTTGAAAAGTGCCATGACAACGATTTGGAAAGAACACACACATTTTTTGCCATTTTTTTTTTGAATAAGTCGTTACTTTTTTGAAATACACTTTGCTTAAAAATTTCTAAAATGTGTATTATGATATATTTTTTTATTACTCTTGTCGGTGCCACAGACCAAACGCGCGCTACTGTTGTTTTTTGGTTAACTTTTGACTTTGACAAGACTCCTTCGACTATTGAAAAAATTATATATACAATGTGTCCCAGAAATAAGTACATTAATTTGGAGAGGCGGTAGAATTCATCGAGTACAACAACTTAAATCACATTTTGAAATTAGAATTTTATAACCCCCAAAAATAACGATACGCTTATGGGTTTCTGACACACTTATAATGACCGTGAATTCTATTGTTTTTCTGGGAGGAAGGAAATATTCACACTTTATTATCTTATACTTTTTGTGAACTTTTTTGTCGCTGTGTCCCGGGTAAAAATTATAAACGTACCTACCTGTTATTAATTGTTTAATATCGGACTTTACAATAGGTTGTTCCGTGATTTTTTAATTTTTGTGGTGGACAAAGTTTGTGATCTGTTCTTGTGTAGTTTTGTTTTTAAAAATTCCCAATTTTACAAACAATGAATACTCCAGTTACTAGAAGATTTGCCTTTATAAATCCGGATAAACATGTGGTTCCTGAACGACGGACGGTGCCCTTTGTCACTACGCTTTCAATTGTGCATAGAAAGAAATGGGGGAACATTTTCAACATTTGTTGTAAATGTTTGCCGTGTGCAACCTGCAGAGGATTCTCTTATCGTAAGTACCTACTTCTGCATTTTGAGTGATAATTTTGTTAATAATGTAATTAAGCAATGAAAATAATGTGTAATTTTTATTTCGGTATCGTGTTTTATTACATAAGAGTTTCCAGTTCATTTTCAATATCCCACAAAGAAATAAAAACAAAGTGAAAGTAAATGCATTTTTTGTATGCTTGGTTTATGAGTGTGGATTTATGGAAAAACAATCCAGTAGCGGGTAACGAGATTCATACCAAATCTTTACACAATTTTAACTCGAAACCTAGAGGGTTTAGAGAAAAAAAGTATTGAGAAATTTTGTTGTATTCACTCGATCTATATGCTGTTAAAATTAATGTACTTATTTCTGGGACACCCTTATATAGAAGATGTAGAAAAAATAGTTCAAATTAATAAAATAAACTGTTACCACCAGTAGAAACAATTATTTAACAAAATGGTCAAAGCAAGTATCATTGCTACGCGACGCTGTTCGCGCTCATTATTAATACAGGAATGATGATAATTGTTTTACATAATTATTAATACAGTAATGTTAAAGTTGATTGTCACATGTCAAAAATTGTTTTAAATGAGATAGGGATGAAGTGTCCCAAAACCGATTTAACTTGATTGATGTATTATTCTTTTAAATCGGTTGGGGAATTTGAAAACATTATTTTGAGAATTAAAGCAATCGAGCCAACTGAGAAATTCGAGGACTAATTGTAAGAAAAATTTGAGAAACTTACTAATCTGATGAACTTGATGAATTTAAGGATTTGAAAATCTGATTTGATAACCTGAGTAAATTAGATAGTTAGAAAATTTTGCACCTGAGAAACCTGAGAATTTGTGGAACCTTAAAACTTTATGGGCTAGGGTCCCTATTCGGGTCGACATTCTACGAACGTAATCTTTATACAAAGAAATCGCGAATGGGTTGACAAATGATATCCTTTCAAGGCCATCCTTAATTAAAAACAATGTTATTAGTCCAGTAAACTGCCACAAAAATAAAGATCAACTTAATGTGGATTTTTTCTTATACATGCGTAATATTTTTAAGATATAGACCTTTTGCGTGTCTCTAAACAGACTTTCTACGAAATGAGACGACACATTATACCAAAAACATAACAACAATCTTAATGGACCAACTTTACTGTTCCTGCATCAGATTTCCACAACTCTCGACACATTTCATTTTTGACAAGGTTCGAGGGCACTGTGTCCCGTCGCGTAATCTCCCAAGACCTTGAATTATCGACGTCAGACCGTATCCTTGCATCACATGTTGACACGCCGAAAGCCTCCGGGGGAAGTAATCAGTTCGCATGTTCATATAAAAATGAGAACCTCTAGCCCGCGGGTTATTTATTCAATAAGGGTGAAGGCTGAACATTCGATCAGCTGGCTATGGAACATTGTCTTGCAGAAATTGTACGTCGACAGCTCTCGTATAACACATATCTCTTACCACAGCACAGGGTTTTTATACGAGACAACACGTGTCCAGAAAGTAATTTTTAAAAGTCTTGTTTGTGGATGCTTTCGATTTGAATATTTTTATAAGTATGTATGCATATAGAATGGAAAAATAATGAGACTGTCTCCGCGTCGGCGTTCTGTAAATGAAATTCAAATTGGAATTTTTATACAAATAATGATTACGGCCGGGAGTAAAACTTAATGGATCTGTTTTATGGAAAAGTTTCAGATTTTAATGCTTTGGGTCAATATCATTTCGAGTGCTGTAATTTGGGAGCTGTGTCGCGGCACAGGATGAAGGTTTTAATGTCGAATTGACAATTTACTTTTCTTCCGGTCTACACAGTAATTGTAAATAATAAAATATCGTGATTATTGGAGCATTAAGAAGTTAGTTAATTAAATCCAGCCAACTTCGAGCTTAATCATCTCGAGTACCTCTAAACGTGTGCCACTCCAATTAAATAGGTTTCTAAGTTTGAATTTACTTACTGTGTGCAATTAAAAACCGCCGGTCCGACGTACGTGCTGAACATGCCCCAATTAAGCCCCAAATTAAATTCATATTACTTCTGACCTCCGGGAATTCCCGGCCGAAACTATAGCAGTCTTACTTCGGATAATTGCGCCCATGAATAAATTATGTACGAAGCAAGCGAGGAAGCAAGACTGTAAATTTTCACGCGTTGTTCAATAATCCTCGATACTGCAGTGTGTGACTTTATTAAATTTTTCCAGAATAAAAACGGCGTAAATCTGAAGACACCTGCATTTAATGTCACGGGACAGCAAAATACAGAAGACGCTTTTATTTTCCTTTGAAGGGAGTGCTCGCAACAGTATCGTAACGGTCCAAATTTAATAAAATGCAGCAGAGAGAGACTTGTAGTGGAAAGGTGATGTTAAAAATATCCGTGAAGGTTGTTCAAAGGCTGGCCAAATAAGATTTTGACGATAAATCACAAATAAAATAAAGTAGAGAACAGGAAGGAAATGTTTGCTTAGATGCAAATTCCGGCGCATCCACCAATTTTTGCACATTCTTATCATATCTACATGTTATTTCATCGACGACATTATTAAGGGAAAGACAAAAGAGCAATTATTTTTCTTTAAGTTTTCGAAGGTTTAAGGTTCTTGGATTTGACAGGTTTTACGAATTTCAGAGTCGTTTTTTTACATTCTCAGATTTTCAGGTGCTCAAATCTTCAATCATTATTGCGGTACAAAATATTGAATACAAAATATCGAACACAATTTGTCGAAAAACAAAATATCGAAAGTACAAAATGTCGCAGGTAAAAGTTTAACAAATTTGTTTTTCCGTGGATCATTGAAATTGGTGCCTCGTGCTTCGCGCTCGATTCCTTAAAAAGAAGCATACTCCAAGAAGGTCACATTTCAACTCGAAATGTGGACAGGGCAGATTAAGTGAAAATTTGTTTTTCTGTTATTAATTGAAATTGGTGCCTCGCGCTTTGCGGTCGACCCCTTTAAGAAACATATTCCAAGGTCATATTTTACTATACGTGAAACTCGAAATGTGGACAGGGCAAATTGAGTGAATTTTTTTTTTTGTGGATGTAATTGCATAAGAAATCAAAATTTACAACCACAAATCGTTCTTATTTACAAATAATACAACTAAAACTCGCGCGTCAAAAGCGTCACAAATACCAAAGGCGCACCTTATCTACGGACGCACCTGCCACCCTGTCACGCTGAACAAAAAATATCATATTCAGTAAATGTCACCATTACCAACCCAAGTAGCATAAAATCCCTAAAATACACATGGTAGTACAGAGT